>HG995298.1:3105628-3705628 GCA_905332915.2 Hecatera dysodea | reverse complement strand
TAGTGTCGCCCCACCATTGCTCCGGAAGTTTGCAACGGCCCAATAGCAGCGCGACACCAGTTTTGCCAACCTAATAAATAATTGAATTTAGTTATAGTCTTTTATGCAAATAAATTGACTATGATTAAAATCACAATGAATTATGGTAAAATATTTATAGATATATTTTATAATGTACGTCCTTTTTGCGCAGCGACAACACCGGCATATCCTATAACGAAAAACTCGAAGACATGTGCATTTCACAAACCGGACTGGGCCTGCCTAAGCCGTTGGTCTCAGCTGTCAATCGTAGCTTTTTGGCAGTCTTAACGGATGGTCAGAAGCCAGCAAATTCAGTCTTGCTAAGAATGGGTAGTTGACTAAAAAATCTAATTCGTCCGTCAGATAGATTTCCAAAAATTATTGACACGTATTTTTTGCTTTATCAAATTTATTAAAATTGACGAAGATATAAAGCATCAAAGATGAGGAATGAGCATGTGACGTCACATCAGTAGTAAAAATTGTAGTACGTAGTGATGATCTTCCTTTTTAATTAACGTGAAAAAAGGAAAAAAAAGTGTCCTATATTTTTGGAAATCTATCTGACGGACTAATTAGATTGTTTTAGACAGCTGATCTATTACCATTACCCAGTTAATGGGTTGTGGAGGTCTGGTAAGAAACCGCTCCACGTTAAAAACTGGTATTCAGCTGAATTCGGTTTGACTGGAAGCCGACCCCAATATAGTTAGGAAAAGGCTAGGCAGATGATGATGAATTGAGAACCTAAAGGCTCACACCAACTTAGGTGTATGTTACAAAAGCATTTTCTCTGCTAATGAATTGTAAATAAACCTAAAATTATTTTGATATACAAAATAGAAGGAACTCGAACGTGTAATGATGAAACACACATATTTTAATTAGTTTTCAAACTTTGCTAGAACTAGGATTGCTTTCGTGATTATATTAATAAAACAAATAATTTTAGTAGGCCCTAGGCACCCTTTTTATTGTTATTACAAAATTCCTGAATGTTAGAAATTGAAATTAACATTATTTTAGTTCCCATAACAGCAACCATGGTAATATTTATCAGTAACATTTAATTAAATCTACATACGTGAAAACCAAAAACATGCCGACGATACCCTTAATAACTAAATTCTTGGAGAGTGATGTTAAGTAATCTAGGAACTATTAATTGTGCGGACTATAAGTTAAAAATTAATAAATAAACTCAAAATCTACACTTTTGGTGGACATAATGATATCTGGGCAACTAAGATACTGTCAAAGAAGCGATTTGATATGCAGGAAAATTATTCATCTTTCCACCATTTTGCTGACTGGTTAATAGATACATATACTCTGTGTCACAGTTACCCATTAACTGGGTTCGGAGACCAGGGCCTCAAGTCTGCTATTACAATAGTGTCAGAATAGTCTATCATTGATTTCATAATGGTTGATTTTTGCAAGTTTGGTAATCTATTAATATAAAAGCGTCAATATGACTTTCCAATGGTCAACTATTGACAGTCCATTGAACGAAATAGCATAGAATGGTAATCTCGTACATAATGACAAATGAATGACAGACGTATGCGGTAATCTGTTAAAATTTTGAAAGTTCCTTTGGTCAGTGACCTACAAGTACAATGCAGTCATTGCTTTTATGAGTTCAGTTATCAAAAAGTATTACGAGACCATTGACCGACCAATGATCGACCATTATGAATTTAGCAGATTACGAACTTTTAGCAAAATGACAATGGGATCGTGTTGGAATGACAAATTTATAAAAATAGCAGTCTTGGGGCCCTGATAGGCAGTCGGTACATGTACAATACTAGTATTCATCCAGTTAGACTGGCGGACTACCTGATGATGGTGAGCTGTGAGCCCCATTTGTCCCTTAGTGCCTATTGACCTAGCGCTGTTCTGGCTCCTGCAGCCCTACCATGACGTCTTAAATCCATCATGGTTCCTTTGTCAGAGAGGGACGGAGTTACACAAGACGAATAGCACTATCCCTTTCCCTCACACTAAATCTTGATAGCATTGGCATTTCGTAGTACGGCCACAGATTCATAAGGAGAAATTATAAACCGTTTCTCCAGAACTCGTCGAGCTTCATTAACTCAGCGCTTTTCTGCTGGTGGCCACTGCTGATTCTAGGTCTTAGTAGTTGCTATGGCTGGCAAAAACATGACACCTTCGAAAAATGATACATTATTTTTCGAAGGTCGCTTAGAGGCAGTCATTTCGAGTCAATTCAGTCAGCGATACATTGAGTACTACTTTAAATATTTCCTAGAACGCAACCAGAGGGACATTTTTTGTTTATAGAAAAAAAAAATGTCCCTCTAGCTGCGTTCTTCCCTTGGTGCCTATTGGCCTAGCGCTGTTCTGCCTCCTGCTTCATAAGCAGAAATTATAAACCGTTTCTCCAGAACTGGTCGAGCTTCATTAACTCGGCGCTTTTGTGCTGGTGGCCACTACTGATTCTAGGTCTCAGTAGTTGCTATGGCTGGAAAAAACATGACACCTTCGAAAATTGATACATTATTTTTCGAAGGTCGCTTCCTGCTTTACATATCTCCCAGAACGCAGCCAGAGAGACTTTTTTTGTTTCTAAAATAAAAATTAAAACGCGACTGCGAGTTTCCAGTGACAAATAATGTTTGTTCTATCAATGATATACGGGAACCCACTCACGAGGTGCGTAGGTACACGCTACTGCGTCAGCTGTGTATTATTACGCCTCGTAAAAATTAATGGCGAGATGATAACGGCTTTGGAGCTCATTAGAAATGGATAACTTGGATAAATATATTCATACTTGAAGTCGTAAAAACGACATGTACTGGGGTGACTACTTTTCGCATTGACTTGAATCTCTAAGGTCCAATTGCACCAAAAACTAATGGCTAACACGGGGTTAAATTACAAATATTTTATATATAATGGGCCGGTGTTTGAAACTACTACTACTCGGTTAATAAGACCAGTTCGGTTTGGAGATGAAGAGTATCTAAATAGTGTCATTGTCTACCTCTGTCTGTACACACTAAACTACGCAACGGATTTTGATACGATTTTCTTTCAGTAACAGAAAGCGCGATAAACGAAGAAGTTTTGTGTAGATGGCGCAGCCAACTGGATTAATCAGCCTTTTTAAGGGATGGAAAATCATCAAATGGCTTCTACCGCTCTGGGAGCGGAAGGGAGTGTCAGACTCTTACTGACTGAAACCCATCCGTGTTCGTCCAAATGCCCTTTGCGTTCCAGGCCCGCGGTGACTCTTTCGAACCAATTCCGCAACCCTGGTTATTGGCAGCCTTATCTTTGGCTGCAACATATGTATATCACTTGTGCTAAGGCAGTGCACGTCACTAATTTAATATGAGACTTTTTCTTTCCTGATGTTAAATAAAATTTATATAATAAAATAATACGCTCAGTATTATTTTTTATTTTTTTTAAATTTGTAAGTATGGATGAATGAATGGATGAATGTTTGTTACTCTTTCACGCAAAAACTACTGAATGGGTCTTGATACATATATACATCACATAGCATACATTAATCCCGGGAGTACGTTCCCTTGGGATAATTTTCGAAGATTATGCGGCCGCTTTTTATTTTTATTTATTTTATTTTATTTTTATTTATTTTATGCGGCAGCTGCGGCGGGCGGCAGCTAGTGTTAAAATAAAATACCACTCCCTATATTAGAACTGAATGTGAAAAATGAAAATGAAAAGATAGAATTTTTTTTATTAAACACTAACTAGGGCAGTATATTATAATTTGAGGGATTACATTGGTAATAAAAATCCTTGGCTTAATGCTGGTCCTGCTACTAGGGTACACAAACTAATCCATTAGCATTTGGAAACATTGTAGGACCCGCTGAAGATTGTAAGAACATACTTTTATCATACTATAGACTATTATATAGATATTTTCATTCTATTTCGTTTTCTATCATACTATGTCTTTGATTTGTATGTGCCCTGGCGGTTGAGAGAGTCATGCACTCAAAAGTGTATCTTATGGTGGCGTCAGTTCCGTCTTTACCATAAAGGCACAAGGGGCACGTGCCCAGGGCCCGGCTTCATTGGGGGCCCCCAAAGGTATCTACTGCTTAGGAAACGACCAATTCGAATCGTAAACCAGCTTCTAACGAAATACGGTCAAACCCATTCCAGGCAGAATGTTCACTGGGTTAGGTTACGTGGCTATACCTACGGAAATCAGTTGCCTGTGTTCTGACAGTTCTTGGCTGGTTTTCAGTTTTCCAGAAGGGCCCGGACTCAGGAGTGCCCAGGGGCCCCTGCATGGGTTAAGACGGCCCAGGGTGGCGCGTGTATTGCATCATCTGGTTCCCTCAGCTTGAACTCGTCATTTCTAAACTGCTACGGTTTATTTCAATTATTTGTTCTTTGACTTGCTTTCGTTTTACTCCGGATTTTTTTATCGTGCTCGTTTTTCTACATAGTTCTCACACACATGAATAATTTCAACAAGAACAATGCAAACTGATACCTACAACTTTGTAACAATTTGTTTTGAGTGGTGCGTCGAGATTCTTGCACGTTCTTCTCTATAACTTCTTCGCCGGTTTTCAATTTTCCAGAAGGGCCCTGGAGTCAGGAGTGCCCAGGGGCCCCTGCATGGGTTAAGACTGCCCTGGGTGGCGCATGTGTTTTATCATCTGGCTCCGTCAGCTCGAACTCGTCATTTCTAAACTGCTACGGTTTATTTCAATTATTTGTTCTTTGATTTTTTTTTTTATTTTTGTTTCCGGAATGTTTTATCGTGCACGTCTTTCTACATCGTTCTCACACATGAATAATTTCAACAAGAACAATGTAAATACAACTTTGTAACTATTTTTGTTTTGAGTGGTGCGTCGAGTTTCTTGCACGTTCTTCTTTATAGAGATCTACGCTTTGAAACGTTCAAATAGCTTCGCCTCTCTGACTGACTGACTTTGAAGATTCAAAATAGCCTGTAAATGGTTTAATTTAAATAAATGCTTTAAGTTCAAGTTTGAGTTTGAGTTATATGTATATTTAGTTCCGAATGTGGATTTTTTATTTCTTCTAGCCATGAATTTTTAATTTTTTCAACTTTCTTTTCTTCTAAAACAGGGCAGCGTGTATAAGAAGAAAACTTTTTCTATACTTTGTAAAATAATCAAATTCTTCCACCGTTTCAACAACCCAATACTGAAAACCATTTCCGTTATAATCAACCGGCCACATAAGTTCATCGATAATAACATTTATTTTTTACATACTAAAATACACGTAGGTATTTCTCGAGGAGCTGCGTTCCTCATTCCACGGAGACATGGTCAATTGATTATTTTGTCCTTTATGCTTTGGCGAAGCCGTAGACTCAGAGGAATGGACTGAGCGTTGGTTAGCGGAAAAACTACTACCGACTTCCAAATTAAAACACTCCTTGCGTTTTAATTTGGGATTCGGTTGACATTTTTAAAGAAAAAGATTTTAATTTTTTACTTTTTAATAGTGACTGGTCGCGCTATTTACTCTTTGGAGTTACTTTTTAATTTTATATCTCACTTTACTCATTGTTATTAAATTTAAGTTGAGGAGGTAATTGGTTTATCTTTTAAGCTCAACGTCTAATGCAAATGTAATATATGAAGCCATACCTAAACCCAACGCAAAAATAAACATCCTGATCGGTTCATAAAAAATAAAGTTATGTCAAAATTTTCTTTCAACTCCTAACTGTTGAGGAGTTGTATGTACCTTCCATCTTCAGCTGATCTACATGACTTGGAAGGAGTGACTTGCGTAACCCAGACCCCATCTGGGTTATGCAAATCGCCCCTTCCATACATGCCGCATGATAACTTCAAGCGGCAGAAATATCTAATACACCTCGAATATGCCTCGTTGGTAGTTATATTTTAGAAATGTTTGAGGTTGAAACTCTTGGTTCGTGGGGTTCGAGTGCTCAACTGGTTAAAGATCTGTCTCTTAGTTTAAACTTCGCGTGGCTCAAAAGCATTGCTATATAATGTGGCAATGCTGTTCATTACCAGTGGCCAGCATAAGTATAATCAGCCTTTTAATGTTCCCACTGCTGGGACACAGGTCTCCTCTCTAAGAGAGGCAATGGGCCGTAATTCACCAAGCGGACCCAGTGCGGGTTGGTGAATGTCTTCGAATTTTTGGTTCTAGGACATACCGGTTTCCTGGCCAGTGGCCAGGAAACGATGCGGAGCAATTTTTCGATGCCATTTTTGACTATTTTTAGTTAGTTAAGTTTTTTTTTATTGAATTGTATCTGTTTATTAGGGTTTGGTTTCCGCACTTAGTCCTAGTAATGGACCATTGTGCGTGAGCCATGGCGGCCGTCACTCCAACCAGCCGACCTACCTCCAGAAGCAGATCAGTCCACTCAGTGTGTTCAGCATTCCTGTAAGTGAATTCGGTGTCCCTATTGTTTTCCTTCGTATTTCAGCTACACCCGTCCACTCAAGGAGCACGTGCGATACGAATATTGAAAAGTATTTTAGTAATGTAAATGAAAAACGCTGATACACTTGTAATTTAGTAAGACTCTCGAAACTATAGAAAATTAAAAAAAAAAAAAAAAAATTGATTGAGTCAGGCGGCGGCGGGCGGGAGGGAGGTGCATACCTGCAACCCACTAATATTCGTGGAAATTAAAACTAGATATATTGTTATCATTTTCAAATTTATAGAAAATTAGTGATCTCTATGGGACGAGACTGCTCAGTCCACTCCTCTATGGAGCTGAATTTTCCGACCCATTGACAGTTTGTCTCTACTATATTGTGTATAATGAACCTTTATATATTTTTTATTGTATTGACATTCTCCAGGAGCTTGAAAAAGGTACGAGTATTTTGGAGTTCTTTTGTTAACATAATGACTCTTAAATGAGTTGCCCTGTTTGTGAAATGCTTGTTAGGAGTTCGATTGCCCTTCTTACCGCTCGATTATTTTGTGATTAGGATCCATTTAAGTTTGAAATTACTAAAGTATTTTCAAAAAAAGTATTAGTAACACACACACACGCACATTTGTTTGTAAAAACACAAAATTTTTTGGTATTGTTAACGAAAACAACTGCCGAAAAACTGTTATGCAGTTTGGCAGAATTTATATTTTGAATAAAAGGTGGAAAAAAACATGCACGTAGGAATACGCGTCCACAAAAAAGGAACAAGCGCAAAACATGGAGTGGATTATATATTTTGTATCCTTTGCCTAAGAAAATTTATGCCATACGGCATTATTATCTTATAGAAATGAATGAATAAAATGATGGTGATTGACTTTTTTACACGACTGCTCTGAAAAGGAGTGTTATGTTTTCAGGGTTCATGTATATATGAATGTATGTTTGTGAGTTTCTTTATTCCATCATAACTTCTTAACGGCTTAACCGATATCAATGTATGTGGTATCGTTAGAAGCGTTATCTCGGGTAACATAGGGAAATTTAAAAAAAAAAATGCTAAGGGGGAGCCATGGTTTACAAATAAAAAAAAAACATGAAAATTAGACTATATAATTATGTATACTGTCAACATCTAAAGCTTGCAAAAAAAAGCATGAAACAAAAAACAAATAATTAAAAAAAAAACACCTGCCATGTCAAAAA
Organism: Hecatera dysodea; assembly: GCA_905332915.2. Classification (NCBI taxonomy): domain Eukaryota; kingdom Metazoa; phylum Arthropoda; class Insecta; order Lepidoptera; family Noctuidae; genus Hecatera; species Hecatera dysodea. The sequence continues at coordinate 3,697,962 of HG995298.1, read as the reverse complement.
GTGAAATAAAAAAACAAAAATAAGATAAATAATATTTTTTTCATTGCAGTCGGGGGACGGTTCGTTTGAATAGTTATTTACAGGTCCCCATTACATTGTATAACATAAAACAATTATAATTAATATCGGAATATAAATCACACTGTATAAATGGTTGGAGATAGAAGGGACGCCTTTTCTTGGGACCCTGAGCCATCGGTAAACATACAGATAGGTAGATTCCAATTTGAACAATCATGATCATTAGTTATGTATTTTGGTAATCACCGTCAAATTATTTTATTTTCAATTCCTAATTAATTGTATCTTTCCATAATTTTCATAAAGATAAATTATTTTGATAATAAGGATGCTTTGAAAGTAATCATTTCCATGGGTTTACGATTTAGGCAGATGGCACAGATAATTTGAAGTAGATAATACAGGGAATATGATACCGGAAAATTGTAAACGCCGGAACATTGTAAAATATCGCGTGAAATTGTAAACTATTTTTCTTAATAAGTCAGGAATATATTGGAAACTATTGAATTTGGGTGAGATTGATTCTTTAAAATACGGTAATGTATTGAGAAATTATAATCTAATAATGATTTATTGCAATCTTATCAGGCATATAAAACTTTACTTCAGTTACGATTTTTTTTTGATGATTCTATTATATAATCTTTACGATTTGTGTGGTAAATAACATCAATCTTCACCTTTTTGCGACCAAAAATTGCGACATCTTTTGGTCGTGTTTTTAATCAAATTTTCGAAAGATTTTATAAATGTCCCATTTACATTATAAAAAACTTCAGCTTTTAGGGTTTAAAATACTGGTGTGTAATGTTTGGCATTTGTAACATAACAACGAATGATATAATTTCGTTACTTATAATTTTCTTTCGTTTTAATCACATAATTACTGTCATAACAACGTATGATATACCTCCAAGAGATATAATTTCATATTTGACGTAATGATCACTTTATATGATTTAGTCGAATGTAAATTTGGCTTAAATTATGGACGTGGCTAAATTTGACAAAGCCTCCTATTCCTAGCTGCAGGGTTTAAAAGAACTATTACGTTAAGAACTTCACTCCGTATGAAGTGAAGTTCGTTCGGATTGCTCTAGCTCCCGCCATCCCATTCGAACCTAACCTGTCGATGCCCGAGTTCTCTTTTTGTTCAACAGTTAGTTCAAATATTAGTTAAACAAAATGATAATTAGATAAAAATAACGTTATACCTACATAATAAGAATATTTTGTTTTACTGAAAGTATATATAACTGAAAGTAATCATCATCTGCCTAGCCTTTTCCCAACTACATTGGGGTCGGCTCTATCTCCACAACCCATTAACTGGGGAACACGGTACTTCTTGCAAAGACTGGTGTCAGATTTTCTGGCTTCTGACAATCCGTAACGACTGCCAAAGATCTTCAAATGACAGCCGGGACCAACGGCTTAACGTGCTTTCCGAGGCACGGAGAGGTCTCGTTATGTTAAGATGGTCACTCATCCACAGACCAACCTCGGCAAGCGTTGCTTAACCTAGAAGATCGACCCGTGCGGCTGTCATAATTTAGCCACGAGCTCCTGACTTATAACTGAAAATAATATTAAATAAAATTTATACAAAAAAAAATAGAGAGTAACGTTTCAATGATGTAACGTTTACATTATGTCATTTGAACTTTTATAGCTTTTGAAATCAGAGCGCGTTGTTTCTATAGATACTAAACGCACCTATGACAAACTTACATGATCAGTTAAACAAGTACAGTTAGAAGTTAAGACTAGGTTTTTAGTCAAGCATTAAGTAAGATATTCCCCCTTCTAGAGAGGAAGCCTGTCTCCCAGCAGTGGGAACGTTAAATGGCTGATTATGCTTATGCTATATTAAGTAAGATATGGCTTGATTGCAGTAGTTTTGATCAAACAATATGTGTGTATATGTGTATGTATAACAAAATAATTTACATAACAACTTGTGTTGTGACGAAATTTTGCAAGTACATTAATATGAAATTCACACTACGTGAATGCACTCAGACGGCGTAGTTAATGGAATCTAACGGCAGACTACACGTGTCGGATTTGTACAAGAGACCTCTGTTTGATTAATGAGGGCCTGGTACTCCATTACGAAGTGACGCATTGCATGTCTTGTTAAACTAAACTAACTCAGTTAATTACAGAGTTTAATTAATATTAGATCTTTTTGTCTTGTCGTTTCTAGTTTTCGAGGGTTGATTATTAAATTCATATATTATTTAGATGAAAACTTGAATTGTGGGTGAAGAGTTCTTTGATTTATCAGGACAGAGAGAGGTCAAAGAGCATTGTTTATGAATTATTTCGAATTGTACCCATCGCAACCGCCGTTTCAGGCCTCCTCTCACGGGGAATGGGCCATAATCCACCACGCGGGCCCAGTGCGGATAGGTGAATGTCACATATGTCTTCGAGGACAAGCCGGTTTCCTCATGATGTTTTCCTTCACCGTTTTGAGAGCAGTGGTGATGAAATTAATTACACAAAGTAATGCGCCTGACAGGGTTTGAACCCGCGACCTACCACAATTCGTAAGTCAGGGCCGTTACCACTCAGCCACCACTGCTGGCAACAAGCTTGCTCTGTATTATATGGGAACTTAAAAACATAACAGGCTAAATAAAATCTGTATGTGCTTAGGAGCACCTCTGCCCTACTTCCGGGGAATACAAGCGACATTACTTTATGTAAATCAGTTACCAAGGAATCTAGTTCTACTTTCCAACACTTTATTTCTAGAAGTGAGTCATACGAAATGCAGTGAGGCGAACAAAGGAGCTGAAACCTCATCAGTAACCATCTGTGCTGTAACAATGTAATTTAAAATCTTTGTAGAGCTCTCCGTGCTTAGGATTAGATCAACCTTGTTGTATTGAGTTGCCGGGTAAGATGGGATTTTCTTATTTATAAAGGCACATACCCACCGCGGCGCACCAAGCTTCGCTTTGCAAGAAAATTGTATGTAATTGTGTCCACTGCAACCCACGGACACGCTTCGCATATCTGACGTTATTGGTACACGAGTGGATTGCTCGAATATGGTGCTCACATAGCTAAACGCTGTCAACGCCATGCACGCTGTGCATGCGATACACGCTATACACGAATATATACCCACGACTATGTACAACTTTATCACAGCACCTGTGCATCGCGCTGGGCTACGATACAGTTGTACCTAGTGGTGGGTGCGTTGTGTGTACTGCAGTGAAACCGTGGACTCACGTTGTCAAACAAAATTTATTTGACAACGTGAGTCCACGGTTTCACTAAATGGATCCACACAAATGCGTCGCGGTGGGTGTGCGCCTTTAAACAAAGAAAGAAAAAGTATTTATTTTTAATTGCTACAAAACGACATACATACATACATTAGTGGATTTTGCACTAAAACCTAAACGATAGTGTTAGTAGTTATTAAATTATTTATTTGTTTATTTATGTACACACAATATACTTAGAATTATGTTAGTAAAGACAAGTTAAAAATTGTGACAGGTAGCCTTGTCAAGGTGTATTGTGCTACCCAGGCACTGGGTACTGGAAGCATACCTGGAACGAATACTTATCTGAAGCCGTCGGTCCTTGTTAAATACTGGTATTCTGCTACATCTTGTAAGGCAGATGATGATTTTCCAAACAAAACTGTAGCAAACAATGGAAAACTACTGAAATTCATGAAAATAAAAGCTTCAATAAATAATCATAATAAAGCAAACATTGTCCACATCGATCAGATTGATCAGTTCAATATCCAATTATAAAGGAGAGTATCCATCCGCGTGTAATGTTGCCGAATCTACGGAAATTACCGACGATGCCCGAGCACCGCCAAAACGTTTTATGACTTTTGTTGACTTGACTTGTTGACTATGCTCGTCCTGCGGTTTTATTTGGTTATATTTATTTTGTATCCGTTACTTGATTATCTAAAGTTCGCGCTGCCACGGTGTAGATTAATTGGTATATGATGTCACCGCAATTTTAATCTATACTAATATTATAAAGCTGAAGAGTTTGTTTGAACGCGCTAATCTCAGGAACTACTGGTCCGATTTGAAAAAATCTTTTAGTGTTAGATAGCCCATTTATCGAGGAAGGCTATAGGCTATATATATATATATATATATATATATATATATCACGCTAAGACCAATAGGAGCGGAGCAGTCATGAAAAATGTGACACAAACGAAGTTGTGCGGACAGCTAGTGCTGTATAATAATGGTATGCCGTGTTACTTTGGCGTGAAGGTCAGAAAGGCAGATTTTCCATATAAAATATTGGTAGCCAGTTGCATTCGGTTAGAATGGCACCCGATCTGAAGATAGTTCTGGGCGCTTTAAAGCAGTTTCTTAGCGTTTTCATTCTATCAGCAGTAATTTGACAAAATGCAACGAATCAAGGTTTTGATGGTGTCATGATCTTCATCAAAGTTTCCCAGCAAGACTAGAGCGAGCAAAAGACCATGTCTGAATTGTTAAGTAAACTTGTGTTGAGTATTTATCAGGTTCAAGGTTATAAAATTGTCGAATGTTTAATTACTTCTTGTGTGCTTCATCAAGATTTCATTCAGCCTTAGCTGTTCTTATAACAGAAAAAGGCGTTAACTTGCCTGTAAGTCATACCGTAACTACAAATATATTTCACGTGTTTTATAGAGGTAAAAACTTCAACATCTCAACACTCTTAGACAAAACCAGTAAGGAAAGTTTCGTCACACACAAATAATTCCGCCAATATTATTTTTATTCTGTACCTATGTAGGTACATATACTAGGTCCATTCCCTATGGTTTCATAGGTCATTATACGGCCAAGCTATCGTTTTATCATTATGAATCCCTTGAGAAAGTGATTAGTATTAAAATCAATATATTCAATCAGAACGACTTTCCGTCCTAGGGGAAGAGTGATTAAGGTGAAAATAAAAGTTGACCGAAGCTGAGGGGCGTTGCTATGGTATCTGAAATCATAATCTCATTTATGGCTACTTCCCGTTATGTCACATTCCTGATTCGTCAACATGTCAAAAGTTTTAAAAACAACTGTGGCCGTACTACCAAGTGCCAATGCTATCATGATTCAGTGTGAGGGAAAGGGATAGCGCTATTCATCTTGTGTAACTCCGTCTCTCTCTGACACAGGAATCTTGATGGATTTAAGACGTCACGGTAGGGCTGCTGAACACAAGTGGCGTTTGGTCCAGATTTTGATCTTCAAACATTCAGTCTCGAGTCTCGTCAGACGGCGAGCCACCCATAGCTCGCCATCTGCAGGCCCGCGCCTACGGTGGCCGGGAATCGCCCTGCGTTTCCCGACGCCCGGGGCGTCTTCTTCTGTTGCGGCGGCTGGGGCGTGAGCTGGTTTTCCTCTCACGCACGCGTTCCGCCTCCTCGTTCGCTAGCATTATTGCTTCGCAGAAGGAGGCGACCGCTTCCCATGCCTCGCTCCGGGCCATGGTTTGAATCACGGCCGGACAGAGGTCGCCGCCGCCGATCGCCTCGACGAGGACACGGCGTTGTTCCGCCCAAGCATACCTCCACCTTATGCTCCACCGTGTACTCTGGGATCTATATGATCATCCTGCCACTTCATTCTACAACTTGAACGTGTCTTTAAACAGCGATATCATGGCGGCAATTCGGAGAGTAACATTGACGAACAAAAAGTTAGCATGCCGCGATTCACTTGCTCGTGGAGATAGCGGCTTGCCGTCAGAACAGTAGACACTCTTCTAACGGCATGGCTACCGTAAATAAGCTATGCGAGAATCATAGATTCCGTCCGAATATTTGTATATACGCATTCAGCATACAAGAAACATGACAGATTGAGTGTTTCGCAACACGACCACTACTGAAATCCTGACGATAGTCGGCTGTGGTGATCTCACCACAAATCGGCCCATCGAAGCGATCTCGCTTCGATTTTGCTTGTCCAATTATGGGCCGATTTGTGTCGTCAGATACCTAAACGCCTGTCGTTCCTATGTAAACCAAAGGCGGGAGTAAATATATGTAAATATATTACTCAACAAAATTACTCAATTTTATCAGTAGATAGATAATAATATACCATAAGTACATCCATTTTTTACCGTGGGGGGTCCGAGGGCACGTCTGTATGTAATCGTTAAACAAACAGTCCGTGATATTTAATGGAGGCCGTAGTTTATTCTGGAATCTCTGATGGATAGCCCTGATGTATGTATGTGTATGTATGTATCTAGGTATTATTGTAATAAAAGTAAACTAGGATTTGTCATTTTGATATAACGTTTGATAAGATCGTATTTATTGTTTGTTTGTTTTGTAGGTCTTTAATAATCCGAAGGCCACGCCCGGGTGTCAACACTGTGTGGACCCCAGCCAGAGGACACGGTGGAGCATACGGTGGAGGTCTTCCCTGCTTGGGTGGAACATCGCCGTGTACTCATTGAGGCGATCGGCGGCGACCTCTCACTTCTGGCCCTGGTTTAATCCATCATCCGAAGCGAGGGGGCACGGGAAGCAGTAACCTCATTCTGCGAAGCAGTAATGCTAGCGAAGCAGGAGACGGGCTGCGTGAGAGAGAGGCAAACCTCACGCCCCAGCCGCTGCTACAGAAATTTACGCCCAGGGCGTCGGGAGTTGCAGGGCGATTCTCTGCCACCACAGGCCTGCGGAGGGCAAGCGTTGGGTGCCAGGTACCAGGCCAAGGTCGACTGTGCGTTGTGTTCCACCCGCGCCTCAAAGAAATGTCAACATAGAAGACGTGACCCGCTAGGGCCACTGCCTGCCAGGTTTGCGGAATTTGGTTGAAAGAGTCACTACGTCAAAGGAACGCGAATAACATTAGGAGGAACACAAACAGGATGGGTTTTAGTCAACAAGAGTCTAGCACTTCCTTCCATTCTGCCCAGAGTGGGAGAAGTCATTTGATGATTTCCTATTGTTAAAAAAGTCCTTTAATATCGGACGGTGTTTAATGTTTTAAATCCCCTTAATAATATCCCCTTGAATTTCAGAAGAAAATTTATAATAAATTACAAAATGTCGCCAAGTATTTCATATATCCCAGAACATGTTTATAAAAGACTCGAGTTAAGTTCGCGTAACAACGTTTTTGTTGAGCGCGACATGTTCGAACAAAATGGAAACTTTTCCAGCTTTACAAACTGGAAGTTGTTGTAGCCTGTTGATGTATTTGGACCCGGGTCGGGATTTCTTTAATATTACATATATAAGGGTGTGCAAGCCTTCTTTAGGCTTTTTCATAGTTTTCCTTTTTTGTAAATTTTGTCTATGTTTTTGATTGAAGTTTTATAAATATGGCTTTTGTTTCTACCACGAACGAGCGCAGTTTTATTTGCCGTGAATATTTGGTATGGTAGAAACACGTTCTAAACGTGCAAAAGTGAACGCGCTTTGTGCAGGAGACGGCACCCAAGTTGCGGCGACGGAGACTGCCCCGCCCGCGCAGCAGAGCGCGGACTTGCCCCCTCACGCCGCGGCTCCGGCGCCTTCCCGCCCGGCCAGCGCCACCACCTCACGCTCCTCCGCCACCATCGTGGCGCGTCAGCTGGCGGCACAGGCGCAGCACGCGCGCCGCCTAGCTGACATGGAGAATCAAGCTCTAGAGCGGGAGCGACAGGTTGCTGAGCTTCAATTACAAGCTGAGCTCGCCGCCATAGAAGCGGACGCCAGCCAGCGCGGCAGCCACGGCACGCGTAGCCGTGCTAGTGTCCAAGATTGGGTGGATAATGTAGTGCCTAATCCCGATGAGCGAAATGTATTAAGTGCCAACCCACATTTCAGGTACGATACAGCACGGTGTGCGACACCGGGCTTGGGAGCGTCTCACGGCCAAGAGGCTGTGGCGACTACGCACGCGCTCCACCGAGATCGTCATGAAGATGGAGGAGTGACGCGCCTAATCAGTTCGCTCGGATTACTTATAGAAAAGGTCAACAAGCAAACTGTAGCGAAGACAGACTTGCCTACGTTCGACGGCAAGTCGTACTTAGATTGGTTAGCTTTAAAGCGTACATATGAAGATACGGCTCAACGTTTTTCGGCGGCCGATAATTTAGCGAGACTGTCGTGCGCCCTGCGCGGAGTGGCGCGTGACGCAGTGGCGGGCCTGCTGGCGGCGGCGCGCGCCCCCGATGTGCTGCTAGCTGCGCTTGACGCGCGCTACGGCCGCCCCGAGCTCGTAGTGATGCACGAAGTGTCTGTGATACGAGCGCTGCCTAAGGTAAGTTACGATAGTAAAGACCTTGTGATTTTTGCAAGCCGTGTACGAAACTGCGTAGAAGTCATCCGTCTGTTAAATCAGCCGGACCATTTACGCTCGCCTGAGCTGTTCCAAGTATTGTGGAGCAAGCTGCCACCGCTCCTGCGGCCGCGGTGGTTGGATTATGCTAATTCGTGCGATAGCAGCTTGTCTAAAATGGAAATGCTAGCCGATTTTCTGTCTCGTGAAGCTAACTTGCAGTGTAGATTCGGCGGTGCTGTCGAATACTTGTTGCCTACTGTTGCACGTTCTAACAGTGACAACAGAGGTCTTAGGGACAGGGTGAACGCTGTAGCTGAAACAGTTCATGAAAATAGAAGCATTTCACGAAAAAAAATATCGGTTAAAAATAATATTTGTCCGTTGTGTCAACAAAACCATGAATTGAAGTTCTGTGACAAGTTTGTCAAAATGACAACAAATGATCGTTGGCAATTTATTAAGAAAAATAAAATATGTCATAGGTGTTTAAAGAAAGGTTGGCACAAAAATAAAACTTCTTGTATTAAAAGAGTTTGTACGATAGACGGTTGTGCCATGCGTCACCATGCTTTGTTGCACGGGTCGAAGGAGCGTGCAATCACCGCGCACGTTGAGGTGGAAGACGATTCTGAACCCCAGCCTTCGACATCCAGCGCGCTCCCGACGGACAGCGCACCGCCTGCTTGCAGAGCAGCCGCAGTCTGCGAAGTGAATGACGAACCAACGTCCGACGACTCGGACCACGAAGTCTTGGCTCATGCATCCTCTTTGTCAGCCGCGGAACCTTCTGTTCGACCGTTACTGAAAATTGTTGGCGTGATCGTGTCGGGTCCTGCTGGTAGCGTTAATACGTACGCTTTGTTGGACGACGGTTCCACAGGCACTTTTATAGATTCAAAGCTGGCGGCTCAAATTGGTTGCAAGGGTCAAGAGAAACGTATTCATTTAGACTGTGTAGGTGGTCTAGGTATGGACGTGAACATTCAGTATGTCGATTTTAATATAAAAGGTCATCATTCAAACCAAGTTCACTGTGTTAAGCGGGCCAGGTCGATGAGCGGTTTGGGCGCTGCGCGACAGTCTGCGCATCTTGAGAGCGTGCGTAAGTATCCATACTTGGCAGACATCGCTAGTGAATTTTGTTATGAAGACGTTAAGCCCATGCTGATCATAGGCATCGATAATTGGCATTTATCTCTCGCTAAAGCGACGCGCAAAGGAACCAAGACACAACCTGTAGCTATTTTAACTGCTTTAGGCTGGGTTTTGTACGGTTTTGGATGCAGTAAAACTAAACGAGTGGACGTTGTCAACCACACCACGGATAGCGAACCTGATATAAACGACCGGTTAGCCATGGAAGGTCTTATTAGGGAGCAGTTTAAAATTGACTCAATCGGCATCTCTAAACAGGAAGCTCGTAGTGCTGACGACGGACGCGCCGTGCAAATTCTTGAGCGGACCGCGCGCCGTCTACCCAGTGGCCGCTTTGAGGTAGGCTTGTTGTGGAAGGCTGATAAACTGGAATTTCCTGACAGTTACAAGTTAGCTGTGTCTAGGTTTCTTAGTTTAGAAAAAAAGATGCTGAAAGATCCGATCTTCGCCGAACAATACCGTCGGAATATCAATGATATGCTATCAAAGGGATACGCTGAATCGTGTTCAACTCGTCCTGACTTGGCGTCTCCATTGTGGTACCTCCCTCACTTTGGAGTTATTAACATAAACAAGCCTAACAAGTTGCGAACGGTCCATGACGCAGCCGCCAAGTCCCACGGCGTGTCATTGAATTCAATGTTATTAACTGGTCCAGACCTATTGCAACCCCTCCTAGGTATTTTGATGCGCTTTCGTGAGGGAAAGATCGCTCTGACGGCTGATATTCGTGAAATGTTCCCTCAAATTAAAATAATTGGAAAAGATAGGGATGCTCAAAGATTTTTATGGCGCTGCAATCCGAATGACCCTATACGTACATACCGCATGACATCCATGATTTTTGGCGCTGCGTCTAGCCCTTTTACTGCAATTTATATAAAAAACAAAAATGCTTTAGAGTGGCAGGATACATATCCCAATGCAGCTCGAGTAATTGAAAAAGATCACTACATGGATGACTGCATCACTAGTTTAGACAACGCTCATGAGGCGGCCAGATTAGCTGTCGACATTTATAACATACATTCTTTTGCTGGTTTTGAAATGCGAGGTTGGGCATCAAATGATCTCACAGCGCTTTCGTTGCTACCCAAAGAATCTTTGTTGGAGGCGCCCAGTGAGAGAGACGTAGATTTAGGCCACTTAGCTACGCATGTCCGCACGCTTGGCCTTATCTGGCAACCCGCCTGTGATGTGATTGGTTTTAATACAGGAGTCCATAAGGGTGTGTTGCCACAGAAGCTCACCAAGCGGGCGGTGTTAGCCCACGTAATGCGAGTGTACGATCCTCTTGGAATCATTGCACCAATCGTCGTTCGAGGCCGCATCATGTTTCAAGATGCTTGGCGTAAGGGTTTGGAATGGGACGAAGAGCTCTCCCGAGGTGATAGCGCTGCATGGAAGTCGTGGTTGCAGGATTTATCTTCGGTTTCTAGTTTACGAATTCCACGTCGCTATAACTTAAGTGATCTCGAACTAGTAGGCTGCGAACTTCACGTGTTTTCGGATGCCAGTGAGTCTGCCTTTGCCGCTGTAGCTTATTGGCGGTTTTTGTACGCTAACGGTAGCGTTAGTCTTTCTCTCATTTGCAGCAAAGCTCGTGTGGCCCCCCTCAAGCCCGTTTCAATTCCCCGCTTAGAGCTTCAAGCTGCTCTGATAGCTGCACGCCTTGCTACGTCTATTTGTGAAGCCCACCGACTCAAACCGACGAGACGCGTTTTCTGGTGTGACTCAATGACAACCTTAGGTTGGCTTCGTAGCGACGCTCGCACTCTTAAGCCATTTGTGTCTCATAGAGTTGGTGAGATTCTGGAGCTCACCGATGTCAGTGAATGGCGTTGGATCCCGAGTGGTTCAAACGTGGCAGATGATGCGACTCGGGTTAAAAGATTAGAGTTGACTCCAGAATCTCGCTGGATCTCAGGTCCTGCTTTCTTGTTCTCCTCAGACTGGCCCACTGAACCCGTGATTGATGTAAGTGGACTAGGCTGCGAAGAATTCAAACATCATGTTCATCTCATCACTGATACGGACTTGCCCGCACCAATCTCCGCAGATCCGCGGCGTTTCAGCTCATGGCTGAGAATGGTGCGAGCAACAGCAAAAGCGCATCAATTCATTTTCTTATTGCGTATGCGTAGTCTACAAAGACGCACTGTTGACGCCAATTTTACTCGTCTTGAAGGAAGTTTATGTACATTTGTTCCGTCTTGCACATCCTCTCTTAATGTTCCCAATAACCTCAATGTATCAGCGAGAATAACGGTAAACGATTTACGCCTGGCCGAAACCCATATCTTACGGCAGTCTCAGCTCGATTCCTTTAAAGAAGATTTTTTGAGGATTAAGAACCAACAGCCGTTACCTCGTAATAGTCGCCTGTTCAAGCTGTCGCCTTTCATAGATGATGATAATCAGCTGCGAATGTCAAGTCGCATTGTTGCTGCCTCAGCCGTTACAGACGATGTTAAGCGTCCGCTTATTTTGGATGGAAAACACCCGGCAGTTCGTCTTTTGATCCACAAATACCATCAGAAGGCCGGACATTCACACCTAGATATGGTAATGAACGAGCTTCACCAGCGTTACTGGATAATTGGACTCAGAAACGCTGTTCGTTTCGTGGCCCATACCTGTCAGATGTGCAAATTACTCCGTGCTAGACCGTTCCAACCACCTATGGGAAATCTGCCAGAAGCTCGTCTAGGTCACCATCAACGACCCTTCTCATTCACCGGTCTCGATTATTATGGACCCGTTTACGTCACAGTCGGCAGAAGTAAGCAGAAACGCTACGTGGCCCTGTTCACATGCCTGGTCGTCCGCGCCATACATCTGGATGTGGTGCACAGCTTATCTACTGATTCGGCGATCATGTGTCTACGCCGCTTCGTATCACTCCGTGGAACCCCATTGGAGATATGGTCTGACAACGGCACTGCCTTTGTTGGGGCCAGCCGAGAATTGCAAGAGTTATACGGTGATGCGGTTGAAGATTACGCTGCCAGCGAGCTAATAAACTGGCGTTTCATTCCCCCCGCCGCACCATTTATGGGTGGAGCTTGGGAGCGTCTCATTCGAAGTGTCAAAGGAGCGCTGAAAGTATCACTCCACGAGCGGACTCCCTCTGATGAGGTACTCAGAACCGTGCTCGCTGAAGCGGAGGCCTTGGTAAACTCGCGACCACTAACTACGATCTCCCTCGACGCTAATGCTGAAGAAGCTCTGACGCCAGCTCACTTTCTTTTGAACGGATCTCCAGGGCGTTCTATCCCAGCCACGCTTCAAGAGTCGGACCTCTCCAGCAGAAAACTTTGGCGGAGGGCACTCAGATTAGCCGATCATTTTTGGCAGCGATGGGTTCGGGAATACCTGCCTTCATTGGCACCCAGAAGGGGAGGAGGCACCGCGCCCTCGATTACGGAAGGGGATTTAGTAGTCATTTGTGACTCGAATTTACCGCGTGGTTCGTGGCCCAAAGGCCGGATCACGAGATTGTTCCCCGGCAGAGATGGGGTAGTGCGGGTGGCCGATGTTGCTACTGTGGCCGGCACATTCAGGAGGCCCCTCCAGAAATTAATTAAGCTACCGGTTTCTTAAAAAAAGGGGAGAATGTGCAAGCCTTCTTTAGGCTTTTTCATAGTTTTCCTTTTTTGTAAATTTTGTCTATGTTTTTGATTGAAGTTTTATAAATATGGCTTTTGTTTCTACCACGAACGAGCGCAGTTTTATTTGCCGTGAATAAAGGGAAAACATCGATGTTCACTTGTTTGGATATTTGTTAATCACACATGTTTAAAATTATATTTTTTTACTAATTAAAATATATTTACAAATGTTTAATTTTTTTTTTTAATTTTATCAAAATTATACGTTTTAATGTTGGGAAGCTTTTATATTATTTCGCTACAATATGTATAGATGTGAAAGTAACTCTGTCTGTCGATTTGTTCCCTCTTCACGCTTTAACGACTGAAAGGATTTTAATGAAACTTGATACACGGGTAGACCATGTCCCGGAATAGAAGATATCTATACTTATAATATTATAAAGAGGAAAGATTTGTATTTTTGTATGTAACGAATAAACTCAAAAACTACAACCGATTTCAAAAATTCTTTCACCACTAGAAAGTTAAATTCACACACACATTTTATACCCGTATTCCCGCAGGAACGGGAACTACGCGTGTGAAACCGCGGGGCGCTGCTAGTTATAGATAATTTACAACCCGTGAGGATATATCCTCGGGATAGTTTTCGACCATCACGCGGGTGAGGTGAGGAGGCAGAAAATAGTTTCTAATATGAGAGTTGATGAGAATCTAAGTCAAGATTAATAAAATAAACAAGGGATTATACTTAACTATGACAGGACCTACTAAAATGCGAGGATCTGTACTAAAGATAATTATATCGAAGATTAACTTATTTTTAGTAGAATACTTAGTAAACAACTAGTAAAGACGTTAAATAAAACATAATATCATTCTAATTTAGGACAAAATTACATTTATAAGATACTGTTTTAATACAAAAACGATCCTTAACTTCAGATATATTAAAATTTTAAGCTCTTACAACGCGACTTAAACAAAGTTGTCTAATATAAAAGCAATTTGTCAGTAGAGGAACGAAAAAGATTTTTTTCTACGAAATAATATTAAATTCTCGCCGAACTAATTCGTAGCAAGTTTGTGGAAATATACGGAGTAATAATGTATCGAACATGATATTGAAGATATGTTTTTGAAACAACAATTTATTTGTAGTCTTTATTTAAAAAAGTTATATCTCAAACAGAAAGGTTGCATACTAACAAATAAATGTAAAAAGCTTCTAGTTACAATTACATATTATATTAAACAAACTACAAATATGAAAGTGAATTTGTTTTTTTGTTACGCTTTCAAGCCTAAATGGCTGAACAGATTTTTATGAATTTGGTACAGAGGTAGATGTAACCTTGGATACGGTTATTGGCTACTTACCACGAGTAAAGTCGCGGGTGAAAGGCTAACACGTGCATAAACGATGTCAAAATATTTTAGATTTAAATGCAATTATTGTGCAATTCATGAAAAATACTCGAGCGTTCACACTCGACGCACTAACGTATCATCGGTCGAGTGTGAACGCTCGAGTGTTTTTCTATACATTTGTCTGCTCTGGCGTTACGCGACCGATAATATGCGACGCATGTTCCGTCAGATATGAACCTTCCCTTACTCCGTTTGGGCGTTTGTCTAATAAAAGTCATGCCTACTACCAAAAGAAAAATCTTTACTATTTCACTAATTAGTTTTTTTTTGTTTTGTGGTTTGATTAGCCTCTATACTAGTCTCTCTATATAATACTTTTTCAAGTAGAATACAATAGAAAAACTTTTATTCAGGACAGACACAGCTCTTCTTCTCCTTTAATTTGTGTTTGTAACCGTTGTGGTTACAAACACAAATTAAAGGAGAAGAAGAGTTTGAAAATGAAAATAATATATCTAGTTTTAATTTCCGCGAAAATTAGTGGGTTGCAGGTATGCACCTCCCTCCCGCCCGCTATATTATGCACATGCAAGATTACAAGGCAAATGCAAGGATTTTATGCACATGCAGGAAGGCAAAGCAAGACCGTTGAGTTGCGACTGAACAACTCAGTCGCAACTCAACGGTCGGCGAGTCAACACGTCCCCTGAGGATGCCTCGTGGAGAGGCGAAACACGTGTCGGTATTGGTGTTGGGTTTTGCTTTGCCTTTCTGCAGGTGCATAAAATCCTTGCATTTGCCTTGTAATCTTGCATGTGCATAATATAGCGGGCGGGAGCCCACTATATTATGCACATGCAACCCACTAATATTCGCGGAAATTAAAACTAGATATATTATTTTCATTTTCAAAATTAAAATGGATTTCCGCAAAGTAACGCCTGACTCAATCAATTTTGAGAAGAAAAGTACAGAATGCGCCGAGCGTGCCCGAACCGAAAGGGTTACCACCTCAGCATTTGCTGGGCGTCAAACACCCAGCACTGGTTTTCGCTCAAGTGCGGGCCTACAAACTATCAACTCGTATGTTACCAAGATTCGCCTCCCGAAACTTCACGGATTCATCGTAATTTCGTGTAAAACAACCCGACTATCATCAAACTCTATTTAGGACGGGACAGGTGGAATTACAGGCATTTACATGCCCATAACTTTGTGGTTTATCCTCCAATAGCAGGCCTGGGATCGTACGGAACGATTATGTGTATTAGTTTCCGTAATATCACCTTAGTACCTAATTTTTGGAGAATGCATGTAAATTGTTTTACCTTTGATATTCTCCTGCCTTTATCCCAGTTATTTGGGATTTAAATTATACCTATTTTCTTCTTGACATCATATTTTATCATCATCTTAAGATGTTGTAGTCGCCTCGTTTCTAGGCACTAAGGCACATGGAAATGGCCGTGTGTCTATTCAGAAAAGGGTTTTTTTTATTTTCAGTCAATGTAATAAAAAAAAATCTCATCAATTAGATTTGAAATAAAATTCTGGGAATACCTTATCGATACCATTCGTTTGTAACATTGCAACGATGCAAACAGAACGGATCCGTAGAGCTCGAAAATTCGAGATTCAAATATACATGCATGGTTGCAGCGATTTATAATTCTAAATCCGTGTTAGTTTCGACCAACTGACAAATTGTTCAAGATTTTGGGCAGTCGCCGCAGACCGGTGTACCGAAGCATTTGTCAGAAAACCAAGGCTCGTATGCATTGTTCCTTGATGTAACAAGGCTATTTTGTTCCGTACAATAATGCTATGTTTCTGTTTTGATTTTGACCTGGATTATATCGTGTTGTGTACGTGGAGTAACAAGCATTGATGAAGCCTGAAAAAGTTGCTTCATTAAAGGGTAGTGGCTTGTTTTGGGTCAAATAAACTGGTGGGAATTCTTTGAGATATTTTTATTTCGCGGGCAACAGTTGGGTTGTGTTGAGTTCTGTTTTGACATGGATACACTTTTCCAAAAGTATGTTTAATTGGGATAATTCACGAATTTCACGTGACCGAAGCCTCTGGCGGAGGCAAGGATATAATTTTCTTAGCCTTTTAAAGGCAAGCCTTGAACTATATATATGTTAGAAGCTTTAAGATTCCCAAGTTCGACGTCTACCGCATACGGTACTCCTATGGAACAGCCGTAGGTACCTACCATCAATCAGGCAGGGCGCTACGTTTTGCTCTCGATTTAATGAGATCATGTTTAATTAAGACGTTTAATTTCTTTAGAATCTGTGGTGGATTATATTGTAATGGAATGAAGATCAATATCAATTTGTGTCGAAAGTTTTCTCTTAGGTATCAAAAAGTTATTTCTTGAATCATTTTTATAGTGTGTGTGGAAGATCTAAAAATTTATAGACAATAATAAAGATAGATCATAGACTGTGCGAATTGAAAAGAGGACAACTTATATAGAAGAGTGGGATAAGGAGACATGTTTTGCCAATCACAAATTAATTAAGATAAAAGCAACAGCGTGATGATACTTAACAGTGTGGGTCTAATCTCAACATAAAGCCGTTTGCGCAAAGACAAACTTAATTGCCGCTTTGATTGGAGAAAAAACATCCAAAAAAAAAATCACAGCGAAATGGAAATTGCTCGTGGAAGCAGTCGTAACAGGAAAATGTAACGTTTCCTCGCACCCTTGAACAAATACAGCCCTAGAAAAAAAACCTTAACCAACAAAATTCAAATTGCCAATCTACATCTCGTGTGCCATAAAATATAAGAAAAACTATGTAAACGCTCGCAAACAAGGGTCGGACGCACCGCACCGACTATTGGACGAGAAATATCGCCAGTTAGTTATCAGATTTATTGTATTTCGGCTATCATCGGGAAATATCGGGACGGGTATAAAACAAGAATTGGCGGCCCAGACGAAAACCATAAAATTTATAGGAATCATAACAAACGTAACAACGCCCCGAGGTACGTTATATTTTGCGCTCTTATTTTATTACTCTCTATGTATTATGTTCTAGATTTGTTAGTGACAGTACTTGATGATTTCGTTAAGTTTGTGTATGGTTGTAACATTTATGGCTTTTTTTTCTGAATGGGAAATCATCAAATAACTTCTCCTCCTCGCTCGCAGAGTATAAGGTAGACTATTACTGATTAAAACCCACCCGGGTTCCTCTTGGTTCTCTTTACGTTACGGTGACCCTTTCGAACAAATTCCGCAACCTTAGCAGGCAATGACCCTATGAGGCCCGAATATTTATATCTGTCGAGGGACCTAAACGTGTCTGCTTCGCAGGATCTTTGTTCATTATTTTCTGTCCCTGGCTCTCGACAAGTGACATTCCATCAGCGCAGCGTGGAGAAGGCGATTTTTAAAAATGTATGGGATGGTCAAACGCTTTCGAAGTGTCTCGTGATCAATGCTTAATATTTTGGCATTTCGACAATACCATTCGCTGTTAGAATGGTACTTTGTCTAGAGCCTTTTTTTCCAATTTGTATTCGTTGATTCAAATAATTTTGTGATGCTTCTCTATTTTCACTTTCTAGTCATTTTATCTTTTACACAGTCTGTCCACTGCCCCACTTCTGTGCTTCTACTATTTTTATAGAAATTAACACATACATATACATTTTACGGGCCTTGTTCTTTTGTTTTATTCACTCCCATTTCTTGTATATCCTTCCTCATTTAATTCACTCATCTTTGACTTTGAAATCTTCATCTTGGTCCACAGACAGACAATCTAGCCTTTTCTTAACTATATTACGCTGGGCTTCCATTCTTACCGGATCCTCCCCAACTTTTGCCTAACGAGCCAGCCCGCGCCGCTTAGCCATTAGCGTTAAATCCCCTAAATAATAATAACTGACCCAGCCTGTCCCTTGCTGCCTCTCTCAATGACCCCGTTAAGCCGAGGCCCGTATCCCACAGGGGATGCCCTTAGCGAAGCGGTCATTTAGTTTTTAGTAGTTTTTAGCCCTGGCTGGGGGCCTTAAATTCATTTGAGGCCACCACAGGATTGTTCGGTTAAGCAGTAACCAGCCTTAGTGTGCTGAACTGCGAGTGGTCCATGCCAAAAAAAAAAAAAAAAAAAACTTACCGGATACAACTATCTGACCTCCACGTAGGAATCTAAGTATTTTATGATGGTAACCCATCTAAGGAACGACCTCGGCAAGCGTTGCTTAACCTTGAAGATCGACCTGCTTGGGTTTTATTATTTAGACTCGAGCTCCCTCCTCTTGGGCCAATGGAACAGTATATTATTTTTATTTAACTGATATTTTACCTATGGAATTGACGTGGCTTCTGTTCACATTTGATTGCTCCATCAGAACAGTATTTGTATAGCCCAGAAATATTGTTTGGTGATTCCAATTCCGTATGAATTCTAGTGTGCTTGCAAACATTTATTTATTGACATAACAAGCTTTGCATCGCTATTCCAGACCGATTTTATGTTGGATTCCATCAGTTTTAGGTATTTTTGCAGATTGTGGAAAAAATATGATAGCTGTTTGTTTCATGAGGAAATTTACGGCAAATAATCAAAATAGCGTCGCTCATTTCTCTCAGTTCGAAATAAACGACATTAATAACTGTGATTTTTACTATCGCAATAAAATATTATAACTTTTGGAATTCACAAGAAGATGTGCGAAGTTTTAGTAAAGTATTAAAATACTGAATATATTAATACTTCTGATATTGCTTTTTGGACAAATGAAAACGGATTGGTTAGTAACTTTTATGTAAGATTATTTAAAACTTCTTTAATTTTTTATTGCTTTACAATTAAAATCCGGAGCCGAAACGTGGACACTGATGGCTCGTATGGTCCACAAGCTCAGAGTCGCTCAGCGGCTACGGAAAGGGCTATGATCGGTGTGTCTCTGAGGGATCGCATCAGAAATGAGGTGATCCGTCAGAAAAGCAAGGTCATCGATATAGCCCACCGGATTAGTAAGTTGAAGTGGGAGTGGGCTGGCCATATTAGTTGTAGAACCGACAACCGTTAGGGTAAACCGCGTCTCGGCAAACGTAGTATAGGACGTCCTCAGGCATGCACGGTGGAGTGACAATTTGCGCAGGACAGCTTGCAGAAACTGAGTGCGAGAAGCCGAAAAAAGATCTAAGTGGCGTGCAATTGGAGAGGCCTATGTCCAGCAGTGGACTGCAACAGACTGTTGATGATTGATGACGCTGATGACAATTAAAATCGTTTA
Source organism: Hecatera dysodea (assembly GCA_905332915.2). Taxonomy (NCBI): domain Eukaryota; kingdom Metazoa; phylum Arthropoda; class Insecta; order Lepidoptera; family Noctuidae; genus Hecatera; species Hecatera dysodea. The sequence goes on along the minus strand of HG995298.1, from coordinate 3,678,248 downwards.
CCTGCCTCTGTAGAATGAAAAATGCAAATGAGAAGAACTAATTCTTCAGATAATCGCCGAAGATTTCCTATTTGTTCTACCTGGTTAAGTTTTACCGTTTTTACATTTTACGATCATTCCAATAAATACTACATCCATATTTAAAACACAATTTGAATCAACCTTCGAAAATTTCATCGTAATATCTTTAACAAAAACTCGTGTAACCAATTTTCCTTGTTCCGTCGTATCTTAAGGCAATTTCTTCAACAAGCTTCCTACTGGCCATCTAAATTCTAAGAGTCTAGTACATTACCGGGTAAGAACGGCGCCTCGTCTGAATACCACCAACATTTGTGACTGTCAGTCTGAAACATTGCCCTGAAAACGTTCTCCATTCAAATTAGGAAGGCATAGACACTATTGTTGTTTGAGGAATAAAACCTTTTTTCATTGTTTTTAAAAGAAAAAAAGGAAAACGTTCAGCCGTGCGGAAAGGCTAACGAAAGGTAATTAACGAAAAAGAGTTATTTAAATGGGAGAGCGCAGATTATTCTGGCACGAGAAAAGAAAACTATTTTATTTCCTCGACTTTGATATTAATACATTTTCTTACTTTTTAACAGGGTGTAGTAATTGGGAGGCTTAGCAGATAAATACGATTTATGTTATATTCTAAAAGATTGCAAAGAACTTGTCCTTATTAACATCAGCATTGACATGGAGCAACCGCCTATCTGGCCTCCCTCCCAGATACTGGAAGATAACTTTCTGGTTCCTGGTTTACTCTTCCAAACCATCGTATACAGTTTTTTTCTTTTTACAATGAGAACATCATCAACGTAGTCGCAGCCACGCGTTATTAGATATAACTCAAATACTACTCGTCAGATCACACTCAAATTTATATGGGTCCACATGACAAGCACCAATATTCGAATATAAAAAAAAAAATCATCAATATTGATAAACCCAGTAAAAAAGTTATATATACAGTGTGAAATTTTAATGGTTGTTTTCCCGAAGCGAAATGAGTTTGTATCGGTAATACAATCGATTTATATATATAAAAAATATTAGACTCCATAAATGGCAGATTAACAATTGTGATAAACAAAACTCGAAAGCGACTTGAACCAACAGTAGTGCATCGCGCGATATGTAGGTACGCGGCGGTACGTGCGTCTCATGTAGGTATCTACCTACTTTATGTCTAGCGCACTACTATTGATTCTCGCTCTTTCGAGTTTATGAACACTTTTTTAATGATTTGAAAAAAAAAACATTTATTTTTTTAGTTTAACTTTGTGTTTCGATAGTACTACTGATGGGTAATCGTCCTGCCGCGGGAAAACAACCATTAAGATTTCACACTGTATATATATAACTTTATATCGTCTGTATATACTTACTATATATACAGACGACTTGAGAACTTCCTGCTTTTTTGGAAGTTGGTTAAAAACTAGTTTCTACAATACTAGTGGAAACAAAGTTAAAGGTAAATTCCTGTGCTGTTCTATCTAATTCTAAGTTAACTAATTCCTGCAGCGATTCAGCTATAAATGCATAAGTGGTTCAATGTAGTCTACTACTACTAATCGTTTTAGTTCAGTTGGTTGTTGTAACTTTAACAATTACTGCACTTGCTACTGTGTTCCTTGTTTTAATTTTCATGCTATTAATTCCTTAAGCAGTTTTGCTGCAGTAACAACTGGCACTTATGCTTTTAAAGTTAAAATATTTAATGTGTGCTACTACACATTGAATAAGGTAGTTGATAAAAATCGAATTAGTCTTTCAATTAGATTTTGGAAAAATATTTTCTTTGTTACGCTTTGTATCGTTTGCATGCTTAAATTAAATCATTGAACCTATTTTGATGAATTTGCTATCTCAAAGATAGATAGGGCTGTGGAGACGGTTATTGGCAATTTTTTATTCCGCGAAAATCTATACAAATGCAAGCAAATCCGTGAGCAAAAGCTAATTTGCTATAAGAATCACGAGGCACATTAAACTCGTAATTAAATTAATTATTTTATAGTTAAATAAGTTGAACTACTAATGACACTCCTTGGAAAAATCCGCAGTCTAAAACTAGGTCAGTAACAATCCGCTGATAGAGAATGGATATCTGTTTTTCTTTTATTTCCTGCCATCCATCCTACAAGGGATTTGCACGTCTGCAAGGAGGAAAGTGGCTCAATTGATGTGATGGAGAAATAGTTTAAAATTAAGTTTACATATAGGGTACTAGTAGGGCTCGCGCTTTCACCCGCTTAGTTCCCATTCCCGTGGGAATACGGGGATACAATAATTCCTCTGTTACTTGCTGATAATGTAGCTTGTGACAAGTTAAAACATGATTCAAATCGATCAAACAAACAAAAAATCTTTCCTCGCTATAAAATTAAGTATAGACAAGCAAAAGTAAAATCATTTGTTTCCAGAAAACAGAAAAAGAGGACATAATTTAAAATCATTGAAGCAGCTGTGCCCGACAAATAGCATATTCTTAGAAATCAAACGAACTTACCAAGTGAAGTTCGATGATAATTATGTGAACGGCTTCATTCGAAGCGATTTATTGTTTACGTATTGTAGCAGCGCCTCCATGTACCAGCCTTGCACGGATTTTTAGAGGTAAAAAAAAAAAAGTTTTTTAAGGTAAGTTATTTTTATTTCACTGGCAGCACTATTCGTTTACCCCTACTTTGCCCCCACTACACCATTTCTCTTTGACGGCTCGCAGCCATTTTAACATCATTTTGTTGAAAGCTAATAAAATATTTCACATTTTTATTTATCTAGGGTAGGGTAGATAACTTTTCTAGGGAGGGAATAAATCGCTTCGAATGAAGCCGTTCACATAATTATCATCGAACTTCACTTGGTAAGTTCGTTTGATTTCTAATTATGTTTCACGGCTTCATTCGAAGCGATTTATTGTTTACGTATTGTAGATGTTCAGAGACAAAAATGTGAAATTAAACAAAAAAGGGTGAGTAATCACAAGTGCTTCTTATTATAATTGTTTTTCATTTATTTAACTATATTTTACATTGGCTTATGTTCTTAATCTAATTTTTGGTTTTTGTTACAGATTATGACCACCAGCAAGTACTGTATTGGCAAATATATGAGGATCAGTTACAACCTGCCTATCATAATGCTTTGCGAAGACAGAAGATGATGCAGTCCATCCGGCAGTTTTCCTTATCAGGTCAATATTGACTCCAAGTCTATTGGCTGAGGATGTGGCGGCATGACGAGTGCTATGTGCACTAAATATGGACGTATCTATACCGCTACTGTGAAGTGTATCTTTTATCCAGTGACGTAAGTGTTTGTGATGAAACTTTTGAGTGTGGTTTTTTGAGGCTTACAAATAAATAATCATTTCTGCGAAGTGGTTGTGTCTTATTTATATAAACCTCTAAGCATTTAGCGGGACAGATATGAAGGCGAGCATTGCAAAAAGGTAATCTTAAAACTGGTTGTGAAGAATTAGGTTTGGAAGTTTTAATCAAATCAGGTATTGTTATAATTCCGTCAATATCAGAATTTACTTGAACGTTCCTCAACTTTATTAATGAAAATGTCTGAACGTGATGCGCAGTCACCAAAGCCAATAGAGTTAGTCTTTTTGGAAAAAAAAATCCAAATTAAGGTCTGTGTTAGGCCATTTTTGTGCTAAATAATTTAGAACGGTGGTTGGATCCCATGTCAAATTATATTTAGGATTACTAGGCCTTAATCTGTAAACTCCTTTCATAAATCGCTTAATTCTATCATCGTGTGCCACATTGCTTAGCAACAAGTATAATGCGGATTTATATGAATTAATAGTACCATGTTTTGCCCCTTTTTCAAATATGGTGGTAAGGAAATGAATGACTACAGGAACTGAAACTGAGGAATAATCATAATCGTGTTTATTACAATAATTTATCCAAGATTTATACAAACATCATACTGTTTATAAGTGGAATCAGATAATGATGATAACATTATTTCAATGGATTTGTTAGATAAATGTCTTTTTAATAATGTTTGCCTGAAAGCCTCGCGGCAACCAATTTCAGAGTGCGATGTAGATTGTGAGGAGTTTTGAAAGGAGAAGTTAACAAATTTATGTTTGGTTCAAAATATATTGGTTTGGAACAAATTAATTTTTTGAAAACAGGGAACCAAGGTTGTGTTGGCCAATATGGTACAACTACAATGCCATTTGCTTTATCATTAATTATTTTTTGCATTGTTTTTGTGATAAGGGAAAACGGTGGAAATGCGTAGAATAGTTTATTTTTCCATGAAATGGTAAAAGCATCGATTGCATAAGCGTCAGGATCGTTTTCCAAGTTATGTACCTGGGTCACTTAGTGTTACTCCTACTCGCAAAAAGGGCATCCAAAGTAATTTTTTATTTGGGTGAATGCATCATCATTGAGTTCCCATTCAGTGTCCTGAAACTTCATGCGCGATAATTGATCTGCTTCAAAATTATCTTTGGTGTTTATGTAAGACGCAAAAATTGTTATTCTACGCTTTTCACACCACTGCCATATTTCTTTAGTGATATTATGCAAGTGTTTAAACTGTATACTGCCGTTGCGATTTATACAAGATATGGCAGTTACATTATCAATTCGTAATAGTATTTTCAAATCATACGTGGCGTGTGCAAAACTTTTGAGTGCGAAAAAAGCTGCTTTTAACTCCAACTCGTTAATATGTAGGGCTCGTTCACTATCTTATAAGCTCCCCAACCTGTACATGACGCTTGACGATTTCTAAATCATATTGAACACAAGTTAAAGAAAATGAACCATGATCAATATGGTCTAGCCACCACAACATATCACTATGTAAGCTGTTAGGCAAGCAAACTACCTGTTCGTAGCTTGAGTAAGTAAGTAAACAGGAATATTTATATTGTTCAAAAAGTTTAGTGTAAAGCCACGCATATTGTATTGCAGGACAAGCTGAAATTAATAAACCTATGAACCGAGCCGAAGTTTACATTTACGCTTTTTCAAGAAGCTAGAAATGTATTCTTTTATTTTTGTCTTTTTTGTACCAGGTAATTTTAATAACATGTTTTTCGAGTCTAATTCGAATCCTAAAAATTAGCATTGAGTTTGCGGTTCCAAGCAGCTTTTTTCGGTGTTTATTAAGAAACCTAAGTTTTTAAGTAATGTGGTTGTTAAGTTGACATTATTTTGACATTCACGATAAGTTCTACCGATGCAAAAAATACTGATATCATGCCATGGGTTCTTAAATATTCCATAACAGGCTTTAGCAATTTGGTGAAAACATATGGAGCAGTGCATAAACCAAATGGCAGACAGTTAAATTCATAAAGGGTGTTATTGTATTTAAAACAACGATATTTTCGGTGAGATTTATGTACGGGAACTAAGAAGTAAGCGTCTTTTAGATCAATTGATGCCATATAACAGGTTTTTGTTATAAGTTTTGAGGCTGTACGATAATCTTCCATCTTGAAATGTTTGGTCTCTACGAATTTGTTCAAACATTTAAGGTTCAATATGAATCTCTTGTCGCCGTTTGGTTTTTGCACTAAAAACACACTAGATATAAATTCTCCTTTAACAGAATGGCAATGAGATATTGCATTATTATCTAATAGGTTTTTGATTGACTTATCAAAATTATAGGCTTCTTGAATATTCTTAGGAAAAACATGAGGAGAATCTGTACGGTACGGTGAACATTTAAAAGTTATTTGGTACCCTGATAATTGACCACTTTTTGAAAAAATACTGGAGCCTGCCGGCGGTTGGTACCTGATTGGTTACTTCCGATGCACTGGCCTCGTCGGGGGCGAGTAACTGCCGCTGGTTTGCGGCGCCGGTGGCGGCGGCCGATACGTAGGACGAGCAGCTCGCCTCGTATTGTTCAGCTTGTTGTCCGTCTTGCGGTGCTGAGGGTTGTAGTTTACATGACCCTTATTTAGACCTTTTGGGATACCTTTGGGCTTGTTATATTTAGGTCTTAGGGTGTGTTTCAAGGCATCTCCTGATTGCTGTATTGTCTTGGCGGCTTTAACCCTATCTGTCACGTTTTCCTCAAATAAGAAACTGCCTCTTTTTGTTCCAAGCAAAGCATCCTTTAAATTTATATTAATAGAAGAAATTACAAAGTTACGTCTTGTTTTAGTCTCCCAAAAATGACTGTCGCATTATATACGACAAGAGTCACATTGGTTTTAAAAGTTTTTGTTTGGACGTTTCATTTGAAATAATCATGTCAGTAGCAGATGCTAAGGCTGACAATGCTATACCAAGCTGATTTGCTGCTTGTACCTGAGGGCGGAATCTCTTTTTACAAGAGTATCCTGCAGGGCTGCCCTTACCTCCGGGTTGAGAGCTGGCGCTAGCAGTAGGTCACAATTGTTAGGGACGAAATAACTTGTTAAAAGTTTTTCCTTTACATCCTTATCCAAGCCCTTAGTAAGGATATCTTGCCAACGATTGGCAATGTCCTTATGAACAGACGGACCCATGGTTATGTCCGTCTTTGGAGCATCGCCGAGTAGCTACAGGGTGACTTCATCTAAGTGTTGGTCTTCCATCACTTCTGGCTGTGCTTCTGCTGAGGTGCCGGGTGTAGGCGACAGAAGCTCGATGCATAGCGGCGGTGGAGCTGGCGGTGGTGACGCAGGGCGCGGCGAAGCAGCACCGGGCGAGGCACGTGGCGAAACACGTGGCGAAGAGATCGGCGAGCCACGTGGCGGTGAAGCTTGAAACGAGTAGCCTTCCTAGTTTTGTGATATATCACAGTTCACAACGTTTCTTTTGAGAATACGTTTGGTAAAAAATGTTATATTTAACAGTTTTTAACGTGACAGAGAAAACCCAATCTTGGTAGACTCGCATCACTTGGGGAAGTAAGTATTACCATAATAATTACGTGACAGTATCAGCCCCAGTATGGCAGTACGCATCACTTTGTATAGTGACAGAGGAAACCCAAATTTGGTAACCTCGCATCACTGATAATAGTTTTATAATAATTTTGTTTGTGTAACTTACTATGCAAAGATTCTTCGGATGAAGAAATTATACGGCGATTAGTTGCCTGTAATTTATTCTGCAATTTTTGTATTTTACGCCGTATTTCTTCTTTAGTTTTTTCTCTCTTCCTTTGTGGGAGCGGAGACGTGCGAAGGCTTGAGCACGGAAACGCGGAATGATGTTAAAATGGCTGCGAGCCGTCAAAGAGAAATGGTGTAGTGGGGGCAAAGTAGGGGTAAACGAATAGTGCTGCCAGTGAAATAAAAATAACTTACCTTAAAAAACTTTTTTTTTTTTACCTCTAAAAATCCGTGCAAGGCTGGTACATGGAGGCGCTGCTACAATACGTAAACAATAAATCGCTTCGAATGAAGCCGTGAAACATAATGGATTGCAACAAGCATCTGAACTTTGATTTGATAACACATAAATAACTCCACGCCTTTTTCTCATTGACCCTTGTTAGAAACTACAGAACCCCATTAGTTATGATTTTTAACCGACTTCTAAAAAAGGAGGAGGTTCTCAATTCGGATGTTTGTATGTTTTTTTTTAAATGTTTTTTCGCGCATAACTCCGTCGCTTGTCAACCGATTTGAAAAATTATTTTTTTGTTGGAAAGGGTATACTTTCCAAATGGTCCCATGAAAATTTTATCGAAATCGAACAAGCGGTTTTTGAAAAATCTAAAAAAATATCTACATTGTCTACATTGACGACCTCTTAGTTTACTCTGCAAAGGAGCAGTACGTTTTTTTACACCAATGTGATTGGTTAATTTAGGTGGGGGGAGGGGAGGGGGTGTAGGTATCACTAAAAAGTGAAAAATAAAAAACTTTTTACAACAAAATACAACCGACTTTTACACAAAAAATCAAAAAAGTGCAAAATAACTTTAATTTCGGAAGTCGGTGTTCAAAAAACGAAAAAGCAACCACAAACACCGAGTTCCGAAATTAAAGTTATTTTGCACTTTTTTGATTTTTTGTGTTAAAGTCGGTTGTATTTTTTTTATCCTACGTTCATCTAGTCAAAACATATGCACAACGGTCGAGAATGTTATACACATACCCTTTCATTTTTAATGCAACTTTTACTAACATAAAAGAAGATATAAGAAACGGATCCAACAACACTAAAGACCACAAAAACATACGAATAATAATAATAATAAAAAAGATTTATAAGCAATATGTAGAGGTTGCTTATGTTGCGGACACAACATTAATGGACGATACGGAATATACGGATGAATTGTGTCCCTTCTAAGAGTATTATGTCCATAAAGTGTCCCCTAGGATATTTCCTTAGAGAGCAAGCTGTAAGCTTAATCGAGTGTCGGGAATCGGGGTGAGGACTTGGCAGTTTGCTTAATACTTGCTTTGGGTTTATGTTGCTCTGGTACTTTTTACTGAAAACCTGGACAGGTGGGGAGTGGGGTATCGTATCCTCAATAAGTTGATATCATGGACTAAATATCTAAAAAAATATCAGGATCAAATTGTTGAGGATATTATAGTGAATTATTAAAAAAAATCCTTACCATTAATTTTTCAAATGTTGAAATTCTACAAAACTGACATTATACTAAAGAAAAGTTAGTGAAAATGTTACAGTAACATTTTTTATATAAAGTACATGATGTGAAATATATGTTTTGGTTTTTTGAAGGTTTCTTTAAAAAATGAATTATTTGAGCTTTTTGATATTACCTATAACAAATACAAATGGTACAAGCGGGTGTCTATATGATTTGAAACAGCAGATTTTGAAAGTGACGAGTCCTTGAAATTGTTGAACAAGGTTTCGTGGAAGAGTATTATATTGATGAAAGTAACTTTAGTATTTCGGAGAATACGTTGAAGTTTCGAGACCGTAAGTAGTAACTTATTGGCAGTTACTTCTTAAGATTCTTTAAAGATATAATCGTCCTGAATTGGAAAACAATTCTAAGTGCACTTTCTTATAAATTTCTAACTAGAAGATAAATAACTGTAAGTGCAAATTTAATAAAGATTATGGAAATAAATGATTGCCTACTTCAGTTTATTAGTTTTGAATAAAGTTTCTTACGTACACGAAAATAAATAGAAATGAAATTGAAGAAAACCTCTTGTAATAAACTAATATTTTTTACTAAGTCCCATTCAACGGTTATTTGTTTCGATGGGATTGTCAAACAACAATGATATATGGATTTAAAGCCTCTATGATTAACTGCCCCAGAGAAAAACAAATATATTTTTTGTCATAAAAGAGATTTTGCACAACGATATATTTGCATGATAAATTTTGTGACAAATTGTTAAGTAAAACGTCATATTTTTGGTTTTATTTGATTAAGCTCGAGTAAATAAAAATTTGCAGAGGCAATAACCCGAATGTATCGTATTCGAATTGAATAGAATCTAGAATAGTTTATCAAACCAAAAACATTCTGTAAAAAACCAGCCAAGTCTCGATGGAGCTGCTTGTTTATCTCTAAAAAGTAATGAAATCTAGACAAAGTCGTGCCAAGTCAAAGGTTAATGTTGTGTGACTTGGCCGTTGAAGGGTACACAAGGGTACAAAATCAGGTCTGCGCGCTATCCGCCCCGACCAAGGGCAAGAGGTCCGCCGCCGCCGCCGCCTCTGCCGCCGCCGCGGCTTCCGTCGCCGCCACTGCCGCTGCTGCTGTGGGTGCTGCGACTCCCGATACTCGGGAGGGCTGAAATGGAATGCCAGTAATGGTCCCATTGCGGCCTCCTCCAGAGACAAGTCGGCCGCTATGCAATTGCGCAGTGGCTGATGCCTGTGGACGGTGAGCGTGGGTGGCTCGCCGTCCGATACCAGGCTGAGTCGGCGACGCATTGTGCTTCACGCGCGCCTCAAGGAGCCGTCAGCACCAGGGACGGGGCCCCATAGGGTCGGTGCCTGCTAGGGTTGCGGAATTTGTTCGAAAGAGTTACCGCGGCCCTGGAACGCAAAGGGCACAAGAAGGAGCACGGGTGGGTTTTAGCCAGTAAAAGTCTGTCACTCCCTACCGCTCCACCCAGGGCGGGAGGGGTCATTTTATGATTTCCCATCCAAAAAAAAAAAGGGTACAAAATCAGGTGCTCCATGACACCATTGCAGCAATCTGTCGCCAGAACCGCTACCCATTGACGATGGAACATTTCTCACTTTGGCTTTACGCTCACGGATGATTGCAAAATATTGGCTAAAGTAGGTTTTATTTTATTTAATGTTATTTTTAGAAAATCTTAGATCATTTTATTGAAACTTTGGTTGATGAATATTTGAGAACTATTTAGCAGTATTTAATATCTATACATCATATAGTAAAATTATAACAGGACGATGCCTGCACATTGAAGATATTGACAAAAAAACAAATGTCTTTATCAGAGCAACAGAAGAAAAGACAAAACTTATTGAACTTTTGTTTGTCGATCTGTTTTCCGTCTGTATGTTTGTACGTGCTTGGCGTAAAAACTACTGCATGGATTTGAACGCAATTTTCACTATTCTACTGCTAGAGATATCTAATCTATACTAATATTATAAAGCTGAAGAGTTTGTTTGTTTGTTTGTTTGTTTGAACGCGCTAATCTCAGGAACTACTGGTTCGAATTGAAAAATTCTTTTTGGGTTGAATAGACCATTTATCGAGGAAGGCTTTAGGCTATATATCATCACGCTTAATCCAATAGGAGCGGAGCAGCGATAAATAATGTTTTAAAATCGGGGATTCCACGGGGACGAAGTCGCGGGCAGCAGCTAGTTTAAAATATAGGCTACATTTTACCACTTAAAAGTACAGATTCTGAGTACCACGCGTACAAAGTCGCGGGTAAAAGCTAGTTTAAAAATTAATCACGAATGGTAAGTTAAGAACCAACAAAGTGTTAAACGCTACTTATACCTATTGTATTGAATAAGTAAATTACTTATTATAAGAGAAGCAAAGCTATAGGAAACTGGTCATGCCAATACATGAGTATAGGTCAATGAACACAGTCAGTCAGTCATAAAAAGTACGTTATTATTAATATTAAATAAATAGACAAAAGTTAACCAAGTGTATGAATTGCTTATTCTCTCACTACTTTTTACTTTAGAAATATTTTTTGCAGTTCACTGCATCACAAAATTACCAAAACGAAGACATTCATTAGAAAACTTCAACTTTTATTTGTAACATATGTATTTTTGCTCAGACATTCTAAAAGAAATCAGTAGTGATTGGTCGACGATATACTTTTTCATCTTCAGTATTTCATTTCTTAGAAACTTGTTCAATATGTACGGTCAAAGAAGTTTTTTCAATTCAAGGGACAGAAACAATGATATAAGGGTAAGTGCACACCGTGACATTAACGCTCCAGGAATTTGTTCGAAAGAGTCACCGCGGCTCTGGAACGCAAAGGGCACAAGAAGGATCACGGGTGGGTTTTATTCAGTAAGAGTCTGACACTCCCTTTCGCTCCGCCCAGAGCGGGAGAAGTCATTTGATTATTTCCCATCCAGAAAATAAAAGGAGCTATTCAAACTACGAACAATATAATATAGAACTTTTAGTATACAAAAAGTACTAATTTCATTGTGAGAATTCAAAAACTCTTCGGAATTTTAATTCAAATTCTCTCGCTGTGATGTAAGCCTTTTTGTGTAGTAAATAAAGTTCAAGAGCACTAAATGGTGCTCGTGGTTAATCAGTAACAGCCACATGATTCAGGGTAAGCAAAGCTTGCCGAGATTGGTCTATGGATAAGTGAACAAGACTCCTCCGTGCCTTGGAAAGCACTTTAAGTCTTTGGTCCCAGCTGCCCTTCCTAGAATTTTAGCAGTCTTTGGAAGCCAGAAAATCTGACAACAGTCTTGTCAAGATGTATCGTGTTATCCAGTTACTGGGTTTTGGATATCAGATAGGCAGCCGCTCCATCATGGCCCAAAATCTGCTATTTTTATAAATTTATCATTCCAACACGATCCCATTGTCTTTTTGCTAAAAGTTCGTAATCTGCTAAATTCATAGTGGTCGATCATTTGGTCGGTCAATGGTCTCGTAGGTAATTACTTTTTGAAAACCGAGCTATTAAAAGCAATTACTGCACAATGACGTTCTAATGATAGGTCACTGATCAAAGGAACTATCAAAATTCTAGCAGATTAGCGCATACGTATGTCATTCATTTGTCATTTTGTACGAGATTGCCATTTCTTTCAATGAAGTGTCAATGGTTGACCATTTGAATGTCATAATGACGCTTTTATATTAGTAGAAGACCAAACTTGTCAAAATCAACCATTATGAAATCAGTGATAGACCATTCTGACACTATTTTAATAGCAGACTTGAGGCCCTGAAGTACTAAGCTTCACCCGGCTGGACTGGCAGGCGACCACAACATAATCGGAAAACAGCTGAGCAGATTGATATCCCAAAACATACGAGCGCCAATGTTATCCCGACGCTTCGGGCCGCAGTGTGCTGATCCTTAGGCGGATGAGGGCGCGAGATTTATAATAATGTTCTCTTCCAGTGTAGACTAGGGGATGATTACTTTATATTTTATTTCTTGTTCCCTCATAGGGAAAGCCATCTAGAAGAAATACGCGCAAAATTGGGTGAATGAATATTATCTTTTGACAGTTTATCCTTATGGCTGGTACGCAAGAGCAATGGCATTGGGCTACTTAATGACAAACTACGTAAACTAACTTGTTTTTCTATACTAATATTATAAAGAGGAAAGATTTTATTGTTTCTTTGCATTGAATAGGCTCCGAAACTACTGAACCGATTCGAAAAATTATTTCACTGTTGGGAAGCTACACTATCCCCGGGTGACATTGACGGTGGTATATTTTATCACCATAGTACCACAGGAACGGGAACTACGCGGGTGAAAAAGCGGGGCGCTGCTAGTTGAGAAATATTTTTGCGAAATCCTGATCCTTAATAATTTAGAATGTTAAGAAACCATGCGTACCATGCATGCATAAACATCACCTGCTTAAACTTTCCTATTTACTTTGACGTCAGCTGACTTGGTTTCCATTCCAACGGATGTAGGTAGCTGTATTACAGAGATTACGCCCCGGGCGTCGGGAAACGCAGGGCGATTTCCGGCCACCGTAGGCGCGGGCCTGCGGATGGCGAGCTATGGGTGGCTCGCCGTCCGATAGCAACCAGGCCCGAGTCAACGGCGCTTCGTGTTCTACGCGCGCCTCAAAGAGCCGTCAGCAACGTAGATGGGGCCCCATAGGGTCAGTGCCTGCTAGGGTTGTGGAATTTGTTCGAAAGAGTCACCGCAGCCCTGGAACGCAAATGGCACAAGAAGGATCATGGGTGGGTATTAGTAAGTAAGAGTCTGACACTCCCTTCCGCTCCGCCCAGAGCGGGAGAAGTCATTTAATGATTTCCCATCCAGAAAAAAAAGGTAGCTGTATTATTGATGTTAAATTTGTAACTATGCAACTGTTTTTCTGACCTTCAAATCCCAGTTACTGGGTAGCCTGGTCTTCGCTTTGTCGTTATCTTTCATTGATACAAATACAAGACTCTAAATGATGAAAAGAATCAGTGCACACTTGTATTTTCATATACTTCGTATTCAGAATCAAAATGAAATGTTGAACCCACTTTGATGTTGAGCATCTCGTTAAAGAAAGGTTACCCGCAAGGGGCTAATAAGGACACTTGATCTATAGAAGATGGTTCTAAAAAAGGATGTTCTCCAGACGAATGTTCGCGGGTAATTTCGTCTAGACAAGAGCTATTTGGAGGATATTTCCGTCTAGACGAGCTTGCCAATGATTGTAATCGATCGGTGGTAACAGAACACTAATTAGCTATTCCATGCAAAATTCATTAGGAACCAGAGATTGCATTTTTGGGCCTTCTTGCTCCAAAGTTCGTGTGGAGGCTTAAAGATAAAAGTTTTGTTTCGAAACAAGTCTTTTACACAAATTAATACTACTATTTAGAAGAAATAAATTGGATGCAAAGTAAATACAATGTTAATTATAATAATGATCTAGTAGCTTTCAAAACGGTGACGGGAAATACTGTGAGGAAACTAGCAAGATATGGAATCAATCATGAAAATGTGCCACGCGACATTTTATCAATCAGCCTACGTGGCGGAATATATTACAATACCATTTTATTTTTTCAGGCAGAAATAAAAAATAATACAATATAATATTTAGTAACAGTACTTGTAACACTCACAATTTCTTGTTTTCAAAACACACGTGCTCGTAAAGTGATCCTTATTATATCGTTCTTAGGGCCATAAACCGAACTATAACACACACGTGCATAGTAATATTACACAATAGTGCATTATAGAATTATCACTACAAAGTTAAGTTAGTACCTAGCCGCTGAAAATCCATGTACATTTTTGAAATAAATACATGTCCCGAATTAAGACAAAAATATATTTCATCAAATTATTTAAAACTAGCTTCTGCCAGCGACTTCGTCCGCGTGGAATAGTTACTTTACCCCCGATTTTGAAACTCTCAGCCCGATCGGTTTAAAATTGACAAAAGATAGACATGCTGTTTCGGGATATTTTTTAGATAATTTTATGTAGAACATTTCCGTAATACATGATTTCTATGTAACTTTAACCATTAAGGCTACACACGCGACGGAAGCTTAAAAAATGGAGTAACTTCTTCCGTTTTCCCAACATTTTCCTTCACTGCTCTGCTCCTATTGATTGTAGCGTGATGAAAAGTATACTATAACCTGCCCAGGAGTATGAAGAATAATTGCACCAAGTTTCGTTAAAATCGGTCGAGTAGTTTTTGTTTCTATAAAGAAGATACAGACAGACAGACAGACAGACAGACAGGCAGACAGAAAGACAGACAGACAGACAAAAATTTTACTGATTGCATTTTTGGCACCAGTATCGATCACTAATCACCCCCTGATAGTTATTTTGAAAATATATTCCTTGTACAGAATTGACCTCTCGTCTCTACAGATTTATTATAAGTATAGATAGATATTTACAATAATTTGTTATAAAATATTTGCATTTTATCACTATAATTATTTTGTTGAAGTAGGCTGTATTTAATTAATCAGCTAACATATGGCACGTGCAAAAAAGTAATCTTGCGCGCCATTTCCCATAATGTTCATATTTTGTTTGTATCGTATTTGTTGCTTGGTGGTGCGCAACGACGAATCGTCGTTGGTGGTGCGTATGAAACTTGGTGAGCAACTTGCTCACTAGACACTCAACTAATTTACGCCGTCGTCTACGGCTCGGGCTACAACCCACAGCCTCGTGTATAATGAGCAACTTAGCTCACTTTTATCATAATCTACTATACTTGTATGTACATACAATTAACAATAAAATTAAAAGATGGTATGCTAAAATCAAAGTGCGTCATGGCTGCGCTAAAAAGATCCATTACAACGATATCTCAGACACCTTTCAAAGGTCGAGTAACGGTTATTTGGACCACCAAATAGACCGTTACTTGACCTTTGAATGGTTCCAAACCCTGGACCCAAAGAATGGTCATTCACATGGAAAACCGGAAAATTTGTACTGAACATTCGAACTGTAAGAAAACACCTGCTTTATTTTTGGACTCGCACAGAGGTGAGTGACCTCTGCTCAGCTTAAATTCATATTTGCCTCTTTCCAGCCATATCACAAGTATATCTGGCTATACTCCCAAACAAGAGCTTAGCATCTGATCTGTTCCAAGCATATTATCCCAGAGTAGAGGATTGTAAGACAGTGCAAGTTTCAGTATTACCCGGTACTTAGTTTGTAGTTATGTTACTCAAACTTGCCAGGTTACACGGCCTCCTTAGAGTATTATGAAACTTTTTTTTATAATTAACCTGTGGCTCTTTCAAAGACTCTTTTCTAAAGTTTTAAATTTGGAACAATTCATCTTTGATGTGGCGTCTCTCTTAATTTGAATAAGTGTGAGGTTTAATTTAGGAGTAATAATAATATAACACTGAGTTTAGACACAGAAAATAAAAATAACGAAAACACGTTTTAGTAAATTAAAAAGATTAAATGGACTAGAAAATTCAAAAAAATCTTACAAAAGATTTTTGTTCATTGACTCTCTCGCCGCTCAATCTTAATTTTTCTTGTAACAGATTTTTTTGACGTTCAAGAACATTTGTTACAGCAGCAGGTGATTGATTGTAAACTTGAAATATCACGCCAAGAGAGTAAAAGAAAAAACTAGAGATTTTATAAAAATAAATCTAGAATTAACCAAGTCTAGTAAACTAATATTTAGATTTCAACTCTCAACTTAGGCAGCGAGCTCGCTAACACAATATTATCCGTTCAAGATCAAGCCAATCATTCTGTTTATCTTGTTAACACTACAGTCTGACTTAATCTTTCTAATCTAGTCACTATCACAGGGTAATAAAGGCGATAATTGATGAGCATAGGAAAGTCTCCTACAAGTTAGACAGGGTCACAAAGTGGAAATCGTTTTTCATTTTAACAAATGGAGCGTTTTTTATTAGAAAACTTTTCGTTGCCTTTCAATATTTTAATGTTTAGCTTCGCTGGCTTATTGGATTCCCTCAGCAATGATGAAAGTACGTTTTTCTAGAGATCTCACTGATATCATGTATCGGGTCGTCTGTCGGAATCTGGACTTTCAAGTTTTTGTCTGTCCGTCGAGGCGATTCGGTATTAGAAATGTCTGTGAATGTTTCAATGTGAAATTGGTTGGATTTGAAACTGCATGTGTATATTTTTGTTACGCTTTTATAAAACTAGATATTTCCACCTATCATACTAAGTAAAAAAAAAGAAAGATCTTCATCATATTCTTGTCCTGGTCTCATGTTACTGGGGACATGAAAACACGTATTTTTTCTCATTAAAGCCTCTCAAATAAATATAAAAATAATGTATCTAATAAATGATAAAAGAAAACTACCAAACTGTCACTAAAATAACTTAGCTAAAGCTTCTCAAGAAAAACAATTAAATTAATGAAAATAATTATCTACAGTATTTATAAAAACCATTTCATCCTCTTTGTAATTAAAATGTTTAGGTATCCTATGATAGGAAGCAGGGATGTTCTCGTTAAAACTATAATTAAAACAGTGTCCGCATTGTTAATGTAAATCTGAATTAATGAGACAATAGCAGTAAAACATCAGACGAGGTTAAAATCATTGCTTTACGATCTATGAAAGCTTTGCGTTATTAATAAAAATAAATAGTTTTTTGGTACCTAGCTATTTAAAAACCATTTATAATGTTAATAAGTTTTAAATCATAAATTAAATAATGTTTCTGGATTATAAAAATAATAAATTCATAAAGCTATACGTTGGGCTGTAACTGAAGTCACAAGGACAAACAGGCGAAAATTTAAATAAGAATTTTAATAAAACCTGTATAAATACAAAATAAGTCAACGATACAGAAAAAAACAAATAAAAAAAAACATGGACCAAAATTTTTCCTCACCAATTAAGGATTAATCGTGAACAAAAACTAGGTATGTACTAACGAATAAATAATTTATTTTGTAACCCATAAAAAACCAGTAAACTATTTTCCAGTAACAAAATAATAGGTAACATTACAAATTTATTTATCAAATTCCAATTAGCCTAGTTTCAGACTAATTGAACAGTATAGTAGTTTTAAATGGGACCACTTCACTGTACCTGAGTTTTTAGATGTAATTAAAATCTTATTTGGTAATTCCTGAGGTTTTTTCGGAGAATTTGCTGTGAACACCACTGGTTTTGTAAAATAATTTGAATGAACCTGACTGTGTTTTATATTATTTGTAGTATAAGTAATACTTTATGTTCAATATCGATATTCGGTTGTCCATCGAATCAGAATTAATTTTAATAATGATTATCAAACATCATCTACAGCCTGACTTCACCCACTGCTGAGTATAGGATCATTGTTTTTTTCCTGTACCAATCCTCACACCCCTGTAGCAATCCCCACGCTTTTGTGCCAATCCTCTCGCTCCTGTGCCAATCCCCACGCTTCTGTGCCAATCCTCATGCTCCTGTGCCAATCCCCACACCCCTGTGGCGATCCCCACGCTTCTGTGCCAATCCTAATGCTCCTGTGCCAATCCCCACGCCCCTGTGGCAATACCCACGACCCTGTGGCAATCCCCACGCTGCTGTGCCAATCCTCACGCTGCTGTGTCAATTCCCACGCTCTTGTGGCAATCTCCATGCCCTCGTGGCAATACCCACGCTCCTGTGCCACTGTTTGTTGGTTACGTTTTGTTATAGAGTATAATTCACACTTTTATATTAGAAAAACATTAATTTCGCTAGTAATTCTGTTAAATATGTACAACAACGCTTGCGCAACATTCTCAACGGCATTCTGAAAATATTTGTTGGCAGACCGGACTGTCCCATCCAAAGACAATGGGGTAGATGCTGGACGATGTGGCAGTCAGTAACAATATGTGGACTAGTCAGGGTCTAAAACAAAGATATTTATTTAATTTATTTTATAGGCAAATTAAACAACAAAGTACGGTAATGATGATATTAAAAATTCTAGAACATGAATAAAACGGTGATAGAGACGGGACTAAAGCGTTTTAAGTTCTCAGGGGAATAATAACACATTCTGATTATATTAATGTAATTAACCGAACAAGTTCCTTTATTTTCATCTTAAAATTGAAGGAAAATGTTAGATTGAAACTGGTAAGATATTAAAAAAGTAGAGTGGTAGTAAATGCCTAAAGCATTAGGTCCGCCTCTGTCCATTTGTGTGCGTAAAGTATTAAACAAATAAATATAAAGTTGAATGTTTTCTATTTCTGTAAGTATTGGGGGAGAATATAAGAGTTAGTCCAAATAAGTTAAAAAAATACAAATAAATATTACTGTAGACTTAGGAAGGCTTTATGAACAGATTAAAAACAGACTATTCAATTACGTTGTACAAACAAGCTATTAGAAAAGTGGAATAAAAATGGAGAGGGGAAGTACTCATTAGGCAATAAATGATTCGTTCACATCACTATCAATGGGCAACGAATCCAAAACACTGGAAGCAAAGCCGCGTCGGAAGGCCGTACCTGCGGATGGCAAGCTATGGGTGGCTCACCGTCCGATAACAACCAGGCCCGGGTCGACAGGGCGTCGTGTTCCACACACGCCTCAAAAAGATGTCAGCAAAGAACACGGGGCCCCATAGGGTCAGTGCCTGCTAGGGTTGCGAAATTTGTTCGAAAGAGTCGCCGCAGTCCTGGAACGCAAATGGCACTTGGAGACTACAGGTGGGTTTTAGTCAGTAAGAGTATGACACTCCTTTCCGCTCCGCCCAGAGCTTTAGAAGTAATCTGATGATTTCCCATCCAAAAAAAAAAAGACCCTGATTATTCTATGGTTGGAGAAAACTCTTGAAGACTAACAGGTTGTTGATGTCACCAAAACCTTGATAAGCACTCGGAACCCATGGGGTTATGGTTCTAACGTGAAACACACCTACATAAACACATCAGCTTTCGCTTCATTCCTGTGGGGGCAGGTAGAAACTGGAGAACGCCAAGCTACGATCCTAACATTACTCTACCGATCGGGACGGCTCCCGAAATTATCCCAGGTCAGTTCTCCTGTCCATGTTTCCTCCATCAGCGACGAATTCTCAAACCCACGTCAAGCGATTAGCTTATAACCCGCATAACATAATCGCCCGCTTTAAAAAAAACGATACACTAATAAAACCCACCACCAAAGGTTTTTGCTTCACGTGGTTATATACATTCTGTGTTTCTACATTTTTATCTATTTTTTTGGTAAGTCAGTGACTGTTCGATACTTTTAGACAATTTTGAGAGCAATGATCTTTAAATTATTAATATCCCTTCCCAGCTAAGTATTTGACTTCTTCATATTTATTCAGGGATGTCAATGCACTCCTAAGTTTATTAAGTTTCAGACATTTGCTGACTGCTAGAGAAAAACGAGCCAAATATTAGTATAAAATTGGACAAGTGCTAGTCGGAATGTTTCCTTAAGAGTTCTGTAGCGTAACAAAGAACGGATTATTTTAAGATGCAAGTTTTTGAGAATTGAATATTCTTTATGGTAGTACAAGTAGTTTATAAAATAAATTTGCTAAAACTGTAAAAAAGAAAAAAAAAACTATATTTGTGACGCTTCTGTCACAGGTCTGCTGAAAGAAAATTATTTTGAAATAACCAGTACATTTGTGCTCTTTCCTCTAAAAGTCACTCTTTTTTTGTGAAAATTAAGTTTGAAATCGCTTGTCATGGTTGAAAAGATGCAGCATCTGTATAAGCCACCACACAAAGATGCTACTGAACACAAAAAAAAAACTACCATTTAAAACTCAAACTTCAAATGCTCCATTGAGTAACTCACAACATCATTCCTTCAGGGGAGACTCGTAAGTCCTTAATAAGTTGAATAGCAAATAAATCACGGCGGTAATGAAATAATTTATAGCCACTGACATCAACACGGTTCACAAGAAAAACTTGCCTAATGAGTTTTCTTATTGGCATACCGTTACCGTTTCTAGCAAGGAACTCGATTCAATTATATTGAAGTTCAAAAGTTCATGCTGTGTTTGATACTTGCTTTAAGGATAGTTCATTTTTGTATGGGAATTTTGATGAATCTTATAAATCCATATTAGAATTTTAAATGCGATAGTAATATTACTATGTCTGTCTGTCTGTGTCTAGGTCATTGCATCTTAACAGAATGAAACTTGGCAAATGGCCAGCCCATGTGCTGGAATAGGGCTTAGGATATTTTTTATCCTGAGTGTAGGGTTTCTTGGCATAATTTTCGAATTTCATGCAAAAGATACCAGCCGCCAGTAGAAAGAAAGAAAAGAGAGTAAAACTCGTTTATTCCGCCAATGATTTATGTTTATGTAAATGGCAAATTATAATAATAAATAACACTATGGGATCGGTGTTTTCTATCTACTGATAGAAGACACAACCTCAGAGGTCTCTATCTATTATGAAATTTGACAGTCTTCTGAGGAAATAATCACACAGATTTGATTAGAACTGTCCAATCTGAGTACGTGTTTGTCAGTGACCGTGTAGCTTAACTATACCAGAAGGAGTTCAGTATTTAACGTGGAGCGGCTGCCTACCAGACCTCCACTAGCCATTAACTGGATGACACGGTGCTTCTTGGCAAGACTGGATTCAGATTGACTGGCTTCTGACAATCAGTAACGACTGCCAAAGATCTACAAATGACAACTGCGACCAACGGTTTAGCGTGCTTTTCAACGATCGGAAGAAATTCGGTATATTCTGATGGTCGCCCATCCACTGACCGACATTGGTAAGCTTTGCTAGATCTTGAAAATCGACCGGTGCGGCTGTTATTCTTTAGCCACGAGCTCCTCTGCATTGACAGTTTGTAATAAATGCTTATTATTGGTTGGTAACGCGATCAGTCCTCGGTTCATATTAAAAAGGACGGTGGGAGTTATTACAATTTTCAGTAGTTAAACAGCTTCAGTAGGTATCTATTAAACCATCAAGGCCTTTCTTAATGTTCAATATTTTGTAAATATGTGAGTTCTATGTGCTTATTTAGAAAATGAATAAGTTTACCGCTGCTGGTAATACTTGGTTCCATAACTAGTATACTTGGTGTATTGTCCTCACATATATGATTTTTTGTTGTATACCAATATTGTAAAACATTTATATGAAAAGAGTAACTATGGAGTTTCTTGTCCGTTCTTCTCCATAAGAATCTACTTTTGCAAATGGACGGTAGAGTTACTTTATTATATTAACTTTAAAGGATGACGTTCAAAAGTGCCGTTTAATGGCCTAATTGAAATAAACGTTTTGACTTTGACTTCAAGTCATAAAGTTAATTTTCTATTCTGTTTTGCAGTGAGCATAGCAATCAATGCTCCTATATAATATTCTATACATAAATGTCTATATAATGCTGAGTCTGTGCCAAAAGGGTTTTATATTTTTAATGTGCTCACATTTCTAAGTCGTGACTGCCAAAGTTTAAATTTTAATAAAGGATTTGACCTTGACTTTCAAGGTTGCTTTTATATCACAACCTTTAGAGCATGTTATAACAATAAATGAATTAAATTACAGTTTCGTTATTACTAGACATTGTTATCAAAGAAAATAAAATAACTACGAAACTAAAAAGGAGCTGTTAAGTCTCGTTCGTTTCAACATGCTTAGATGTATCTATTCTAAAACAAGAAAGAGCAAAATTTCAACAGACATGGCTGACAAATGTTCATAAAGTTTTTCTTTGAAGTGATCATGTTTTACGTTTTAAACTAAATTTAATTTTATATACCTTGTTTAAAACTATTTTAACTTAACGTTGAATTATGTGTGCAGGACGCTAACTAAAGTTCGCTATCGAAAACTATAAACATGTAAGCAGAGAAATTCAAGTTAGTCCATGAAATAAAACAGAATTCCATATTCTCTTGATTTAATTCACTCGCCTTTACTTAGTCAAGTGCCAAAGTAAACTTAACTAAAATTACTCACTTTGTAATTGTGAAGTTCAGTCAGTAAAATTATTTCGAACCGGGAGAGTGCGCGGTCAAATTGAAAAGCCAGTGAGAGGAACAGTAAACCGCATAGTGTACTGATTGAAAAGTTTTGAATTTGGAACGTTCGAAGGTAGCTCCAACATTTCATTTTCTTATTATTGCGCGTTATATCTGACTTCGAGATGTATTTGTAAGGTGCGAAATTATTCGTTAAGTGCTAATTTGGACTGGCGTGTGGTTTTGCTTATGAATAAAATAACTTTTAAGTGGATCTTGTAAGGGGTTAGATTTTATAAGGTTCACGTGACTGAATAATAACAAGGTCAAGCAACGCTTTCCGAGGTCTGTCTGTGGATGGGTGACCATCTGACGATACCGAGACTCGTCTGTGCATCGGAAAGCACGTTAAGCCGTTACTGAGTCGTGGAGGATACACAGTCGCTTAATGTAAAATACTGGTATTCAGTTTTAACACAGTTGGGTAAAGGCCGATGAGATTGACAGATTGACTGTTTCTGTTGTCTATTACCTACTGGTCATCTAAGCTTGAATAGGAAATAGTTCCCGAGAGTGTCTCTCGTATCTGATAGGACTATTGTTGCTAATAATAGTTTAAAAATTAGGCGGATATAGTGGCGATAGACCGATTACCGCTCAGCTGAAATCTGTATAATCTTCCCATACGACGAAAACCTCGTGAAAATTGAGAAACTGACACAATAAAATTGATTGAGTCAGGCGTTACTTTGCGGAAATCCATTTTAACTTTGAAAATGAAAACAAAATATCTAGTTTTAATTTCCGCGAATATTAGTGGGTTGCAGGTATGCAGGGGACGTGTTGACTCGCTGACCGTTGAGTTGCGACTCAACGGTCAGCGAGTCAACACGTCCCCTGAGGATGCCTCGTGGAGAGGCGAAACACGTGTCGGTAATGGTGTTGGGTTTTGCATTGCCTTCCTGCATGTGCTTAAAATCCTTGCATTTGCCTAGCAACCTTGCATGTGCATAATATAGCGGGCGGGAGGGAGGTGCATACCTGCAACCCACTAATATTCGCGGAAATTAAAACTAGATATTTTGTTTTCATTTTCAAACTGACACAAGTCAAGTCGGTCGGATGGAATGTGGACTCGGCTGCCATAGTGCTGATTTTCATAACTGCCAATTGCCGGGTGCCCAAAAGCCTAAGCTGTCGTTGTGCAGTCCGATCTAAAGCTTGATATAGAAGGCAGTATCCTTGATACACCTCTTATGTGAGGAGGATCCAGTTTCTGTATCCCTAACCCGATACCTTGATACACCTCTTATGTGAGGAGGATCCAGTTTCTGTATCCCTAACCCTAAACCGATAGCTTGGACCCCGATTCCGATACCAGCGAATTACAATTTTTAACAGTACGAAGTTATTTTTTTTTTTAATGAAACTTTTCCCGACACTAGGAATATCTCCTGAATCGTGGGTGCGTTTACAAACATATCAACCCACATACACAAACAGCCAGATACGTAACAACTATCTGGAGGTCATACAAATAAGCACCCGTGACACGCAGCGTTGTTGTCAATTGCTCAACCACTGCGCCAACCTGGAATAAACAAAAACTTAAACCAATAATCGAGTTAATTTATTATTGGCTCATTAAAACCCACACTCGAACGATATTGTTTATAATTACATATTTCCATATGAATAAACTAATTATAACAGTTTTGTATATTTGCGGTGCAAAGTGCGTGATTAATGAAATTAGTGATATTATTCATTGTGGGTGGATTCCCGTTATTTTCATAATATTACCGCTGATTAGTAATTTTCATTTAAACAATTGCTCTGGAAGTCATCTCTAATCATCATCTGCCTAGCTTTTTCCCAACTCTATTGGGGTCGGCTCCTAGACAAGTCGAATTCAGCTGAATAACAGTATTTTACGTGAAGCGGCTGCCTACCAGACCCACAACCCATTAAATGGGGAACACGGTACTTCTTGGCAAGACTGGTGTCAGATTTTCTGGCTTCTGACAATCCGTAACGACTGCCAGAGATCTCCAAATGACAGCCGGGACCAACGGCTTAAATTGTAGGAGGCCGTACGAGCTTGAATTGGTGAAGACTAGTCTTCATCAACCACAACCCGATCACGCAGCCGCTCTGGTGCCAACGTTCCTTTACTTTTTTTTAGCGATGAAAATACCTAACGCATGGCATGCCATCCGGGGAGATGACGTAGTTATGTGGGGCTTGCAACCACTAAAAATTAGCCTGTGCACCGCAATGATGGGTGGGCCCCGAGCACTGCTACGCATGCCATTTGCAACCCATTTTTTTCTAGTAGTTTTTGAGTTTATTCGTAACATACAAAAATACAAATCTTTCCTCTTTATAATATTAGTATAGATATAGATAGAAGCAGCCAAAGATCACTTATAGCCTAGCATCTTAAATATAATCCGGAAATAAAGAAGATTATATGGCACAATTCCTACAATTGAAGAGGATTGGGCAAAGATCAGGCTCAATGGGATAAGGCAGAAAATTTAATTACCACTGTTCTTTTGAAACAAAATTATTAAGAATATCAAAGGAATCCCAAGGCGTTGGAGTATCTCATTAAAATGATAGAATGGTCTGTCTTTTTCCGTGCTAAAGATCGGGGTTTTTATATACTTCGTTGGGAACAGGCGACCCGTAAAACCTTTGCATGAAATATATTGTGTCTAGCCTGTTATTGCTTGGTGTAAATTACATTTTCCGAAGTAATTTGCTTGTTATTATTTTCCTTGTTATGTTTATTAGAAGTTATGTTCAAACTTTAATAGAAAGAAAATAGGTACATAATATGTACCTACTATAAAAGAGCACCGTAGCACATAAATACATACATAATTATGTACTACATATGTATGTATGTGCTACGGTGCTCTTTTATTTGTGACAAAAATCAGGAAGCTGACGGTTTAGCTCGCATTTTAAGATTTCAGTTCAATTTGGATTTGACTTGCACTTTCGAGTGAGTATTGTGGAGCTCTTTAAGATCTAACTCAGTCAGTAATAGGCATATCTTTTAAAATACATATCTACTTGATTCAAAAGAAAACTAGTATGTGTTGTACCTGTTATAAACAAAATTGATTGATTATGTCCCGTTCAGCCGATGATTCGTTTGTTAAAGGTAAAGTTTTCTAGATATACATTTATTATATACAGCGCCCCGCAGTTTCACCGATATAGTTCCCATTCCCGTGGGAGTATGGGGATAAAATGAAGCTTATGTCAGCAGGGAATAATGTAGCTTCCCAACAGTGAAAGAATTTTTCAAACCGGTTCAGTGGTTTCGGAGCCTTTTCGATACAATCAAACATTCAAATCTTTCCTCTTTATAACATTAGTGTGCACTACGTGCCGGTTCAACGAGTCTGATTTTTTTTTAATTAAAGAAAAGGAATTTTTGTTTTGAATTTGGAATTAATATCGAACTCAATTGGAAGGACAAAGTATATTTCAAAAATATAACACGAGCGAATTTTAAAATAACAAAAAAAAAAAGTAATATGGAAATATTATGATGTAAAGCAAAATTCGACCTTTTTGCACTAGAATTTCTGTATTAAAAACGTTTAACAGGGTCAAGAATCAGTTTTGCCAATATTTCATTCAACTTATACATAGTTATACCCATAGGTTGCAATCAATGGATGGCGGGAATGTATTTTTTATGCAGACCTCAGCATGTCCTTAGTAGAGAATCTTCCACAGAACGATCCAGGAATGTCCACCAGCCTTTCAATAATCCTCTTCATCGCTACGACAAGACCATAAACACCTTTTTACCACAATAAAGAAAGCGGTTCAACATACCCCACCGGGTAGCACGTCACTTCAATAGAAATGAGGTTTTATTCGATTGCGTGACCATTCCATCTAGCCAGTGTCCCGGTCTGCCAACAGGGACGAGCTTGACCCTTATCATAGACTAGATAACTCCCTTAGGGTAGCGGCATAGATTAAGAATATATAGAGGTAGAAGCGACACTATAAATTACTTCTTAATATATTTGAGCGAAGTTATATGAGGTAGGTATTGTGAATGTGAGTGCTATGCAAAAAGAACTTGTTCTACCTCAGCAGAACTTGGCTCATCCATGCTCAAATATAAAGACAGTCTTAATTCGTACAGTTTTGAGACAAGTTAACTTTTATATAAAGCAAATAAAAATTGAAACAGTCGGGAGCTCAGTAACTGTAGTGTGTGGTAATACTTGCAGAGTATAATTATGAAATTAAAAAAATAAATGGCCATATTGTATAATTGGCCATTTCATGATGTGGCCAAGTTTGTTTAGGTAAGGTCTGGAGGAACTTAGGGCACCCCGGCTTGGATAGGTTAGATTCGAATGGGATGACGGGAGCTAGAGAGGGTGAGCATAGCCAGCGAACTTAGCTCCCAGCCACATCATAAAATGGCCAAATTCTATGATAAGGTCACGACATACTTTAGCGTGTTTTATTAATAGTTACAGATAATGTTTAGGGAATCTATTCATATTTTAAATATTATTTATGTGTTGTACGCTTTCCACAGTGTAATCTTTTTACGCAAGAGTTGACATATAGAGAAAGCCTTGTTTCATTAACCGCTTTTATACCACTAATGTGCCTCAAGTTTAAAGAAATAGAGGAAAGTAACTAAACTAAAGAACTAACAACTATACACCCCTAGTTTTTAATTAGTACAAAAAAACAGGGCTCTGTCCGTACCCGTTACTGATCATATTTGTGTAGTCAAAAGTAAAAAAATAAAAACTTAAAATTGTCCACGGAGTTTTTTAATAATTGGTAAATTCATAATAGAATCAATATTCATAACAATTGCTACTAGAAAATACTACGCACAGTGTTTTTCCATTTTAATCGTCATTTATTCATTCATAAATCAATAGCTTGTAAAATATTTTTATAAGTTGAGTGGCATTTTACCATATAAAAAACGCTAATCACTTTGCTGTTTATGAACATAATTTTTTGAGACTTTTCTTAAATAATAACAAGACCTTTTCTAATAAGCCCTTAAAGTATTTGTACTAATTAAAAACTAGGGGTGTATGAATAATTTGTGGTCAATGTAAATAAATAATAATAAAGTTTCACTTCTTTACTTATTCTATGGTATCGTAGGTGTTTCGAATAGCAATGATTTGAAAATTGACTAACGGCCTACATTGATGTATGTACGTGTGGTGCGGTAACATTATTTTTAGTTTCAAGTTGAAATTAATCTATACTATAATATTATAAAGAGGAAATATTTGTTTGTTTGTTTGTATTGAATGGGCTCCGAAACTACTGAACCAATTTGCAAAATTCTTTCACTGTTTGGAAGCTACACTATCCCCGGGTGACATAGGCTATATTTTATCCCCATATTCCCACGGGAACGGGAACTACGCGGGTAAAACCACGGGGCGCTGCTAGTCAAATATAAACTAAGTAGGGAATCATGAAATTTATGTAAACTGTGTACGTATTTTTATTTTTGTGTGTATTATATTATTTTATAATAAACTTTTTCTCTACTCCGGTCAATATGGATTCTGTTCTATCGCTGGTAGCTGTTGAATTTATATGGGGCCACGTCTTTTTTGTATATTCACGTAGCTTTAGAAAATCTGGTGCGTGCTTTTTGTTAGATGAAAAAGAGATGAAGAAGGCCGATAAACAGACACTGTCAGACATCAATTTTGTTTTTGTTCCTGGCAGTTACAATTTTTTTCTTTCTATTTGGATATAGTTCGTTCGCGTTAAGAATGCAGTGAGTCGTCAGTGCAACTGCAAGATAAAGGTGTATTCACAGTGGTGTTAAATTCAAACGTTCGAAGCAATTCAACTGTCATTGTGAACTTGACTTTGTAATTTCAAAAGATTTGATTGGTTAGGGGACGGGGCTAGGCTGACGGACAATGACTCACTGCATTCTTAACGCGAATGTACTATGGTTATAAACTCGCCTCGCGATCTCTCTATCTAGTTCTATTAGCACATTAACAGGGCTTCCTACCGTGGATTTCATCTGGTTCACTGTGACCTGTATTAGGCGCTGTTTTGAGATTTATAAACTTTCCTATAACTTTAAATATGATTGTTCATACCTGCGAACTATAGCGTATATTAACTTATTCTGCTTACGACATAAAAGTAAGTAATAGTTTCTGGCTTCTCGCATCAGAAAACGGCGAGAAGTTGAGTGAGGTAAGTATTAATGATTCTGACTTTTTCCTTATGAGATCAGTAGGTATGTGTGTGTTTATGAAGGAAAGGTTTATGCCTGTTCAAGGAGAAACTTACAAAGTTTTACCCATCAATCAAAATCATCCTGAATTTGTTGGGCATAAGCCCATCCTTCGCAGTTTTGAGTGCTTTATGTGTTGAAGATTACCAATCGGCATGTTCATTTTTATTTAAAAGTGTTTCTTATTGAATGCAAAGTTACTGTGTAAGTGTAGCTTTTAGTTTTTTTTTATTTATTATTTATTTAACAATGTATGTACACACATTTAATAAAAAGATAAGAAGAAGGAAACAGAAAAATAGGCACAAGCTGATGCTTATTTCTATAGAAATCTCTTCCAGCATACCTGCGATAGGAGAGTCGAGTAAAAAGAGATGTAGACATTGTGTGTTTGAGTAGGAAAAATGAAAAAAAAAGAAAAAAAAAGAAAGAATAGACTATTTGAAGACGTACATTATAGAAAACACAATCAATCACACACAGTCACGATTTCACGAACTCACGGCGTGACAAATTTTCCTAAAGGTAAAAAATAAATGTGAACTTTCTGGTGCCCTTTGCGTTCCAGGGCCGCGGTGACTCTTACGAACAAATTCCGCAAACCTAGCAGGCACTGACCCTATGGGGTCCCGTCTTCTTTGCTGCTCTTTGAGGTGCGCGTGCCGTCGACCCGGGCCTGGTTGCTATCGGACGGCGAACCACCCATAGCTCGCCGTCCGCAGCCCCGAGTCTACGGTGTTCTGGAATCGCCTTCCGTCTTTCGACGCCTAGGGCGACTTCTTCTGTTGCAGCGGCTGGAGCGTGAGTTTTCCATCTCTCGCACGCGGTCTGCTTCCTCCTTCGCTAGCATTTAGCAAAATAGTGACTTGAAAATTTGTATGAAATGCTTACAGCGTACACGCTCTTAAGATGGTCCACCGTCTACATACGATCCTTCTGGCTATATATATATATATATATATTTATACTGGTACATACTTCCACAGGTATTTACAAACACTTAAACAAACAAACAATTTAACGTATTTTAAAGATTAGTTGTTTCATATAAAATTCCTCGCGAAGTTTTCAACAACAAAAAGTTTCTAAACTTTCTTTTGTTTTTATTACAATTGCTGTGTTATTCATAATGTTGGTTTGAATAATAAGGTGTGTTGTTTATTCAGTTTTTGTGAGCTGTTTCAACGGTTAATTAAAGTTGTTTTACTTTGTATTATGTTGTGTCAAGTCTAAGCTTTGTGTTCTACGTTCACTCTTGAACAAGTGTTTAGTTAGTAACATTGCATAAAAAAAATTAGGTAGTTAATTATTTAGTTTTTAGATGCTGTAAACTAAACTAACATTCTTATTTTGAGTTAAAAGCAACTGTCGTCGTCACGTTTAATTACGTTTAAAACGCAAATACAGATGAACTCTCTCGTCCGTGCACCCTTTTTATTTTTTAAACGTGAAATTTAAATGTGAAATCATCAAATGACTTCTTCCGCTCTGGGCGGAGCGGAAGGGAGTGTCAGACTCTTACTGACTAATACCTGTCGGTGTTCTTCCAAATACCCTTTGCTTCCCAGGGCCGCAGTAACTCTTATAAATATAAATAAAGTCCGTGACTGTGGTACAAGGGGAACCATAGGAATGGAAACCGCTACGACTGGAGGAGAGCTGGATGCAGTGGCTGGCCGAACGATAACTGTATGTCTCCTATCGCCACCTTTAAGGCCTTCCACTTTGCCTAGTTGCCACGCCATCGATAGGTGGATTGCCAATGACCGAGTAAGACCCCCATACGGGAAACCACCGTAAGGATTGAGCGCCGAAACTCTCAAGCCCCTCCCCTACCGGGCTTAGCCCAACAGCCGACGTAATCTACAGCTACTTGGAGCGACTGGTGAGAGTTTGTGGCTCTATTATAGCGACTAACAATATGAGGGAAGAGGTTAATGTTATCGGGGTTTATAGGACATTGCTAGGGATAACGCAGTAACTTGCGCTGTCGGTCCAGCCCGAGCTATCCACGCGCAAAACGCAGCGGCTGTGTAGCTGTAATAGTCTCATAATGTGAGAGGTGAGGTTAATGCTATCGGGGTGTAAGGAATGAATGAAGGTACTGTTGCGCGCCAGAATTAAGTTAGGATGATAGCGGCATTCGGTACTACAGCGCCATCTAGTATCGAGTAGCAGAACTATTGAAGTCAAGGACCTTCGAGATTTTTCTATGCTAGAATACTCGGACCTTAGTCGGTCGCGACCGATATGTACGCGAACTTTCTGGAGTTCTACTCGGCGCTCTATATAAGGCCGGCGCATGTACCGACCGAGTCAGTATTCGAATTGCGATACAAGTGATAACTTCGAGAGCGATCTTCGACTGCGAACTCAAGTGATTAATAGTGCGATTGTGTTTTGTGATTAGTGAGTTATAGTGTAATTAGTGTGGTGTAAATTAAAGTGTCATTTTTGGTTATTTAATCGGCTGATTTTAATTGTAACGAACCCGAAGCTCGTAACAATTGGTGTCAGAAGAGTGGATTTAAAAGATGCCGATTTTACCAAAGGACGACACGGAGGGTATCCGTACCCGTAGTCAACGCCAGCAAGAGACGGACCAGAGGCGTTTTGGAAGTGCAACGCCGCAGGCTATGGAGAGACAGCTGGCGACCTTAGAGGCCGGCCCGTCCACCGCCGCTCCAGCATCATCATCAGCACCAGACTTTGCTGCTCTGATGCTGATGCTGCAGGAGCAGGCCCGCCGCCAGGAGGAACAGGCCCGCCGACAAGAGGAACAGGCCCGCCGACAAGAGGAACAGGCCCGTCGTTTAGAAGAGCAGCTGCAGCGTGATAAGGAGGAACAAGCCCGCCGCCAGGAAGAACAGGCCCGCCGCCAGGAAGAACAGGCTCGCCGCCAGGAAGAACAGGCTCGCCGCCAGGAGGAACAGGCCCGTCGGTTGGAAGAACAGCTCCAACGTGACAAGGAGGAGCAGGCGCGCCGCCAGGAAGAGCAGATGTTCCTCATGAAGGATCTGCATGCCACTTTCGGCAAAGAAATTAAGGTTGTAAAGGAAAAGGTGGTTCAGCACGAGAACCGCCTGACGGAAGCTGAAACACGAATCGACCAAATTAATAATCGAGTTGACAACGTGATTGCTGACGTGAAGAAAACGCTGGACAACCTTAAAGTAGGAGATGGAATTGCAGCCTCAGCTACTACACCTTCTCTACGTGGATTCAAAGTGCCGCCGTTCGATGGAACGTCTTCCTGGTCGGCATACAAAATGCAATTTGAGGCTGTTATGAAAGCGAACGGGTGGAGTAAGGACCAGGCCATGACTGCTCTCACCCTAGGCCTCCGCGACCAGGCCCTCACTATCCTGGAAGCCCTCGGTAACGAGGTGACTTACGAGCAGCTCCTTGAGGCACTGGAAGCTAGGTATGGCGACGCTCATCTGGAACACGTGTTTCGTGCGCAGCTAAAGGATCGCGTGCAACGCAGCGGTGAAAACCTGCAGCAGTGGGCCCTTGAGGTGGAGAAGCTGGTCCGAAAAGCATACCAGTCTGTACCTGCGCTCATTCAAGGGAACCTGGTGCAGGCATTCATTGACGGCATCCGCGACCTTGAGGTCAGAGCTGCTGTGAGGCTCGGTCATCACGGGACGCTCAAGGACGCCTTGGCTCATGCTCTGGAAGTGGAAGCTGTGCGGCAAGATCATCGTTCCCATCGCGTCAGGGAGGTTGCAGCGGCTACTGTTCGCGATCGGCTTAAAGGATACAGCCCTAGATGCTATGGCTGTGGGGAAAGGGGCCACTTGAGGCCCAGTTGCCCTCAGCGAACTGCTCAAAAGGGAGATAGCCGACCTCTAGTAGGTAGAGCGGCTGACAATCGCGGACAGCGGTTGGAAGAGTATGACTTGGTAGTCGAAGGTCGTAGCGGGAGATCTCATGGTAACGCAGATGCATTATCAAGAAGACCTTGCCCTGAAGACTGCAAGCATTGTACTCGGCAAGAGGGTAAAGAAGTCGTACCTGTGAGGATGATCAAGACAGATCTTAGTAACGAGTGGAAGGAAAACTTGGAACGTGCACAGCAGGATGATTTGGACATCAAGCCGATCTTGGAGTGGATGAAGGCCAGTGTTCCGAAACCTACGTGGAGCGATGTCTCAGCGATGAGTTCCGTCAAAAAAAGCTATTGGGCACAATGGGACAGTTTAGTGATTCAGGATGGAGTCCTGTGCCGTAAATGGGAAAATGCTCGGGGAGACAGCTGTCATTTGCAAATGGTTGTCCCTAAAGCTAAAGTACCGGATGTTCTACAGCTGTACCATAATGGTTGTTCAGGAGGCCATATGGGTGCAAAACGGACTCTACAGAAGATACGGGAACGGTTTTACTGGGTCCACTGTCGTGACGATGTCGAGGACTGGTGTCGCAAGTGTACAAGTTGTGCGGCTGTAAAGGGACCTCAGACTCGTAGCAGAGGTGCATTGAAATTGTACAATGTTGGTGCACCATGGGAAAGGATAGCCCTAGACGTTGCGGGACCTTTTCCGGAGAGTGAAAGTGGTAACAAGTATTTCATGGTGGTTATGGATTATTTCACTAAGTGGCCGGAAGTCTTCGCCATACCAAACCAAGAAGCTTCAACAGTTGCGGATAAACTAGTTCATGAAGTCTTCTGTCGTTTTGGAGTACCCTTGGAGATTCACAGTGATCAAGGAAGGAATTTTGAGTCTCAAATTTTCCAGGAAACTTGCCGAGTGATGGGTACTTATAAAACGAGGACAACTTCTTACCACCCACAATCGGATGGAATGGTAGAACGATTTAATCAGACATTGGAGAGATATCTGGCCAAAGTTGTGGCAAACCGGCAACGGGATTGGGACAAGCATATACAACCGTTTTTGCTGTCATACCGAAGTGCTGTTCATGAAAGCACGTCAGTGACACCAGCTTTCGCAAACTTTGGAAGAGAATTGCGGTTGCCTGCAGACCTGATTACCGGAATACCACCTGATGCTCCACGCAGTATAATATATTATGGGAATGACTTGCGGAACAAAATGAACGACATTTATGAGCACGTCAGACAATCGGGCCAGCAAATGTCTGAAAAGATGAAAACCCGCTATGACCGCAAAATGAACAATAAAGGGTTCGAGGAAGGTTCACTAGTGTGGCTGCATAATCCAGTTCGCAGCAAAGGGAAATCTCCTAAGCTTCAAGCTAAATGGGACGGACCGTACCGGATCGTGACGAAGATCAATGACGTGACCTACCGTATACAGAAAGGTACAAGAAGCGCTCCTAAGATCGTTCATGTTGATCGACTGGCGCGTTATTATGGCGCTGATAATGCTCGGGACGAGCATGTCTTAGGAGGGGGCAGTGTTGCGCGCCAGAATTAAGTTAGGATGATAGCGGCATTCGGTACTACAGCGCCATCTAGTATCGAGTAGCAGAACTATTGAAGTCAAGGACCTTCGAGATTTTTCTATGCTAGAATACTCGGACCTTAGTCGGTCGCGACCGATATGTACGCGAACTTTCTGGAGTTCTACTCGGCGCTCTATATAAGGCATGTACCGACCGAGTCAGTATTCGAATTGCGATACAAGTGATAACTTCGAGAGCGATCTTCGACTGCGAACTCAAGTGATTAATAGTGCGATTGTGTTTTGTGATTAGTGAGTTATAGTGTAATTAGTGTGGTGTAAATTAAAGTGTCATTTTTGGTTATTTAATCGGCTGATTTTAATTGTAACGAACCCGAAGCTCGTAACAGTACCAATTAAGACTACATTCCATATTCTCAATCGAAGCCCCATCCACCTTCACCTCACCTGTCTAGTACATTCACTTTATAATAAACTTATTATTGGACCCGGTCCAGACGCAATCGAATATTAATCACATCGGGGACTAACTAACTAACCCTAAAATTGTATTAAATCGAGACCAAAATAATGTATATTAGATAAGTTCTTAGATTGGGATCTATTAAAGTATATCTTACATATTTTATGGAGACTGTGGTAATAGCTAATACTGGTAAACTGAGGTCGGGGACTTTGAAGTCTATGTAAATAATTCGTTATTGCAATTCAAACAAATCCCTCCACTAATACTATATTTAAATGCTAAGTGATTCCTTTTCACGTCTTCAACTGCTAATCGAAATTGGTTGAAATGTTTTGGCAAACGCTTAGACCGCGTTCTGGATTTCTTTTTAGTTTTCTTTTTTTTTCTGGATGGGAAATCATCAAATGACTTCTCCCGCTCTGGGCGGAGCGGAAGGGAGTGTCAGACTCTTACTGACTAAAACCCACCCGTGTTCTTCCTACTGCTCTTTGCGTTCCAGGGCCGCGGTGATTCTTTCGAATAAATTTCGCAACCCTAGTAGGATAGGATTTTATCCTTAGAGTATGCCTTTTATTTATGTACACACAATATAGATACTTAAAATAGAAAATTTTGTACAGAAACCAAGACCACAAAGGTACTGCTTATTTCAAAACAGTTTTTTTCCAGCAAACCTGTGACAGAAGAGTAGAGTAGACAGTGAGTAGTACTAGATAAGAAATGTAGACACAGTGTGTAAAGAGAGAGAGAGAAGGAAACTAAAAATAGACTATACTAATTTAACTAAAATTATTATGATTTTCTATTTATACATATAAATCTGTCATATAAGTAAGTCTTTTATGATAATTTCCAACTAAACACGGGCGTACCAGCCACTGGCTCGTAAGTTATAATGTATAAGTCAATATCTATTATTTTACGTTACATTTAAAGTATAATAAGGGGTGAAAAACATATAGTTGGATTTTTTTTTCAGATAGATTGCTTAACATTATTCAGACGTACGCGAACGATACATCTGTAGCTATACCGCAGGCGTTGCGCCCG
This sequence comes from Hecatera dysodea, assembly GCA_905332915.2. Classification (NCBI taxonomy): domain Eukaryota; kingdom Metazoa; phylum Arthropoda; class Insecta; order Lepidoptera; family Noctuidae; genus Hecatera; species Hecatera dysodea. The sequence continues at coordinate 3,642,474 of HG995298.1, read as the reverse complement.
CGCACGAGGTAGTAATACCCTTTATCTCCCCAGTTCGTGCCCCACGAGTTCTTGATGATCCAGTACGGGAGCTGTTTGCCAGATTTGCTTACTGCAACAAATCATACATTTTACATGTACACTATGTATGTACATCTATGTACATACATACATATATTGTCAAAATAACTATACTTTAACCTCTAACGCCACGCAATACCGAAAACGGTACGGAAAATTTTACACATTTAAATACTGGATTATAAGCAAATGACAAAACATTTTAGTAATTAAACGAATGAACCCTATGATGGATAATATTTTTAATCTGTGGTAACAAACAGAAAGAAAAAATATAGCTGTCAACTGTCATTGTAGTTCATAGCCACATCATTCAACAACCCGAGACCGTTTCAAGTGTCTAACGGCCGAAACCAATAACCGATCTATCGCATACTGGAGATAGAAAAACAAATGAAACAACAGAAAACCTTTATAATTTTTCTGTTGTTTCATTTGTTTTTCTATCTCCAGTATGCGATAGATCGGTTATTGGGTTCGGCCGTAAATAGTCGTTATACATCCGGACTCATCGGCAATTTGATACGCGGGGCCGTAAAGGAGATATGAATACAGGTTTAAAACACAAATAAAATTGGTAAAAGGTAGAGTGAAAACTGGGCTAATATTGTCAAGTAAAACGTTGCTCGTACTCAATCGCGCGTTGCTTGCATGTGATGAAAGATGCAGATAGTGCTGCCACTGTTTAACGTACATTTTAAAACGCTTACTTGGTCATTATTCGAGTCTTATTTTTTCATTTCATATCATTTGAAAAACCAGGCAAACTCTTTGTACATATGTCTATATTGTAAAAGAATCTAAATAAAAAACGTATATTTACCATGGACGTTATAACCGACAATTAAAACAGCGTGGTCCAGTTCCTTAGGGCTGCAGTCCTGGTCCTTTGGTTCGTCAATACCGCCGGTGTATCTGCTCATGGAAGCCGAATTTATTGCTGCAGGAAAAAACAATCGATCTACTTAACCTTTTCCAACTGTGTTAGGGTTGGTTTAATCTTTTCCAACTGTGTTAGGGGCGGCTTTACCTTTTCCAAATATATTAGGGTCAGCTTAACCTTTTCTAACTGTGTTAGGGGCAGCTTTACTTTTTCCAAATGTGTTATGGTCGACTTTACCTTTTGCAAATATATAAGGGCCAGCTTAAGCTTTTCCAACTGTGTTAGGGTCAGCTTTACCTTTTCCAAATGTGTTAGGGTCGGCTTTACCTTTTCCAAATAAATCAACTTAAATCGGCTTAACCATTCCCAACTGTGTTAGCTTACCTTTGAAGAGGTTCTAATCTCTTGGTTTTTCACTCACCAGCGGACAGCGGGCCATGCTCATATACGAATCTAGCCATTTCTTCTTCATCAGGGTACACTCTTCGAAACCCTATAACAGGTACTGGTTTAGGGTACTTTTCCATACTCCCTGAAGTGTCAGGTTTCCACCTGCATTGCCCTCGTTCTTCGACATATGGGAAGTAATCTATGTCCCGCAGAACACCACCGAATGTCACCACTATGTGCCTGAAAGAAAAGAAGGGAATAAGAAACCATCATTTTCGTAATCATTGGCAGCTTTGTTCAACACACTGCTGAGTTCAGAGTCTCTTTTTAGGGTTCCGTAGTCAACAAGGAACCCTTATAGTTTCGGTCTATCCATCTGTCTGTTTGTCCGCGGTTTTGCACAAAGACTATGGAGACTACAAAGCTGGAACTCGGTATGAATTCACATATTAATGATGCCGACAAAATGATTAATGAAAACCTGAAAAATATTTTTTTTTATGGTACCTCCTCTACACGTCAAATGAGGATGATTATTTGTTCGCGTCCACCCTATCGTGTGGGGTGCCGTTGGATAGGTTTTCAAAAATATTATGAGTCTTCAAAGATCATTTTCAGATTTAGGGATCCGTTTGTGAAATGTGAAGTTCATGAAAAAATCGTTAGAGTCCAGTGTCCCCCCCTTCTACCGGCGAAACGGTTGCTTCTGTAAATGTGAAAAACTACAGTGGAGTAGGAAAACAACCAAAACAGTATTTAATTAAATTCACGTTATTATGGGCAACTACGGAACCCTATATTGCACGTGGCCCGACGCGCACTTGGCCGGTTTTTTCTATTTCCACTCTGGGTCGAGCGTCAGGAATGTTTCGAACAATTCCACAACAGAAGCCCTGCTATGAACATCATAATCCAGGTGTGAGAGGGAAATGGAGGTATAAGTATAAGACGCATAGCACTATCTCTTTTTTACAACGGCAAACATGATGGTATTGACGCGTCCTAGTAAGGCCTAGGCGTCATTCTATTTGTACCACGCTTCCCGGTGAGATAATTGAGTAAAACGATCACCATATGATCCAAATGTCTTGCAGAAATTGTATTCATTGCGTTTCTTTTCATTGTTGAGCATTTATGTAGAAGTTTAAGAAGAGAGGAAGCTAACATTAATGACATTTATACATGGACTAGCTTCTGTCCGCGACTTCGTCCCCGTGGAATCCCCGATTTTAAAACATTCTTTATCGCTGCTCCGCTCCTATTGGCTTAAGCGTGATGATATATAGTCTAAAGCCTTCCTCGATAAATGATCTATTCAACCCAAAAATAATTTTTCAATTCGAACCAGTAGTTCCTGAGATTAGCGCGTTCAAACAAACAAACAAACAAACTCTTCAGCTTTATAATATTAGTATAGATAGTATAGATTAAGAATTTTTCGGCTCGCTTGAGACACTGAGTCATGATTTTCTGGAGTGGGAGAGTAATGATGAACATGGAGACTGGTGAAAAATCACTTCGATTGAAGTTGGAAATAAATTTGGTATAATGTGGATTGCAATGAGGTTGGTAGGATGATGACACTCCCTTCCGCTTCGCCCAGAACAGAAGAAGTCACTTGATGATTTCCCAAATTAAAATAGAGTCGTAGTATGAGACCTTAGCGGTCTCTGTTAGTGCTTTCAACGATTATAGGCCTGATGTACACTGGGTGACAAATTGTTGGTAGCTACATATATTCGTAACAATCTAAGAAGTCCGAATTGACGATAGAATATAACATTGCCTTACTAGGAAGTATGAAAGAGACAAGAAAAAAAAACTTTTTTCGTAATTAATGGTAAAGTGATCTTCTATCCCTCTCTACGGCTGTCAGCTGTCAAATCCGAATGTTTATATATTGACACGAATATAGTTAGAAACACTTACGCAAACGTTCTGAGAATAGAGGCGTCTTTACAGCCCTTTTTGGCTTCATCACAATCAATTAGAAACTGCTCCGACAAAGTTTCTTCTATGTTATGATATATTTTCAGGTGACTTTCAATATTGGCTGAGATATAAAAAAAAACCTTTGAAATGGCAGATCGTTAAAGTAAGCATAAGCATAATAAGCCTTTTAATGTTCCCACTGCTGGGACACAGGCCTCTTCTCTAGGAGAGGAAATCCACCACGCGGCCCAGTGCGGGTTGATGAATGTCACACGTCTTCGAATTTTTGGTTCTAGGACATGCCGGTTTCCCCACGATTTTTTGTAAGTCGGGGTCGTTACCATTCAGTCACTACTGCTAAAATTAAACGTATACAAAAAGGCGAGAGGTGAGAGCAAGCGAAATGGTTTTGCAACGTGTAATAATGTACTACGGGAGCCTCTATCCTCAAATAATAGGATTCAAAATGAAAAAAAAACCTTCACAAGATCGTGTGATTTGGATTTCATATTTGAGGCATTCACGACAGATTTCATCTCGCTTCCTCTAAATTTCAACTAAACAATACAAAAAACAACACAAGTGTAAGAAAATTTGTAAAAAAATATTATTTCTGTTAAAATTTATTTCAATCAAATTTAATATTTTTATTTTAAAAATAGAACAGAGCTCATACCGACAGCACTGAAAGCCCAGCAAGCTGCACAAGTTGCTTGATCCTTCACCGGCGATACCATGTTTTGGCTTCTCCAATCAAAATGAACAGGTCGATCGCCTCTCCTACTATGTATTCCCATTGTCACATATTGCGGCTTTCCTTTATCAGTTCCATTGAATGGCGACAAATCTAGAGTTTCATTTCTACGAGGCTGAACAAGAAAACAACTATATTCCTTTAACAGGAACAAAAACACAGCGGTGCTCAACATTTCATAGATTTAATAGCCGTGGAATGGTGCGCCCATCAGAAATGTACTTTATAAATACTCGACACTTTTCCAAGCATCCCTGCTATTCGACGTTTTACATTATTTTTATTGCTCTTTTTATTCTAGTGTTCTGCGTTTTTGACATCGCTTGAATGTTTTGAGTACCGGACTGTGCTATAATTTATTTTATCTTTAAATCACGGTGTTGCCGTCCAATTATTTTTCTGTTACCGTTTACACTTCAGCTGTCTAAGATTCATTAGGAGATGTCACATTGAATTATTCAGGTGAAAAATTGACTTTTTTTAAGAATTTTCGTCCGTCCTTTATATTTTGTATCTAATTAATAAAATTGTAAATTCAGTAATTGAAACAGAAAGGATGATTGGTACAAATTCACAAATGGCATTTATCCGCCTCTGTTACTCTGTACGTTTTTGTGCATGTCATTTTAATGTTTTATAATTTTGCTTTACTGTTTTTTTTTAATCATGTTGTCTAACAATTCTGCTCGATGGCTAGAATTAATATGATTGGCACTTATAGCCGAAACGCATGATTTTAATTATTTTGTGTTGTGAAAATACAGATTTCAAATATGTGAAATACACTTAGAATATAATTTAAATAAACTTAAATACAGAATCGGATTTCGAGATCTCTTTACAACAACGAGAGTGAGACATTAATTTGGGGTGTAAGTTTGTAAAGCTATTTAGAGAGTTCATTATATTTGCTGATGTGAAATTCAGTCAGCCACATTAAGAAAATGATCAATAAATAAAACCATGATATTCCATCGACTCATAAAATGGATAATTTAATTTCATGAGTCAGAGTCGGTTCCTGAATTGAGAATTCAAAGAATCTTACTTAAACGCCAAAGTTCGACGGGTTTCCAGGATAGATTTTGAAAAATTACCAACTTCAAATTCGTTATATTTAGTGTGAATCTTTATAGATTTATTCAAGTAGAGTTGTGTTGTTACTTATGTAACAACACAACTCTACTTGAATAATGAATGATAGTAGTAGTGAAGTGACGTGCTGTCAGCGGAAGCGTGGCGGAGTCGGTTGTCAAAACGATAAAAAAAGGTTTGAGAAACGTACTATGAAATGTCACGTGACCTTTTGCATTTCGAAAATTGCACTCGCAAATGTAATGGCGCTTTGTCTAGCGCCTCTGGTCCTCCATAGCCTTTCCCCTACTGTATTGGGTTCGGTTTCGGATCTCGCTGGGTGCAGGTAAGCAAGAGTATATTAGATGGAGTGACAGCCGATTTGACCTCCAAACCAAATGGATAACATGATGTCCCTAGACTAAACTGATGTCAGATTTCTTGGGTTCTGACTACCCGAAACGACCATCAAAAATCTGGCAATGAAAGCCGAGACCAACAGTTTACTGTGGCTTTCGAAGCATGAAGAAATGTCTGTATTTTAAGATGCTCACCCATTCACGCGCTGACCTCAGCAAGTGTTGCTTAACATTAACATTATAACAGCCACATGGCTGTTATAATGTTGTATAATGTAGAATGTGTAGCCACGAGTTCCTCTCTCCAAAATTACATCACCATCGTCGTTCAAAAGAGTTTTGTTGATCAGCAATAAAAACGACTTAAAAAGAGACAGTGCGACTATTTGAAACGACTTCAAAGCTCTATGAGACGTTTCTCGTAAGTTTTAATTGATCAATTTAACTTCAACTACTAACATTTGACCTGAGATTAGGGCTGTACCTGCTGACTTTAAATTGTTAATATGTTCTTGGATTGTAATTAAATCATTTATAAAATACATATATTTGACAAACGGATAAAGTGATGTTATGGATGTTAGGTTCGGTAATATATTTATTGGAACACCTAATATCAACTAAAATATCTGATTTCACCTTGACTTCTGTGAAGCCTTGTTTTTAACCGACTTCAAATAAGGAGGATTTTATCAATTAATTTATGCTTGGGCGTACTTCGTCATATTTGACGGATTTGCATTTTTTTTGTACGTAAGATGTTTATTCCAATTTAGTCACATTTAAATTTCGTTAAGATCAGATGAAGAACTTTGCAGATAAACGATAAACTGATATAAATTTTGGAAGTCGTTGTTAAAAAAGGAAGAAACAACTAAACAACAAAACTTCAAAAATTAAAGTGATTTTGAAACTGGCTTTCCTTTGGAAGTCGGTTGTATTTTTTGTAAAAAAAAAGTAATTTTGGTATGACAACACTGCTTTTTGCCTAAAAATAAATAATTCCTGTATTGTGGTAGCTTTGTGTCTGCTACGGGAAATCATCAAATGACTCCCGCTCTAGTAGCGGGAGACTGTGCCGGCATGCCGAAATAAAACAAGTCTTCCTTAAAGTATTTTAAGAAAACAGTTGTAAAGCAAATAAAAATAAATTAACTTACCAAATTAATAGAATTGGACAAAAACAGCAATAGGGTAGTTGACTAAAAAAAAATAATTAGTCCGTCACAAAGAATTTCTATTTAATATCTTTTTAACGTAAATGAAAAACGAAGACGATACAGTGCATTTAAAACTCGTGTGACGTCACTAAGTGCTATAATTTTTACCACGGCGGCGCGCGGCGTCACTTCACAAGTCCCCACTCCTAATCTTTGATGCTTTATGTCTTCGTCACTTTTTATATATTTGAAAAAGTAAAAAATACGAGTCCAATATTTTTCGATATCTAACAGACGGACTAATAAAAATGCTATTTTTTTACTTGGAAACAATGTCAAAATATCTCTTAATCAATCCCTTGTATTTTGGTTTTACTAAAGTCATATTCGCTAACGGAATAGCACTTTATCTAGTATCTCTGATTACTTCTAGATGACCGTGCTTCATCGTAGCTTATCATCATAACTAAACTTAATAATACATATTATAAATGGGAAACTGAAAACTAGGCACGCGGTAGCCCATAACTTGGAATAGGACATAGAATATCTTTAATCCCGGGAATATGTTGTCTTGCGATGATTTTCGTCAACCAATCAATCCGGGTCGATGGCGCATTGTTTTTCACGCACGCCTATAATAAGTGTCAGCATAGTAGACGGGGACTGTAACGGCCAGTGCCTGCCAGGGCTATGGACGGCCCTAGAACGCAACGGGATTTTGGAGGAACGTGAATGAGTTTTTAGACACTAAGAGTCCTTCCACTCCGCTCAGAGCGGAATAGACAGTTATTTGATGAATTCTCATCCTTAAAAATAAAGGCGGAGGAGCAAGGGACCATACCCTCTAAAAGGAACAATATGGAACAAGGCCGATGTAAAATAAGTCCCCAGGCGGGTCCCGACTGCTCAGCGGTCGGGGAATCCCGCCCCGCTTCGGCGGGCTGCCCTTCGTACTATGGGGTGGGCAACAAAGACCTTCCGCTTGCCAGTGGCAACAAGAGCCGAGGAGGCTCCGAGTCATCGTCGTCATCCGGATCCGCCTCCTTTAAGGAGCTGATGGCGCACGAGGTTGAAGAGGAGGGTTCGCCTGAGCGCCGGGGTGGTGCGGAGTCGGATTTCGGCTCCGCGCCAGACCTAGTAACGGTCAGCTCGGCGGGCTCTGAAGACGGACGAGGGGGGGCTGCTGCGGAGAACGTCAAGTTCTTCCGCAAGCGGCCCAGACGGGAGGATGACCAGGAGTCGTCCTCCGAGGGCGAGTTTGCCTCCGCCCGCAAGATCCCCACCGCAAGGCGGGGCAGGGGCAGTGAGGCAGGGAGGGGGCTGGCTCCCTCTACCCGGGAGGCGGGGCGTCGGGCCGAGAGATTGGTGGAGGAGGGGCGTCGCCCTGGAGCGAGCGGTCATGGGGCTCCCTCTACTCTTCCGCCTCCTCTCGACTCTGACGACTCAGAGTTCCCGGGAGAGGTACCTCCCGCTGCTGAGGAGCAGAGAGATAAAAAATTTGAGGAGGTGGTGGAGGCCGCGATTCGCGCTGTGGCCTTCAAGAGGAAGCAGTCCTCTAAGCGGGAGGCCATCAGCGCGGCCAAAGCCTCCATCCTGGCGGCAGCGGTGGCTAACGTCGGCGGGCCTGCCTCTAAGGAGGCGTCAGAGCTGCGGGCAGAGGTTGCCCGCCTCGCGGTCATTACGGAGCGACTTGTTCGAGAGAATGAGTCGCTCCGGAGGGACCTGGCGGGGATGGCCAGAGCGGCCTCTGAGGAGCCGCAAGGGGGGCTGAGTCCGGCGCCTCTGGAGGGGAGCCTAATGCTGAGCCAGGTGCGGAACCTGGTGCGGCAGGAGCTGGCTCCCTTCCGGAAGCAGTTCTCCACCCTGGAGGACATGGTCCGGCGCCCCCCAACAGCGGCGACACAGAAGGCCCCGGGCCGGCAGAAGGCGACCTCTTACGCAGCCGCGGTGGCTGCCGGCCCGGCAACGTCCGGCCAGGTGGCGAAAGCCAAGGGAGGAGCCGCGCCAGTGCCTGTGGCGCCGGCACCTGCGACGCCGGCGACGACGAAGTCGGCCCCGGCGAAGAGGGGTAGGAGGAAGGCTGGAGGGGGAGCGGCTAAGGCTGCTGCGCCAGTGGCGCCGCAACCGCCCCCACCCCCACCCTCGGACCCTCCTGCGGCCGAGGCCGAGTGGCAGGTTGCTGGAGAGAAGCGGCGGGCCAAGAAAGCGGCTAAGAGCAATGCCAAGAAGCAGCGGCGGAAGGCCAATGCTATTGCGGCGAGGCTTCGCGCCCCGAAGTCCGCGGCTGTGGTGTTAACACTGCAGCCGGAAGCGGAACAGAGGGGCGTGACGTATCCCGCCGTACTGAAGCGGGCGAAGGAGGCGGTGAGCCTCCAAGAGCTGGGCATCAGCGGGGGCATCGGGGTCAGGAGGACCTTGACCGGTGCCCGCAAGCTCGAGCTCGCCGGAGCGGAGAGTGGCTCGTTCGCGGACGCCCTGGCCGAAAGGCTGAGGGCGGTCTTACCCGCGGACGAGGTCCGGGTGTCCAGGCCGACTAAGCGCATCGACATGCGCATAGTGGGCCTGGATGACTCCGTGACGGAGGAGGAGGTTGTGGCCGCCGTCGCCAGGACTGGGGGGTGCTCTGCCGAGCTTGTCAAGGCGGGCACCATCCGTCCTGATAACACGGGCATGCAAACCCTTGTGGTGAGCAGCCCCGTGGCGGCGGCCAGAACTCTGTCGGAGGGACGAAGGCTCTTGGTGGGGTGGGTGTCTGCGCGGGTAAAACTGCTGGAACCCAGGCCTCTGAGGTGCTACTGCTGCCATGTGGGCAACCACACGGGAGCTATGTGCACCTCGGAGGTGGACCGCAGCGGTCTTTGTTTCCACTGTGGTCAGCCCGGTCATCGGGCCGGCTCGTGCGAGGCCACGCCGCACTGCAGTGCATGTGCGGCTGTTGGCAAGCCGGCCGAGCACTGGGCTGGGGGAAGGGCCTGCGCGCCATCCGCCCCGACCAAGGGCAAGAGGTCCGCCACCGCCGCCGCCTCTGCCGCCGCCGCGGCTTCCGTCGCCGCTTCTGCCGCTGCTGCTGTGGGTGCTGCGACTCCTGGTACTCGGGAGGGGGCTGAAATGGAGTGCCAGTAATGGTCCCATTTCGGCCCCCTCCAGAGACAAGTCGGCCGCTGTGCTATTGCGCAGTGGCTGATGCCTGTGGACGGTGAGCGTGGGTGGCTCGCCGTCCGATACCAGGCTGAGTCGACGACGCGTTGTGCTTCGCGCGCGCCTCAAGGAGCCGTCAGCACCAGAGACGGGGCCCCATAGGGTCGGTGCCTGCTAGGGTTGCGGAATTTGTTCAAAAGAGTTACCGCGGCCCTGGAACGAAAAGGGCACTTGGAGGAGCACGGGTGGGATTTAGTCAGTAAAAGTCTGACACTCCCTTCCGCTCCACCCAGGGCGGGAGGGGTCATTTGATGATTTCCCATCCAAAAAAAAAAAAAAAAAAGGAACAGACTTGCTAAATCCATGCACGCGTTTATAACTTCCCGCGCTTAGCGGCCGTACGCTGGCATCGTCCACTACCCCCGCGCACCGCCGCACAGACCGGCCGGCGATCCTGTGACGTGCAGATGCATTTAGTTTCCCCGAATAAATAAATCACTGATGAAATGAATGAAAATGAAAATACCTACCCGTTAGTCTTCTTAGTAATTATCTGTTTAGCAATAGCATAATTGCACCCTACAAAAGCTATTTAGTCAATCGTTATAAGAAAACCCATCCCTAGTACAACCCTGCTTCTAAATTATACCTAGTTGCTATTACCGTTCTATCTTCCCCGAAGATATCTTTACCTGTTATCGGTTATTTGAGCGCTTAGCGACCAAAACTTTGTATCGCCAGGTTAAGTAATAGCCAATTATTACCCGATCCCCTGGCACTGCTGTTAGTACTCTCGTTAGTACTGGATTTTGGGCCCTAAAGGAACCAGTTATGCTGAAATTCTGTGATTTGCTTCCAACCGAGGTGGTTCGTTTAACTTTCATTAAATATTCGTGGAAAATGTTCTGATGTTAGTGTACACATATATGTTTAGCTTCTCGTAACTAAGTTTGTATTCAGTTTCAATATTTGATTTTGAGCTCGTTATATTGGAACATATTATGTGACGTAAATATGACGCATTTTTAAAAGAAGGTTACTGAATTTTTAAATGTTTATTGAAAAGGGTAAGGTCATGTTAATGTTTTGGATAAAAGAGTTAATACTGATACAGCATGTGAATTTCATTTTTCCCACTATTTTATATGGTATCTATCACAACTGGCGCAAACGGTTTATTTTCATTCTTAGTTTCAAAATATGGATTAATCATTTCCACTGAACACGACCAAAACCGCGGTTAACAGTAGTTCATAAATTACTTTGACCTACAAAGTTATTTGGCAGAATAAATAAATTGCCTTTTGATATGATATGTTTGAAATAGGAATAAGTTGTAAGAGAATTCATTAAGTTTCTTGCCTTCCTCTAAAGGACGGTTCTTGGAACCGTGCAACTACATAAATGGTCGACTTTTCAAAAGGCAGAAGCCTATGTGGAATAAAAAGTTTTCATCTTAGCTGGACTAATTACTGTTTGAGATCTAATCTACTCGGATTAATAATTCTTGTAAGCTTGTTATAGGCAACAAATTGGGTATATTTTAGTGGATTAACAGTCATGTTTACTCACGACATGGTTGGCGCAGCGATTGGCTGCTGCGCTACGTGTCGTGGGTTCGATTCCCGCACGGAACAAATATTTGTATGGCCTACAGATAGTTGTTCCGGGTCTCGCTGTTTGCATATGTGAGTTTGTATGTTTGTAAAAGCACCCACGACACAGGAGAAATTCCTAGTGTAGGGCTATGTTTAAAAAAAAAAATGTTTGGTGTAATAATACTGATTAACAGATTCTTTATTCATCTAGCGAAATTGAATGTAGAGTTTGCTGATCAGTATTTAAATTTTGAAATCATAATTTAGGCTATTAGCGCAAACGTTACCCCGGTTTGACATAGGCAGTATAAAAGTAATTGAGGTTATACAGGGTTATTTGTAAAACACCAGCAAACTCTTAAGAAGTCATTGTACTCATCATTATGAACAACTTTTACAATGGGACCAAACCTGAAATCGCGAAAAAAAAACAGCTGTTCCTTACATTTTGATGAGTTATACAAACATAAATGTAAGGAACAGCTGATTTTTTTTTCAGGACCAGTTGCTAAACGTGCTTTCCGAAATGTACTTACAATCTCCCACATGTAAAAAATGTAGCTCATTTGTTTTCTCTAAGTCATAAAAATTTAATCTAATTCGGTTCAATAGTTGAAACGTGCTCTGAATTAAAGAAATGGTCACGATTTCTATTCTCCGGCGAGTTAAAAAAGTTAATTAACTGACTTACGACCTTTTTTGTTCTGCTACGCTAAAGTGCAAGAGTTTATTAGTGACTTAGAAAGTACTATACAAGTAGGGAAGTTTCTCATGCTAGCACAAAGTATTCTTTTTTTTGTGATGGGTCGATCAGCCGTACGGGTCCACTATCGAGTTTTAGAACCGTTTCCGAGCATCTGTGGTGGATTATGTTTCACTTATTGCTCATCTATTCGTTAGTGATTAATTGCGTAGCGGTATTCAAAAGAAAAGATGCTCTCAGGAGTTGCAGTGGTCCGTCAGCACCAGGGACGGGGCCCCATAGGGTCGGTGCCTGCTAGGGTTGCGGAATTTGTTCGAAAGAGTTACCGCGGCCCTGAAACGCAAAGGGCATAAGAGGAACACGGGTGGGTTTAGTCAGTAAGAGTCTGACACTCCCTACCGCTCCACCAGAAAAAAAAAGGAGTTGCAGTGGTTTGGAATACTGTGGCGGGCTTGTCAAGGTTCGTTCATGGAAGAATCCATTACGTACCGATCCTCCGTGCTTCGGAAAACACGTTCGGAATTTCGGCTGTTATCTGCAGATCTTTGGCGTTTGTTACGGAAAGTCTAAAGCCGGAAAGTCAGGTAAGTAGTCTTACCAAGAGGTACTGGGTAACCCTCTTACTGCGTTGTATATCCATGATAGGCAGTCGCTAAATATAAAATACTAATATACAACACCTGGTTAGTCCAGAAAACGAGCACATATTGGAAAAGGTCAGGCAGACGATCGCCATGATGATTGCTTGACTACTGAACTATATAAGGCGTTAAAAACCAACTACTTACAAGAAATTTAAAGAGTTGTTTAGAATAAAAAAACAATCACGTTTTTTCAAGATTATGCAATATTTTCACTACGCACGTTGATAATGCGTAGGTACTGTACTCCGTGCATTTCTAAATAGGCACGTAAACAGTCCCGAAGTGCAGTGCACTTAAAATTTTATGCATAATTATTTCGAAGCGCGAAAAAATAACATCACTCAAGAAAGATGTTTTTTAATTGCGTTGTTTATATAACAACCAAGTACACGATATTCATGCAGTTTGATTTTTAAAACTTATACAAAAACTCACAGTAGTTGACATGAAAAACAATCTATTAAAAGGCATCTGTATTTGAGAAGCTTCTTTCTGTACCAACAGTATGGCTGGTAAAATGAGGGATATTCCCATGCCTTAATCGCTAGACCAATTTTAGTATGGAGAATAGATGTGGCCCTGGAGAAGGATATTCTTTGCTTTCGTAAAAACCTATACTAACGCGAGCGATGCCACGGCCAAAAGCTTGTATTTATCTCTACGGAAAATGCAATATACTGTGGCAGATGTAAGGTTGTTGCGAAATTTGTTCGAAAGAGTCACCGCGGTCGTAGAAAACAAAGGGCATTAGGAGGAACACAGATGGGTTTTAGTCAGTAAGAGTCTGACAGTCCCTTCCGCTCCGCCCAGAGTGGATGAGGTCATTTGATGATTTTTCATCCAAAAAAGAAGGTGTATTGTGAATTTCTTTGAAGCTATATAACTTCGTCCCAGACGAAGATTTAACGAAAAAAACACAAAAGGAATAAAATAACGTTAATTTGTGAAATAAAAGTTATTTTATACTTTTTAATTAGAAGTCGGTTGTTTTTTTACAAAAAATAAGTTTAATTTTTATTGTTTCGGGGTGACACCCCACCTAACCTAAACGTACCGTTGATTAGCTATCATTTATTGAATAGTTCCGTTTCCTATCTCGGTACTTCATCAGATTTTCAGCAAAAAATAATTAAAGTAAAGGCACCACCTCGAAATACTAAAGTGCTTTTCTAAACCATCATATGCAGTTTTTTTTTTCATTTTACATCGACAATGACAGAATAGAACTTCATCAACATAGTTGAAGCCACACATTATTAGGGATAACTCAAATACTAGACGTCAGATCTCATTCAAATTTAAATGGGACCACATAACAAGCACCAGTTTTTGAATATAAAAAGAATCATCAAAATCGAGACACAAAAAAAAGTCGACTCGAGAGCATCCTCTTTTTTTGTAAGTCGATTATAAAAAAATCTTTCAGCTAATATTATCTATTTCATTCAGAAAATAACAAAATATATGTACAATATTATAAACGCGTACTATAATTAATTAACGATATAGATTCTGTGTTTTTCAACAAGAATCAATTAGTTACTCTCAAGCCATTATAAATACAGCCCTCGTTTATCCAGTCACCCAGTATAAAAGTACATAAGTAAACAAGCATAAAGAACTCTGTGTAAAGTGTTAACAATCTGTTTCGCCTCCAGCAAGTTTATAATTAATTTTAAAATATTTCACTGTTACGCGAAATTAATTGTAGGTACTGTTGTCGCAAGTGGTTGAACCATGAATATATTTTATTGTGGAAAAGTATTTAATTGTTTCACCCTAATGGTTCATCTCACACGAATCGCTTGTGGCATCCAACGATATATATGTATATAAACATGTATATATATACATATGAGCAGTGGTGGCCGAGTGGAAACGGCTCGACTAACGAATTGTAGGTTCAAACCAAGCCAGGCGCATTACTTTATGTAATTAATTTCATCACCACTGCTCTCAAAACGATGAAGGAAAACATCGTGAGGAAATCTGCATGTTCTATAGTACCAAAAATTCGAAGACATGTGACAGTCACCAACCTGCACTGGGTCCGCGTGGTGGATTACGGCCCATTTCCTCTCCTAGAGAGGAGGCCTGTGTCCCAGCAGTGGGAAAATTAAAAGGCTGATTATGATTTGTATATATCGCACACCTAGATCTAAACTGAGACAACTCAAAATTTGCCAATTTTGAGTTATTATTATATTCGAACGCTCGGTGAGCATACGCAACTATCCAACATTACAGGTTCAATAAAAGCTTGAATAACTTGGCGCTAGATGGCGTTTACTTTCTTTTGTTGAATCAACGCATGTTAGCGCCAGCCACCTAAACAAGTGTATTTTCAGTTGACCTTCGCTGGTCTTAGATAGTACACGTATTAACTTGAACGAAAACCCGGGTATTTTGAATTGTTACAGTTTAGTTGAAAAAATATACGTGAGTTAATTTGAGTTATAACAGTGTTGGTGAATTGTTCAGCAAAATTACATCGAGATATTTTGACTTGTTCCAGTTTTGTTTGATTAGGTAAGTAAATATTTTGTTACTATTTTGACTTGACTTTGTTTTGATGGATCAACATGTAAATTTATGGTTAACCTACTTTTGATGAAACAAATTTATCTTAATGTTTTTCCATACAAAACGTGACATTTCATTTGTTTTGCATAACAAAACATGTATATTATTATAGTCTCTGTTTTGAAATAATACTGTTTTCAATCAAACTATTCACCTCTAAGTTTTAATCAAGTGTTTTTGAGTTAACTTGCTACTGTTGGTTAAATAAAATTTATAATATCTTCGTTTTTCTTTTCAGTGAAAAATGAAGCGAGGCCGTTTCCTTGTCAATATTATAAAAGAACGGTTTAAGGAGAACCCTTTCAAAGTGAATGAACAAGAGTTGACGACGTCTATATATGTAGAAAACCAAGATAATAAAGAAAATAGGCCAATAAACACTCCCCTGCCTACCGAACCATGCCATAGCCATACATTGAAAAGGATCTTTATACGGTTAATAGTTCCAGATTTCAAGAAGTCGTCGACCTCTTCAAATATTGAAACACATGTAAACAAAAAACATAGGCCAATAGAAAGCAGTTTAGTGACCAAACCATGCAATAGTCAGCGAACTGAAAATGATTTGTATATTTCGCCAAGTGAAGAATGTTTCATAGATGACTCTAATACAAGTTAAGTTCGACAAAAAAAGATGAAACTGCGCCCTCAAGTCATGACTAATTTATCTTCTTCGTCAAGTGATACTAGCTCATCTAACACTTCAAATTCTAGCAGTAGTTCTGGCAGTAGTTCTGATTCCGAAACAGGTGATCTTCAAAGGCAGAGGGAGTATTTATAATCAGACATACTGACAAAATTAAACCAAAGTACCGGGAGGTCTTAATATAGCATTTTATTTCGAAGTTGCTGGGAATAAAATCAGAGTATGTAAGACTATTTTAGGGCTGAACTTGATATAAGTAATACGGCCATAACTACTGCACTCTCTAAGAAAAACGTATCCGATATTGTAGCCACTGATTTGAGAGGAAAACATGTTAACCGACCCAAAATTAGCCTCGCATTAGATGAGTTTTATTTTTTATTTATCTTAAAGTGTCACAATTTTATTTCATTATTTTTTTGGAGATCATTTTTGTTTCATAAAAAGTATAAAAGTATTAAGTAATATTACATAATAATTCACTAAATTGTACATAAATGCATATTTTTTGAGTTATGGCTTGTTTTGTTTGATATTTTATGTTTTAAATTCATTTAGATTAGTTTTGTTTGAAGAATTGTTTATTTAATTTTTGTTCTAATTTAAATTAAACTCAAAATGATCCAATAAAACTGTTTCAAGTCTAAATGTTCCTCATTTTTTATAATTAGTCACCGCCTTAAAGTGTAACATCTCAATAAATTACGATTATCGATTAAAGGATTCATTCGTAGGCCCAGTTTCAATATAATATCATTTTACAACCTATTTATGATCTAAAATAAAATTCAGATTCATAACTTCCCTAACAAAATATGCAGAAATACGTTTTTTTCGTCTCCTGAAAAATGACCTTTTTTGAGTTGTCTCAGTTTAGATCTAGGTGTGCGATATATATTGTTTAAGGATAGAAAAATATCAAATTACTTTTTCAGCTCTGAGGCAGATTCTTACTGACTAAAACCCATCCGTGTTCCTCCTAATGCCCTTGGCGTTGCAGGGCCGCGGTAATTCTTTAGAACTAATTTCGCAACCCTGGTAGACCCAAAGATAGTGTTTCTAACGTCGAGAGGGGGTAAAAAAAATAGTTTTATTTTTGTATTAAAACTTCAAGCTTCATACAGGTTCAAAGGAGTACACAATACGTAGACATTCTCTATCAGTCATCCAAAGGTGGTGAATTCAATCCATGCCAGGAGCAAAAATTAAATATTTTTAATTAAATGCGTACAAAAGTATTTGTATTCAAATAAACAGGGGTCATAAAAGATGAGTACAATAACCCTTGTACAGTTTTAATAAAATAAGTTTTATATTTTAGTATCTTAAAAAATATAAAGTTATGAAAAGTTTTCAAAGCAGACAAGTTTTGTTTCATGTATATAATTTTAAGACCTGAATTTTGTATACAGGGTTATTTGTAAAACACCAACAACCCCGTAAGAGGTCATTATACTCATCATTATGAACAACTTTTACTATGGGACCAAACCTGAAATCACGAAAAAAAAAATCTGCTGTTTCTTACATTTACGTTCGTATAACTAATATATATATATATAATGACTCGGTGTTTGTGGTTCCTTTTTCATTTTTTGAACACCGACTTCCGAAATTAAAGTTATTTTGTACTTTTTTGATTTTTTGTGGAAAAGTCGGTTGTATTTTTTTGTAAAAAGTTTTTTATTTTTCACTTTTTAGTGGTACCTAAACCCCCTCTCCTCCCCCCACCTAAACGAACAAATTACATTAGTGTAAAAAAAACACACTGCTCCAATGCAGAGTAAACTAAAAGGTCGTCAATGTAGACAATGTAGATATTTTTTTAGATCTTTGTTGATTTTGCAAAAACCGCTTGTTCGATTTCGATAAAATTTTCATGGGACCATTTGGGAAGTATACCCTTTCCAACAAAAAAAGAATTTTTCAAATCGGTTGGCAAGCGACGGAGTTATGCGCGAACAAACAATAAAAAAAAAAATACAAACATCCGAATTGAGAACCTCCTCCTTTTTTAGAAGTCGGTTAATAAAAATATCGTATAAACTGCGCCATAAATAAAATTTCATTTGGTTAACTTTTGAAATCACAGTTTTCATTAGATTAAGTGTTCAAAACCATCATCATCATATCAGCCGAAAGACGTCCACTGCTGGACATAGGCCTCCCCAAGTGTCGCCACAATAACCGGTCCTGTGCGTCACGCATGCAACGACTACCCGCGACCCCCACCGGGTCATCTGTCCACCTTGTAGTAGGCCTTCCAACGAGTACCCTCATCCTTACAACATTCCAACTAAATACGCAAAACCATACCCATTATTCTTTCCCTACCCAAAAAGGACTAAGCCGTATACCGCGTCAATTCTAAATCCCGCCCATTAATAACCGGGAAATAACCGGGACAGTTGCACATTTCATACATCATGGTCACCCTGATCCGGTTTTAAATGAACTTCAAGCGGGTAGTGAAATAAAATAGGTCTGGATGGCTATTGTCTGAGGTAATGTAGTGTTTACACAAGAATAGTGTTGGGCTAGTGACAAGAGAACCGGATTGTGAAATAACCGGAAAAAAGGTTTAGTGGTTTTTGCTAAAAATGTTTTTGTTGTTTGTTTTATTTATTAATAAATAGTAGTATTATCATGGTTTATATTTTTTTAGCCCGCATTAAAAAAAAGTTACTAAGTACTTTAAACTATTTTAAAGCTATAGATTTTAAATCGAAGTGACCTTGACAACAAATAAAATAAAAATATAAAAAACAAACTTAATAAAAAATATTTTCTATATAATTTAGAAAAGAATATTATCTAGAAAAGATAAATCAAACATCGAACTATTTAGTGTTAGTAGGTAAGTCATTAATTAATAACCAACAACAGGGCTGATTTTTGTAGGTGGATATTTAATAAGAATTCTTCAGTGAACGGTCGATTCGTTCCTGGTGCGAAGCGGGGATGAATTTTGTTCTATCCTTGAGAGAAGCCATTGTGCGCAAAACACAGGCGTCTTTTTACCGCAAATGGAGTCTTTTTGCCCAAACTCCTACTTTTTGTGGTTCCTGTAACTGATCAGCTCGAGCCCCTAGGCATGGAGTTCAGGTATCCAGTCTCAACTTCGGCGCCACTATTGAGTGCAAAGTGCAAACAGTCGTCAAAAAGCTGGATTTCCCAAATAAAGAGAAGCGATAATTTACGCCTCGCGCCGGCATCGCGGCATGGACAGCGTCTGACTCTTTACAAAGCACAAGTTCTATCCTTCATCGAGTATTGCAGCTACCTTTGGGATAGGTTAGCTAAATACTAATTTGCTGCGTTTGACTCGGTGGAATCCACCGGTGGGTCCCACCGGTCCCACCGCACTCCAAATTACCATCCCATCCTTTTTGATATTCCACCAATTCGTACTAAGCATTACCTATACGAGTTTTATAATTTACACAGCAAAAGAGTGGAACTCTCTACTGCCGAACGCATTCAACGCTAAGTGAACAGCCTCTTTTTGGGTCTCACTTTATTTTAGTTTTTGTCTTCATGTCTGACCTATACCAGAGACAAAAGCAAACGCATCTAAAAAAAAGGAAGTAGATGCCTGTTCAGTAAGAAACCTTTAAACCTTCATAAAATAAAAATGCAAGGTATTCAGATTTCACAAGCGGGAGGTAGGTACTAAGAATCTTAAA
The DNA here is from genome assembly GCA_905332915.2 of Hecatera dysodea. Classification (NCBI taxonomy): domain Eukaryota; kingdom Metazoa; phylum Arthropoda; class Insecta; order Lepidoptera; family Noctuidae; genus Hecatera; species Hecatera dysodea. The sequence goes on along the minus strand of HG995298.1, from coordinate 3,622,861 downwards.
GCCCGGTTTACAATATTCCACTCCTCAATCCGAAGTACTGAATGTTTAACTTCCAAGTTTGAGTTCGTTTTAAAAAGCTTTCAAAGTTTGACGTTAGTCGATAAGATTCCGTTTATTTTTTAATGAAATCACGTTCTTATTTTTTTTTATCTGTTTCGGAAACCAAAATGTTTCATTTGGAGTAGAATTTGAAAGAACCGCGTGGGAAAAATGTTAAGAAGGTTTTTTGGAAATTCTTGATTTAATATTGTTAAGTTGTTGTATCTCACATTGTATACCACAGTATTTTTAGAAAATAATTCAAAACCATGAGATAAAAAAAAATAAAAATGTAAATTTTAATAGGACTAACAATTAGTTCTGAAAAGCTTTCCAGCTACTAAAAATACCTTTGTAAAGTCTACATAAAATGTTAGCAAAAAGTTCTTAACTAAACAAAAAAAAGCTGCACAATGCAAAAAACGGAAGCGTAATTTGAAAAAGGCTAATTACACTTTTTCTTTCATCACCACCCACTCCGCGGTTTTTCATTTTTCACGAAATAATGCAACTTCGAAACAACTGGAAGTAGTCAGGGATTCTTGCAGATAGAACAATTAGCGAACCGGAGGTTATCTCTGATGAAAAAGAAACTTCATTTCAACGGAAATGGCTAAAGTTTGAAGAGGTGCAATAATAATTGTGGTATATTTCCAAGTCCAACTGACTTTATGGACACTTTCGCATTTCAGTTTTCCTTTATGAATATTTTATTTTACATTAAAAATAGCTTTAAAATATTTTTGTTTGCTCAAGTACGTATTTCGCAGATTTGGCAAGAAGAAAATTTTGAAGTATTAGACATTCTATTGAAATATTGCAAAGGCTGGATTGTTGGAAAAACGACAGTACGTACAAACTTTTTAGCCTAACTTTATTCGACGATAAAAAGCTGGCACGTTCCAATTTCAAACGTTAGAAACATGACAGCTGACAACACCATTACGCCAATAAACAATTTCAAATTCCAAACAAAATATTCTATATATAAATTTTTGCGGCCAGTTAGAAATTCGAGCCTGCGTAAAACTGTAGTCATAACGAAGTAACTTCTGTATTTTTTATCGTTCTTTAACGTCCAACCGCTGGGCAACGGTCTCTTCCATAGCTTTCCACTGGGAAGTAGTGTTGCCCTCTTTAAACAATTTGTCATGAATGCTTCCAAGTCGTTTTGCCGCCGTTTCCTATGCATTCCTTGCCGACAAAGCCCATCCTCTGGCTCCCACTAAGTAACGAATCTGGCCCATCATTTATGTAAATCGAACATTTATGTAAATGTTCTGATCAATCCCAATTCAGCCGGGCAGATTTGTTGTCCACTTCGGCGGTCCCTGTTTTGGAGTGTTCCGCTTCTTCCTTGTTAGTCAACATAGCTGGTCCATTATCTCTTACGTAATCTAGGAACAACAAGTCATTAAGCAATACAAGTCAAAATTAATTCATTTATTTCAACTAGACTGTTAAAAGGCACTTTTGAACGTCAAAAGCCCCCAAGTCTGCTATTACAATAGTGTCAGAATGGTCTATCGTTGATCTCATAATGGTCGATTTTGACAAGTTTGGTAATCTACTAATAAAAAAGCGTCACTATGACTTTCCAGTGTTCAACCACTGACACTCCATTGAAAGAAATGGCAAAAATGGTAATCTCGTACATAATGACAACTGAATGACAAACGTATGCGGTAATCTGCTAACATTTTGACAGTTCCCTTGATCAGTGACCTACCATTAGAACGTCATTGTGCAAAGTATTACGAGACCATTGACAGACCAATGATCGACCAATATGACTTTAGCAGATTATGAACTTTTGCAAAATGACAGTGGGATCGTGTTGGAATGACAAATTAATAAAAATAGCAGACTTGGGGCCCAGTTTGAAATAAAAATATTGTAGTAACTTTATTTGTCCATTCGCAAAAAGTAGTTTCTTATGGAGAATAACGGAGAAGAAACTCCATGATTACTCTTTTCATACAACAGCGACGTTTAAAACCACAGATTATTTCAAATTCCGAACAAAGTATTCCAAATTCCGAACGAAATATTCCAAAGCCCAACTCGCGTATAAAAAAACGAAAAACACATGCGCAACTTAACCTGTCATCGATACAACTGTTTATTAAAAAAAAGACGCAGTGGCGTAATACTCCGGGGTTGCGATACTGGCCAGTTACCGGTCGGCTGGCCCATTCTCTCCTAGCACACTCGGGACAACACGGCATTAAGCGCAAGTGAAATACGTAGTGAAGAGTTGTCTACCATGCCGAATAAGGAAAATGAAGCCAGCAAGCCCCCTTACAGGAAATTTACCTCCAGCACGTCAACAGTGGAAAAGAGCTCAAGTGCTGGCAGACGTTTTTTGGAGAAGATGGGTCAAAGAATACATGCCCCTATTACAATACCGGCGGGAGCCTAACAGCACAGGAACTCAGCCCAAGGTTGGTGACCTTGTAATCATCTGTGACAATAACCTCCCACGCAACACTTGGCCACGAGGACGCGTAAGCCAGCTGTATCCAGGTGCCGACGGAGAGGTACGAGTAGTAGACGTGACAACCAGCAGCGGCCACGTCCTAAGACGTCCCACCAGGAAGATCGTCGTGCTACCAACAGAGTCGCAGCGTGGCGACGGCGGGAGAATGTGCACGACGCCCTGACATCACTTCGCTCATGGGCGCAAGTAGTGATACGGACGATTCATCAAGAAACTCTTGCGAACGAATACAACATAAGATTCGTAGATCAAACATAGGATTAGTATTGCGTATGTACATGTTTTACACTCTATTACTGTTTTCTATTTTTTATTTATGTTTATAGCTGTAAAATTATTATCATATGATTCATAAAGTAGGGAATAAGAATGTTTTAATATAAGTTAGCTATAATTTGTAAGTTAACATGTAAAACTAGTAGAAATCGTATAGTTAAAACGATATATCTTCATTATTTATGTTATTATAGTAATTAGATGTTTAGATATTAGTGCATTTACCTTGTTAGAATAATATATCATAGTGTTTTTCCTCATATTACCTCTGCGACGTCCGTAAAACGAATGAACAAGTTTGCGGCCCGACCGCACATATTTATAGTACTGAGGCGGGGGACGGGGCCATATAAATATGGCGCGAACTGGTTTTTCACATCATAACGAAATGAAATGTCGCAGAGGTAAGATCTGTATGTTATTAAGTAGGTTTAAGATGTTACTTTAAGAAAATAAAAGACTCGCCAGGTCAAGGCTTATGTATTAGGAAATATAATAAAAGAATGTTATCGGGGGTGAGGAAATGGATCGCGGGCCAGCAAAAAAGGATCGCTGGCCAGCAAAGTGGCACGAATATAAATATAGGGCAACTATCCCTTGCGTTCAGTTCAGTTCCAGTCGTCATACAGTAAACAAGTGAATAAGTAGTGCCAAGTTCCCCATTAGTCCTCGCCACCGTTTGCCTCCAAAATAAGTACATACTGCGCGTTTTATTTACGGCGTTCAGGCGATCCTGAATACTATTGAAATAACTTGAGAGTTTTTATTGGTAAGCAACGATATGCAAAATTTTATATTATTGCATTTCTATTCTGCAATAACATAGTGTATTTTGTTTGCCACATATATTATATATAATATGTATCACATTCAAAAAGGGAAGGCTTTTGTCCTAAACAGCAACTCAGCGCGGGTCTTAGCGGAGTTGACCCAAACAACATAATGCCATTAGAAGGGCCTGCTACACTATAATTTAAACTGGAGTTAAGAGCGTCTGACTAATGATTGTGGAATCGGCCCGCCGTGTGTTTGTTAGGCGGCGGACAGATTGCAGAGTGCCAACTAATGGGAACCCCACTATCATGGCGATAAATGCCCTCTTTTAGGAGTGGTTGGAGAGGCGCCACGGCATCCTCGCCTTGCTCACACAATAGATGTCTCGGGATCTAACTGTTTCTGATTCGGCGGTAGGACACAGTGTGGATGGCCCAGAGGACTCGGTGGAGGTTTGCCCTGTTTGAATGGAGAAACGCCGTGTCGTCGTCGAGGTGATCGGCAGTGGCGTCGTCTTACTTCCGGCCCTGGTCGAATCCATGGTTCGGAACGAGGGGGCAAGTCAGGCAGTCACCTCCTTCGGCAAAGCAGTAATGGTTGTGAAGTAGAAGGTGGACCGCGTGATGCAAATGCAGACCTCACGTCCCAGCCGCCATAGCCAAAGAAGATGCCCCGAGCATCGGGAGTCGCAGGGCAATTCCCGACCACCGTAAGAACGGGCCTGCTGAAGGCGAGCGTTGGCTTGCGGTCGGATATCAACCAGGCGCAGTTCAACGGTGTGTTGTATCCCTCGCGCACCTCAAGAGATGGCAGCAAAGAAGATGGGGGTCAGTGGCTACCAGGGTTTTGGATTTGATTCGAAAGAGTCACCACGGCCCTGAAACGCAAAGGGAATTATGAAGTACACGGATTGGTTTGAGTCAGTAAGAGTCTGACGCACCCTTCCGCTCCGTCTCAAGCGAAAAAAGTCATTTGATGGGTTTCCCATTCATAAAAAAGGCCGCCCAGCAAATGCTGAGATGGTAACCTCTTTGGTATGGGCACGCTGTTTGAATTCTGTACATACTATCATTTCTTTCACTTTGTCTTTGTTGCTGTACGTGTTTGTGCTGAATAAATGTTTTCTATTCTATTATTTTGCTATTTATTTATGTATTCATTAAAATATCATGCAACACAAAGGTACAAAGGCGGTCTCAACGCTAAATTCAAAACATTTTACCTCTAATCCATAATATTAGTTTAGATAAGGTTTTTAACCTTTAGTGAGACTTACTTCTTCAAGATGTAATAGATATTACGTAAAACATGAAACAGGGTCGTTGTACTCACATTATGAAAAATTTTTGTTATGAGACCAACTCTGATTTCGTGAAAATAAATCAACCGTTTGCGGTCAAATTATGCAAATATAAATGTATCCCGGGGTACTTGATTTCTTTTTTCATGCCGAGTCCTGAAACAAAAATCGTTAGTTCGTTTTTTGTTGGTCCTGTAGCAAAAGAAATTTTTCATAATGATTAGTAGGACCTACATTGACGTCTGAGCCAGCTGAGGGTCTTTCAGCGTACTTAACGAGTAATTGTTGTACCTTTTTTATTTGGATGTGAAATCATCAAATGACTTCTCCCGCTCTGGGCGGAGCGGAAGAGAGTGTCAGACTCTTACTGACTAAAACCCACCCGTGATCCTTCTTGTGCCCTTTGCGTTCCAGGGCCGCGGTGACTCTTTCGAACAAATTCCGCAACCCTAGCAGGCACTGACTCTATGGGGCCCCGTCTTCGTTGCTGACGGCTCTTTGAGGCGCGCGTGGAACACGACGCGCCGTCAACTCGGGCCTGGTTGCTTTCGGACGGCGAGCCACCCATAGCTCGCCATCTGCAGGGCTAATTGTTATACCTACCTTTAGTGTCGTTTTCCTGTCAAACTAAAAAGCTAATTTTGTTTCTTTCAAAAGAGCAGAAAAGTAAGATCAACGACTAATCCCACATACCATATCACAAAGTTGGGCCTTACTTATTTTGTATCAAACCAAAGAGATTGTAGAGTTTTAAGAGTCCGAGCGACAAGTACACATGACGCACAACACAGCCGAGGGAAATCCAAACAAAACACATTATACATGAAAATTCTTGACAAACTTCTAGGAAACTGTATTCAAAATTGTTTGCTAGTGGGCGAACGGCCAAAATCTACTGTGATATTACAAGAGCTATAAGCAAAACAATATGGGTCAAATAGTGTTTAACCGCTGACAAAAGAACATTTCCTTTAGTTTATTGAACTCAAAATGTCGATGTAAATACTACCTACTTGATAAATTGAATGAATAGACCAGGGCCCTGTTAGGTCTGGCCCTGGTAAGTCTGCTATCTTTATAAAGTTGTCATTCCAACACAATTCCATTATTGTCATTTGCCGAAAAGGTCGTAATCTGCTTAATTCATAATGTTCGATCATTGGTGACCGACCAATGATCTCGTAATACTTTTTGATAACTGAACTATTAGAAGCAATGACTGCACAGTGACGTTCTAATGCTAGGTCACTGATCAAAGAAAGTGTCAAAATTTTAGCACATTAACGCATACGTCTGTCGTTCATTTGTCATTATGTACGAGATTACCATTCTATACTATGTCTTTTAATGGAGTGTCACCATTGTTTGACCATTGGAAAGTCAAAGTGACGCTTTTATATTAGTAGATTACCAAACTTGTAAAAAACAATAATTATGAAATCAATGATAGAACATTCTGACACTATTGTAACATCAGACTTGAGGCCCTGGTCTTGTATTAGAATAAGCTATATTAATCAAACAACATACAATTACATATCAAAAGTTTAGTTTTTGAATTAGTAGAAACATATTTACGAATTATAAATAATGAATAAAATTCCTATAAATACTAACCTTATTAAGTACCTATTCGGGCATCTTCGACCACCTTCGGCTGACATCGGGCAGCAGCGGCGGCAGGTTGCGAAAGGCGCGAGCGCACGCGACCCGGCCCGCGGGTCCCGGGCTCGCTTCACTTCGCTACCGGTCTCCAACGAAGATACACACCCGCACTTGAGTGGAGACAATACTGTACCTACTGGAGAGCGCTATATATTCAGTTAATACAGTCTGCTATTATTTAAAAGTCCTTAGATAGGACCCTAACAGTTTGGTCCTTGGGCCGGATGCTCGTTTTTGCCCAAAGGACGTTTTCTTTGGGCAAAAACCATCCCAATTGATGATAAATATACGTTCTCTTGAGGTATTTTCCAATTTTCACTCAAGTGGAATTACTTTGAATATCATATTCGAAATCCTAATCTCACTACACACACTCATACAACTCCCTATTGCAAGTCTACTGGAAGATTTGTCTTCTATCTGCCTTTAAGTTTTGTGTGTGCAAGTAAATAAATGTATAAATAACTTAGATACGGAGAAAAGCTTCTTTATTATGTACACGACAGATTATTTATTTTTTACCATAGAAGCGGTTTAGATATAAAAATTACTCACGCAAACAGAGTAATGCAGAACAAACAATTTCAATGAACTTGCAGGGAATGTATGAACGAAAGCGAAAAATGAAATACCAGGGATTCCATTCAGCACAGCACTGAGCATAATAAGCATAATCAGCATTTTAATGTTCCCACTGCTGGGACACAGGCCTCCTCTCTAGGAGAGGGAATGGGCCGTAATCCAACCACGCGGGCCCAGTGCGGGTAGGTGAATGTCACATGTCTTCGAATTTTTGGTTCTAGGACATGCCGGTTTCCTCACGATGTATTCCTTCACCGTTTCGAGAGCAGTGGTGATGAAATTAATTACACAAAGTAATGTACCTGACTGAGTTTGAACCCGCGAACTACAATTCGTAAATCGGGACCGTTACCAGTCGGCCATCACTGCTCCCGCAGCTCTGCAGCTTTGCGCAGCACTTAGAACTGCTATAATCTGTTTCTCAAACTTCCTTTCAACACTACCGTTTTCTTTGAATAACCTCTCCACGTTATAACAAGGTGTATCGAATAAAATGCAATACTTAAAAATCTCCAAAAAAGTGAAAAATAAAAAACTTAATATAAAATTAAGTTATTTTTGGTAGCCGGTGTTCAAAAAACGATGAAACAATAAAAGACATCGAGTTCCGAAATTAAAGTTATTTTATACTTTTAAAGTGTAGAAGTTGGTTGTTTTTTTTTTCATTATAATCCGAAAAAGTATAATCTATTAAAGACTAGCTTCTGCCAGCGACTTCGTCCGCGTGGAATAGTTACTTTACCCCCGATTTTGATACTCTCAGCCCGATCGGTTTAAAATTGACAAAAGATAGACATGCTGTTTCGGGATATTTTTTAGATAATTTTATGTAGAACATTTCCGTAATACATGATTTCTATGTAACTTTAACCATTAAGGCTACACACGCGACGGAAGCTTAAAAAATGGAGTAACTTCTTCCGTTTTCCCAACATTTTCCTTCACTGCTCTGCTCCTATTGATTGTAGCGTGATGAAAAGTATACTATAACCTGCCCAGGAGTATGAAGAATAATTGCACCAAGTTTCGTTAAAATCGGTCGAGTAGTTTTTGTTTCTATAAAGAACATACAGACAGACAGACAGACAGACAGACAGACAGACAGACAGACAGACAGACAGAAAGACAGACAGACAGACAAAAATTTTACTGATTGCATTTTTGGCACCAGTATCGATCACTAATCACCCCCTGATAGTTATTTTGAAAATATATTCCTTGTACAGAATTGACCTCTCTACAGATTTATTATAAGTAGATATAGATGAATACCTATCTTACGGTCTGCAATTTTCGATTGACGTAAACAACAGAAGTAAGCAACATTTTAACTTTTATGTTTTCCATCTTTTATACTTATTTGATCTAGCAGAAGAAAATCTGCCCATTGTTACACCCTATTATTTTACCTAAAGCTGCTATTGTAATTTGATATGGTGTTAAATAAAGTGCACTTCCATTGTATTACATTCAAAGGCATCTTATAAAGTCTATCCTGTTTTGCTTTTCCAGAGCTGCGTCAAAGTAACCTATGTGGTACGCATCTCACCCCTTTTTTGGATGGGAAATCATCAAATGACTTCTCCCGCTCTGGGCGGAGCGGAAGGGAGTGTCAGACTCTTACTGACTAAAACCCACCCGTGTTCCTGCTTGTGCCCTTTGCGTTCCAGGGCCGCGGTGACTCTTTCGAACAAATTCCGCAACACGCATCTCACCCCTTATGATCTCTTTTCATCACCTCATCCTGACTGGGCTGATCTCGGTGCTATGTCCATCTCCAATAACTCACCGCAAGGAGACTGTGTGGAGTCCTGTATCATGAACACGTACACAAACAGCTAGATCATGCTAGGAATTAGGCCATGCTCAAATACTGAGGAAATTGAACCCAACCGTGCCGTTAAATAAAGAAATAACATCGGTTCGTAGATTATTATTTAGGGATATGAATACAGCCTTATATCCCCAGTTGATAACGTCATAAGCCATGAGGCCACTTGTTACTTAGGCTTATTAGTAAACCTACCCTCAGTCACCCCTTTAATCGTCCCTCGCGTTTATTAACCGTGCCCGCTCTGACTAGGGACAGTTCAGATTTTAGGGTTCAGGCACACTATCCAGTTTAGTTTCGGATAATAGGATTAGGTTACGCCAGACAGGCGCTGTCTTTTGTGTCTTTAACGCAAATATAATCTTGTGTTCTTGGAATTATATAATAATACTGAAAACCCTTAGGTAAGAGATATATTCAATTTTCTCCAACTATAAAAGTAATGCCAATAACTTACCTTCCATTGGAAGTTCAGACAGTTTACGAATGTACGACCATGTGTGGAAGAGGAAATATATTCCAAAAGAAAGCGAGTAGATATTTTATTTGTGTATGTGAAAATTGTGTTATTTCATCCTTCATTCAAAAATTTTCCCTCTCCTAGAGAGGAGGCCTGTGTCCCAGTAGTGGGAACGTTAAAAGGCTGATTATGTAAGCTTACCTTACATTCTTAGTTGAAAAAAAACCTACCCATATCTCCATTGGCAGGCCATACCAGGCAAACTAAAGGCTTAGTTATATGGGTACATTGCATAGTATTTTTTATCAACTTATGAAATTATATTATATTATATTCTACGCCTACAGCTATTCACTGTTATATATAGATGATAGATACCTATACACCTATATACGTTTTTAACAAACAGCTGCTTACGTATTCGTCCGATTTCGGAGCAAGCCTGCTGGGTGTTGCAGGGAGGTGAGCGCCTACGGTGAGCCCTAAGCTTGTAAGCCCGCTGCCAATCTTAATGTGCAGCGGGGCCCTATGGGTCTTGCAACCGAGCTGAAGCCATTGAGGTAGACATACCTAATCGGCACCAGATACAACCTGGAAGAGAACGGGGTTAAGCTTTTGAGTGCGGCGAGGGAAGTCTGAATGGGCCGAGCTGTGTGTCGGGTCCACACCACTTGGATTCGTTGGCACCGTAAGGTTTCCCCCAAGTACCACGAAACTGTGGTATTAACCCTTAAAGGGCCAAAAACGTGAACGTTGACCGACTGCGAGCACTTACGCACTCAAAATAGTCGATCAAACGTATACTAACCGGCAGTGATATGCGGAGCGTAGCGAGTTTTAGACAATTTCGTAGCTCCGCGTAGCACTGCTACGAGAAGGTGGGGCCTAAATGAACGGCGTAGCGGTGTTAGGTTATTTTCGTTACGGAATTTCTGGATGCGGTCTCCACGCTCAAGGCCCGCGATAGAAGCTATGCAATAGCTTAAAAAAAACATTGAAAAACACGCCTATCATCTCAAAAAGTGAAAAAACAAAAAAAAAAACAAGATTGAGATTTTATTTTTTAATGGACATCAAGTAGGTACTAAATACGTTGGAATATTTATTGTGCAATTAAACGCCATTGTGACCAAAAGGGGACAACACACTGATATGGCATGCATGTTTTTCTCCAATTTCCAAAAACTAAATGGTTCGATCACCATTTAGTTTTAGGAATCCCGAAATAATTACTTATGGCCACCGACTTTTATTCGTAATAATAATGTTACTTTGCTCCCCATTGTCACCGGCGACTTTGAGGCTTGGATTTGAACTTTAAATCAAATTCCACGGTTTGATTTAAAGTTCAGAGTAACTTCTGCTTTTAAAACCACACTTGATTTAGACGATTGAAATGTAAATTCGTTGTTGAATCGAATTTAAGGTATGGAGGTGTTTTTTTTTTTTTTTTAAATAAGAATGAAAATATTTGGATGTAGATTTACTGCGATTGGGTCCTTTTGAGATGAGCGATCAATCTCTTTTTTTCCAATCAACACGGAGTACTGAAAAGGCTCGGTAGCCAAGTAAATAAAAATAGAATAGCTGTTCTATTTTTATTTGTAGCAATGGTTCTGATGTCGATAATTTTTCAAATGTCAGGTGTGATATTTAATTGAAGCTTTCAATAATTGACAACAGGACGTGACAGGTGACAGTTGTCAAAAAATGACAAGCAAGAGTATCATTGTGTGTCACCGTTTGCTCATAAATATTGACGGCCATTGTTAATTCTCTTTGTCCTTTTGAGGGCAAAAATTTTTGCTCAACGATATTGTAGGTCCGAGGAATTGCATTTCTAATCACTGACATGTAATTTATCAATAAGATTTTTAATTATGTCGTATTCATTATGGACTTATTAAGATGTATATGGTGGAGGAGAGCGTGGTGTTTACCGCAAAAAAGTAATGTTTACATAGACTTTAGATTGTCAATACAAAATAAACATTATAAGCATTAAAATTAACGTTGATACAAAAAATATTTCAAGGCCATGTAGGACATTATCCTCCGCCATCCCAAACACGTTCCACCCTAAATCTTCCTCGTAAACCAATAACTCATACCTCCGACACAATCACAGTTATACCCCATTTGTTTTCATAAATAAGAAAAATGCTCAACTAAGAGTAAATAGGGGAGGACGAAGTGGAGGGAGGGATGAGGAACAACCTCATAAACGGGACAAATAATATTGGACTAAGATCCCAGAGCCGCCAGACCTCACTTATCTTCTTACTAACAAAATCTGCGGGATAGTGTTAGTATGTATGTTCTTTTCATACCTACTAGCTAGGGCCGACGGTTACGGACGGACGGAGAATTAATAGGTATCAGATACTAAAGCTACATAGAACCATTCATTTAAGTCTGACTGCTGATTTGTATGGTTTACTAATTATTATTAAATAATGAGCAGTTAAATTGTATTTAAATGGCTGATTACGTACTCATTGTAATAGTCTAAGAGCTAGTCGTCACGTCCAGTAAGATCCTATTCATAAAACTGAAATTTCGCCATAGTTTATTTGCTAAGTGTAAGTAACGAAATCTGTAGTCTGTCAGGATTTGGGAGGATACAAAAAATATTCATAAACATAAAACATGTCGGTCGGCCTAAGCCAGCACTGTATGTTAACTGTTAACTGTATGTTAAAAGTACATGTTTTCATTACTATCTGCCTAGCCATTTCCTAACTATACGGGCTAAGCTTCCATTCAATTCGGATTTGGCTAAATACCAGTATTTTTCATAGAGCGACTGTTGTCAGATTTTTTTGACTTTCGTAACGACTGCTGCAGCCGGGACCAATGGCTCAACATGCTTTCCGAGACACGGCACGCTATCCCATATTTTTTATAGTGAGAAGATAAGTTAAGTCTGGGGGCTCTGGGATCTTAGTCCATATGGGACGTAAATCATGTAGGTCGGTCGGATCTGTCACATTCGCGCTGGTGGACTGGGCAATTAATTCGCTTCTGATAAACCTGTTAGGTCGGATGTCAGATACATTTGTTGTTTGATTGCCTAGTGGATGGTGGATTTTAGTTATTGATAGTTTTAGTCCTAATTAATATTGTAAATATGAAAGTGAGTTTATTTGTTACTTCTTTACTACGTAACGGCTGACCGTATTTGGATGAAATTTGGCACATGGGTAGACTATGTACTGCAAAGTTTGGGAGTGAGAGTGGGAGACCCTTGAATTTTTTTTTCGGAAACAGCGCGGGCGAAAGCGCGGGCGGCAACCTGTCTTCTATACGCCCCGAGTGACTCTTAATACACAGTTAAACCTACTAAGTCTATAAAGCTGCAATCTATACCATATACAATATTAAAAAAACTGTATAGTTTGTTTGATTGAACACGCTAATCTCAGGAACTACTGGATTGAAATAAAAAAAGTATTTTAGTGTTGGATAGCCCATTTACTAAGGAAGACTATCAGATATAGACTATATAACATCACGCTACGTACGACCAACAAAAGTGGAGCATCAATGAAAAATACGCAAGAACGGGATTTTTCTCTCTATCTAAAGTTTTAGTAACTAATGATATGATTCAATTTAATAATAATAATGTTTAATTAATATTTATTGCTTTAATTTAACTATAGTTTATAGTAATTTATTTTTATTAATTTCGTCTTTTTAATTTTAAAACTTTCTTAATATTTGAAAGATTGTATAAATTCTTTTTTGATAATTAGATATCTTTCTAGCCTGTAAATGATGTGTATGCCTGTAAGTGGCTTGTTCACACAAGAGTTTTTTTGTTACACATCTTTGTCGTCATATTTGTGAACGTCGTTGGTGCCTGTACAAATCCTACTTCTTACTAATATTATAAACGCGAAAGTTTGTAAGTATGGATGTTTGTTACTCTTTCACGCAAAAAATACTTAATGGATCTTGGTGAAATTTGGCATAGATATATAGATCATAGTCTAGAATAACACATAGGGTACTTTTCATCCCGGGATTATGTTCCCTTGGGATAATTTCCGACATTCACGCGGGCGAAGCCGCGGGCAGCAGCTAGTAAATAAATAAATAAAACTTATGCGACGCAACGCAGTTTCGAGGTAACGCTAGTTTAGCATATATAGCTGATATATAATATTAATAGATTTAAGATATTGTTAGCATCCGCTAAGTAAGGGTTTTTGGAAATTATCACTTCAATGGAGGATTAATTGAATTTCCAAAAATCCTTTCCCTTTCCCTTACTAATGGAAAAAGCAATCAACAAGCCAGACCGGTCATTATAGTAATATATGATAGTAATACATGCTGAAGCTTTAATTTTATGACGAGGTCATTTTTTATAGCAGACTTCAATAAAAGGATTCTAAATTCGAATTTGTTTTTTTTTTTTTTTTTAGTTCAAGTGTGATCACTAAAATTTCGTTTTTTAAGCTATTGCATAGCTTCTATCCTTGGCCTTGAGCGTGGAGACCTAATCCAGAAATTCCGTAACGAAAATAACTTAGCACCGCTACGCCGTTCGTTTAGGCCCCGCCTTCTCGTAACAGTGCTACGCGGAGCTACGAAATTGTCTACAACGCTGCTACGCATATCACTGCCGGTTAGTTTACGTTTGATCGACTATGAGTGCGTAAGTGCTCGCAGTCGGTCGACGTTCGCGTTTTTGGCCCTTTAAGGGTTAATACCACAGTTTCGTGGTACTTGGGGGAAACCTTACGGTGCCAACGAATCCAAGTGGTGTGGACCCGACACAAAGCTGGGCCCATTCAGACTTCCCTCGCCGCACTCAAAAGCCACAAAAGCTTAACCCCGTTCTCTTCCAGGTTGTATCTGGTGCCGATTGGGTGTGTCTACCTCATAGGCACCAGCTCGGTTGCAAGACCCATAGGGCCCCGCTGCACATTAAGATTGGGAGCGGGCTTACAAGCTTAGGGCTCACCGTAGGCACTCACCTCACTGCAACACCCAGCAGGCTTGCTCCGAAATCAGACGAATACGTAAGCAGCTGTTTGTGAAAAACGTATATAGGTGTATAGGTATCTATCATCTATATACAACAGTGAATAGCTGTAAGCGTAGAATATATAATTGCGTAAGTTGATAAAAAATGCTATGCAATAGCTTTACCGCGGCAGTCCCCGAGTGCCACATGTTATTTTTTTTTTGGTAAGTTAAGTTTACATTGTAAGTAAAGAGATGTATTTCTATTCTTTTAACAACCTTTTCACAGCTACCAATGAGCAAATTATATTTATGGTACGGTAGAGGTAACTTAATTAATCTGTTTTTGATAGGAGGTCCTGTTGGCTTCAAATTCGTCTAACATTGTTATTTGTTTACCGCCCAAAAGCCTGGAACGTCCCGTAATCGGTTTTACGTCACAACTTTTGGAATGTTGAGTGAAATGTTGACAATGTGTATCCTGAACATTGAGGTAGGATTCAGGGGATCGTGACAGGGAAAAAGGGCGGAAGGGATTTGATAAGTGGAAACTCAAACATTCCTGGTATCTTGGCTTGTTTACCGTCTTGTGGTCTTTGGGTGTTGACTTATAGTTAGAAAACAAGCTGTAACGTCTTTCCCTATTAATAAAAAGATGTAATCTTTCATTTAAATTGGGTGTTTGAGTACTAGTTATCACCACAATGAATTAATACTTATTTGAAGGATACGCCTAAATTCAAATCAGGTGAAAAATAGAGATGTCACACGTTTTTAAACTTATTCTTCAATCTTCAGGCAAAACGTGAATACAGGGATAAAATATAGCCTATATTACTCGCTGACAATGTAGCTTTCCATTCGTGAAAAACTGGTTAAGATCAGTCCAGTAGTTTTGGAGCTCATTCGGTACAAACAAAAAAAAAACATCCTCTTTATAATATTCTCCTCGCGGTTTCACCCGCATAGTTCCCGTACCCATAGGAATATGGGGATAAAATATAGCCTATGTCTCTCGGGGGTAGTGCAGCTTCATAACAGTGAAAGATTTTTTGAAATGGGTTCAGTAGTATCGGAGCCTATTCAATACAACCAAACAATCAAATCTTTCCACTTTATATTATCATTAGTATTAGTATTGATGTGTGGGAACATCGCGGATGAATCCGCGGGGTGCTGCTAGTATATTAAAAACATATTATAAAGTCCAGTACAATACCTAATTCTAAAAAGAGTTTCATTTCTCCGTTCGTAACAAAGTATTCAAATCACAACCTCAAAACAAAAGGTGTAGGTCCAACCAATTTAAACAAAGACTCCAAGGACTCTTAAATCAGATTCTTAATTTTAATAAGTTAATTAAGAAGAGCCTACGCCCTATCAGACGTTTGATAAATCGTAATTACTAAAAACAAGATTACCTATTCCCATCGGTCCGCTGAACAATATTTCAAAAACAATTTCTGCTGTCGGAAATAGAAATGGCGGGAAAACAGTGGCCCGATTAATGATGGCTTTGTTCCAGTTTGTGAACTACGAACACGGGATAAAAATAAACAGAAGGTTTGATGGTATGTGTCACTGGAAAATGGCAAGCTTCATAAGATTATGAAATATCTTGAGAGATTGTAAACTTTCGATAAATTGTCAATTGAACAATTGGAGCGCGTTTTTTACGCATCAAATTTTGATAGTATAATAATCTCTCGAAGTCATTCCGAGAAATTGTAGAATAGCAAGTATCGAAACGGTAAGTATTACAATTTCGATATTCTAACCAATGACGGAGCTGTCTGCACAGATTAAAATAAAAACTAAATGGCATGACGGGAGCTAATGTCACTCGCTTCGCTTGCCTAATAAAATCTAAACTATCCGAGTCAGGTAGCCCTAAGTTCCCGGTGCCTTATGTTTCGCTAACTGTCTATGCCTTCGAGAGATTATAGATTAAATTTGAAAATGAAAATAATATATCTAGTTTTAATTTCCGCGAATATTAGTGGATGCACCTCCCTCCCGCCCGCTTTATTATGCACATGCATCTTCTTTTATTATGCGTGCATCTTGCATGTGCATAATAAAGCGGGTGGGAGGGAGGTGCATCCACTAATATTCGCGGAAATTAAAACTAGATATATTATTTTCATTTTCAAATTTAAAATGGATTTCCGCAAAGTAACGCCTGACTCAATCAATTTTAGATTATCAAATCCTGATGCATACAAAAGTATTCCAAATGTTCAGTTGACAATTTATCGAGAGTTCACATACTCTCAAGATATTTTATAATCTTACACATTTTACAATTATTCACATTTTACATATACATGAATAAGCGTCCAAAAACGCACAGAGACAGGTGACTGCGTACGACTAAAGTATGTGCGCCGTGACTAGTATTTGTTGAGGAAACAATTATTGGGACGAGCAGTTCTCACTATTCCCAACCACTATGACTCTTGAAAGCAAGATTCAGTAGAGGAGAAACGCAGTCGAATCGTTTCTTCGGAGTTCGTTGAACTTTGTTGTCTTTGGCCTTCATCTTAGAAGCCATACAAAATCAATCAGAATAGAATGAAAGAATCAGTTGAGTAGCAGCACCAGAGAATCAAGCAGTAGATAACACGAGCTGTCATATCTGATAGGGTCAAGGCAAAAGAAAAGAATGAAAGAAATCGTTTTTTGACACACAAAGATGCAAATAGGGTACGTTTACTACTTAGTTTTGACAAAAATGAGTGCGTGCACCTGTTTTCCTAAGTTGAACGGAGTTGGCCTTCTGTTGTAAATATACTGTTATAGTGCTCCAGTATTCCAAGTTCTTATTAATGAACTTAAAGTTCCAGGTGGACGTTGCGGTTCATGCTCCAGTAGAAAGCACCTCGGGGTGCATAAAGACATATTTTACAGAAGATTTATTTTGAAACTATTATTTTGGTCGGAGAGAGGAAACAAATGGTGCAAAGAATTGTTGTGCGACAGTCTATTGGGCTTGTTTTTGTTGATGGATCTTTAATGTATAATTTAGAAGCTGTAGCGATACGGGGCGCTGTTTATGGTTCAAGGAGGGAGACATGTGAGACTCCATGCCATTGGTAAAGCAACGTATGCCTAGGTTGGTCTGCGGATGTGTTACTATCTTAACATTTCGAGACTCCTCCGTACCTAGAAAAGCGAAAGAAACTCAACAGTCGTTACGGGGAGTCAGAAGTCGAAAATCTGACACTTGTTTTGCGAAGAGGTACCCATTCATGGTAAGGGGAATCTTGTTACCCAAATAATGAGATATGGAGATCATATTGATCGTATTGTGAATATGAGGACCATGTAGATCGCTACGTCAGGGGTTCATTCATATTAGTCTGGCGGTTTGAGTTCCTTACGTGGCCTACCCAAATGTCCTTACTTTGGTATTGTTCGTCAAATCGTTGAGCTCCTTAAAGTTCTAAGTTTGAGCTACACGATAACTGACAAATGCTTGCACTGTTTGGACAGGTCCACTCAAATCTGTGGGGTACTTTCCTCAAAAGACCACTTCAGACACCAACCTACATGGTTCTCATATGATTTGACCAGTACAATTGTATGGAAAAAAAAAAAAAAAAAAAAAAAAAAAAAAAAAAAAAAAAAAAAAAAAAAATTGATTGAGTCAGGCGTTACTTTGCGGAAATCCATTTTAAATTTGAAAATGAAAACAATATATCTAGTTTTAATTTCCGCGAATATTAGTGGGTTGCAGGTATGCACCTCCCTCCCGCCCGCTATATTATGCACATGCAAGATTACTGGGCAAATGCAAGGATTTTAAGCACATGCAGGAAGGCAATGCAAAACCCAACACCATTACCGACACGTGTTAACAACACAAATAACCAACGGTGGCAGTGTATAAAAAGGGGGGTGCCTTGTACTAAATGCTCCCAGTCCGATCACCATGTTTGGCAAGCCGATCCCTTGGGTGAAGCAAGCCAAATACTTAGGTGTAATCCTTGACCGAAAGCTTACTTTCGGTGAGCACATAAAGACGGTGCGTAATCGCGCCGCTTTCGCTCTCGGTAGGCTCCACCCCATGCTGAATGCACGCAGCAAGCTCTCCCTTAAATGCAAGTTGCGCATTTATATAACGTGTATACGCCCGATTATGACCTATGCGTGTGCTACTTTTGCGCACACTAAGTCGTACCGGATCCATAGGTTGCAAGTAATTCAAAACCGATTTCTGCGGAAGGCCACGGGTGCCCCGTGGTTCGTCAGAAACGATCGACTCCATGTCGACCTCCGCATTCCAACCATTAAACAATTCATGAAGCGCCTTAACAAGCGTTTCATTGAGTCCGCCGAATCCCATCAGAACCCTCTCATTGTATCGGCCGCCCGGTACACTCCCTCCAAGATTAGTAGGATTCGCCGTCCACGGCACTCCCTAGTCGAACCCGACGACCCCATCACCTTACTACAAGAGAGTAATAGGGAAACCAGTACGATTAGAAAAAACAAAAACAGACCGCGTTCCGTATTCCGGCCTCGCCGACGAGGCCCATCGCGACGCCCCAGTAACATCCCTCCCCGACTTTTGCCTAACGAGCCAGCCCGCGCCGCTGAGCCATTAGCGTTAAATCCCCTAAATAATAATAATTGACCCAGCCTGTCCCTTGCTGCCCCTCTCAATGACCCCGTTAAGCCGAGGCCCGTATCCCACAGGGGATGCCCTTAGCGAAGCGGTCATTTAGCTTTTAGTAGTTTTTAGCCCTGGCTGGGGGCCTTAAATTCATTTGAGGCCACCACAGGATTGTCCGGTTGAGCAGTAACCAGCCTTAGTGTGCTGAACTGCGAGTGGTCCATTCCAAAAAAAAAAAAAAAAAAAAAAAAAAAAAAAAATACTAAATGCTCAGTCGCAACTCAACGGTCAGCGAGTCAACACGTCCCCTGAGGATGCCTCGTGGAGAGGCGAAACACGTGTCGGTAATGGTGTTGGGTTTTGCATTGCCTTCCTGCATGTGCTTAAAATCCTTGCATTTGCCCAGTAATCTTGCATGTGCATAATATAGCGGGCGGGAGGGAGGTGCATACCTGCAACCCACTGATATTCGCGGAAATTAAAACTAGATATATTGTTTTCATTTTCAAATTTACAATTGTATGGACTTCAAAAGAGACCTTGACCTCTGAGTTTGTTTCGGTGTTTCTTCTCAGGGTAGTCAGCTAGGAAACACCGGCCTCACCTAGTTTTTATAACGGCCAAAAAAAGATTGACGTGTAAAAGTGTTTTTTACAACCTACTTACAAAAATAAATCATTTATCATTTATATATACCTATATGATCTCGCTCCATGTTTATTTATATATTCAAACTTTATGTACAATAATCGTACATGGGCGGAATGAATGCAACAAGGCATTCTCTACCAGTCAACCTTTGGGTTAAAAAGGCAACACTGTGGTAGGTGTACAACAAATAAATAAAATACAAAATATATTTTTTTGGGAATGAAATTACAAATAATATATACCTATATGTTAGATCCATTCAGTAGATAAAAGGCTCGGTAGATTGAATTTTTAATGTGCGCATATTTAATCGTTAATATTGTGTGTGTGTTGCTACTAGAATAGATTAATTTTTACTATGTACTGTTTTATTACGAAAATAATAATATATCTGAGTAGAGAATAGGCAATGGGAGCAAAGCTACAGGAAAACGCTAGTTTAATAATATTGGGAAAAACACGACCTCAATCAACCGATTTGTCCTATTTTCTAACCAAGCCCAAGCAAGAAGGTTAAGTAAATATTTACCGACGACGTTGTTTTCCTAAGAAACTCTACCGAATTTCCGTTTTCTGGGTTAGTTAAAATCATGAAATATTTTAACTTAATTGAAATACTTGAGAGTTTTAGCGTTTATTCTATTGGAGACATCTGATATCGAGATTCCTCCGTGCCTCGCGCGTTTGGTTCCAGATGTCATTTATAGGCCTTAAAAATATTCTTAACAGATAATCTAAATATATAAAACTCAAAAGTGACTGACTGACTGACATAGTGATCTATCAACGCACAGCCCAAACCACTGAACGGATCGGGCTGAAATTTGGCATACAGGTAGATATTATGACGTAGGCATCCGCTAAGAAAGGGTTTTCGAAAATTCGTCCCCTAAGGGAGTGAAAAGGGGGTTAAAATGTTGTATGGAACTCCACGTGAATGAAGTCGCGGGCATAAGCTAGTATAAAATAAGCCTTTATTGCTTTTAGATTTTAATTTATTTACCCAAAAATTTACTTAAAAAATTATAAAAATAGAGGTAAGAAAACTACATAAATATATTAACTTAAAATATATTCTCAGCATTCGGCTTGTCTCTTCTCTTAACAGCTAGTCTTTCCACAAAGGTCTCTTCTAAGGATTTCCACTTGTTCCACTTTGCTGTATGTCATCATTCTGGACCAGCTACTTTCTTCAAATCGTCATCCCATCACGTTTACTGTCTTTCTCTATTTCTTCTGCTTTCCCTAACCTACCATTCAATTATTATTCTGGTCTATTTATCTTTCTTTTTCTCAACATATATATGTCCTGTAATAGATAGTAAAAAATGGGGTGCGACTACGTCATGGACTCGACCATGTGTTGTACGATGAATACGTGTACGTAACGGGTAATATTTTCATAATTTTAATCGCCCTAGCTGCCGATGTATTGGCACCGTCGTTGATCCACTCAGCCGCATTCATTCTTTTACGTTCCTGGCACTGTTTCACTCGGTGATATAGTATGTTATCGGTATCATTCGGCTGTTCTTGAAAAACCCTTTCCAACCATACACGACCTCTGGATTTGGCTTTTTCACGCGTATAGGCTGACATTAAAAGATATATGTTATATTATTTCAACACCATAATTATTATAATCACTGGAATGATTTTAACCTAATGCTTTATGTATGCAATCGATAGATTTTGACGATTTTAAATGGAAATCTCGGAACGCAGCAAAATTACCTCAAAAACGGCGCCTACCCTCCACCGCGCGCGTTCACGTGAAAAGCCAGGAAAACTGCCATCAGCCTTAATAGTGGATACCTATTGATTTAGCTTGTTACTCTAGCTTTATGGTTGTGGAGTTTAGAAAAGTAGTCTTTTAAAGTAAAATACGGGTATTTAGCTGCATTCCGTTTATCTGGTCGACTAGAAGCCGAACTTAAGATATATCGGCAGATTAATTGCTTTCAAAAATATACAGATAAACGACAATATTTTTTTCTTCAAAATACCATTTTTGTTTTCTATGACTTGTTATGTAAAAATATTCAATGGCTAGTCTACGATTTTGATATATGTATAGAAGAAATTATATCTAATTTGCGTGCAGGCAATATTAGTATATTCAATTTTTTAAACTTTCGGTGTGCGGTGCGCTCGAGGAATTTATTCACCTATGCTCTTAAAATGCATAACTATTGACTATAGGATTATATAACATCATTTTTTTCATCTAGATAAAACTAACAAATGAACTAAAATGTAGCATCATGCAGAAAAAATTGTACTCAACGCTGACAGCTGTTAATGTGCACAAGAGACGGGCGGCATTGTCACCTTGAGTGGCAATGCTTATCTAGCCTCTGGCCAAAGTAAAAGTCAGCTCTTCACGGGAAGTGTCAACTAGCCATTCCGATATTTCTTTGAAAAGGCTGTGAGGCCCCCTCGGCCCGAGGGTTTCAACCGCAAACGTCTCGAAAATATTGACTGGATTGGATTGATAATAATCTATCCTGATATTACTAAAGAGGACTGTTTGTTTGTACCGAATAAGCTCCGAAACTACTGGAGCGATTTTAATTATTTTTCACCAAAGGAAAGCTACATTGTCAGCGAGTAAAATAGGCTATATTTTATTCCCGTATGCCCACGCAAACAGGAACTATGCGGGAGAAATTGGTAGAAGGCTAGGTAGATTTATTGGGTGTAATTGTATCTCTCTGTGCCATACTCACACACACAACACTTACACATGACACGACGCCTTACACACGTACACCGTATACTTACACTCAATACAGACATTAAATCTCAATTAATTAATCATTCTAATTATTCAATTATTCTTTAAAATTATTTACAAAATACAACTAAATAAGCTATTTATTATTATAAATATTTACTACTTATTTATTATTTATAAAAACGGGGAACGACTCATAGGGCATCGAAAAATTCATCCACATAGCTGTCAACGGGAAAAGTGCCCAGAACACTGGCCGCATTGCCACGTTGAATGGCAATGCCGTTGACTAAAGAAATGGCCAGCACTCTGGTCACGTGAAGAGTCGACTAACTAAAAATTATTCTAATTAAATTAAAATATGTATAGATAAGTCACACCTTATAGACTATATCTTGTACTAGCTGCTGCCCGCGACTTCGTCCCCGTGGAATCCCCGATTTTAAAACATTCTTTATCGCTGCTTCGCTCCTATTGGCTTAAGCGTGACGATATATAGCCTAAAGCCTTCCTCGATAAATGGTCTATTCAACCCAAAAAGATTTTTTCAATTCGAACCAGTAGTTCCTGAGATTAGCGCGTTCAAACAAACAAACAAACTCTTCAGCTTTATAATATTAGTATAGATGTGACTATAAGACTATTTGTACGCTCATAATTTTCTTGTCCACTATTTATGCGAAGACACTGCCTCCTAAGATATAGGATCTTCCTAGTTTAGTAGTCAAGGCTCAAATTTTGTATTGACTGTACTCTAAACAACTTTAGCACACTATTTTTGTTATTTTTTTCTGTTTACTTTACATGTATCAAACTTGTACTTTGCTAATAAATATATATTATTTTTATCTCCTTTATTCATTTTATCTAGGTACATAAATTTTATATTTTTAAATATTTCTTAAAAAATATTATCATTATTATTTTGTGCGGGCCGATATGCCAGTCAAAACTTTCCTGGGGGCTTCACAGCCTTTTCAGAACCACCTTTGTTTTAGCGACTTATGAAACTAATTCTATTTTTGATTAAAACCAAGTCTATAAAACAAAAGCAAGCCCTTAATTAATTTGACGAACTTAAGCCCTAGATTTAAATTGAATACTAAGTACGCTTCAATTAATTTTACAATAATGGTGAAGAATAACAAAATGTAGGCCACTTCTACTTAATCTGCCTTGATCGTCTAGTGGTTCCAAGAATTATCTCTGAACATGAACTCAAACCATTTATTTCAACTATAATATTTACGGGCACTTTTGAATGGGGTTGTTTCCTGAGTAAAAAAATATGATTCTAATTAGTTCATCAGTAAGATATCGAAAAATATAGGACACGTATTTTTTGCTTTAGCAAATATATATGAAATAACGAAGATAAAAAGCCTCAAAGATCAGGAGTGGGGGCTTGTGACGTCACGCCGTGGTTAAAATTGTAGCACGCAGTGACGTCACACGAGTATTCAACGCACTGTATCGTCTTTGTTTTTTGATTACGTGAAAAAAGAAAAAATACGTGTCCAATATTTTTTGGAAATCTATCTGACGGACTAATTGGATTTTTTCAACTACCTTATTGTCAGGTCGGTCAGTCAATAAGATGAAGCGATTCGAACTTTCCAAAGCCTATCTAGAAGAACGTGTAAGAAACTCTACGGTGTCTCTTTTTAATAAAAAAGAGTCTCTTTTTAAGAAATGTTACAAAGTTGTGGATACATTGTTCTTGTTGAAATAATTCATTGCAATATAAAAGCGTCCAAAGTAAAAAGGAACAATAATTCAAAGTACAAATAATTAAAACAAATTTTATTATTACTAAGGTAGGAGCACAGTACTCATACATAGGCTGCATGAAATCCTGGGTTCGAATTCCGGGTTGGACAAAGTTTTATAGGATTACTTGTCTGAAAGTTCTCAGTATCTAGCAGTCTAGTGTTTAGATTTGTACCCAGTTTTTGCCAATAGGCTCGAGTCCCGTTGGGTATATGTATGTACATATATCGACTATGACTTTCTTGAGGCAAGTTGTTCGTCTAAAAACAGCCAGTACGCCATCTTGGGGAGGCCGTCATATTGGATTTGTAATGACGTTTCTTAGCTAGTCATGTATTGTCATCAGAACTCAGAGCGTGTGCAAAATTTCATCCTGATCGAAGACCGGGAAGTGGGTCAAATTAAGATTCCAAGATTTTCTTACATAGATTCAAGATTCAAAGCATTTATTTCAATTAAACCCTTTACAGGCACTTTTGAATTGTCAAGTCGAAACAGGTGAAGCTATCTGCACGTTCCAAAGCGTAGATCTCTATGGAGAAGAACGTGCAAGAAACTCCTCGGACACTCATAATAAGTTACAAGTGAAGCTAATAAAAGCATGTTATAAGAGTTTTTAATGTGACTATTTAAATGTTCCCTTTTCGTTTCTTCCTACGATGGCAAAACTGTTTGTTACTTTCCATGAAATACACGACATCTTACAAAAAATATTTACTATCAATCAAGAAGACGTGAATAGAGGGATCTATCTATAAGTAATTAAATGTGTTACTCGTATTAATAACATCAGCTACTAAGTGAAATAGGTTAAGTTGATTGATGAATTACATGAAATAAAGGATCTACACAAAAACATACTAAATAGGTTCCAATTTGCTCATCCATCAACATCCAGAAATAGTGACCTCTCTGTGAGTATCGTTATACTTAACACTAGTGAAGCAGTGGGTTTTTCTCGCGTTTTCACTTTTGTAAAGAATCTGTAATATAGCATAATAAAGCATAAATCAGCCTTTTAATGTTTCCACTGCTGGGACACAGGTCTCCTTTCTAGGAGAGGGAATGGGCCGTAATCCACCACGCGGCCCAGTGCGGTATGGTGAATGTCACATGTCTTCGATTTTTTGGTTCTAGAACATGCCCCTCACGATGTTTTCCTTCACCGTTTTGAGAGCAGTGGTGATGAAGTTAATTAACACAAAGTAATGCGCCTGGCTGGGTTTGAATTGAACCCGCGACCTACAATTCGCAAGTCGGGGCCGTACACAAAATCACATTAATCGTTTTTATTTGGGTTATATTCTTTTTGTTACATAATTATTATTGTATATATTTATCTGTTATGTATTTATTGTATCTGTTGTGTATAATTGGTACACCCAAAACTACCCAGAGTATTGTATTTTCTTTTCTCTTTAGAATCCATCCGAAGGTTTTCTTGCAAAGATCACTTTTAGCGATAAGGCCGTCCATTGTGCTCGTGCGAGGTTACGCCACACTGCGTTGCATGTGCGGCTGTAGGCAAGCCGGCCGAGCACTGGGCTGGGGGAAGGGCCTGCGCGCCATCCGCCCCAACCAAGGGCAAGAGGTCCGCCGCCGCCTCTGCCGCCACCGCTCACACGCCGCTGCTGCTGTGGGTGCTGCGACTCCCGGTACTCGGGAGGGGGCTGAAATGGTCCCATTGCGGCCCCCTCCAGAGACAAGTCGGCCGCTGTGCTATTGCGCAGTGGTTGATGCCTGGGGACGGTGAGCGTGGGTGGCTAACCGTCCGATAGCAACCAGGTTGAGTCGACGACGCGTTGTGTTCCACGCGCGCCTCAAGGAGCCGTCAGCACCGAGGACGGGGCCCCACAG
The DNA here is from genome assembly GCA_905332915.2 of Hecatera dysodea. Classification (NCBI taxonomy): domain Eukaryota; kingdom Metazoa; phylum Arthropoda; class Insecta; order Lepidoptera; family Noctuidae; genus Hecatera; species Hecatera dysodea. Next base: position 3,596,824 of record HG995298.1, on the reverse strand, counting down.
GGTCGGTGCCTGCTAGGGTTGCAGAATTTGTTCGAAAGAGTTACCGCGGCCCTGGAACGCATAGGGCACAAGAAGGATCACGGGTGGCTTTTAGTCAGCAAAAGTCTGACACTCCCTACCGCTCCACCCAGGGCGGGAGGGGTCATTTGATGACTTCCCATCCAAAAAAAAAGGCCGTCCATTGTGCTACCCTATGTAATGTTTTCTTCATCTATATTTTCTGTAACTTATATGGTTTACATTATCATCTGCCTAGCCTTTTCCCAACTATATTGGGGTCGGCTCCGAGTCAAACCGGATTAAGCTGAATACCAGTATTTAACGTGGAGCGGCTGCCTACCAGACCTCCACAACCCATTAACTGGATAACACGGTACTTCTTGGCAAGACTGGAGTCTGATTTCCTGGCTCCTGACAATCCGTAACGACTGCCAAAGATCTACAAATGACAGCCGGGACCAACTGTTTGACGTATGTACTTTCCGGGGCACGGAGTAAACTCGGTATGTTAAGATGGTCACCCATCCACAGAACAACCTGGGCAAGCGTTGCTTAACCTTGAAGATCGATCCGTGCGGCTGTTAGTCTGTAGCCACAGGTTTATATGGTATACATATTAAAGATTATTCTATTCTACTCTAATTTTAAACTATTTACTCGGGCGAAGTTGCCGGAAAAAGGTGGTCTATAAAAAACAAATTGATCATAATTGGCCCACAGTTCAGTTAGGAAATCCTAGTAAATACTGTACTTAATAAATAAAGCAAACTAAGCATGATTGGTAACCGCCGGGAAAATAATTTGCCATCACAATGAAACCGGAATATCTTCAAGAGAATTATCTGTAACATAATGAATCATATTACGATGGCCGTGGAGTGTAGAAGTTTGGATATGCTGAGAGAGGAAAATCTTTTGATAATATTCATTATAGTGTTACGAGCTTCGGGTTCGTTACAATAAAATCAGCCGATTAAATAACCAAAAATGACACTTTAATTACCTACACAACACTAATTACTCTATAAACTCTCTAATTATAAAACACAATCGCACTATTAATCACTTGAGTTCGCAGTCGAAGATCGCTCTCAAAGTTATCACTTGTATCGCAAATCCAATACTGACTCGGTCGGTACATGTGCCAGCCTTATAATATAGGGCGCCGCGCGCCGGGTAGTTCCAGAACCTTCCATTGTAGAACATTCCAGAACGTTCGCTATACATATCGGTCGCGACTGACTATGGCCCGAGAATTCTAAAATGTTCTATCATAGAAAAATCTCGAGGGTTCTTGACTTTTTTAGTTCTGCTACTCTATACTAGATGGCGCTAGTAGTACCGAATGCAACTATCTTCGTTGTTTAATTGTGGCGCGCAACAATTTAATAGCTTGATAATGAATTTAGCCAAATAAAAAGTGTTGACAGTTCCAGTGTCTGCAAAGCAGACACAATAGTTAAATATCAGTGAAGACAACATGTGGTCTTTGTATGGTATTTTTAAACGTAACAATGAACGCTTTAATCTTTGGGTTAAAACGTTCATTGTTACGTTTTAAAAATATTATGGCTGGATGGAGACATGAATTAAATGAACATAAATTATTTAATAAATAAAAAACTGTCCCGCTTCGTTCGGGTAGCGGGCAGTAGGTATATTATTAGATTATAATGTTTTTCTCTGTATGCTCATTTTTTTTTTCATCTTCCTGCGTCATTCACTTAAAATCATTATTAATTATTTATTTATAAGTTATTCCGACCATGTTCGTGATCTGTTTGATAACCGTATAATCAATTCGGTTTTTGAGTATGTCGCGTTCAGGCAAACAGACTTTGGTTTTATTATAATCGCATCCTTAGAATGAAAGGGACCTAAAATTGCAATTTTTGGCAAATGGGCAAGAATTAAAATCTTTAAAAAGTGTTGGGTAAAAATACAAATATCTCCCGAGACCTATGTATAAGCTGTCCCTTTCCAAATTATATTTCGGAACATTTTTCATCACTGGGGTTTACAGTCTTCGTTTACAGTACATTTTTTACAGAAATTTTGAGTTAAGCCCCTTTCATTCTGAGCAGTGGTAACAGCTCCGACTTACCAATTATAGGTCGTGGGTTCAATCCCCGGCGCATTACTTTGTGTAGCTAATTTCGTCACCACAGCTCTCAAAACGTCCTGAGTTTCCTCAGGACGTTTTAGAACCAAAAATTCGAAGACATGTGACACATTCACCAACCCGCACTGGATTACGCGTGGATTATGGCCCATTCCCTCTACTAGAGAGCAGGCCTGTGTCCCGGCAGTGGGAACGTTAAAAAGCTGATTATGCTTGTGCTTATGCATTCTGAGCGAGCGATATGTACATACATACATACCAATGAAGTGAAAGTTTGCAACCGCCAACCATTACCAGGCCAGCGTAGCATTAGCAGCTCTTGTGCTGGTATAGTAACAGGAATTAGATAACAGCCACTTTTGATGACAATTTATACCCTCCCTTTGTGTAACATGAACGAACCTATATTTAGTGTAAGCCTGCTGTCATCGATTCTAAGAAACACTTGAACATACTCATTAAATATTATTAAGCTGGAAATACGAAATTATATTATTAAGATATGCATGACTTCCCTAAAAAGGAGGGTGAATATATAGTAATATGTAGTTGTATACCACAATAGGGTAGTTGACTAACGGCCGAAACTAATAACCGATCTATCACATACTGGAGATAGAAAAACAAATGAAACAACAGAAAAATTATATAGGATTTCTGTTGTTTCATTTGTTTTTCTATCTCCAGTAGGTATGTGATAGATCGGTTATTGGTTTCGGCCGTAAAAAGATCTGATTAATCCGTCTGATAGATTTCCAAAAAATATTGGACACGTATTTTTTCTTTTTTTACAAAAACAAAAATGAAGACGATACAGCGCGTAAAAAACTCGTGTGATGTCACTACTCGCTACAATTTTTACCGGGCCGTGACGTCACACGCTCCCACTCCTGAGTTTTGATGCTTTTTATCTTCGTCAGTTTTTATAGATTTGATAAAGGAAAAAATACGTGTCCAATATTTTTCTATAATCTAACTGACGGTCTAAACATAATCATATATTTTTTACTCAGGCGTCCCTATTTTGTGATTAGATAAGTCTCGGAATCTAAAAAGGTACAGGTGAAATCTGAAATCCGAATCTATATGGGTTGTCTAAATAGATAGGAACACATTTCACCAGATAGTAACTATATTTTCGAAATGTTGGAAATTATCCCTAGGGAGCATAATCCCGGCATGAAAAGCCCAAGTGTCAATAATCTATCATTTTGACTATTTTCATCTAGATCGGTCCAGTCGTTTCAGCGTGATTGAGTTACTAACATCTATCCAAACTTTCGCATTTACATATAAGTAGTATAAGATTCAATAGCGAGACTGGCGGTCGTTCCTAAATTTTTTTTTCTGCATTTCAAATTAATGGGCAACTCATTAATTTAATAAATGAAAACATTTTTTATTTTTTATTTCCTATTAATGGATTGCTTGGGCAACCCATTATTTTAATAAATGAACTCCATTTATTTCAGGTAATCCCCCATATGACAATATTACAATCACAAGTTACGAAATAAATATAAACTGAGAATTAAAATAATTAGAAATACAATGCCAAAACAAAACCAAAAATCTAAATCAATGTAAAAAAAACGAAATAAATATATGTACGAGTATATTTTATATATTAAATAGGTACCTACTAATAACAATTAAAGGTTAGGGCAAATTTTGGTACTTATCCCTTTTACTTCTAAGATCCTAGTCAAAGATGAATCACTCACAGCCAAGAACATTTTGACCAGAGATACTTGTCAGACGCCATTATTAATTATGTTTTAAAGAAAAAACCGTCGTTTTTACATCATTATGCATATTATGTCTCTAGTCATTATTCATTGAAATATGATGGCGAGGGATTTTGAAGCGTGACTTTATAAGTAATTTTCTTTAATTAAGGTTTTTTTCTGTGCCTATTTCGGGAGCGGAAAGGCAAAATTTTTTAATGGTGATTTAAACTTTAGTTTTTAATTTTGGATCGTTAGTGAAGCTGTTCTTAATGGCCCGTGAAACAGTAATAAGAAGTCAATACTTTCGTTTCTGTTTAATGAGGAAACCTTATTCCATCTTCGTATAAAGCCTCCTCAAATCTTATCTAAGAAAAAAAGAAAAAGATTATTTGGGACTCAGACATGACAAAGAAAATAGTAGACAAAAAAAAGTACCTACTATAAAATAAATTAACAAAAACTATCGATATCAGTTTAATGAGCGAGGCGAAAAAGGTTCCCATCTCAGCATATGTTGCGAAATTTAAAAAAAATAAATATCTCAGCGCTGGTATTCTGATAGGTCCTGTACATATTATTTTTATGCCGTGATCCAAATTATGCATCATCAGTTGTATTCATTAAGGCCCTCAAAGTGCAGGTATATGGTAACCATTATAGTATTACGGCGCAATGTATTCCAAGCGCGCCTCAAAGATATGTCAGCAAAGAAGAAATATGGTATAGTGTCCCCATAGGGTCAGTACCTGCTAAGGTTGAATTTGTTCGAAAGAGACACTACGGCCCTGGAACGCAAAAGGTATTATGAGAAACACAGGTTTAGCCAGTAAGAGTCTGAGATTCCCTTCCGCTCCTCCCAGAGTGGATGAAGTCATTTGATGATTTCCCAGCGAGAAAAAAATGGTATCTAGTTTAGAATAACCTCGGATACTTGTTAATAACAAGGTAACAGCAATGCTATTCTGTAAGAACTCACTCCAGTTCTCACTTCTGATTCTGCGGTGGAAACTGTATTTGGTATTCTGTAACTTGGTGAAAACTACACTAGCGCCACTAAGCGAGAACATAGGTGAAGCGAACTTAACTTGACAGTCAGAATATCAAATACTTTTCACTTCAGGTGAGTTACGAAGTGTAATCGAAAATGAGATATGAATCGAATTCGCACGTGAGTTCTTACAGAATAGCACTGCAGAATGTAAAAATAAAAAGATTGTTAAGAAAAATACGATGCAAGCATGGTTATCAACAATCTAATTTTGGTGAAGTCTATTTAATTTGTAATACACAATGTGCTCGAAGATCAATAAAAAATATCAATCAAAGGTTTGAGTATTACATAATCATGTGTACTGAAAGGATTTAATTTTTATTACATTATCTTAACAGATATAAATGTGTATTACTATTATATGATTCAATTATTGTGATTAAATAAATAAAAACTCTGAAAGAAATATAAAGTTTGTTAACTCCTCGCGATATTTTGTATTATCTCTCAAGTCCTTACTCTTGAAAATTAATTAAACAATTTCAAATGAAAATAGATACTTAGCTCTAAAAAGATTGTTGAAAACATAATTGAAAAATAAATTAAGAGTGATAATTATATAGAGATGGGCCACTGCTAGTGATGCCGGGAAAATATTCCGAAGTTTTCAAATGTTTCGAAATTCGCGTAATATTCGCAAGTTCTGAGTAATATTCTGATTTATTCGCTCGAAAAGAATCTTGCACTTCGTAAATTCAAATTTAAACAACTAGATGGCGTGACTGTCGGCACCCGCTCATCAGTTTTCTTTTTGTTTGGATATTTCGTTCTAATATAAATCAATTGTTGTGTTAATATATTCAAGATTCAAAGCATTTATTTCAAATAAATCAATTATAGGCACTTTTGAATTGTCAAGGTCGGACAGTCAAAAACATGAAGCTATTTGCACGTTCGAAAGTGTAGATCACTATGGAGAAGAACGTGCAAGAAACTCCATGGACACTTTTTTAAATCATGTTCTGTATTACAAAACCTTGATTACATTATCCTTGTTGGTTCTATATGTGAGGAAAATGCAAAGAAAAAAAAGGAAACTATAAAACAACTAGCTGACCCGGCAAACGTCCTTTTGCCACATAAAATAAAATAAAAAATTTAGGGGTGGACCACACTTAACATTTAGGGTGATGAAAAATAGATATTGTCTGATTCGCCACCCTAGCCAATATGCACGCTAAGATTCGCGAAAATCGGTCGAGCCGTTTCGGAGGAGTTCAACCGCAAACACCGTGACACGAGAATTTTATATGTAAGAAGATTATAAACTGTACAGATTAAAACAAGTCATAAATATTGTACATATATTGAGGGACTACCGTGGCTTAGCGCAAAGAACATATTTTTTTCTAGGATGAAAAACATTATGTATTTAACAGTATGTCGCGTAGTGCCGCATTCATTTTTATAATCGGATCTTATATGCTTACTTCTAGAGACTGCCTCCAACAATCGTCGTTAATATAAACAAATATTCGGTTGTATTGTGTAAGTAACCGTTAGTTTATTTAATTGCTTCCATGTTTAAGATGACGGCTATTTTCATTTTTATTGTAAAAAGGAAAAAAAAAACAGCAATCCACTGTAGAAATTCAAAACCACTTGTGTTCATTTGTTTTTTTTTTTTTGACATACTGTCGTATCGAGAATAAGACGAAACGGGAAGAAGCACATTCAACACACAGTCATTTTGTATTTCACACTATGTAGTCTAGAGCCCGTGTCTTTCTCACAAGTCTAGTTACTATGTGGGAGTCTATTCGAACGTTGTTATTCCCCATTGCTATGCATCACATTCCTGATTGTGTCTGCAAGACGCCTTAGTGCAACGCTTGGTGCCGAGTAATGGAACACAACATAGTAATGACATGGTTAACTATTGTGGAAAAGCTCACATTATATCGACTACCTACTTAGTTGTGGAATAGAATCTTACTTCTTACTACGATTGTAAATACGAGCGTTTGGATGGAACAAAACGGCAGAAGGGATTTGGATGAAATATGGCACAGAAATAGATATAGAAAGAAGAAAGAAAGAAAGAAAGAAAATACATTTATTTGGCACATACAGATACACACAATTTAGACACAAATATAAGGAAACTTAAATTTAAAACAATAACATTGTGTGACCCGCGGCTGCGCCAAATAGGTCCAGTTCAGCAAAAAATGCCAGACAGCTAGGAGCTGCCTGACGCTGGTTTTCAACTGAACCTAACGTTGAAGTGTACGGATGTAAATCAGTTTGTAAGGTGTTATAATTATATACAGGTAAATAGATACATCATAGTTATATACGTACATGTAAATGTGTAGTGAACGATAAATAATAATGTGATATAATAGTGTGATAAATAGATTTGAATAAATTAAGGAAAGAAAACAATTGAAAGAACAAACACAAATGTCATCAAATTAATTACAAATAAAAAAGTAAATTTAAATGTAACCACGCAAAAACGTTCGGCAACACGACACAGAACCGGTTTCGTGCGAACCCCGACGCAGAGTATTAGTCAGCCCAGTGCACGTTATATAACCATTTCGCCATGAGCAGCCGTGATAAACGAGTTGCAAGTAGCTTAAATCTATGTTGATTTGTTGTTTCCATGGGTAATTTGCCACATATTTCGATCAGACTATGTCATAGAGGTGTGTGTTTTAAATGCTGTCGCAGATGTAAAACAAGATTGAATATGAATACTGAGAGAAGGTAAGTTTCAATTATGTACATTATTAATATTTCTTTGTTCTTTATTGAAAAACGAATAACGTTCGATACTAGTATAATATAAGTCTATAATGCGTGTGAGAACTTGTCAATTTCCAATAAAATCAAACATTTAAAATAATTTAAGGTAAAAAACTATGTGTAGCCTTATAGATGTTTTTTTTTTTTTTTAATTATTTTTTGTTTTCTTGTAGTTGCGGGTCACAATGATTTCACCGTGCCACAAATTCCTCTGCACTGCAGCGTGGTTGATGGCGACCTCGACACCGGACGCGAGTACTGTTTGCTAGTAGGCCAGAAACATAAGGTAAGTTACTTAATGCATGAGAGAAAAAAAAAAAAAAAAGGTTATTTATATACATATGTATACAGCGTTACAGATGTCCTTTTTTAACCCGCAGGCCTCCCATCCCCAAAGTAAAGCAGGTTTCGAGGATGAAACGCCACATCAACCCGCGGCTGCGATCACCTGGACACGAAGTAGCCATCTGAGGCAGCGGTGCATATTAAGGAATGTTTACCACCCGTATGTTGTGTTTATATAGTTTGGAAGAGCACATAGGCTTTTACTTTTCAGGGAGTGTGTTCCATTGGGATCATTTTCGACAAACACGCGGGTTAAGCAGGGGCTGGCAGAAACTAATAGAATATAAATACTGTTTATTGAACACTTTTCAAAAATGATAAAGAGCTTAAAAAATAGTAGGGGTAACAATGAGCTGTGGGCGTACCATGAGGTGTTAAAACGTGAGTCTTCCGAGCGAGAAAGAGGGATAGAGTTATACACCCTATATAGCTCCATCCCTTTTTCTCGCTCGGAAGACTCACGTTTTAACACCTCATGGTACGCCCGCTGAATATTCGACATCAATTCAATCAGCGAGTCTTCCGTTTGCGAGTTCCTAATTGGTTTATCTGAAAAAGCCTCTAAGCAGTATAAATGTATATTTGAACCCAGCGTGCTTGAAACACTCGAGGACATAATTATGAGATTAGACCATAGGATTTTTTTTTACCCGTCACACCATGTATGAAGGATAGTATATCTTCTGGTTTTTTTATATTATTCATAGGCACGGTATTATCTATTATCTAGTATCTCACTTGATGGTAAGCGATTATGTCCGATTTTCAAAATTAAAATTTCAGAGTGCTTTTCTGTAGATAATTTGAAATTGCTCTCACTTTAGTATCTAATGTTTTTGATAACGGTACCTTAGTTATGCATTTTAAGATTAATCAAAATAAGTCTGGACTGATTTTTAACCGACTTCCAAAAAAGGAGGAGGTTATCAAGGCGACTGTATTTTTTGTGTCTTACCTCATAACTTTTTATAATTTTCATAAATTTTTATGCTCAATTTTCATTGATGACAAGAATACAGGGGCTCAAGACAGTGAAATCGTTCACTGAGGGATCAAATCTGAAACATGAGAATTAATCATCTATATTCAGTACATTTTGTATCCTCAACAGTCAACAAACTTTAGTGAACACATTTATGAAAAATACATGGATTAGAAATATACCTCATTGTTAGTACCTACTTTCAGTTTTTGAAATACTATCAATGTATGTATGACAAGCCAATTTGTATTTCAATTAGAAAAACTAACCAAAATATTACGTTTCTAACAACGATGAAACGGCTACAAATGCTCTTGATATTTTCCTATTTACGTTCGGATGGGGCACAGGCACCGCAGTGAAAGGAGAGGTATGTAGTTAAGCTTACAGTCTAGCCCAGGGCGATGTGTTAGTTAGTTCCCTGTGACTGGTTAACCCGGGCTCACTGCCTTTGCTGGGCTGTTACGATTTCCGATGTACCTACTCGTTTACATAACTACGTGTGTGTCGTTGACAAAATCAACATTGTACTTGATATCTGTCAGCTATAAAATGTTACATTATTAAATATTGGTACTGAGATATTTAGAAGTTTACCTCTGCAGGTAATACTTTGTTCTACAACTAGTATACTTGGTGCATCGTCCTCTTAATTGGCACTTTTAGGATTTTTTGAGTAAATTTAGAAATACTCTTTGTAATACACAGTGACAAAATGCAATAGGGTTAAAACTTTTTACAGAAAAAAAAACCGAATTCTAAACAAAAAAAGTATAAAATAACTTTAATTTTGGAACTCGAGAATTTTGATAGTTTTTTCGCTTTTTTGAACAACGACTTCCGAAATTAAAGTTATTTTATACCTTAATTGTTTAGAAGTCGGTTGTTTTTATTGTAAAAAGTTTTTTATTTTTACTTTTTAGTGGTACAGCCCCCCACCTAAACGTACCTATTTTAGCGCACACGGTATAAATTGGTGTAAATAATAAACAAACATGCGATTTCAGCAATTCCGAAAGATTTGCAATCATTTATTGAAGAATTCCGTTCCCTATCTTTGTTCTTCATCAGATCTTCACCCAACTTGAAAGGGACCACCTTGAAATACTAAGATGCTCTTCCAAACCATCGTATACTTTTTTATTTTACATCGACAAGATAGAATGAGAACATCATCAATGTAATCACACACACAATTAGGGGCGCACATAATTAGGGATAACTCAAATACAGTATCAGATCTCAATCAAATTTAAATGGGACTACACGACAAGCCCAGCTTTCGAATGCAAAAAGAATCATCAAAATCAAGTCACCCAGTACAAAATTATGAGGTAACACAAAAAAAAACAGTTGGCTTGAGAACCTCCTCCTTTTTTGGAAGTCCGTTAAAAACCGGCATAGATGCCCCAGTAGTATAGGTGCCCCAATTTTAATTACTCTAGTTTCGCAGATGAATCGCGTGCTATTTTATTTATCTACTAAATGACTTTTCAACTACCACTAACGGCCGAACCCAATAACCGATCTATCACATACTAGAGATAGAAAAACAAATGAAACAACAGAAAACCTACATATTTTTTCTGTTGTTTCATTTGTTTTTCTATCTCCAGTATGTGATAGATCGGTTATTGGTTTCGGCCGTAAGTGGACTGTGTTTCATGTCTCTGTACGATTGCATGGGAAGGTAAAGTGTGGTCAAAGTTTTTCGGGATAGATACTTGAAACATTTTAATTTTTGTACTGGGAGATATAAAATAATTTCAAAAAGTTTTGCATCTATCCCGGTTTTATCCAAAAATTTAAAAAATAGTAAGGTTTTTTTATAGCAATAATACAATTTCATTTATTTTATGCTTGCCTTCCTTTATCCCACAATACCTCAATGCTCTTTTTATTACATTCCTCCCGTTTTGGAAAGTATGGACCAGTCTTATATGTAAGGTCGAGCATTTATTTAATCAACAATTTGATTTTTGTCCGCACAGTAAATTTATTCCCAATATGTTTCCATATATGTATAGAAAACGTGTAACGATGTTCCTAGATGAACCTAGAATCTAAACGTTCTATTGGTCTTGATTTCACATTGCTATAAAATTTGCGAAAACGCCTTGAAAATCCAGCTACACTGCAAACCAAGTGCCAATAAAGTGTTTAATGCTGAGCATCAATTTTGTAAGTACCCTATTATGAGTTGGTAGCCGATGCCAAAACCGCACGCGATTTGCGGCCTTACATGGCCACATTTATGGCAAATGCCAAATATTGAACTAGGCAAACAAGCTAAAGTGCTTTGAAATTTATTTAGCGCTTAATATTTCATGTTGGAATAGATTGTTGGTATAAGTTGGCGTTTGTACAGAATGTTTATAATGTGGATGAGATAGCTATGCGGCCATTTGTTCTTTATTATGTAGAATTTAATTTGAATAAGTATAAGCATAATCAGCCTTTTAATATTCTCACTGCTGGGACACAGGCCTCCTCTCTAGGAGAGGGAATGGGCCGTAATCCACCACGCGGGCCCAGTGTGGGTTGGCGAATGTCATATGTCTTCGAATTTTTGGTTCTAGGACATGCCGGTTTCCTCACGATGTTTTCCTTCACCGTTTTGAGAGCAGTGGTGATGTAATTAATTACACAAAGTAATGCGCCTGTATGGGTTTGAACCCGCGAACTACAATTCGTAAGTCGGGCCGTTACCACTCGGCCACCACTGCTCTCTCAATTTAATTTGGATTCATATATAATTTGAAAATTCTAAGTCTCTTTTATAATCGTTATCATTACAGTAAAGACGTCCAATACTGTTTAAAGGCCTACCCTTAACGTCACCATATCACCCAATTAGTCAAGCATCAAAGAGCGAGTAGTGACGTCACAGGAGTCTTCAGCGTACTGTATCGTTTTCGTTTTTTATTTGCTTGAAAAAGAAAAACTATAAAACTAATATTTTTCAGAAATCCATTTTTATTCGATTTTTTAGAGTATTATTTACATATTGCCTATTATATTTTATTTTCATTTCACAAGTTTTCAGGACAAAAACCATACCACAAAAACTCATTACAGTACTACGTCCACACTAAGTAATAGTTATCGGTTCCTAATTAATGCTGATCTAAATTGTTCATTAATGCAAGCATAGTGTCCGTTAGCCAGTCCAGTTCAGACTTCGAATCTATGCTAATCTCTGGCTTGAATAAAATTACCCTCCGTTCTAATGCCGTTTAAGAGCAGCCTTATTTCTTTTGGTATTAAGGTCAGATTGGTTTGTAGGTTATAGGAAATCGATGGATGGATTAGCTGTTTTTTTTTTCAGTGGTAATACATTTTCTGCCATCAGCTTCCTCCGTGTGAATGTTGGAAATCATCCTAAAGATTTATTGCCACTCCCGAGAAAAAAAATTGTACTATTTCCCCACCAGTTTGCTAAGTTTTATCCAAAGCCGTTCAACCGTTAAGATGCAAAGAGTAAACAAACAAACAGACACATAAAGGTACTTTCACATTTGTAAAAAAAGTTTGGGGGTATGCGGAACAGAGAGTAAAGTCCCGCAAACCTCCGTTGAAAAGGGAGGATCCTCCGGCCAGACGGGTTGTTATGTCTGGTGGGCAGCTGCCCGATAGATGATTTCGGGCTGTCGTATATGTTCTAATCGCGCGGAGAACTTTGATTGCGCGATGCAGGATTAGTTCGGCGTCGGACATGAGATCGTGTCCACGCGGGACATAGCGTCGGCGGCACAGTTATCCTTGCCCGATACGTGCTTGATTTCGGTCACGAATTGACTGATGTATTCCAGGTATCTGGAGCGCCTCGGAATTTCGTCTCTGTAGTTGGCTCGCAGTGCAGTAGTGAGGGGCTTGTGGTCCGTCAATATGGTGATGTCACGGCCTTCTATCATCTGGCGAAAGTGACGTACTGCCAGGTATATGGCTGTAAGCTCTCTGTCATACGTGCTGTATTTCCTTTGAGCGTCGTTGAACTTCTTCGAAAAGAATGCAAGCGGTCTCCAACGGCCTCGGTATTTTTATTGAAGTACCGCCCCGGCGCAGGTGTCTGATGTGTCGGTCATGAGAACGAATGGCAGTGTTGACGATGGGTATGACAACAATACGGCGCTGGCTATATCGTCCTTGCATTTCTCGAACGCTTGTATTGCTCGCTCGCTCCACGTAATCTTCGTCTTGTCGTTTTTTTTCGAATCTTGGAGGTAGGCGTTCAGTTCTTTTTGATACTCAGCAGCGTGGGGAATATTTTCGCGATAAATATTGATAATTCCCAGGAATCGTCGTAACTGCTGGACTGTTTCTGGGCGAGGGTAGGATTTAATTGCTTCGACCTTCTCGTCAGTTGGCTTAATTCTTTCGGTGGTTATAGTGTAGCCCAAAAAGTTGAGTGTTTCTTGGCCAAATGTACACTTTGCTACATTTAGTTGTAGCCCATGGTCATTAAGCCTCCTGAATACTTCTTCTAGCTCTCTTTTGTGCTGTTCTTGGGTTTCTGAAGCTAATAAAATATCGTCGACAAATGGGAAAACAGGTAGTCCCCGCAGCACGTTGTCGATGTGTCGCTGGAATGTTTGCCCAGCGTTGCGCAAACCAAAGCACATCCTCGGAAATTCGAATAACCCGAAAGGTGTGATGACGGCTGTTTTCTGGATGTCCTCTTCGTGAGTCCTCACTTGGTAGTAGGCCTTTTTCATATCAATTATGGAGAAATATTTCTTCCCTAGCAGGTTGTAGGTGAAATCGTGCAGTCTAGGAATGGGGTACCGGTCTGGCACGGTTACCGCATTGAGACGACGGTAGTCTCCACAAACTCTGTATTTGCCGTCTTTCTTGAGGACTAGGTGAATTGGACTAGCCCAAGGACTCTTCGATGGCCGACAAATACCTTGTTCGATCATTACGTCGAATTCTGCCTTGGCTGCCTTGTATTTGTGAGGAGGCAGCGGTCGTGCTTTCGCATATAATGGCGGGCCGGTAGTCTGGATATGGTGTTCCACTTCGCTGTGACAGAGATTCAAGGTTGGTCGGGTGATATCTGGGTATTTTGCGAACAGGTCGTGGTATGGGCTTGCAATCCATGACTCATACAACGTATTCGCGACTTTTTCTGCCGTCATGTCCTCGATTGGCTGAGCTTCTGGCCATTTCGTCGCTCTGTCTATCATCGTGAGTATATAACGACAGTTGTTTGACGTTGGTAAGGGACCGACTAAGTCAATGTGTAGGTGACTCAAGCGGGCGACTGTCACGAAGCTGGATATTGGTCACAAGCTCTTGCCCAGTCTGTGACATCTTTCTTCATCGTCATCCAGAAGTATCGTGAAGTAACTAATCGTCTCGTCGCTCTTATGCCGGGGTGATTAAGGTCGTGTATCGCCTGATAAGCTTGCTTCCTGAATTGTGGCGGTAAGAACGGACGAGGACCTTTTGTTGACATCTCGCATGTGACTTGGGTTGTTGTACCGGGGAGTGCTATTCGCTTGAACGTGTAACGATCTGTTTTCATGAGTTGCTTGAGTTCGTCATCGTGTACTTGCGACTTCGCTAACTCGTCGTAATTTATCGGCGTCGGACATGAGATCGTGTCCACGCGGGACATCACGTCGGGGTCACCAGTTTGGGGGTATGCGGAACAGAGAGTAAAGTCCCGCAAACCTCCGTTGAAAAGGGAGGATCCTCCGGCCAGACGGGTTGTTATGTCTGGTGGGCAACTGCCCGATAGATGATTTCGGGCTGTCGTATATGTTCTAATCGCGCGGAGAACTTTGATTGCGCGATGCAGGATTAGTTCTTATGTGGCGCCATAGATGTCGCTACAAAAGCATGGATTACTTTACTAGAACTTCGTACCGCAAGTTTGAGTGTATTGCATTCGTGGGTCGCAGTGTTAGGTGGTAAGTATATCTAACCAATTGCGGCCACCGAACATAATGCTGAGCCGAAGCCCTATTAGTAGAACATGTTATTAATTCTGTAGTTTTCATTTTAAACTTGTAGAAGTGTCTGCTGATCTAATAATGAAAATTCTTTGATACAAAGCCATATAAACGCTAAATTCCATAGGCTACCTTTTTTATTCCGAATGTTATAAAGGAATGACTAAAGTGAAGTTTGCAGAAAATGCAAGTACCAACGTAATTCAAACTAATATCGTGAGACAATTCACTTTTGGATTTTCAGTGCTCCGTGCAATGCCGACGGTTGAAAATCCAACTGTGCATTTTATGTCACTAATGATATTTGAAATTTTAACCGTTAATACCTATTATAAATGCGACAATCACTCTGCCTGTTGTTACTTCTTCACGTCTTAACGGCTAAACGGCTTAATTCTGGGATTTTGTTCCCTTTTGATAAACGACATTAACGTAGGCGATGTTGCTTCTAGAAGCTAGGATATGTACACACATACATATGCCTACCAGAGAGGAGAGGCTCGTGGCTAGATAATAACAGCCGCACGGGTCGATCCCCAAGGCTAAGCAACTCTTGCCAAGGTCGGTCTGTGGATGGGTGACCATCTTACATACCGAGACTCCTCCGTGTTTCGGATAGCACGTTAAGCCGTTGGTCCCGGCTGTTATTGGAAGATATTTGGCAGCCATTACGGATTTTTAGAAGCCAGAAAATCAGATTCCAGTTTTGACAAGAAGTACTGTGTTACCCTGTTAATGGGTTATGGAGGTCTGGTAGGCAGCCGCTCCACGTAAAATACTGGTATTCAGCTGAATCCGGTTTGACTGGAAATCGACCACAATATAGTTGGGAAAAGGCTAGGCAGATGATGATATGCATAAAAGAGAAACGCTAATCATAACAGCAGCTCTATTTCATCACCAATTAACCCTCAAAAGCGATCCACTCACGATATTATGCAAAGCCCAACGAAGCGTAAAAATTAAACATAAACCTAGTGTCCCATTTCACAATAGGCGAACAATTATGTCCCTATTTCACGAGGTGTGAGCTAGCCAAACGCGCCTCGTATGCATATGCAATCGTATGGTAATCCGGTACTACGAGCTATGAAATAATGTAGAAACCGCTTCTGGTTTTTGTTTAATGGTTGTTAACTGCATCGGTATTGTCAGTTATGGGTTTGTGGGAAAAGAATTCTGTGTTTTTTGTAGCTTAGTGCATGGTAAAGATTTGTTTATGATCTATACTAATATTATAAAGAGGAAAGATTTGTATTTTTGTATGTAACGAATAAACACAAAAACTACTGGACCGATTTCAAAAATTCTACATTCACCCTAAGTAACATAGGCTATATTTTATCCTCATATTCGCACGAGAACTGGAATTACGCGGGTAAAACCGCGGGGCGCTGCTAGTGTTTGATAAAGTTAACGTGTCAACCAGTTTTAAAATTTTATAAAGTGAAGTGTTTTAACATTTTTTATTATTATTAACACATTATAATATTATTTATAACATTGACATCATATCTGACGTCATATCTGACAATAAAAAAACTGGATATTTGAGGGAGAACTTTGTCCTCGAAGTCTATCACGGTGAAGGTGATCACGATCTGATCTTGTTGCTTGCCGGCACAGGACGTTTCCATTTTGTGCCAGCTCTGACCGTGTTTGCCTCTTTTCAGCCTTTAAAACATATTTCTGCTCACTACTGGGTGAGGTTACAAAGCAAAGGATGAAAAAAAAATTATCATCCAAACGATTTACATAACACCAAGACAAAATGTGCTTACTGTTTTTGTGCGGTTTTAAAAAAGAAAAACACTCAGAAGAACTTCCTCCTATTAAAATCATTTCAAAATCACGACCACATTCGTAATCAGTTTAAACACTCTGACCAACATGTTGAAGCAGCAATGTTTATCAACAAAAGTTTACAGTGAACACCTAACTTTACATTTAAAACGCGTCGACGCTCGCGTTCCAAATAGTGTGACTTTAAAAAGAATTCATTTATGTTCGGAATTCAAAGAATGCTTTTCAAATGTTTTTTATGTCAAACGTCGCGTTGTTGTCCCGACTTTTTGGTCGTCGTAAAATTTTGTCGATTGTTTTTAAAATGTTATGTAAAAAAAATTATGGTAAAAGTATAATTATGGTAACCTATCCAATATATTTTTTAACTAGCTGTCCGCACAACTTCGTTTGTGTCACATTTTTCATGACTGCTCCGCTCCTATTGGTCCTAGCGTGATGATATATATGTATAAATGGGTTATCTAACACTGAAAGATTTTTTCAAATCGGACCAGTAGTTCCTGAGATTAGCGCGTTCAAACAAACAAACAAAATCTTCAGCTTTATAATATTAGTATAGATAATAGGGCTTACAGTTAAACAAATATTGTACAGAGTTAAAGTTATTTTAAATAATCATTAATATCTTTGACTAGTGAGTCAAAAAATAGTCAAATGAAGTGTCATTTGTTATGATGGAATAGACAAGACAAAACCAATGCCACTGGAAAAAAAATAT
Source organism: Hecatera dysodea (assembly GCA_905332915.2). NCBI lineage: Eukaryota > Metazoa > Arthropoda > Insecta > Lepidoptera > Noctuidae > Hecatera > Hecatera dysodea. Next base: position 3,579,359 of record HG995298.1, on the reverse strand, counting down.
TTTAAAATATAAATTTAAACGCCTAAAGAATTTTGAGTAACTTATTTTAAAAATAAAAATTAAAACAGCGATGTTATAATTAAACATGAACGAGTTTTCCGTGCTTAAATTTGTAGATAGTTTAAAAATAATTTTGATCCAGTTCACAAAGTATCGCAGCACTTTCATCGCGCTGTAACGTTAGTTTTAAAATCCGTTGCTAATGGCAGCAAACAATTCTGAAGCTTTGCATATTTATTTTGCTTGCTTTTCCATCCAGTGGAGTGATTTTTGTTTGGTGAAAAAAATTTAGGATTACCTAGTGTATTTGGACATCTGGAATTAATTATATAGTAACACCATGGAACCTCGCTCCTAGTGTTACTTACTATTCTATTGAACAAAACTCGGTTTGGGATGTAACTTTGTACTTATTTACGGCATTTGCCTTAGAAGAGCGCTACTACATGACTTGTCATATAAAAATTAAAAGTAAAATGTCTTATTTTTTAATATTAAAAAAATGTTTTTTACTCTTAATTTTTCTTTTTGCTTTTAAGTTTTTTTTTTCGTTTTTGCGCGTTCAAATATTTGAACGCGACAAAACGAAAAAAAAAAATTACAACTTTTACTATCTACTTATAAAGTCATTACATAATTTATATGATATAAAAGCTAAGCAGTGTTTTACTCACGGGAACCGTGCATATAGTAATTAATGTTTTAGTAAATTGATATCAACGTCACGCTTACGTCAAAGTTAAAATTTCAAAATGGAAGACTCGCATAAGTGGTGCCAAATGGTGGAGTGCAACGAAACTTCCTCAAATAAATCTCTGTTCTACTCCATTCTCTCGTCGTTGTCTTAGCTTACTGTTGCACTAGCTAAATTATTGCTTTACAATACAAATTGCCTATTAACTGCGTCCCCCGAGGCCGGTCTGAGACGAGTTTACGAGAAGCAACAATTGCACCATCCCACAAGTCTCGTCTTCAGGGATGCCTTTGATGTGCTCAAACAGGTGGCGTTGATGCAGAAGACAAACGTTGTGGCGGTATAAGGTATGTATAGGATAGACAACAGTTAATATAGAGAGGGGAAGCTATGAGTGTAGTGTAGTATCTAAGTTTAAATACCGAATATTGAGATAAAGCATTTTGTAAGTAGGTTAAACATAACACTTTTACACGTCCAATATTTTTTGGTCATTTTAAGCTAGATGAGGCCGGTGTTTCGTAGCCGACTACCCTGAAATGAAACACCGAAACAAACTCAGAGGTCCAAGTCTCTTTTAAAGTCTATACCCGTGCTGGTCATATTATATGAGAACCATGTAGGTCAATATCTGAGGTGGCCTTTTGAGAAAAGTTCAACACAGATTTGAGTGGACCTAGCCTAGAAAGATTTGAGTGGACCTAGCCTAGCTAGACCTAGAAAGAGAAAGCATTTTTCAGTTACCGTGTAGCTCAAACTTAGAACTTTAAGGAGCTTAACGACATCCGTATCCACACTATCCTATTTCTACAATAATATTATAAAGAGGAAAACTTTGTTTGTTTGTAATGAATAGGTTCAAAAACTACTGGACCGATTTAAAAAATTCCTTCACCATTAGAAAGCTACATTCACCCTGAGTAACATAGACTATATTTTATCCTCATATTCCCGCGGGAACTATGCGGGTGAAACCGCGAGCCGCTGCTAGTATGTTATAAATGTGAAAGTCAGCTACGTAAAGAAAAGCCTTTTAGGTCCCCTTGCCCAAAGGGTAACCAACGGCATTCTATTACTAAGCCGCCAAACGCCTGTGTGTCTGTCTGTGTCCGTGAGCGAGATACACTCGCACTTGACCGACTCTTATAATGACACAAAATGACACAAATAGAGATTCCGAATTGATTCAACATTTTTAAGATATCCTCGTTAAGTCTTTTTTTTATTAATGGGAAATCATCAAATGACTTCATCCGCTCTGGGCGGAGTGTAAAGGAGTTTCAGACTCTTACTGACTGAAACCCATCCGTGTGCCTCCTAATGCCTTTTGCCAAGGCCGCGGTAACTCTTTGGAACAAAATCCGCAATCCTGGCAGGCACTAGCCTTATCGGAACCCGACTACTAAGTACGAGTACTTGGCCTGAACACTGCTACAGAATTTTAAATAATAATCGGGGGGCACGGCAGCGCCCCCGCTAAGTCGAGCGCAAAGCAAACTCTGCCGTACCATCTTTACTGGAACCATTTCGCCGCATTTTCAGGAACTGTAACTATTTGAGAACCTCTGGATAAGACCAGAAAGTGACTGGTTATTGAATAAATGTTTTCCAAGTGACAATTTTCCATCATCAATGGGTTCTGGCGACAGATTGGTGCAATGGTGTCATGGAGCACCTGGTTTTGTACCCTTGTGTATCCTTCAACGGCCAAGTCACACAACATTAACTATAATAATAAAGACATCGCAGTAAGGAACCTTAGACTTAGGCACGACTTTGTCTAGATTTCATTACTTTTTAGAGATAAACAAGCAGCTCCATCGAGACTGGGCTAGTTTTTTACAGAATGTTTTTGGTGGGATAAATATTTACGTATAACAGCTCTAAGGCTTAGCACGCACTGCGATTAAACTCGCGCGGTTTAGGAATAGCTGAAAACGCAAAAACGCGCATCAACACGCACTGCGGCTAGCGTTTTGCTTAAATTTATTTCATTACACCATGGATTTCTGGCGAGCAGCATGTGTTGTAGCTTTGATATTGAAATTAAAAAATAGAAAACGTAAACAACGCCGCCGCCATAGGTACTGATTACATCCACTAACTGATCAAAGACATTTGAAAGGATACTTTTGCAAAATGTACAACAACGTGCGTCAACATCCCGATAAGTTTTTTAATTACTACAGAATGTCGATTGGCACTTTTGATAAATTTTCGTAAAAAAAATTGTCGTAGTGTACATTCGATGTTTCTGAGTCGAACGACATGACTTAAACCTCTGCAAAAACGTCTATCCTCCGCACTCGCACAGTCGAGCAGACTGAATAAAAAGCGTATGCGATTAACCGCCGTGCGTGCGCCACAGTACTGTTACTATGGGACACAAAAAAACAGCGCGTTTTCAAAACGCGGTAAAAACGTAACAAGTTGCGTTTTTAAAATCAGTCACTGAAAAAAGTCACTAAAGCGTGCGCTTGTATGCTATGTGTTACATTTTTTTGCGGTTTTAGACCTGCGGTTAAACGCGGGCGTTTAATCGCAGTGCGTGCTAAGCCTTAGAGTTGACTCCATTCGTAGATATTGTAATGCAAATGAATCTCTGTCTGTTCGTCTGTGTGTTTATTATCTCTTCACGTCCTAACGGCTGGTGCCACGTGCTTGGACATAGGATACTTTTATTCTAGGAGTCTGTTTCCATAAGATCCGACATTCACGAGGTAGAAGCTATTAGCCGAAGTTAGTTAAAAACCATACTTATTATAAAGCTGAAGAATATGTTTGTGTTTGGATGAACGCCCTAATCTCAGGAACTGCCGGTTCGAATTGAGAATATTCTTTTAGTGTTGGATAGCTGACTTATCAAGGCAAACAACATTGCGTTACAATTAATGGGAGCAGAATTAAAAATATGTTAAAACGGGTATTTTTCATTCAGTTTACAATAAGAGACGGCCCAGTAAATAACGGGATCAATTTTTCAGCATAACGCACGAGTAGTGTAATTATTTGAGTGTGTTTACCTCGATATGGTATCGCGGTAAATCATCTTCAGTCGATCGTGAAATTAACAGTCCATTAAAAATCACGAGCCGTTGTTGTGCGAACTGGTTTCTAGATAATAACGTGCAGTTTCTGGATAAAAAGTTCTAAAACAAAAAAATAAATCTTATGAAAAGACATGTAGCTTCTAGCATATTTGTAGTTATTTGTGTCAAATATGAACACAAACTCAAAGCAATTATTTCAATTAAACGTCGGTCGGTAAGTCCTCTTTTTTCTGGATGGAAAATCATCAAATGACTTCTCCCGCTCTGGGTGGAGCGGAAAGGAGTGTCAGACACTTACTGACAAAAACCCACCCGTGATCCTTCTTGTGCCCTTTACGTTTTAGGCCGCGGTGAATCTTTCGAACAAATTCCGCAACCCTAACAGGCACTGACCTTATGGGGCCCCGTCTTCGTTGCTGACAGCTCTTTGAGGCGCGCGTGGAACACGACGCGCCGTCGATCCGGGCCTGGTACCAGTGCCAGCCTGGTACAAGTACCAGGCCAGTACCTAAGTAGGTATGTACCTAGTACCACCCTTTCATCACCACTGCTCTCAAAACAGTGAAGGAAAACATCGTGAGGAACTTTTTGCTTTAAATACTTTCAGGATCCGGACGTAACTACCAAATATTCTACTCTCCATTATTTAACAAAACGAAAATACTTTTAGGAAAACCTGACCTCATTTATGAAGCATAAAGTTCTAAGCTCTTAAAAACATTTTCTTAAAACGACAGCCCGAGTAGGTAAACTAAAATCATGTTTCGGGTATAAATCCATCATCGCTTTTAATCGATTGTTCCCTCAAGGATGAATAATCGGAAAACAACATCGCCTCGGTGTTTAATATCGATACAATTTACAAAGCCTGTTAGTCGTGGTTTAGAGAGAAAAAAGCGTTCAGTAACTTCTACGAACACTGAAATATCTTTAGCAATATTCCGTTTTATGGAAATAGACTTTTCGTTTGACCGCGTTCCACCTAACAATGCCGAGAGTTATTAGATATTTCGAAGTAACTTTTTTTAGAAGTCCGACTTTTGCGACAGGTGGCACTGAAACTTGGATACTGGATACTTTTGGAATTTCAATATTCTTTCCAATACAGGAAAATAAAAGAATTTTTAAGCGGCGTACTTACTTAAATAATCTTTTTTTTGTTTGGTTGAGAAAACACACTTGTGGTGATAAATAAGTGCGTAATTTTCAAAGGTTTATTTACATTAAAGCTCATAATTCTGTTCATCAATCATCATCAACAGCCTGTTGCAGTCCACTGCTGGACATAGACCTCTCCAATTGCACGCCCGCCACTTAGATCTAAACACATCAAAAGTATCTAGGGATCAACATATATTTTTGCAATAACTTTCCTCCTGATTGATATTAATTAAAATTTTCTTTAAGGATTCATCAAATAAAGTGTTTTCGTTTGTCACAGTAACGATAAACCAAGTCACCTTTGCATTAATAAAGAAATTTGCCATTTTCCTAATAAAGGGATTTTTGACATTTGAACCACTAACATTAAAGTTCGAAAAAAAGACTGAAATAACAGTTTTCTTTAAAATTTTATTGGGTAACTTAAACAATTAATAATCCGTGTTTCTACCGCGAACACTAACAACACAAGAACATCGGTTTGGCATACTCAAAATGAGTTCATCCAAATCACGCTGTGGAATGGCCGCCCATGTTCGTTGCAACAACAAAAAAAGGTCTTCTTGCGACTGGATACCCTCCATATTCGGCAGAGCTCTTCGCTTACCTTGGCTGAGCGCCATGGAGGACGGTATCGCTGCACCACACGGAGACAAGACCGATACATTCAAATCTTAACTCGAAGAGCTCCAACAATAACCGCCATGATGTTAGCCGTGAGGCTTCATCACTCTTCAGGGAACTTAATTAGCGACCAAACAGTCAGAAACCGCTTGCATGAAGTGAACCTTCATTCCCGAAGACCGCTACGGGTACCACCTATAGCAATGCACAATCGTAGGATTCGATATCAATGGGCTCTTGAACACAGAAATTGGGCAGAAGAACAATGGCGTTTCGTGTGCTTTTCTGATGAGTCTCGTTTTGGTATGAGACCGGATACAAGACGTATACGACACTGGAGAACCCCTGGACGCCAACAGCGATTAAAATCCTGCCAGGAAGTCCATCCTTATAGTGGTGGAACCATCATAGTATGGGCGGGTATTTGGATCGGCGGAAGAACTGAGTTGATTTGGATCAGAGGCAACCTCAACGCTCAAATTTATGCTGAGACGATTGTATCAGACGTCATCGTTCCTCTACAAGTGCAAATCGGTCCCTTATTTCAGTTAATGCATGATAATGCACGACCGCACACCGCAAGAGTTGTAAGACAGACTCTCGCCGCAGCTAACATCAATGTCCTGCCCTGGCCTGCTCAGTCGCCAGACTTGAACCCGATTGAGCATGCATGGGATATGCTACAGAGAAGAGCTCTGCCGAATATGGAGGGTATCCAGTCGCAAGAAGACCTTTTTTTGTTGTTGCAACGAACATGGGCGGCCATTCCACAGCGTGATTTGGATGAACTCATTTTGAGTATGCCAAACCGATGTTCTTGTGTTGTTAGTGTTCGCGGTAGAAACACGGATTATTAATTGTTTAAGTTACCCAATAAAATTTTAAAGAAAACTGTTATTTCAGTCTTTTTTTCGAACTTTAATGTTAGTGGTTCAAATGTCAAAAATCCCTTTATTAGGAAAATGGCAAATTTCTTTATTAATGCAAAGGTGACTTGGTTTATCGTTACTGTGACAAACGAAAACACTTTATTTGATGAATCCTTAAAGAAAATTTTAATTAATATCAATCAGGAGGAAAGTTATTGCAAAAATATATGTTGATCCCTAGATACTTTTGATGTGTTTATTTTCGGCTTCTCGCATCCAGTTTCAACCAGCCCTTCTGCGCAAATTGTCACTCCACCGTTCCTCAGGACATAATGCTGCATAATTCTGTTAAATCTATACAGGATGACTTTGAATAGATGCGACAAAATGAAATGGGAGCTTCAGTTACAGTAACATAGTAATTATAAACTGTTTTTTCTACAATCTAAATCGTTAAAAAAAGTTACGTGGTTGGCGTTTTAAAATGATCCATCGATGTTAATATCTTTATTTAAGTACGAATTATCGGTATTCCAGAAAAATAATTAATACGACGGTAAAAAGGAAGTAGGGCATAAGCGACATTTTGGTCAAAAATGAGTTATATATGCCATCCTACGTAAAATTTTCCGCTCTTTCGAATGCGCTTACTCTCATGGCTCTACGATGAGTTTTTTGGCGTTTATGCCCTAGCAAAAAAAATCGTTTTCATAGTATTAGTTTTCGTAACCGACGAAAATTCAAGTAATTTTTGCTACAAAGGTGCTTGTGCCCCTACAAAAATGATTTATTTTGTGTTTGTTGTCGGTAATGCTTTTTTACTTCATAAGGGTGTCGAGCTTTCGGTTGTTTATGCCTTTTAAGCTTTTCCCTCACAAAGTACAAACGTTGTTTATAGCCTACTTCCATTTCGTAATTTAACATAGCTATGGCGCTTGTACCCTATATACGAAATTCATTTTCATATTACTCTGTCAGTTATACCCTATTACCATTCAGTACTTTATGGAAGCTATGCAGGTTATGCTCTATTACCTAAATTTATTTTAATATCACACTGTTGGTTATACCTTACTTCCGCGTACAATATAAATACAGTTTTGTCGATAATATCTTATTACTTAAATTAAATTAGATATCATGGTGTCGCTAATAACCACATTATAACCTACTTCCACGTTCTACAATCATACTTATACGTCACTTATCCTACAATACCCAATAAGCTTTTTATTATTTACTTTAATGTTTGTTACCTTTTTAAATTTTTAATATTACGGATACATACCAAGTGTTCGTAATTAATTCTTAAGTTCCCTACCTGCTAGCTGCAGTATTAGCTACCTACCCATCATCATCATCATCATCATCAACAGCCTGTTGCAGTCCACTGCTGGACATAGGACTCTCCAATTGCACGCCACTTAGATCTATTTTCGGCTTCTCGCATCCAGTTTCTGCCAGCCGTCCTGCGCAAATCGTCACTCCACCGTGCGTCTCGGCAAACGTAGTGTAGAACGTCCTACATTTCGTTTGCCGAGACGCGGTCTCCACTCTAGAACTCGTTTACCCCAACGGTTGTCGGTTAATATGGCCAGCCCACTGCCACTTCAGCTTACTAATCCGGTAGGCTATATCGATGACCTTGCTTCTCTGACGGATCACCTCATTTCTGATGCGATTCCTCAGAGACACACCGAGCATAGCCCTTTCCATAGCCCACTGAGCGACTTTAAGCTTGTAGACCATACGAGCCGTCAGTCTCCACGTTTCTGCTCCGTATGCCATGACGGGTAGGACGCACTGATTGAAGACTTTCGTCTTTAGGCACTGTGGAATCGACGATGTAAAGACTCGACGTAGCTTCGCAAACGCTGCCCAGCCTAACTGAATTCTTCTATTCACCTCGCCCTCAAAGTTATTTCTACCTAACTGCAATGTCTGCCCGAGGTACACATATTTTTGAACAACTTCAAGAATTGCACCGTGAATCGCAATCGGTTTCGGTAGAACATTTTCGTTGAACATGACCTTGGTTTTATCCAAAGTCAAAGTCAAAACGTTTACTGCGAACTAAGTGTACAATGTTGATGTTACAGAGAAGCCAGCCAGATCATTCAGCATCTGTTGTAGGTCCTGCAGCGTTTCTGCCATGATGACGATATCATCTACAAATCGCAAGTAAGAGATGTATTCGCCATTGATGTTAATGCTACGTTCTTTCCAGTTCAGCGTCTTGAACATATTCTCTATTGCATTAGTGAACAATTTCGGGGAAATAACATCCCCTTGTCTCACTCCTCGATGCAACGGTATGGGACTTGTTTGCTGATTCTGTACTTGAACGGACATGGTGGCGGCCTCGTAGAGACATCTCATCACTTGGATGTATCGCCAGTCTACTTGGCAGCGCTGCAGGGACTTCAGAACAGACCAGATTTCAACCGAGTCAAAGGCCTTTTCATGGTCCACAAATGCTAGACACAGGGGCTGATCATACCCCTTCCCTTCGGACCGCGAAAGCGTTTAGACGTGTCTCCGCATACATTTTTTAGTTTAATATATTTTAAACATTATTTAAAAATCAATTATTTTAATCGAAAACTTAAAAATAATCATACCAGAAGTACCAGGAGCGCATAAAACTGTGGCGAACGCGGAGTGCTAGTGAGAGAAGGACAACAACAGTGTGAGGAGGCAAGTGAGTCCTTTCACTCGACGCGGCGACGCTTACGCACTGCTTCACGCACACAGAAGCGCGGCAAGAAGCGACAAACGGCGCGAGCTAACTCAGGGACACACACGCAAGGACGACGTGCCGTTTTAAAGTGCCCGCTCTCCCAGCCAAACTCTTTGCACTACTATTCTGTTCGAGTATACTTGAGGATACTTGACTTCAACGCATCAACGATGCCATTAAAGCGAACCCCACCAGCCCCACCTGCACCGCAAATGACAGCTACTACGGGAGTAGTTCAAAGTGCCGCTACGATTGCGTTTACTGATGTGTTGCAACACTATGAGTCCGAGCCAGATCTTCACTCATTGGCAAATATTACAGAGCGAAAGAAGAGGAAATATACCGAGGAAAGTACCGACTTGCTGGCAACCATAAAGGATATGTTCTCTTCGTTCTCCGTCGAACAGGACAAACGATTCAATGACCTAAAAGAGAGTATTGATTTGATGTCACATAAATACGATGAGTTTATTCTAAGAATATCGTCTCTTGAAAAGGAAAACCAAGACAACAAAATTATTATTGCGAATTTGGAGGAGAAATTGGAAAACCTTGAACGGAAAACGCGTGGTGTTGGCATTGAAATACGAAACTTACCCAAGAAGGCCGGTGAAACAAAGGAATCTCTGCAAAACGATATTGTTCAACTGGGAAAAACATTAAACGTGGATATGGAAAACAACCCAATTAGGGACATATATCGGATAAAATCTAAGGATGCCTCGAACCCAGTCATAGTGGACTTTACAACAGTACTGATGAAAGATAAAGTTCTCAAGGCGGTCAAAACTTTCAACAAGTCAAAACAAAAAGGTAACAAACTAAACACAACGCACGTAAACAAAAATTATCAATTAAAGCCATTGTACATATCCGAAACTCTCACAAGCAAAACTCAAAAAATATTCTACATGGCGAGACAATTTCAAAAGAGCCATGACTTTAATTTTTGTTGGACTTCCAATGGAATTGTATACCTTAAGAAGAACGAAGGCTCTCCTCATATTCGGTTAAATGACCTTAAAGAGTTAGATAGCTTAAGAAAAAACACCAAAACAAATTGACTATATTATATTGTCACTATAAAAATAAGTTTAATTTTCACTACTTTTTTAACGCATGCTTTTCTTTTAACTATATTTATTTTTTGTTTTTTGAAAAGTTTGTTGATTAACCTTATTGTTGTTATATTTATGCATGATTTCTGGCTAAGTATTTTTACCCGTTACACTTGTAATATGCTCAAAACTAGTACACTCGAAACATATGATCACTACATCACAAATCAAAAATATGTACAAATAACAATTACTCACTCACAAATCATTCTCATACTCACACTAACTACAAAATCACTCACATATACACTAAGCACTTTAGATATAATTATTGTCTACTGCATACACACGATCTATATAACCACTCACATTATTCACTTCCAAAATGTTTTCCTTTTCATAAATTACATACAAACCAAGAAAAATGCTCCCTACAACATTACCCTAAAGCCTCCTTTTTGATGATATACTAAAACTTTCAGAAAACATAGATCAGATTTCCGTTTCCCATTCACTCACTGCAGATTTAGACGAATGCCATAAAATTATACCGTTAAGATCGGAAAACCTGCTAATACTTACCCAAAATATACGCAGCATAAACCGCAATATATCAGGTTTCGAAACATTACTAGCAAGACTAAAACTCGACTGTCATATTCTTGTTTTGAGTGAATGTTGGCTTTCTGACACTTCTGTCATACCAAACTTACCTGGATATTGTCATGCGGCAACTAAGACACACTTTAAACAAAATGATGGAGTAGTAATTTACTACAAAGACCACCTTAATGTACACATACACGAACCAAACTCTAACGAATGCAATTGCCTAGTTGCCACAATTGACCGGCAGATAGCGATAATAGCGCTGTACAGATCACCGTCCTATAAAAACATTGAACCATTTCTCTCTTTCTTGAATACAACTTTACAACAGTTATCATCTTTTGCTAACATCATAATTATAGGGGACATAAATATAACAATTAGCCCAAATAACATTGAAACGAATGGGGAACGCTACCTCACTCTAGCGGCCACCCATGGTCTTCTACCTGCACACACTTTAATTACAAGAAGCAGTAGCGCAAATTGCCTAGACCATGTTCTTTTAAAGTCAAAATATCCCTCAACGACTATCGTCGCTCAAGCCACATTAACAGACCACCACCCTGTATTACTACACATGAACTTAAAAATACCACGACATTATACTACTACTATGATTAATAAAATTAATTACAAGGGCATAGAACAAGATATTTTAGAAATTGATTTTAGCGTAATCTATAAGTCAGAAGATCCAAATTTTTGTCTAAATTATTTAATCAAATGTCTGCAAAATGTTATAGAAAAAAATACAAAAACGATTATGCTATCACGCCGTAAAAAAATTATTAAACCATGGGTTACTCCAGGTTTGTTACGATGTATGCAAAACAGGGACAAATTACACAAAAAAGCAAACTCCTCGCCTGACAATGAAATTTTAAGAATAACGTATAAACGTTACAGGAACTTCTGTAACGGTATATTAAAAAAGATCAAGGATGCTTATGAAAAGGAACAGCTAAAAAGTGCTCAGAACAACAAAAAAGAGTTATGGAAAGCTATTAAACACATTACCAACACGACTAAAACAACACAACACTCAAAAGAACTTCTTACATCTTCTACTTCACCAGAACAGTCACTTCATGAAGCAAACAGCTATTTCATAAACGTCGGAAGCTCCCTAGCTGAAAAAATATATAATAAAAACATAAACACACACACGTCCACACAAAATACAGCCGCAAAACTCTTAAACAACTCTAGCAACATAAACTCATTTGTTATGATGGACACAGATGAAAATGAAGTCCATAATATTATACTTGGCCTAAAGACAGACTGCGCCTCAGGAGACGATAAAATTAGTTGCAAATTTTTGAAACAACACAAAAATATACTCGTACCACACCTAACAAAAATATGTCAAGACTGCCTTAATCATGGAATATTCCCAGATTCTTTAAAGATATCGGAAGTCTGCCCTATTTATAAGAATGGAGACAGAAGTTGTATTAAAAATTATAGACCTATTTCGATACTGCCGGCAATTTCAAAAATTTTAGAAAAAATAATTAACTCCAGATTAGTCCATTACCTTGAAACGAATGACTTGTTATCAGCCAATCAATTCGGATTTCGGCAAGGAAAAAGCACAGAGGAAGCTGTTAACAAGCTCATTAGTTTTACAAGCGAAAATGTATCAAATGGGAAGAAGTGCTTGGCGGTTTTCCTAGATCTTGCCAAGGCATTTGATACAATTTCTGTCTCTATCTTACTGGACAAGCTAGAAAGGCTTGGAATTAGAGGCATACAACTTGAGCTTCTTAAAAGTTACCTATCGGGACGATCGCAGTGTGTGCGGGTGGGCCAATACAGGAGTACGTACCTTCCAGTCACTCATGGGGTACCGCAGGGCAGCGTGCTAGGTCCTACATTGTTTCTCGTATATATAAATGAACTCACAAAACTGAAGCTTCCCCAAGGTGAAATTATTTCTTTCGCTGATGATACAGCTCTAGTTTTTGCCGATGATACCTGGGATGGAGTCTTCGATGCTGCCCAGCGGGGCTTTAATATCGTAAGAAGATGGCTTCAAAATAATATTTTAACTCTAAATGTAGACAAGACGAAATATATCTGCTTTAGTATAAGACAAAACTCTGAACTCAGAAATCACCTTAATATCATACCACACGAGTGTTTCTCCGAGAAAAATTGTAATTGCCCATCATTGGAACGTACCAAATCAATAAAATACCTTGGTGTTACAATAGACGGTGGTCTTAATTTTAAAGAACACGTCAAGCACTTGTGTGGTAGAGTTCGAAAACTAATATATGTATTTAAAAAGCTGAGACACATTGCTGAACCGAAATTGATGAAGCAAATATATTTCGCGTTATGTCAGTCACTTCTGACCTATTGCATCACGACTTGGGGGGGAACTTCAAAAACGACAATGAAGTCCATTGAAGTTGCTCAGCGTGCTGTACTCAAAGTTGCCATCTCAAAGCCCATTTACTTTCCAACCACTACTCTGTATCACATCTGCGAAGTCCTCACTGTGAGGCAATTATTCATATTAAGAATTATCCTCCTACAACACAGTAAATTGATTTATAATCCACAGTTATTACAGCTCAATAAACGTAGAAAATATATAGTCTGCAAAACTCCAAAACAATGTAAAATCAAATTCATTACAAAATTCGCTGATTATATGGGACCATACCTGTATAACACAATCAATAAATCATTGGACATTTACCCATTATCTAAATTAGAATGTAAAATAAAACTAATTAAATATTTACAAAACCTTAATTATGAAGAAACTGAATTGCTATTAAACAAAATGCAGTAAAAAATAACATACTCAAGTAATGTATATCCACTCACCCATATCTGAACATACTAAATAAAACAAACACTCACACCATTACACACACACACACACACACACACCCATAAACTCATGAACACACAACACACACAACTCAAATAGCTCAAATTTAATTAATTAAAAATATATTGTACTCCTTAAAAATAACGCTTAAAAGGCTAACTTGATTGTATAATTAGGGGGTTGGGCACTGATAGTCGAAATACAGGCCCTGCCTAGTTCGACTACAGAAGCTTAATTCATATGCTTAGAAAAACATTGCAGCCTAAGTTATTTTTGAATTATGTACTAAGTTTGTAAGAAATAAAGATTATTATTATTATACTCTTTGGTCTTGTGTATAATCTGCTGCACTGTGTGGATGTGGTCTATGCGGCCGTATCCGCTCCGAAACCCAGCCTGTTCTGGTAGTTGGAATTCGTCGAGCTTTCGCGCAAGACGGTTCATGATCACTCTTGAAAACAGCTTATAGACGTGGCTTTGAAGGGATATGGGTCGATAATTCTTCAATAGGGTCTTGTCTCCCTTTTTGAAGAACGGAGTAGAAGTGTGGTCATCTTAACCACACTTCTACTCCACGCCTCTGGAATTCTCCCTTCAAACAGGACAGCGTTAAACAGCTTCTGGAGCTCCCTCAGTACGGGGTTACCTCCAGCTTTCAGCAGCTCTGTGTTAACGCCGTCTTCTCCAGGGGCTTTCCCATTTTTAAGCTGCCCAAGAGCGATCTCGATTTCGCCAAGACTCACTTATTTATTTATTTATTTATTAAAACTTTATGCAGCAGTAAAAAAAAACTGTACAAAGGCGGACTTAATGCCATAGGACTTCTGGCAGGTCTTCGGTTAAATGGCGTGTCAATGTGGCTCTAGAACCCTCATTTTTGGGATCAGGACGAGATGCATGCGATGCCTATAACCGGCTATAGAAGTCCTCCACTTCCGAAAAGACTACTGGCTTCAAAGAAACAACTTCTCCACTTGCTGTGGTCAACTTCATCAGATGGCTTCTTCCAAGAGACTGTACGAACACCTTTGACCCCCGATTCTGCTCGATTGCTCTTTCAACCGAAAGAGCATTGAAGCCCCGGAAGTCCTGTCGTACGTGCTTGTTGATCTCTCAGTTTAGAAATCGCTTTGCCGACGAAGTGACGGGTGGGCTTTCACGTCATTCCTTCATTAGCCCTAAAGTCCCTTCTGAAAGCTTGGACTTCTTGCCCTTACGCTGCATATCACAGAATCTCGTACCTTTTTCCCTGAGGATCCGAGTCACATTTTAGAGGTTCTGGTTTACGTCTATTGTGGTTTGCTCCCCCCTCCTCCTCCCCCTTCTTCGGACTTCACTCAACCCTAGTATTTGCCACCTAATTTTCCCAAGTTCCACCTCGAGTTGTGCAGATGCGAGTCAAGCCGTAGCTTGCGTCGCCAGGGTCAGTTTCAGTTTATGGTGGTGGTGGCCTCCTGTAGCCCGGAGATTCTTGGCACCCCCCGCCCCGCCGTTACCGTGGTCGCCACCATGACCAGGAATAGCGGGACCTCCGGGAACTGGAGGCCGTGGCTTTTTGTTGTTCTGCATTGGAGGTATTTGCCCATAATCGCCACGCTGGGCAGGCGGGATGGCTACCTAACCACTCCTTTTTAAGTAGCTTTGATTTTTCCTTATTGAAAACATAAAAAATGTCTTTTTTAACCGACTTCTAAAAAAGGAGGAGGTTCTCAATTCGGATGTTTGTATGTTTTTTTTTATTGTTTGTTCGCGCATAACTCCGTCGCTTGCCAACCGATTTGAAAAATTCTTTTTCTGTTGGAAAGGGTATACTTCCCAAATAGTCCCATGAAAATTTTATCGAAATCGAACAAGCGGTTTTTGAAAAATCTAAAAAAATATCTACATTGTCTACATTGACGACCTTTTAGTTTAGTCTGCATTGGAGCAGTGCGTTTTTTTACACTAATGTAATTGGTTCGTTTAGGTGGGGGGAGGGGAGGGGGTTTAGGTGCCACTAAAAAGTGAAAAATAAAAAACTTTTTACAAAAAAATACAACCGACTTTTCCACAAAAAATCAAAAAAGTACAAAATAACTTTAATTTCGGAAGTCGGTGTTCAAAAAATGAAAAAGGAACCACAAACACCGAGTTCCGAAATTAAAGTTATTTTGTACTTTTTTGATTTTTTGTGGAAAAGTCGGTTGTATTTTTTTGTAAAAAGTTTTTTTTATTTTAAAAAAACCCGCTATCCGCTTGTTAGTAAATAGGTAAGTAGGTGACATGAAAATGACTATAATGACGAACTATCATCTTTGAAATCTACTATTTAGTGTATATTAGAATCACCTGAACCGGTAGGGTATACTGAAACAGGCCCCTAAGACTAAGGATCCTTTGTATGAAAATCGACTCCCTAATACTTATAAAATACTTCACCCTATTTTACGAGTTAGGGACAAAATTGCAGTGTAGTGTAATACCGGTATTAGCTCTTATCCTGATGAAGGATCGTGTTGGTTGCGCTACTTCATTATTTTTGGGGTGTCTTTTCATCCATATTTTCATAGACTCACGCAATGCCAAATGTTGATTATCCTTCTTTTCCTTTGCTTTCAAGCGACATTGTGTGTCACTAATGTCTTATATCCTGGTATTGTTTTGAAAGCCGACTGTATCTTGTGCTCTATTAGCTTCCATACGACCACTGTCAAAAGTACCTTATCCTTCTTTTCCTATAAGACTTATTGAACTGTCTAGTCTCTTATACCCTTTTACCTTGCTGTGTGAGAAATCAGTATGTCGCTTAGGCTTCTTATCCTTTAATATTTTACTTTGTCATTTGTATCTTATACCATATTTCCTCATTGGAAAATTAAAAGCTATTGTTATAAGCGACAAAAACCACTTTAAATAGCGTCAAATCATTAAAACTAAAAATACCGGTAAATGCTCCATTTTTTCTGATTTTATAACTGTTTTAGTTTTCACGATATCTTAATAAATGACAAAAATACGACAGTTTTTCTAAAATTTAAAACTTTGAACGGCTCTCCTGAACATTTCACTTTTTGTCGCTTATACCCTATTTCCTTTTAACCGTCGATATGCAAAATAGATAAGAAAAATTAAAGTATCAAAAAATCTCGTCCAACTAATCGCAGTGCTCAATGATCGTTGTGGAGTACTCGCGTTATTAAACGTTGCCATTCATAGCGGTGATAAAAGTTCATTAATTTTACATTTGGTATGTTCTAAATTTTCTTGACAACACTTATTATTGTATATTTAAATATGTCGCATCTATTCAATTTCATCCTGTATAATACCGGTTTTCCTGGAAGAGATTGCGAGATTTTGTTTAATGTTTCATTTATATATTTTTAATTTGGTGTACAATAAAGTAAGATATCAAATTGCATTACCTACTTACTTATTTGAAATATTAGTGAAGATTTAGGTAATGAAAATTCTAAACTGTCAAGAAGCTCCGGTCTAGTTTACCCCAGTTAGAAGTAGTTGCAGAACATTTACTCATTTTTGTATGTGTCCTCCACACATGAGAAAATATCGTTTAACATCGAAAAAGACTTTCGAAAGTTACAGTAAAATTCAAAGAGTATAATTGAGATACATTATTTTTGCCAAATTTCTAGTGAAAACCAACTAAGATAAAGAAAATCATATTTTAAAATATTCTGTCTACATTGTACCAGCCCAATTTTCCTTGAAAATACTTGAAAGTTGCTATCAAACCCATCGTACGGTAGACGGGACTTGAAATTCGTCAAACTTAGTTAAACACGTTGAGTTAGTCCCTGCGACAAATGGCTATTGTCTGATGACGTCACAGCGAAGTATAAAAGACTCGACTGTACATAGGCCTATGTACAGTCGAGTCTTTTATACTTCGGTAGATTAATATATAGTTTCCTTTAAATTTAGGAGATGACTTAAAAGCTACGGCACTGAATACAATACTGTATAGAATATTTAACTATTTAAAAATAAAGGTTAAACGAGGATTAATCTTTCACAAGGCATACGCTGGCAGAGTGTGCCGCTTGGAAGCGGCCGTGTCATGCCCTCATCTCTGTGGTAGGTAGTGACCTCTCACTTCTGGCCGTAGTCCGATCATGGTCGGCGACGAGTCCTGGGACGCGGTGGTCTCCTTTTGCGAAACAGTTATCGCGCAAAAGGAGGCTTCGGAAAGGAAAAGGGAGAAATCGACCTCTCTCCCCACCCGCAGCAGGCGCACCGGGTGTCGGAGAATGGCGGATACGCTGCACTCTTCCAGCCCCCCTAACTGTTTCCAGGGGCGGCAGACTTGGGGATGTCTGTCATCTCCCATCCGCCCGGACCCTAGGTGCAGGCGCGTGGTGTTTCCGCGCGCCCCACTTTAACGTCGCGGTTAGAGTCAAACACTATACTCCCTTCTCTGACCCGAGGTGGCCCGCAGAGGCGGCCTGACATCAGATTTTGTAAGTCGCATACGTTCCCGCGATCCCCGGCGTAGGGGGACATGGAACACCCTGGTGGTTTTAGTTTTAGTTAGTAAGAACCTGACAGACCCCTCCGTTCGCCCCAGAGTGGAGGACATCCATGAGGTTTCCTCCCGTAAAAAAACCAAATAAAAAGGATTAATCTTTAACCAATGGCAATGTCTCGTTGACATCAAACGATAAACTTTTATAGGACTGGATATTTTATGAAATACTATTAGGTATAGCTCAATAGGTACCTGCCAGCGTTGTGGGATTGGTTCGAAAGAGTCACCCTGACTCTCGTAGCGAAGGGCATTAGGAGGAACATGGATGGGTTTTATTAGTCAGTAAGAGTCTGATACTCCCTTTCGCTCCGCCCAGTTGACGACGTCATTTGATGATTTCCCATCTATAAAAAAGCTCAGCATAGCTTCTTCCAGCATCGTGGCCCGCGTGAGTGTCGGAAATTATCCCAAGGATATCTGAGATCCCAACTCCTAGGATAGCAAATGCTCTCCAGAGCTGTGGGAAATTTTAGCCACACCCGTTCCGCCGTTCTATCGTGATTGAGTAACATACAATAATCCATCCAACCAAACCTTCGCATTTATAAATAATATAAGTAAGGTAAGTGAAATCTGTTTCATCCAATTGAAAGTATCAATTTTTCTTACTGAGTGTCACTCTATGACATTAACGTTAGACAATGCTGAAGCAAGAAAACACACTTTATTCTGAAAGTAGCAAACAAAAATAAACTAAGGTGACGAACCTATTTTTACCGTGACTTTACGAATGAAGGGCACGACGAATTCGCTAAAATAAATAATCTTTGAACTGTGAAGGATATTGTCGCGATTCGTAGTAATCATATTTTGATATTTTATGCTCTGTACGGGGCGGACGTGATCGACTGGACTGTAGGGTGGCCAGGGTAGGTTATCCTATTCTTCGAAAGTGGACTGTATGGTGACAACCCACCTAGGTATAAATGATCCAGACGCGTTGACGCTCCGTCTATAAGCTACGGGCCATGAGGATGCAACCCTTAGCTGAATACTTGCTATACTTGCTGTTATTGACACAGTATATAGGGGTAGGTATAGAGGGCTTACCAATAAAGTCACAATAAAACACTATTTAACTTGTTCACTATGCACTTAGCGATTTGAAGGGTGAAATTCGCGACTATATGATTCTACATTTAGGTATAAATCCAAATTATCTTGACAATGACTACAAATTCTATAAATTTTCAATGTTACTATTGTACGGCGCAACTATACCGTATCGACACCCAAAAAATCACCGTGTGTGATGAAGTTTATTAACTAAAATTTTCACTATGCTAATTCTAGATTTTAGGCTATATCTAGGCTTAGGTCTATGTGAGTAGGGGTTGTCGTACCTTTATGGATAGCCCTCGGTAAGTTCCATGCAGAGGAGACGAATTCACCCCTTCATCCCCCTCCACGTAGGGGTGGGATGTCGAAAACTATACAAAACTATTGTAGGCACGAAGCTATTACCTACTTGGGGTGAGTTTACCGTAAAACTATGCTAGGAGGGCTATACAGCTATATGTATCTCTATAGATACGACAACCCTCTACAAAACTACATATGTTTCAACCCTGTCACTTAAGGGGTTGCAACTCTATAAGCGTATATGTTTCAGGGGGATAAAAATAAACAGTTTTATTTAAACCTAAATTACGGCTTTATGCCTGCATACACTATAAACATCTATATATCCCCTGAAAGGATTTTTCAAGGCGGTTCTATTTCAGACATTTAGAAGTCTAGAATCTAGACTTGTTTTTTCGGGAAAGGAAGAGGGTAGATGCAAAGTGTTTTATTTTGTGCATACCTTCACCAGGGCTATTTATCAAAAACCATTGACCAATCACGTACCAGCACCCTCCTGCTCTGTGATTGGTCAGTGTCGCTTTTAGCTATGCGACTACCTTTGACCTAATATCTCAAGTCTCAAATTACCAAGCCCTTTCTATTTACCTATGTATGTCTGTCTGTGTGTGTATATACCTCGATTACCTTATATACCACCGATTACCTTTATATACCTTTATATACCTTGATTACCTTTATATGCCTTCGATTACCAGGGTTACCATGTGTTTACTGTTATGTGTAAGGGATAGGATACCCTACCTAACTATATTCTATTTACTTGGAAGAAAATAAAGGCTCCAAGGGCTTATATACTGCCTCTTGAGAGCAAACGACTGTAACGAATGTGTTTTATTTCAATAACAAACTATGTATCAACTATAGCTACCTATAACTATCTATACTATGCAGCTTTATTTGTTACAGCATTCTATGTACTAACTAACTACCTATAACTACCTATACCATGTAGTCGCGGTTTTATTTGTTGCAACATTCTATGTACTACTATAGCTACTTATAACTATCTATACTATGTAGCTAAGACGCATCGTCGCGAACATGCTCTATGGTATTGGATAGGTGTGTTGAATCTATTGAGGCATTAATTACATTATTTAGGTACTTTTATTTACTCATACAATGAAACCAGGAATTAACTGTTCATTCCCTTGGTTGCAAAATGTGTTACTGGGGTTTTCTTGGCTTTATTGACAGATAGGCATTTGGACGGTTTTGTTAAGTATAGAACGCAACTAGTAGAATATATGTACATACATATATGAAAACTACTTTAGACAAAAAATCCGGTCAAGTGTGAGGTAGTCTCGCGTATGAAGGGTTTCCGTACCATCTATACTTTAATATTATAAAGCTGAAGAAGAGTTTGTTTGTTTGTTTGTTTGTTTGTTTGAACGCGCTAATCTCAGGAACTACTGGTTCGAATTGAAAAATTCTTTTTGGGTTGAATAGACCATTTATCGAGGAAGGCTTTAGGCTATATATCATCACGCTTAAGCCAATAGGAGTGGAGCAGCGATAAAGAATGTTTTAAAATCGGGGATTCCACGGGGACGAAGTCGCGGGCAGCAGCTAGACTTATATAAAATTCTCGTGTCACGGTGTTTGTGATTGAACTCCTCCGATACGGCTCGACCGATTTTCATGAATCTTAGCGTGCATATCGGCTAGGGTGGCGAATCGGACAACATCTATTTTTCATCCACCTAAATATTCTGTGAATATTTCAAGCGGTTGTCGTTACCAATATCGAGCATATACGAGCAAAAAAATCTCGTTTATTGTGTGGGAACCCCCTTAAATATTTATTTTATTCTGTGTTAGTATTTGTTGTTATAGCGGCAACAGAAATACATCATCTGTGATAATTTCAACTGATTAACTATAATGGTTCATGAGATACAGCTTGGTGACAGACGGATGGACAGCGGAGTTTTAGTAATATTGTTCTGTTGTACCCGTTGGGTACGGAATCCTAAAAATTAATAATGCAATGTCCTGGCGTAACCGGATTGTTATGTTATTTTTATGACGAACAAATGTTTATGTTCTATTCCACACCCGTGTTCCCAGTTTCATCTTAATCCAATAAGACACGTGTGGATTACTATTATTTATTTGAAGCGTTTTTTTTAGGATTTCGTAGCCAAATGACAAAAAACGGAACCATTATAGATTCGTTATGTCTGTCTGTCTGTCTGTCCGGCCGTATGTCACAGCCGTTTTACTCGGAAATATTAATGATGAATAAATTACCTGTTAACCGCTATTCAATAATAAATAGAGGTAAATAATAAATAAAAAAAATGAGAAGAATAATGTGTGTGTGTGTGTGTAATAGTGTGTGTTTGTGTGTGTAATGTGGAGAGTAATAGAGGTATTAAATAGAGGTTTCTAAAAACTTTTTGAGATATGTGCTTCCGAATTCGTAAAAAAATGTGTCCCCCTCTCTCTAACTTTTTAACTATGAAGTTAGAAATCCTAAAAAAAAACAAATAGAACTTCATAGACACTTGCAATGAAAATTAGTTTGAACATCACAGCTTACGAGTATATACTTTTAGAGATATGAGATTTTAACAGTGAACTACGGAACCCTACAATATGCGTGGTACGACACGCACTTGGCCGGTTTTTTTGTAAGCCTTGGTACCTAACCAATGTTACTTCTTGTAACGTTTGCTATTTTTTTTTTTTTTTTTTTTTTTTTTTTTGGAATGGACCACTCGCAGTTCAGCACACTAAGGCTGGTTACTGCTCAACCGGACAATCCTGTGGTGGCCTCAAATGAATTTAAGGCCCCCAGCCAGGGCTAAAAACTACTAAAAGCTAAATGACCGCTTCGCTAAGGGCATCCCCTGTGGGATACGGGCCTCGGCTTAACGGGGTCATTGAGAGGGGCAGCAAGGGACAGGCTGGGTCAATTATTATTATTTAGGGGATTTAACGCTAATGGCTCAGCGGCGCGGGCTGGCTCGTTAGGCAAAAGTCGGGGAGGGATGTTACTGGGGCGTCGCGATGGGCCTCGTCGGCGAGGCCGGAATACGGAACGCGGTCTGTTTTTGTTTTTTCTAATCGTACTGGTTTCCCTATTACTCTCTTGAAGTAAGGTGATGGGGTCGTCGGGTTCGACTAGGGAGTGCCGTGGACGGCGAATCCTACTAATCTTGGAGGGAGTGTACCGGGCGGCCGATACAATGAGAGGGTTCTGATGGGATTCGGCGGACTCAATGAAACGCTTGTTAAGGCGCTTCATGAATTGTTTAATAGTTGGAATGCGGAGGTCGACATGGAGTCGATCGTTTCTAACGAACCACGGGGCACCCGTGGCCTTCCGCAGAAATCGGTTTTGGATTACTTGCAACCTATGGATCCGGTACGACTTTGTGTGCGCAAAAGTAGCACACGCATAGGTCATAATCGGGCGTATACACGTTATATAAATGCGCAACTTGCATTTGAGGGAAAGCTTGCTGCGTGCATTCAGCATGGGGTGGAGCCTACCGAGAGCGAAAGCGGCGCGATTACGCACCGTCTTTATGTGCTCACCGAAAGTAAGCTTTCGGTCAAGGATTACACCTAAGTATTTGGCTTGCTTCACCCAAGGGATCGGCTTGCCAAACATGGTGATCGGACTGGGGTCTGGTGGAGGGAATCGAGCCCGCGGCCTGTGAAACAGGATCGCTTGACTCTTTTCCGGATTGACTTCCACTCTCCATTTCCGAAACCAGGCGCCTAGTGCGTCGGCGGATCTCTGGAGGTGGCTGGCTATTGACTTTACACATCTGCCGGAGCGGTAGATGGCCGTGTCGTCGGCAAATAGGGCAAGTTGCGTCTGAGCACTGGTGGGTATGTCGCTGGTGTACAGCGAGAATATCAAGGGAGAGAGGACACCGCCTTGCGGTACTCCGGCATGAATGGGGTGGGGAGACGAAAGCGCACCTTCGATACGGTACCGAAAGGTGCGGTCTGACAAATAGTCTCGCAAGATGAGCACGAGACGATCTGGCACACCCAGTTGATATAACTTGTATATCAGTCCGTTGTGCCAGACCTTGTCAAACGCTTTCGCTATGTCGAAGAACAGGGCCCCCGTAACTAAGCCGCGCTGATAGCGGTCGCTGATGTGCTCAACGATACGGAAGACCTGTTGGACGCATGAGTGGTTTGACCGGAAACCAAACTGCTCATTGGGGAGGAGGCTCTTAGCTTCAACGTAGTCTTTGAGTCGCTTATAAATAAGCCTCTCGTAGACCTTGCCGAGAGCTTTGAGCAAACTAATGGGACGATAGCTGGACGGGGAGGACTTGGGCTTCCCTGGTTTGGGGATACCTATGACGGTAGCCTCTTTCCACGTCTGTGGGAACATGTTGTTGGACAGAGCGCCGTTGAAAATGGCGGTCATCAACATGATCAGGGTTGCCGGGAAGAGACGGAGCACCTTATTGGTGATTCCGTCTGACCCAGGGGCTTTCTTGAGTTTGAGTCGCCCGATGATCTCCTTCACCTCGTCAGGAGTGACGGGGGGGAGAGGATCCTCGGGGTCCTCGACTGGCGGGAGGGAGGCTCTACGTTCGACTTCAGCGTTCACCTTGTCCAGGTGTGCTTTGTCTACTGGTTGAGAGCTGGGAGAGCACTGGGCCTCTAGGCTGTCGGCCAGGCATTCGGCCTTCTCATCGTCTTCAAAAGCGATGGAGTTGTCGGGGCGGGTGAGGGGAGGCATAGAGGCAACTTCAGAGGAGCGCAATTTCCTTTGGAGTTCCCAAAACGCTTGATGGTTGGGTTCGAGGTCGCCCAGCATTTTATCCCAGCGACTTTCACGCAGCTCAGCAATGCTCTTACTTACTTTGCGTTGTAAGTAGCGTATGTGAACTTTGTTAGCTTCGCAGGGAAAAGCACTGTAGGCACGAACTGCCGCGTTCTTCTCAGTCACGAGCTCACGCACTTCGTCCGGGAGTTTCCAGTGATGATCGCTCGTCACCGGGGACTCCTTTGAACTTTCGTTCAGGATCGATTGCACGTGATCCGTGAGTGAGCTGACCGCGGCCAGCGTGTCTGCGACAGTCTCGATATTGTCTGGGATCTGGTCCAGGTGAGCTGACGTGGTGACTTTCAGCTTTTCGCTTACTTGTCTCCAGTCAGTGGTCAGTTTGGTGGGGGGAGGATGGGAGGGGTCCATGGGCCCCGACCTAGGAGCAAGCTCCAGGATCACTGGCCTATGGTCCGAGTTAAGCTCTTCGAGCGCCTCCACAGAATGCAACCGAAGGTTGACATTTTTAAGGAGAGCGATGTCGAGCACGTCGGGTGGATGGGAGGTTATGTGGGGATAGTGGGTTGGATGCATCGGAGCGATGACATCAAAGTTGAGGGAGCTGCACAGATCAAACACTACTCTGCCTCTGGCAGTAGTCGTGTTGCTGTTCCAGGAGGGGTGCTTGGCATTGAGATCCCCCGCCAGAAGGACGGAGTTACTCATGCCGAGAAGTTTAGTCAGATCATCTTTCACAGCGGGGCCGTCCGACGAGGTGTTAGGGGGGACGTAGGCTGAGATGATCGTGATCGGTTGATGGCCAGTCATGCCTAGCCGACAGACTGAGACCTCAAAGATATCTAGTTGGGGCGGATCCATAGGGATGCAGTAGAGGGCAGATCTGTAATAGATAAGAGTACCTCCTGCGTGACATCGGGTCCTATCATTGCGAACTAAACGATAGTTCGCAATTTTGGGATCACGATGCCGGGGCTTCAGGAAGGTCTCTTGAATCAGAAGTATGTCTAAGTGATGGTCGCGGAGGAAGAGGGCGATCTCATCACGCTGGCTCCTAAGGCCATTGGCATTGAAAAACCCTACGCGGAGGGCTGTCGGCTTAATCCTACTTTTATAATGGGACTTATCCATTGTTGGGGGAGATTAGGGATGTATAGACGGAGACGTGGTGCACAACGTCACCGAAGTCTTTGAAAACTGCGGGGTGATTCCCACCACAGTTTTCTAGGGCCCTAGCCATGGCCAGCGCACGAGGCGAGTAAAACGCCTGGTACGTGACCAGGATTATGTTTCTGGAGATGTCTCCAGAAACAGTGGTGGGGGGGGGAGGTGCAACTGCTTGCACCGGGGCTGGCACCTGAGCCTGCGGAGACACAGGGAAGGGGGGTATGGCTACGTCCATCAGGGCCGGAATGGCCTTGGTTGGGGTAGCGGGGGCCTTAGGGGCAGAACCAGTCGTGGGGGCGGGCGCACTGGACTTCAGGGCCGGGAAGTGGGCCTGGTGATTCAAAGCGTTCCAGGGGCTGGGACGCTGGGGGCTGAGGGGGATGGTGGAGGGAGACTCCCTTTGTTGACGCGCGTTCGCACGCTTCGCCAGCTTGGGAGCCGAAGATTTTGGGGCCTTAGGGCAACCGCGGTAGTTTGCGGTGTGCCCCGTTTCTCCACACAGCACACAGCTGGGCGGGTCTGCGCAGAGGGAGCGGTCCTTGGGGCGGGGGCAGTCGGGAGTGCCGTGGTCTCCCAGGCACTTCACGCACCTCGGCTTGCCGAAGCAATGCCGCTGTGAGTGGCCGTATAGCTGGCAGCGGTGGCATTGCCCAATAATGCCACTCTGCCTCGGCTTTTCTACGGATAGGCCAGAGAGGCCACAGATCTTGGCAATTTTAAAAATAGGGTGGTGGCCCTCGGTCGGGTCACAGACCACGAGGACCATGTTGAATGATTCCCCCCCGCGGCGGTGCATACGGTGCACCTCCGCTACGGGGATACCTTGCGACTCTAAGTCGCTTAGTATCTCCTGAGTGGGGATCTCCCTCGGGACATTGCGGATCACCACCCTGATCTGGCGGTTCTCCGGTAGGTTAAAGGAGTGGAAGTAAACCTTCCTGGACGTAAGGAGCTTGTGCAGCTCCCTATAGTCCTTGGCGGAGGGGGTCACGACTTTGATGCCCTGCTGGACAGCACGGGCGTGCGTGAAATTTATCTTTTGGACGGCGCAAGCCGCCGAAATCTCCGTCCACCTCCCTTTATCATGAATGAAAAGGGGGGGTGGGGGGCGGGTCTTGGGGGCTGCGGGTGCAGTCTCCATGGGGCTGGGGGGACGGGGGCTCGCCTGTGAGGCGGCCTGCGAGGGGGACGCTGGGCGCGAAGAGGGCGCCGACGAGGGGGCTGACGTCGGGGCAACAGGGGGGAGGGGGGCCTTGGTGGCCTTTTTGGGGGCGGGGGCCTGGGGGGTGGAGGAGGCCTTCTTCTTCCTCTTCCCCTGGACGACTGTGTAGCCATCCGAGGACGAGGCGGTCGCGGAGGAATGGGAGGAGGAGGCAGACGAGTCGGAGTGGTCCGACTCGTACTCCATCTCTTGCTCTACTTCGACGGGTGAGGTGGCCCTGGCTGCCAGGTAGTTGGCTAGCACAGGGGGGGGGGCCTGAAGGGCGGGGGAGAGGGGGCCCTGATGCAGTACTGGGACTACTATCAAGGCAGGGGGGCCCTGAGGGGGCAGGGGGGGCGATGGGGTGGCAGACCCCGAGGAGACACACGACTCCTGTGAGAGTCCCTGAGTGGGCAGGGAGGGGAGGCCCTGAAGGGGCGGGGAGATGGAGCCCTGAGGGGGCGGGGGCAGTAGGGACTTCAGTCCCATCGCAATGGCGCTGAGCTGAGCATCATATGCCGACACCAGCTCAGCGTCCTTGCAATTGCCCATCATAGTCCTGCAAAGGACCATGAGGGCGTCAATCATGGATGCCGCTGACGCCTGAGGGGCGTCCATGACGGCACAAAAAAGAGGAGGTATTGACGAGGAGATGGGGGGGGGGGATCCTAAGCTCCTAACAGCCTCGAGGAGACACGTAAAACGTGAGCTCCCCGAGCAGTCAGTCCCTCAAAAACTCCCTTCCCCGCGAGTGCTTCCTAGTGCTATTACCAGGGAGAAGAAACACTCGGGAACAAACTCCCTGGTGCACTATCTGACTGATTGGCCAGAAGGGCCCTAGTCCTAGCTCCCCGGGCGGGAAAACCCGGGAATGTGTAACCCTCCCTGCTGGGTGATGCAGGGAGGTGAGTACCTAATGTGTACCCTAAGCTTGAATGCCCGCTGCCTATCTTAATGTGCAGCGGGGCCCTATGGGTCTTGCGACCGAGCTGGCGCCTATGGGGTAGACACACCCAATCGGCGCCAGGTGCACACTGAAAGAGAACGGGGTTAAGCTGCTGGGCGCGACGAGGGAAGCCCCCAAGGCCGCGCACCAACGCCCTTCCGACTTACTCGGTCCTGAAGGGACCGAGCGGTGCGTCGGGTCAGCACCACTTGGGTTCGTTATCACCGCTAGGTTTCCCCCAAGTACCACCAAACAGTGGATTTAGTCCAAAAGGGACCAAAAAACCGAACGTCGATCGACCGCAAGCACTTACGTACTCGTAGCCGATCAAACGTAAACAATCGCGAGTGATATGCGACTTCGTAGCAGCGCGTAGCTAGCTACGTAGAGCCGCGTAGCACTGCTACGATGTTCAAAATCGGGCAGGCGACACGTGGGTCGGCCGGCGGCGGAGGTGTCGCAGGGGGCGGAGCGCTCGTAGCGCTCGTAGTTCTGCTACGGCGTAGCGGTCGGACAGTTGCGTGCGGGTGGCAGGCGTGTGCTCCGTACGGCTGCGCGAAGCGGAATGTAACGTTTGCTACATGAATCTCAGATATATATAGAAAAATCTCCGAATTCTGTCTGAGCGGCCGTCAGTCCCATTCCTCCATCAAATTGAATCCGCAACTATAACAAAAGTTAGTTCTTCACAAACTATCATTCCCATGGAAATACGAATTGATATATAGGTCGTTATGACTTGGAACTGTATTGCTCAGCTCATTGAGTATCACGCTATGACCGAAGTTCTCTCAATAAAAATATTAGTCAAGAAGTCACTAGAGTGAAGAAGTTGTTCTAGAGTAGTTTTTTCGAGTTTTTAGGTTGAAGGCTCAACTAGCGTTGCGGAATTTGTTCGAAAGAGTCACCGCGGTCCAAGGACGCAAAGGGCACTAGAAGGATCACGGGTGGGTTTTAGTCAGTAAGAGTCTGACACTCCCTTCTGCTCTGCCCAGAGCGGGAGAAGTCATTTGATGATTTCCCATCCAAAAATAAAGGTACTAGTTATCTGACACTCATGCTGAACTGGACGGTACTCTTTGATGCCTTAAAGACAGTATGCAACAACACGTTTACAGGACAAAAGAATAACATATTCTTCTGTCCTGTAAACGTATTGTTTTCTTTTAAGTCTGTAAACATAAATTTATTATATTTCTTTCTGAATTTGCAAATGAAAATAATATATCTAGTTTTAATTTCCGCGAATATTAGTGGGTTGCAGGTATGCACCTCCCTCCCGCCCGTTTATTATGCACATGCAAGATTACAAGGCAAATGCAAGGATTTTAAGCACGTGCAGGAAGGCAAAGCAAAACCCAACACCATTACCGACACGTGTTTCGCCTCTCCACGAGGCATCCTCAGGGGACGTGTTGACTCGCTGACCGTTGAGTTGAGTCGCAACTCAACGGTCAGCGAGTATGGTAATGGTGTTGGGTTTTGCTTTGCCTTCCTGCATGTGCTTAAAATCCTTGCATTTGCCTTGTCATCTTGCATGTGCATAATAAAGCGGGCGGGAGGGAGGTGCATACCTGCAACCCACTAATATTCGCGGAAATTAAAACTAGATATATTGTTTTCATTTTCAAATTTAAAATGGATTTCCGCAAAGTAACGGCTGACTCAATCAATTTTATATTTCTTTCTGTTTTCGTGACCGACTAATAATCTTCAACTTATTCACAAAAATGCGATGCACAGCTATCAATCATGAAACTTTGCACAAGACTTTCAAGCGATGCAATGAAATAGAAATGGCAGGTTTTTTCTAAAAAAAAAAATGGTATTTTTTTACTTCTTTTTTTATTGGATTGAAAAGTAGATCGTATGCGATCTGCTTTTCAATCCAATCCGCCTAGCCTTTTCCCAACTATACTGGGGTCGGCTTTCAGTCTAACCCGATGAAGCTGCCTATCAGTATTTTACATTAGACCACTAACTGTCTGACTTCCACAACCAAACAACTGGATAACACGATACTCCTTTCCAATACTGGTGTCAATTACTTGGCTTCCAACCACCCTAACCAACTGTCAAAGATATAAAAATGACAGACGGGTCCAATAGCTGAACGTGCTTTCCAAAACACAGAGGAATCTCATTAAGTCAAGATGGCCACCTATCCTTAGACCGATCGATCATGCCGACGTAAGACCGACCCATACAGCTGATTTTATTTAGACAGTATGTGTAATTTATTTCATCACCACTGCTCTCAAAACGGTAAACGAAAATATTGTGAGGATATCGTAGAACCAAATATTTGAAGACGAGTGACGTCTACTAATCCATTCTGGCCCCACGTAGGGATTAGGTAGAGCCTACTCCCTGTCACAGAGAGGAGGCCTGCGACCTTGCAGTGGTAACATTATTGGCTGATCATGCTATTTTTATTGCAATGCTGATACTAAATCTCTACTATATTATGAATGAACTATACATAAAAACTTTTTCTCTCAAATTACTCTATGTATTTAAAAAAAAAACCAAATCAAAATCCGTTGCGTAGTTTTAAAGATCTAAGCATACATAGGGACAGACTACTTTGGAAGGGAAGCTACTTTGTTTTATACTATGTAGTAATATATACATTTAATATTACTTCAGTCAGTAGTAACTAAGCTCAGTGAATATCATGCTATGGTCGATACCCACAATTTTTATAAAATCATACCCATTTGTAAAAAGTCTTTCATATATTTTAGGGTTTTCATATTTCAGAAATTATAATTTTCCTCGTGTTTGTCTGTGTATTTTTGTATGTCCTTCTTAAATATTCATGTTCCATTAGACAGCGCTTTAAACAGACTAGCGTGATTTGCATTTGAACCACTCTGTCTGGAGTGGAACTTGGTATAATGTTAGGATGTATGCACACACATTCTATTTGCTGATTAGTGTGTATTCAACATGTATAATAAACCTGAAAAACAGCCTTTGTACATATATAAACAAAATTGATTGAGTCAGGCGTTACTTTGCGGAAATCCATTTTAAATTTGAAAATGAAAACAATATATCTAGTTTTGACTCGCTGACCGTTCAACACGTCCCCTGAGGATGCCTCGTGGAGAGGCGAAACACGTGTCGGTATTGGTGTTGGGTTTTGCTTTACCTTCCTGCATGTGCATAAAATCCTTGCATTTGCCCAGTAATCTTGCATGTGCATAATATAGCGGGCGGGAGGGAGGTGCATACCTGCAACCCACTAATATTCGCGGAAATTAAAACTAGATATATTGTTTTCATTTTCATATATAAACAACTTAAGTATACAGCACCGACTCTCAAATCGCGAAAATATTAGAGGTTCAGTAGAAGTGTACTGAACAGCTGATTGTATAATGGTGTGTTTGCTTTTTTTCACGATCAAAGTTGTTGTTACTTCAGTGAAATCAGGTCCAATGATAGAGTTGCACATTTTGCTAAGTACTGCGGGCGTACCATGAGGTGTTAAAACGTGAGTCTTCCGAGCGAGAAAGAGGGATAGAGTTATACACCCTATATGGCTCCAACCCTTTTTCTCGCTCGGAAGACTCACGTTTTAAGACGTCATGGTAGGCCCGCTGGTCAGACAAAATTCAATTTGAGTCTATTGGCACGAAAATAATAATACACAGTCGGTATAAAAATAAAGTAATAACGCAGAAACAATAATACGGCATTGATCAATGGATTCTCGCACTCTGGAAGGTTCTGGACGGTGTTTCAGATACTGACTGCATTGATCAAGGCCGTATTATTGCTTCTGCGTTATTGCACTGTATTAACATCATCACTAGAAACGGGCAACAAATCTCTTTAATTCATCTCTGACCATAAAAGCATCTATGAGATGACATAAAGACCCCAAGAGGATTCCAGACTAAATACTACATCAATACCCAAATGGAATCTTCAAGACTATATCTGTGATTCCAGTAAGTGGATCATATAAGTCCCAACTTCACGAGAAGTATTTTATTCACTCTGTTTTTCCTACATTTCTTTATCAGCAGAAATAAATCAAATTTGCGCAATAATAAACAAATAGCCGCAGGCTGAGAGCTAGCAATACACAAATATACCTAATTGGTTTTATTTCTACGTGGTATCTTTTTTTTTTTACAAAAAGAGGAATACAATCAGCCAAATATATTTTAAATATTAGCTGATAAAATATATTTTAAATATTAGCTGATGAAATATATTTTAATATAAAATTATTAGCTATACCCCATTCACGTTTAGATTAGACATTGAACTACATCTTTTTTACAGGCCGCTCAACCGATTTTGATTCCTATTGCGTTGGCGGCATGATACATGGTAGCTGCAGTAAATAGTTGATATTATAATCAGGTTTTTGCTTTTGATGCCATCCTTATGCCTACGGAATAGAAGTAAAAATCAGTTGAACGGATTGTAAACAGTTTTGTTCCAATGTCTAATCATATTGTGAATGGAGTATAGGTACTAATGATTTTACAATTGAGTTATTTCAGTGAGCGTTCATACGTTTATCATAACTCACCAAATTATACCAGTTTTTCAATGGCTCTCGATTCTGCTTTCATTCCTTTTTTGCATGGAAACACTTTTACAATATTTTCGTCCTAATTTCATTCATCCGGAAATGTACAGGAGATTATCCCTGAGGTACCATTTTTCAAATAATTGAACTAGATGTTCGCACTTTTATTTTAAGAGAGCGCCAGGGGAAAGCTACCTACGCTATGCGTAATAATTTTGCATTTTATCCACGTGGGGTATATTTAGAGCGTAAAATTATTAACCTGTAATATATAATGCTCTGTAATATACACCATAATCATAACTATTATCATAAACTAGCAGCGCCTCGCGGTTTCACCCGCGTAGTTTCCGTTCCCGTGGGAATATGGGGATAAAATATAGCCTATAGCCTTCCTCGATAAATGGGCTATCTAACACTGAAAGATTTTTTCAAATCGGACCAGTAGTTCCTGAGATTAGCGCGTTCAAACAAATAAACAAACAAACTCATCAGCTTTATAATATTAGTATAGATATGAAAGTCTAAATCACCAAACCGATTTTGATGTAGGTACTTTGGTAAAGATACAGGCGGGACCGTGGGACCCTGAACACGGCTATAATTTAATTTAATGCTTAATTTAATCTGTTACAATAGATATTATATTTACTTAAAACGATATTTTTTTTACAAACACATCCTTCATACGACCTTGTGTTTCTACTTTTTGATGCAGATTTTAGTTTACAAAACCATAACAATAAATTGACTTCCCTACTTCCGTGGTAAAAGATTAAGGAAGGAAGACAAAGAATTAAGATAAGCGATCAGCTGATATCCATCGTATTATGGCAACGTTGCCTCGGAACTCTTTATCTATCTAATATATATGGAACTTATCATCAACGCTACAGCGAAACTGCTGACAAAGTGGCATCACATGCGATGCGTTACGTTAACGCTAGCTCTCCGACTAAGGCATATTATTCATAGTATTGCCTTTTCCTCTATTATGGAAAAACAAGCTTGCATCCGTAATCTTGTAGTCAGTAGAAAAGTTATATTGTGCTAGCGCCGGCAACGAATTTAATTAAAAGCCGGAGATAGGAAATGCTGTTACGAACTCAATCTTAGCCAGCCGTAATTGGTATACTTACGGAAGTTTTTTCATTTTCACTACTAAGTTTTCTTATAATTTGTGGTCATTTTTCGTCGAAAATATTGTTTTGTATGATAACTTTGGTGTTCGTGGCTGATCAATAACAACCATATTCGGGTCAATCTCCAAGGTTAAACGCAACGCTTGCCAAGATTGGTCTGTGGATGGGTGACCATCTAAACATACCGAGTTTCCTCTGTGTCTCGGACAGTACGTTAGGCCATTGATCCCGGCTATCATTCGTAAATCTTTGTCAGTCGTTATGGATTGCCAGAAGCCAGAAAGTTTGATTCCAGTTTTGCCTAGAAGTACTGTGTTAGCCAGTTAATGGGTTGTGGAGGTCTGATAGGCAGCCGCCCCACGTAAAGTACTGGTGTTCACCTGAATCTGGTTTGACTGGAAGCCGACGTGGAGCCTACCAGCCCACCACATATGTACATATATTACTAGCTGTCCGCACAACTTCGTTTGTGTCACATTTTTCATGACTGCTCCGCTCCTGTTGGTCTTAGAGTGATGATATATAGCATAGAGCCTTCCTCGATAAATGGTCTATTCAACCCAAAAATAATTTTTCAATTCGAACCAGTAGTTCCTGAGATTAGCGCGTTCAAACAAACAAACTCTTCAGCTTTATAATATTAGTATAGATATTGCCGCACAAATGTTCACCTTGACGTTAGTTGCTCAGTGATACATTTTCCTGCCCCTGAATTTTCAAATATCAAGACAAATGGATGTCAATTTTTCCTAATTTCTACAACACACTGAGATTTATGGCATATTAGTATTGAAATCATAAGTACATCACATTCTGCTAAATCCCTTCATCACTAACCCTCAAAGGATTATTGTATAGTTTTGTTCATCCTATCCTACTCCCACACATTGCCAAACAAAACATTATGACGTCAGAATATATGTCATGATAGACAAGGAGCCATCGTTTATCATAACGTCATGATCCAATAAATCTGTAACGAACTCAATTCTGTGTGTTAGGATCATATACGACGACACAAAGAATAAAAAACATTCATAGGAATGACTTTTAAGATAAAATATCAGTTTTCTTACGTGAAGGGCTTTGAAGTCGGCTTTTATGTTTCGTAAATAAATAGAAATGTAATGACATCAGGTCACAGAATATAAAAGAATAAAACCGACGTTAATGCTGCGTAACAATAATGCAAAATAGTTGTTTTTTTACGAAGTAGATATCATAAATATTTACGAGCTTTTTCAAACTATATGATTAGTTTAAATAATGATTAGCGGATGCTAAATTCAAATTTTCTATGAATATAAAAAAATATGATGAATCTGCTAATAAAGTATTTAAAATTATTATGTAAGAGCCCGGAAATTCTGCTAAAAAAGCCTTCAGAACGTTTAAATAACGTTAAAAACCAACGCTGAACCTACCAATACGTGACTAAAGCAATTTTCACGCGAATTTAGCGGCTCCATGTTTGGCTTAAACTGGAGCAAGTGGTAACATTATACGCCAGGAAAATAGGCAGCTATGTCTGCATTAATTCTCACTACACCACCCTTCTACAGTATCCTTCATGTTACTTATACTTGTAGGGGTGCAGCGGGCGTAGATTTTGGCGACGAAAATAAAATAAAAACCTGATCAGGTATGACTTGAACCCGACACGGAGAGACCCGTACCATAAACAAAAAATCATGTTTTTGTAGCAAAACAAAACAGTTTTTGGGTAAAAATTCAAACTTCTATCTATTACGTGTTCATGACCCCGCTGACATATAGACGGTTGGACAGCAAAGGTTTAGTAACTACGATTTTAAAATGATGTTCCTATTAAAACACAAAAAGAAAAAAATGAATGATTTGGCAAAAATGGCAAATATTTATTTATTTATTTAATACTTAACGCACACAAATGTACAGAGGTGGACTTAATGCCTTAGGCATTTTCTACCAGTCGACCTTTGGGTGCAGAGAATAATAATTGTGGTAGGCAGTACGAAAAAACAAAAAAACAGAAACGCGATTAATATTAAATTAATGCAAAGAAAATATATAACTATACAATATTTAACAACAAAAAAAATGTTATCCAGTCTGTCACCTTCTAGGATTTTTTTTTGTAGTATACATATAAACTGGCTCATCTTAATATTGAAACTGTCGGTGAATGTGATCTGTGAAGCAAATACTTGAAATTGAGTTATATTATCTTCGGATAGGACCCTTTTTTATTAGATGGGAAATCATAGAATTACTTCTTCCGCTCTGGGTGGAGCGGAAAGGTGTGTCAGACTCTTGCTGACTAAAACCCACCCGTGTTCCTCCTAGAGCCCTTTGCGTTCCAGGGCCGCGGTGACTCTTTCGAACAAAGTCCGCAACTCAAATATGATCCTTAGGTTCACAGTTTTAACTAAGTCACTAAATCGCACAAAAGGAACACTGCATCAGGATCTGTTGCAGCTACGCTAAAAACTTTTTTATGGAGTTAAATGTAAGTTACACAAAAAAGAAATATATGATGTGGTCGACGATGGAGTACGTAATGTAATCCGATTAGGGTTGCCAGGTTTTAAAACCTAAAAGCCGGACAAACCAACCAGTTTGGCCGGACATTTGGACAAAAAGGCCGGACACTTAATTTTATAGTCTTAGTATAACCGAACAAAGGTTTTTTTTTTTATCTTTACCATAAAATCTTCTAAAATTCTAATTAAACAACAATAAAATTGAGTGAGCCAGTCTTCATTATTATTAATCATTCAATATTAATTACAGTAATTGCAATAGTATTAGTACGCACTACGTAGGAAGGGATAAAAGGTGAGCGAAAACATGTTCAAATTTAAAAAGCCTATCAAATATCCGCACAGGCCGGACGCCGTCTAATTTAGCCGGACAGTCGACCAAAAAGCCTGATTGTGTCCGGCTTTATCCGGATGCCTGGCAACACTAAATCCGATGATGAAACGGGTTACGAGGAGTTAAATTGTGTAATTCCGACGCACAGTCCCCGAAGTGTTCCCTGTAGATAATCGACAGGCTGACGACTAGGTGTCGATGTTCAAGACTTTATAGCATGTACAGATCAATTAGAAAGGATGGAGGATGGAGGGAGGATAAATCCTTGCGAAACTTCCGCACTTGTAAGTTCCGTTACAACCCTATTCTTAACTAATCTCCATGTTACTAACCCCCCTTCCATAAAGGAGGCACCTTTCTCATCTGATCAAATACTGGCAGCAAATATTTGGTCGGGATTAATTTATTTGCATCGATGTCACCTTCGCAGCTTAGCCTCTTGCCTGTTAAGACTATTTATGTTAGGTTGATCTCAGACTGTGGACAGTAGAATCGGTGACCGATTTTGTGTTGTAGATAAAAAATATCGAAGAGAGGGAATTTAGAGTCGAGAATCTGTCAACCTACGTTAATGCCAAATATTGACAGGTTGTTCAGAATTGAAGAAACTAGAGAAAATATTAACTTAAAAAATATTTAAAAAAAAAACTAACTATATATAAAAATAGTCAAGATGGCGTCGAAAAATTCCTCCACATCGCTGGCCACTGGTAATTTACGCAAAAGGCTGGCAGCATTACCACGCAGTAGGGCAATGCTTATCCTTTGTCTATGGTAAAAGCCAGCCCAGGGCCACGCGAAGTGTCAACTAACCGTCTGGACAAATCTTTATATAAATTATAAGCACTCGGACCCCACGAGCCGTAAGTTTCAACCCCAAACGGCTCGAAAATATAACTACCAACAAGGTTTATATACCATACTTTGACGCGAAAATTGGGACCTAAAATAATATCAGGTAAATACTTTTATTTAGAGATGGTTCAAATCAGAGAGGATCTTTCAACTCATTTCTAACGTCGATAATGAAGATCTGTCCAGCATAATAGGAATGTTTCCTGAGTAAAAAATATATGATTATGTTAAGTCCATCAGTTAGAAGATTATGGAAAAATATAGGGCACGTATTTTTTCCTTTATCAAATCTATAAAAACTGACGAAGATACAAAGCATCAAAGTTTAGGAGTGGGGGCTTGTGACGTCACGGCTCGGTGAAAATTGTAGCGATTAGTGACGTCACACGAGTTTTCAACGCACTGTATCGTCTTCATTTTCTGTTTACGTGAAAAAAGAAAAAATACGTGTCCAATATTTTTTGGAAATCTATCCGACGGACTAATTAGATTTTTTAAATTAACTACCCTATTATGCAAATATTTTAGAGGGTACCTACTTCACCTCCACAATCCAGTTACTGGCTGGTAGGAGCTGGCTGGAATATTTGGTTAAGTCGGCCGCCGACTTCATTAGTTGCCAGATTATCTTTGGTGACCGACTGATTCCAGACAGTCCGTCGTTTGTAGTCACATTTTAGGATAACAACAGTCTATTTTGTCTTTCACGAGTAAATTGTGTTATGTCAGATCTATTTTGTCAGTACAAGGTTAACGGAACGTAAAATTATACTAGGATAGAATTATACACGTAGACTAAACTTTTGATAGTGTCGAATTTCATATGGTACCAGATAGTCAGTTTATAAAATAACATTTCGGTTACAATTTTGAACTACTCTTGTGAGCTTTAAACCCTCTGGGAAAAAAGAAAATCCATACGCGAATGTTCACAAATATAATTTTACACCTAAACCCGGCTGTTACACTGAAAGGTGTACTGTGGGCTTAAATTATTCGAGATCACAATCTGCTTTATTGCTTTAGTTTTTATTTTTTTTTATTTTTCCAGTTTTTTTTAAAATTGGGAATAGCGATTCTAGAAATCGTGGTGATTAAAATCTTTTTTGTTCGAGATGAGGTAAACCCTTTTTTTTTTCCGCACTCTGGGCGGAGCGGAAGGGAGTGTCAGACTCTTACTGACTAAAACCCACCCTTGATCCTTCTTGTTCCAGGGCCGCGGTGACTCTTTCCAACAAATTTCGCAACCCTAGCAGGCACTGACCCTATGGGGCCCCGTCTTCGTTGCTGAAAGCTCTTTGAGGCTCGCGTAGATCACGACGCGCCGTCGACCCGGGCCTGGTTGCTAACGGACGACAAGCCACCCATAGCTCGCCTTCCGCAGGCCCGCGCCTACGGTGACCGGGAATAGCCCTAGGTTTCCCGACGCCCGGGGCGTCTTCTTCAGTTGCGGCGGCTGGAGCGTGAGGTTTTCCTCTACCGCACGCAGTCCGCCTCCTCCTTTGCCAGCATTATTGCTTCGCAGAAGGAGGCGACCGCGTCCCATGCCTCTTCGCTCCGGACATGGCGTTGCTCCGCTCAAGCAGGATAGACCTCCACCATGAGGTAAACCCTTCATCTCATCATCTCAACGCCAGTTACTGTTCCACTGCTGGACAAACACCCAGCAGTTTTTTTATATATCGTATCTCACAACATCGATATTTTTAAAGGAAACAATTATTTTCGCAAAGGTTATAATTATTTTCTCTAGATTTTGAGAAATGGAAGAATTAATTGTGTCAATTACCCAATTTTTGTGTCAAATACTCTACACTGGGTCCTTGAATAACAGCGTGTTGGAATTTCCTATGTATCCATGAGAATATCGGATTTAAAGCGATTATATTAAAGTCGTTTTCGCTAATTCGATTAATCAGTTCGAGTTTACAAAGGGGATTGAGCTGTTTAATCTTAAGATAATCAGGAAGTTTACTAAAGTTAGTTATACGATAATGGTGTCAAGGTCGTTTTGCGGCTTTTTGTGGCATGATAACAGTTTTAGAATGAAGTTCAGCGATTTCTAAAATGGGCACTCTTTATCGTGTACCCACTGCCCGTATAGAAAGGTGGGTTATGTGGCACTGAGGCAGCAATTCCAATTAATTTTTAGTTGGATTTTGCCTTCATATTTTTTTACCTATTGAACCTAGCTCTGGTTATGAATATTAATATTACTGAATGTCAGCATTTTTTGTCCCGTTTTGAAATGTCATCCCTAACTGTGATTCAATTTACTAAAATATATCCCGGTTCAATCACATTATTCTTTGTGCTTTTTATTTTAAGTCGTATAAAAAATAATCTCGTTTCTGACGCTTTCGTGCGTAAAGAGATAGGCAAAAAATATGTAAATTGGTACGATAATTTAGAGCACCAATGTCACCTTGAAAAACACTCCTGTTGAAAACATGTTGGCGATGAAAATACAGGCACAGGCTTTATTGTCCGGTTAAGCAGTAACCAGCCTTAGTGTGCTGAACTGCGAGTGGTCCATATCAAAAAAAAAAAAAAACAGGCACAGGCTAGCTCATCGCTGCAAGTTCGCTTGCTTGTTGGTCTCCTATAGATTGTACTTTGGAGAGAGTGCCCATGAACTTCAAGACCTCATACCGCCTGCCCCCTTCTACCGTGGTCGACGGTTACTCCAAAATCTTTCGACCCCATCGGTTTTGGGAACGATTTGCTTTGCCCACTGCTACTTATATTCGCCATTGTCAGTAACTTTTGTTCTATTGCAGAAATCGTAATTTCTAATTTTATCTAAATACTAGCAGTACATCGCGGTTTCACCCGCGTAGTTCCTGTTCCCGTGAGAATATGAGGATAAAATATAGCATATGTCACCGGGGAATAGTGTAGCTTCCCAACAGTGAAAAAAAAAATCCAAATCGGTTCTGTAGATCCAGAGATTACCCCTTACAACGTCACAAACTCACAAACGTTACCTCTTTATAATATTAGTACACGTGAATAATA
This sequence comes from Hecatera dysodea, assembly GCA_905332915.2. Lineage (NCBI taxonomy): Eukaryota > Metazoa > Arthropoda > Insecta > Lepidoptera > Noctuidae > Hecatera > Hecatera dysodea. Next base: position 3,539,299 of record HG995298.1, on the reverse strand, counting down.
GTTTCTCTCAAAATTAAAACTCCGTTTGTTGACTGGGTTGTGCCCACTGTTATTATTTGTAGCCGTAAAACGAGAGGGATCTGTCGTGCTCTATACGGCCCTCGGAAGCCAAAAAGCAGTAACTCAATCAAATTGTGTCTATTAAAAAGGGATTTTGTAAAAAACAGTTTCCGACACTTTTGCAGACATATTTATAAATACTAGTTTCTACCCGCGTCTTTGTCCTCGTGATATACTACTAAAAAGTTTATAAAGTGAACCCTTTTCCAGGTCATCGAGTATATTATTATTTGTATGCTTTACTACCTAGAGATTTTCATCCACATTAAATACTTAGAAATTATATGATTGGAGTTAGTTAAATCTTATTTTATTTTCGAAGTAGAAACTTGAAATCTAAATTCACTGAGATAGATATGCTGAAAAAGGTAATTTCACGTCCAGAGCAGAACTATGAATTTCAATTGCTTAATTCCAGGTTATATTTTGAAGTAGTAGTTAAATGTAAATTAACAGCTGGGATATCTAGATTAAAACCAGATCTGTATCTACTAATTGGACATTTCGCTAAAATATTATGACAACCCTCAAATTAAGAAATTTATTTTATACTCGTAGATATCGAAAGTTGGTCGACATTAATGAGTATATAATTGGTTTTTCTTTTAGAGTATCTGTAACTTTCCAAGCAAAATGTGTACTAATGAATGAAAATCCTGCCTAATGAATGTGCTCATGAGTACCACAAGGAACAAATGATAGTTTTGGTCTTATGTTTTGCATTATTTTCCTAGATAAATGCTTCTTTTGAAGCGGTACGTTATGAAAAAGGGTACTGAAAATGCGTTTTCCTTCACACCTGGCCCAGTATCAGTACACAATCTGAATAGTTATTTCCTGTCTTGGCTTGAAGTGTGTGATTTTCTGTTCTGGAATTTGTTCGAAAGAGCCACCACGGAACTCTGGAACGCAAAGAGCATTTGAAGGAACATGGATGGGTTTTCGTCAGTCTGAGACTCCATTCCACTTCGCCTAGAGCGTCATTTGATGATGTGGTGGGGATAATGATGGTCATTTGTTGAAGAAGTCATTTGACGATTTCCCATGCATAATTTTGTATTGTTCGTCATATCGTTGGGCTCTTTAAAGTTCTGAGTTTGAGCTACACGTTAACTGAGAAATGCTTTCACTGTCTGGACAGGTCCACTCAAATCTGTGTGGCATTCAAAAGGCCACCTCAGACATTAACTTACATCTTGCGGATGGCAAGCTATAGGTGGCTCGCCGTCCGATAGCAACCAGGCCCGAGTCGACGGCGCGTCGTGTTCCACGCGCGCCTCAAAGAGCCGTCGGCAACGAAGATGGGGCCCCATAGGGTCAGTGCCTGCTAGGGTTGCGAAATTTGTTCGAAAGAGTCACCGCGGCCCTCGGCGAACGCAAAGGACACAAGAAGGATTTTAGTCAGTAAGAGTTTGACACTCCCTTCCGCTCCGCCCAGAGCGGGAGATGTCATTTAATGATTTTCCCATACACAAAAAAGACATTAACCTTCATGGTTCTCATATGATTTGACCAGTACGGATTGTATGGACTTTAAAAGAGACTTTGACCTCTGAGTTTGTTTCGGTGTTTCTTCTCAGGGTAGTCGGTTAGGAAAAACCAACTTCATCTAGCTTAAAATGACCAGAGATATTGGACGTGTAGAAGTGTTATGTTTAACCTACTTACAAAATAAACATCATTTATCATTTATAAAAAATGGTGTGATTTTCTAGAGTAGACACTATCTATTTTCGGCGTTTAACCGATGCAAACTTATTTACTTACTACTTGCACGTGGACAAAACCGTGGACGTTTACCAAACATAGACAAGTTATATTAAAACCTTCTATTCCCAGTACTCCCAGGTAACATCACATTCAACGCTTCAGACCGTGATATTGATTTGTAATTACAGTTACAACGTGAATGGGCCATGTGTCCCATATTAACGACTTGATCAAACTATGTGGAGTCGTACCACATGAGAGTAAAACTTTGATATTGTCGTGTTTAATTACGTAAACTATTTAAAGGTGTACCCTTAGGTTTTGCTACCGGGTTTAACGTAATACGTATGACGGATGGTTATGATTTTGCGCAAGTATAATTCTTCGTGTTTTTAAAAAAAAAACCTTGCTCCACACTAGGATTTACTACTGTAACGTGGGTGCGTTCACAAACATGAAAACTCACATACACAAGACATCCAGACCCGGAACCATTATTTGTAGGTCATACAAACGGGGATCGAACCCGCGGCACGCAGCGCAGCAGTCGAAAGCTCAACCACTGCGCCAGCCGTGCCGTCGTTACATCCAAATTAATAATCTGCAATCGTTAACGCTAGTCGAAAACGAATCAAATGTATGGGAATGAAATCATCTCAACGTTAAGTCGCGTTGTTAGAAAAAACGAATAGAAAATTCGTAGCCAAGTTCATATCGTTCAAAATGATAGAATGAATTGTTATCATTTCTACAATGTTCAACGCTACATTCTTTAAATTTGAAAATGAAAACAATATATCTAGTTTTAATTTCCGCGAATATTAGTGGGTTGCAGGTATGCACCTCCCTCCCGCCCGCTATATTATGCACATGCAAGATTACTGGGCAAATGCAAGGATTTTAAGCACATGCAGGAAGGCAATGCAAAACCCAACACCATTACCGACACGTGTTTCGCCTCTCCACGAGGCATCCTCAGGGGACGTGTTGACTCGCTGACCGTTGAGTTGCGACTGAGCATTTGGTTTTTTTTTTTTTTTTTTTTTTGAATGGACTACTCGCAGTTCAGCACATTAAGGCTGGTTACTGCTCAACCGGGCAATCCCGTGGTTGCCTTAGATTCTAAGGCCCCCAGCCGGGGCTTAAAACTACTTAAAACTAAATGGCCGCTCGCTAAGGGCATCCCCTGTGGGACACGGGCCTCGGCTTAGCGGGGTCATTGAGGAGGGGCAGCAAGGGACAGGCTGGGTCTGATTGATATTATTTAGGGGATTTAACGCTAATGGCTCAGCAGCGCGGGCTGGCTCGTTAGGCAAAAGTCGGGGACCTGAGCATTTAGTACAAGGCACCTCCATTTTATACACTGCCACCGTTGGTTATTTGTGTACAACTACCCACAAACATTCGCAGTAAAGGGGAAGAAACCAAATTCGTCTGGTCATTCAACAGTGCAAAATTATTATTATTACTATGTTTAAAAATCTCTAATTGTTCTAAAACACACAGCCGGAAACCCTTATCACAAATATGTAGTATATTAAAACTATTGTTGTCGCGCAAAGAATGGCCGGTATCAATTAGATGTTTCGCGAAATTCGATTTGTCCGAATGGCCATTTCTATACGCGGCAACATGTTCCCCATACCTTATGTCAAAGTTTCGGCCCGTCTGACCCACATACACCCCGTTGCATTCATCACAGACCAGCCTATACACCCCAGACTTTTTACTATTTTCTAAAATATCTTTTCCGTTACAAATACGGCGTATATTCTGGTCCGTTCTGAACGCTACATAAACGTTGTTTTTTCTAAGTAAATTACTAATTCTATCTGAAATGGGGCCCATATAGGTCAGACTGGCCACATATCTATTAATATTAGTACGCGGACATGCATATAATAGTGAACGAACCCTTTCTTTCTGCTTTTTACTAATTAAACTGTCTACCATTGACTTTGAGTAACCGTTAGAAATTGCGATCTGGTAAATAATATTAAGTTCTTTTACATAATTTTCTGCTGAAAGGGGGAGGGCAAATAATCTATGAATATAGCTGCGGAAGGCGGCTAATTTATGTTGAAGAGGGTGACAAGAAGAGGCTGGTATTGTCGTGTCAGTGTGTGTCGGCTTTCGATAAATTTGGAAATCTAAGTCACTATTGTGTTTTGTGATAGTTAAATCCAAAAAGTTAAGGGAGTTTTGGGACTCTAATTCTAATTTAAATTTAATTTTTGGGTGTGTTTTATTTAGTTTTTTAACAAAAAGGTCTATTTGTCGAACGGTACCATTCCAGCAGATAATTATGTCATCTACATATCTATAATAAAACAGAATATTAGGTTCGTTCACTATATGTTTACATTCAAAGTTATCCATAAAAACCTCCGCCATTAGTGGACTTAAAGGCGACCCCATAGCCAACCCTTCCTTTTGAATATAATATTGGTTATTACATCTAAAATAATTTTGTTTCATGCCAATACTAGTGAGGTTAAGTAAATCCGCAATTTCCCCAGGATGTAACCGTTGCTTCTCAAATTGGATACCCAGAATACGTAGACAATCATCGATTGGAACATTCGTGAATAAGCTGTCAACGTCTAAGGATAACAACTTTGCATTGGAAGGAATTTGGATATTTTTTACTTTTTCAATTAAATCTAAGCTGTTCTTCAAACTATATTTGGGATTAAAAGAAGTTCTACTTCTCAACAAAGTGTTGAGACGTTTAGCTAAATTGTACGCAAACTAGATATATTGTAAACTAGATATATTGTTTTCATTTTCAAATTTAAAATGGATTTCCGCAAAGTAACGCCTGACTCAATCAATTTTTTTTGCTACATTCTTTGTTAAAATGTTTAAGCTTAATGGTTAAAGAGTTTAAATTTGAACCTGTTTGACGTTTGTAGGAACGCTCGGTATAGACTTAAGAATAGGCCGTTTTTCTAAAGACATTGTAGAAAGAGCGGCCGACTCAAGCGCGTCAACATGGCTACCAACTTAACGTTTTCTACAGTTGCTGACACCGAGGCGTTACCAATTGCAGAACAGAATTCGACACGAAAGGTTTGTAACTTGGCTAAGGGGCAGTACTTTTACAAAATCACATTCACTTACTTTAAAATGGAGTGATAAATGAGTGAGAGAGTCACTCCTGATCTTTGATGCTTTTTATCTTTGTCAATTTTTAACCGACTTCTAAAAAAGGAGGAGGTTCTCAATTCGGATGTTTGTATTTTTTTTTTTTTTATGTTTGTTCGCGCATAACTCCGTCGCTTGTCAACCGATTTGAAAAATTCTTTTTTGTTGGAAAGGGTATACTTCCCAAATGGTCCCATGAATTTTATCGAAATCAACCAAGCGGTTTTCGAAAAATCTAAAAAAAATATGTACTTTGTCTACTTTGACGACCTCTTAGTTTACTCTGCAAAGGAGCTGTACGTTTTTTTTACACCAATGTGATTGGTTCGTTTAGGTGGGGGAGGGGAGGGGGTGTAGGTACCACTAAAAAGTGAAAAATAAAAAACTTTTTACAAAAAAATATAACCGACTTTTACACAAAAAATCAAAAAAGTGCAAAATAACTTTAATTTCGGAAGTCGGTGTTCAAAAAACGAAAAAGCAACCACAAACACCGAGTTCCGAAATTAAAGTTATTTTGCACTTTTTTGATTTTTGGCCTTGGCACAGCAAAAAGTATAGAAAAAAAAAAACAAATAAAGTAATTAAAAAAACACGCCAGCTATGTCAAAATTTGGACTAAAAAATTAAAAACAAGATAGACAATAGTCTTTTCATTGCAGTCGGTGTACGGTACCCCTACTGCAATGAAAAGACTATTGTCTACCTTGTTTTGAATTTATTTTAACAATTATTTGTTTTTTATTTGATACCTTTTTTGCTATGTTATAAGCAAGCTTTAGATGATGTCAGTATACGTAGTCTAATTTTCATGAAAACGGAATTATTATTATTATTTTATGAACCATTTAGCCTATGTTACCCGGGTTAATGTAATGCTTCTAACGATACCACATACGTTGATATCGGTTAAGCCGTTAAAATGTTATGGTGGAGTAAAGAAACTTACAAATATACATACATGAATCCTGAAAACATAACACTCCTTTTTTAGGCAGTCGTGTAAAAAGTAGTAATTTATCCAGAAGAAGCCTGTTCACTCTTACACTGTCTTGTGTTTTGTAACACTCGATGCAAGACTTATGGCCTATAAAATTCTCGTAACGGCTCTTGACAACAATTTTATGTGCACTTCAAGCCATGTAGCAGTTTCGAGTTTAAAGGTTGAAGTACACTCTTATCTTTAGTCTGACCACGAAGGTTTTGATAGATCTGTGAACACCTAGCTTTTAAACCATTCCAGTGTTGTTGGGTAGCAGTGGTGGCCGAGTGGCAACGGCCCCGACTTACGAATTGTAAGTCGCGGGTTCCAACCCAGCCAGGCGCATTACTTTGTGTAAGTAATTTCATCACAACTGCTCTCAAAACGGTGAAGGAAAACATCGTGAGGATACATATATGTCCTAGAACCAAGAATTCGAAGACATTTGACATTCACCAACCTGCACTGGGCCCGCGTGGTGGATTACGACCCATTCCCTCTCCTAAAGGAGACCTGAGTCCCAGCAGTGTGAACATTAAAAGGCTGATTATGCTTATGCTTATGCTAGTGTTGTTTTGGATCTGTTTTTAATAAAATACAAGGTGTTACAGGTTAAACCTAAGTGTGAGGGGATCATTGTAGCAACTGTAGAATCAACTCAGAAATCACGAAAAATAAATCAGTTTGAACAACTGGTTACTGACACATTTTGTCAAGTTATGAAGGGGGGGCTCAGCGGCTGATTTTGTTTGAAATTTTACAGGTTAAACCTAAATGTGAGGGGATCATTGTAGCGACTAAATCGACACAGAAATCATGAAAAAAAAACAGAACAGTTGATCAGTACATTTTGCTAAGTTCGCGCTTTCAGGTTGGGTCCTAAATAAAAGTGGTTCATTATAATGACTATAATGACCCTATTTAGATTTTGCTTTTAATTTGTAACATTATTTAGTCGGATGAAAAATCGTATCTTGTGACTCGATTATAAAAGTTCTTTTACGAATAGAAATATACATTATGGCTTAAGAGCGTATACGCTAAACGGCATTTAATACAAATTTTCAAGTCGTTATTATCCGAAATGACTGAACCGATTTTAATGAAACATCACACATTATTATATATTATACTTATTAGTTGAAAACGTTTTCGATAAATAGTGTAACAGTTAAATTAGACTCATTTTAAATTTTCCCTACAAACACAAATTCCAGTTATCTTTTTTAAAATAAGACATTTCGAAAATGTAACTAACTTTTTAGACCTATGTGTCTTGCTTATATGTGTGCAGTTTCATTAAAATCGGTTCAGTCATTTCGCAAAGAAAAATGCACAGTTGCTGTTAGGCAAGGCACATGGCGTGGCAAAAATAAATAAACAGAGTAAAATACAGGGTTGCCTTTTAAGTGCTAAATGTGTTAAATGTTACAACAAAATACCTTGTAACATATTAGAATTAAATGAAAGAAAATTTAAAACTTTTATTAAAACCACCCTTTGTAAACAAGCATATTACAAATTAGAAGATTACATTCAGGATAAGAATGCTTGGAAACATGCTGGTCTTGCTCCATAGGGCAATCAAGGGTGTAGACAAAATCAAACTGGTTGATAATTTATGAGTGAATTATATTTATGAATGCATTTTGTTTGTGTCTTATACTTTTTTTTTCTTTTTATTATTTCAATATTTGTAAATATGTGAGTACCATGGGCATGAGATATTTAGAAGTTTACCTCTGCTGGTAATACTTTGTTCTATAACTAGTATACTTGGTGCATCGTCCTCACATATATGAAGTATTTATTGTATTACCAAATATTGTAAAACATTGATTTCAAAAGAGTAACTATGGAGTTTCTTGTCCGTTCTTCTCCATAAGAATCTACCTTTGCGAATGGACGCTAGAGTCACTTAATTTATGATATTTTTTATTGATGACGTTCAAAAGTGCCGTTAATGGCCTAATTGAAATAAACGTTTTGAGTTTGAGTTTTTGAGTCGTGTCGTTTGCAAACCTCCCGCAATTATTTAAATAGATCACCCGCCTTACAGCCCTAACTTGAGCCCTAACGATTTTTTTACATTCCCCAAAATTAAGAAAAGTCTTCGTGCTCAACGTTTCAGCTAACCCGAAGAAGCTGTTGACGCATAAAAATCGACCATGTTGGCTACCACCACTTCAGAGTGGAATAAATGTTATAAAAACTGGTTTAAACGCATGCAAAAGTGTATTAGTAGTAGTAGTAGAAAATTAATTGAAAAACAATAAATGGTAATAATCTGTTAGATAGTCTAAACTTATTTCAAATGATACAACTTAAAAGGCAGCCCTCGTAAGTATTAGATACTTTAGCGATAAGTCCGCCCCTTGTGTCACCCTATGTATTGTTTTCTTCATCTATATTTTCTGTATGGTGTACATAATCAAGAGTATTATATCTATCTATCTATCCTTGTACCTAAGTTTTAGAATAAATAGAACCAGCGGTTTAAAAGCACTTAATAATATTTCCCAACACAAAGTTCATACACTGATTAGAAGACTTTGTTAACCGTTATGTGTACAGTTCAACCGTTAATATATTGTTACTCGTAAATGAAAACTTATCATGAACTTATTCCTTAGAAAGTTTTCATCGGTTTTCCAAACTGCGTTCTCTCGTAAAGTGAAATAAGGTATGAGTTATATTGATGGCGAGTTGTAAATATCAGATAACTTTAATAAAGGACCGTAAAGATGGTCTTTTGACGGACAAAAAAAAGTCATTGCTTTTAAAATTACATCTTTAAAAGCGATGACTTTTTTGTTATCAGCGAAAGTTTCTACTTTGAAGGTCTCATTAAAAATTTTATTTGCTAACGTTTTTGGGCTTCTTGTACACTTTTGATTTAGTAACAGTTGTTCAGGAAGATAAATGGTTCAGTTCAGAAAACCAGCGTCAGTTACTAGTTATCTGCCCGGAGGAGCAGCAGGAGGCATGGGAAGCGGTCACCTCCTTTTGCGAAGCAGTAATGCTAGCGAAAGAGGAGGCAAAACGCGTGTGAGAGAGAGAAACCTCACGCTCCAGCCGACGCAACAGAAGAAGACGCCTAGGGCGTCGGGAAACTCAGGGCGATTCTCGGCTACCATAGGCGCCGGCCTGCGGACGGCGAGCTATGAGTGGCTCGCCTTCTGATAGCAACCAGGCCTCATGGAGCTGTCAGCAAAAAAGACGGGACGCCATAGGGTCAGTGCCTGCTAAGGTTGTGGAATTTGTTCGAAGAGTCACCGCGGCCCTGGAACGCAAAGGGCACTAGAGGGATTACGGGTGGGTTTTAGTCTGTAAGAGTCTGACACTCGCTTCCGCTCCGCCCAGAGCGGGAGAAGTCATTTGATGATTTCCGATCCAGAAAAAAAGGTTTTAGTTATCTGACACTCATGCTGAACTGGACGGAACTCTTTGATGTTTTAAAAACAGTATGATGTTTTTTTTGTCCTGTAAACGTGCTGTGTGTCTGTAAGTCTGTGAACATAAATTTATTTTATTTCATTCTGTTTTCTACGGTTGACCGACTAATAATCTTGATTTTATTCACAAAAAGGCGATGCAAAGCTAAAAACATGACACTTTGCACAAGATTTTCAAGCAAAATAAAAACGGCACTAAGGCATGTTTTTTTTATTCTCTCTCTTAGTATTATAGAGCATGTAATATTGTTTGTGAGCTAGACTCATCCTTGCCGATGGATTTTCTCATTAAGAAATAGACTATCCAAATAATTTTGCTGTATCTATAATTCCACGGTAAACCGTAGTCAATACCATTTTCAATAATTATGACAATCCCGTTACTGCATTTAGAAGCCCGGAACTCCGACCACGGTCTCACCTTAGAATATCGAGTTCTCTCATAATTGAGTTGAGGAGGTCAAAGGGCGGCCGCGCTGCGTAAAATATTGATAGTCAACCGCATCTGGTTTTACCGGAAGGTAGCCGTAATTTTGTTTGGAAAAGGAAGTAAAATCGATACTGTTTGGGATAGATTTTTTTTTGTCATTAAAAATTCTGATTTAGATGCGTGCAATCATCAATTTAAGGGACAGGCATGATAAGATGGTGCAAAACGTAGTCATACCATTTTTATCAACATTGATTTTTCTCAGGTATGTCAAACTAGTGAATGTCGCGTCAATCTGTTTAAAAAATTTCTATAACTACGAAAACCAGCACAAGATGATTGCTAGATCATCTTTTGCTGGTTATATAAATTATATTAAGTCCAATAATAATAGTATCCACTAATATACCGAATGCCTTGTCAAAATGGCTAAAAGGACGAAGTGGACAATATGGTATAATCGATGTCGATATAATTCACAAATAATATACTTATAACGCTATATTATTTAAGACGCTAATGGCAGTTAATCTCCTTTATTATTTTCCGATCCCAAGACAAGTCGTAGGGTTCGCTAGAAGTTGCGGAATTTGTTCGAAAGAGTTACCGCGGCCCTGGAACGCATAGGGCACAAGGAGGATCACGGGTGGGTTTTAGTCAGTAAAAGTCTGACACTCCCTACCGCTCCACCCAGGGCGGGAGGGGTCATTTGATGATTTCCCATCCAAACAAAAAAAAAGAAAAGGGTTCACTAGAAACACTCTATTTGCAGAATTATATGCATTTTACCTAAAGTTACAGAGGATAAATAGTCTCCACCATATACATGCCAGCGCGTTTTTGAACGTCATACAAACACTAAGCCATTTCATTCTTTAATTTTTTATTTGTATAAGTTTATACAGTGTGAAATTTTAATGGTTGTTTTCCCGAAGCGAAATGAGTTTGTATCGGTAATACAATCGATTTATATATATAAAAAATATTAGACTCCATAAATGGCAGATTAACAATTGTGATAAACAAAACTCGAAAGCGACTTGAATCAACAGTAAGTGCATCGCGCGATATGTAGGTACGCGGCGGTACGTGCGTCTCATGTAGGTATCTACCTACTTTATGTCTAGTGCACTACTATTGATTCTCACTCTTTCGAGTTTATGAACACTTTTTTAATGATTTGAAAAAAAAACATTTATTTTTTTAGTTTAACTTTGTGTTTCGATAGTACTACTGATGGGTAATCGTCCTGCCGCGGGAAAACAACCATTAAGATTTCACACTGTATATCTTAAACAGGCTCATTAACTTAAAAACAATTATATAACCTAGGGAAGTGCGGGGCCTCCTAACACAAGCAAACTATTTGCTTAAAAGCATGCTCCCCATTGTAACTAGAAAAAAATAAAATAAGTTGAAGCAACAATTTTTTTTAAGTGCCAGTTTTAGTCCAGTCCCAGAATTACTAAGAAAGAGTCACTGGCTTTAGGAGGAACACGAATGAGTTTTAGTCATTAAGGCTCTGACACTTCCTTCTGCTCCACCTAGAGCGGAAGCAGTCATTTGATGATACACCATACTTAAATATACGACCTATGTACGTTTATACCTAACATCAAAAACTACCCTCAATCATCCTATGTAACAAAAAGAATTCGCTGTCTGTTCACCATTCACCCGCTCTTCTATCTGCAAAGCCCTTTCCGACGACCCATATATTTGAGCCGTCAACGAATTCATTGTTTAAGGCCATTACTCTTAAGGGCTGTGCGCACCCGGCTTTATTGCGACCCGCGTGTTTTATCTCTAGTGTGTGTACAGCTTAACTGAAGTTGGTGTCGAATTTGATCAGTATGAGGTTAGTTTGTTTCATATTTGATTAAATTGTTGAACACTACAAGGATTCAAGCGGTGAAGTGGGGTTAATTTAGTCAGGAAACTGAAAATGTATGTTCTAGTAACACAAATGTGAAGGTATTAAGTGATATTCATTTATCTGCACTAGCCGTCCATGAGAGAAATCATTGCATGACTTCTCCCGCTCTGGGCAGAACGGAAGGGAGTGTCAGACTCTTCACTAGATAGTATAAAACAAAGTCGCTTTCTCTGTCCCTATATCCCTATGTATGCTTAAATCTTTAAAACTGCACAACGGATTTTGATGCGGTTTTTTTTTCAATAGATAGAGTGATTGAAGAGGAAGCTTTATTTGTATAATACATGCATATTATATTAGAGGAAATATTAGTATCTACATTGCACCCGTGCGAAGCCCGGGTGGGTCGCTAGTACTGACTAAAACCCACCCGTGTTCCTCCTAGTGCCCTTAGTGTTCCAGGGCCGCGGTGACTCTTTCGAATAAATTCCGCAACCCTAGCAGGTACTGAACCTATGGGGCCCCGTCTTCTTTGCTGTCATCTCTTTGAGGTGCGCGTGGAACACGACACGCCATGGACCTGGGCCTGGTTGTTATCGGACGGCGAGCCATCCATAACTCGCCACCGCAGGCCCAAAACACCTTCAACACAAAACAATAGAAAACATATTCTTCTAACTTGTCATACCAATAAAAAAGTAACTCACTTTCATAGAAAACGAATATTGGTCTGGCGCTAGACTGTTATTCTCAAAGGAACTATGTAGAAAAACCTAGTACGTAAGTAAAATATGTATTGTTCTTTAAGTTATAAATCCCTAAAGGTAAATAAAACGTGGTACCTATTCTTTATTGGGCATATGTATTTGGAAATTTTTTGTTGTATTATCGTTTAGGGCAAAAAGTCAAAGACGTCTTTCCACGCTTTGCCGCTAAGCCAATGCTTCCACCCGGAAGCAAAATGCTTTTAAGCGTTAATAACTGCGTTATATTGCGTTCACTTATCCGTTTGTCAAGCTTAATGGCGGCGGTATTACCTTACAATCGCTCGTTTTTCCGCTCTGTTGGCAATATAGAGCTTAAAGCGCTTCAAGCAGTGCTTGTTAAAATCTAGGGTATCAGCTATGCAGCTTATTTTTATAAGGGTACTAAGATAAAAGAACAAACAACAAAGTACACAATCATTATTTTTTACACGACTGCCCAAAAACAGGAGTGTTGTTTTCAGGATTCATTTATGTATGTATGTTTGGGAGTTTCTTTATTCCACCATAACTTCTTAACGGCTTAACCGATACCAATGTATCGTTAGAAGCGTTGAGTTATCTCATATCTATACTAATATTATAAAGCTGAAGAGTTTGTTTGCTTGTTTGTTTGATGTTTGTTTGTTTGTTTGTTTGTTTGTTTGTTTGTTTGAACGCGCTAATCTCAGGAACTACTGGTTCGAATTGAAAAATTATTTTTGGGTTGAATAGACCATTTATCGAGGAAGGCTTTAGGCTATATATCATCACGCTTAAGCCAATAGGAGCGGAGCAGCGATAAAGAATGTTTTAAAATCGGGGATTCCACGGGGACGAAGTCGCGGGCAGCAGCTAGTAATCAATAAAAAGGGGTAGATATGGTCCACAAATAAAAAAAAGCAAAATATTTTGTTTTCATGAAAATTAGATTAAATATATTGTCATCGTCTAAAGCTAGCAAAAAAGTATGAAATAAAAACATATATATATAATAATAATAAATAAAAACATATATACAGCTTTTTAAATAAAATAAAAAGATAAAAAATAACTTCCAGCAGTTGATACATTCATTTTATCTTAGAGTAATCTAAAATATTAGGTAAGCATCGTATTAATGTATTGCACAAGAGGTACTAATTTGGGGAAACAGTGTTCAGCCGCGGAAAGCATCACATCATAAAACACTCAGCCTTTTAGTACCCACTGCTGGGACACAGCCCTCCTCTCTAGGAGTGGGAATGGGCCGTAATCAACTACGAGGGCCCAGTGCGGCTGGGTATATGTAACATGTCTTCGAATTTTTGGTTCTAGGACATGCCGGTTTCCTCACGATGTTTTCCTTCACCGTTTTGAGAACAGTGGTGATGTAAAATACACAAAGTAATGCGCCTGGCTGGGTTTAAACCCGCGACTTACAATTCGTAAGTCGAGGCCGTTACCACTCGGCTACCACTGCTCTCTCTAAAATACGAATACATTGGTTCCAATGTCGCTTCAGTAGACTTATAATATTCTTAAGATAATTTTGGATTATTCCTATTCTATAATCTAATTATTAATTTTACTTAAGTTAGTGTCCGTTTTCTAGTACAGAATCCTAAAAACTATTTTTATTGTTCTATTTAAAAAATGTAGCACTAGCTTCAAAAGTTTATATTTCTAAAATATTAAGCTATGATTAAGTAAAATATAACCTATATATCTGTACTTTGTATCCATGATCCATGACTCCTCCTGCTCCCGCGAAACTGGTGAGTTACTCTCACTGACCAAACCCAACCGTGTCTCTTCAAATGCCCTTTGCGTTCCAAGGCTGCGGTGACTCTTTCCAAAAATTCCCCAACCCTGGCTGGACCTGGACCCGACTGGCATATCAAATGCCCTGCTAATGATTAAGGTACGACCGTACGATCCTCGAAATCGCTGAGTTTGAAAGATACATATCCTAAACTAGCTGTCAGCACAACTTCGTTTGTGTCACATTTTTCATGACTGCTCCGCTCTTATTGGTCCTAGCGTGATGATATATAGCCTATAGCCTTCCTCGATAAATGGGCTATCTAACACTGAAAGATTTTTTCAAATCGGACCAGTAGTTCCTGAGATTAGCGCGTTCAAACAAACAAACAAACAAACTCTTCAGCTTTATAATATTAGTATAGATGTGTGTGATCTGTTTAAATATTGCAATATTTTTTTTCAAAGCCATTCCGATTTTCTAGAAGCGAATTCCTAATTAATGTTTAAATTTTTTACCTACACAGTATTTTACCATAACACTATTAACCTAGAAAAGTATCGTCGGCCTCCTCTCCTCATCCATTTTGTTTCTGATTAAATTATTTATGAGCTCCAAAATATCGGCTTTCACAGAGATTCCCAGGAGCCTGGTTGTTTTGCAACAAATATATGTATAGAAAGGAAAATTCCTTACTTCGGAACACGAAGAAGTAAATGTTTTATCATAAATGAATATCTCGCTATTTCGTTTTCTAATATATTTTTCTGGAACGATTCGGGGGAGGTTTTTTTCTTTGGTAGGTGCTTGGTTATATTGGCATTGTTATTTGGATCCGTATTACGTTTCTCTGGGTATCAAAATAATTTTATAAAGGTACGCTTCAGTACAATCATTTTCATCAAACCTTAACAGAGCAAATTGACAGAGACAGACTGACACGCCACACGAGTGATCCTGTAAGGGTTCCGTTTATCATACGGACTATCGGAACCCTAAAAAGTAGGTACCTACCTACTAATTTTGGTACATATTACCAAGGCCCCAAGTCTGCTATTACAATAGTCTCAGAATGGTCTATCATTGATTTCATAATGGTTGATTTTGACAAGTTTGGTAATCTACTAATACAAACGCGTCACTATGACTTTCCAATGCTCAACCATTGATACTCCATTGAAAGAAATGGTATAGAATGGTAATCTCGTACATAATGACAAATTAATGACAGACGTATGCGGTAGTCTGCTAAAATTTTTACAGATCCTTTAATCAGTGACCTATCATTAGAACGTCGTTGTGCAGTCATTTCTTTTAATAGCTCGGTTATCAAAAAGTATATCGAGACCACTGACCGACCAATGACCGACCATTATGGACTTAGCAGATTACGAACTTTTAGCAAAATGACAATGGGATCGTGTTGGAATGATAAATTTATAAAAATAGCAGACTTGGGGCCCTGAATCTGCTGATATGGCGAGAGTACCTACGTTAAGTTTTGTAAAGCTTAGAAGTAAAATATTTTAGCATCAGGAATACTGTTTAAAAATCCAATACCCTTTAAGTTCCCATCATATGCACCCCTTTTACGACCTAACGACGTTCCACTCCAACGGCTTCCGTATGTCTAAAGATGCAGCGTTCATGCAACCGACAAATGTGATTTTATCTACATTAAACTTAAGACCACGAACGCGAACAATTTAAACTTTAGGAGAAATATTAAAAGTTCCCTCTGAGATGCTACACAGTTCTGGGAAGCTGCGTATCTATTGAATTTTGGACGAGAAGCGGAATAAAATAATGACCCATTACCATTTTCTTGTGAAAAAGTAATTTTGTAAGGAAAGGTCTAGATGGAGTACAATATCTAGGTCGAGGTGCATTTTTAATTTGAAAGTTTATTTCTATTGTCTTGTCAGACGTTGTTCAAACAAGTTCCAACTTTAATCAATGTTTAGCATAACCTTTCAGCAGTTTGAATGAAACAAGTTCTTTGGCGACAGTTTTAATTTATTTCACTGTTGAACGGTTCAACAGTGAAATAAAAGTAAAAGTATTTACATTGTGATTTCAGAATGTAAAAACATTGCAATAACACAACAGTACTGCACTAGAGAAAATAACTCTCTGAAGTGCTTACATTTTCTACGTTTGTGGGCTTTCCGAGAGACATCAAAGCCAGGTGACGACCAGACATTTTAGGGACTCTTGATTTTGTTTATTCACTAGCAGTACACCGCTGACTTAACTTTATTTCAAGTGTTTGACAGCGAAAAATCGCCACTCATCATCTACCTAGCCTTTTCCCAACTATATTGGGGTCGGCTCCGAGTCAAGCCGGATTCATCTGAATACCAGTATTTTTACGTGAAGCGGCTGCCTACCAGACCTCCATAACTGGGGGACACGGTACTTCTTGGCAAGACTGGTGTCAGATTTTCTGGCTTCTGACAATCCGTAACGACTCCAAAATCAACCAAAGATCTCCAAATGACAGCCGGGACCAACGGCTTAACGTGCTTTCCGAGGCAAGGAGAAGTCTCGTTATGTTAAGACCACCACAGACCAACCTCAGCAAGTGTTGCTTAACCTCGAAGATCGACCCATGCGGCTGTAATAATTTAGCCACGAGCTCTTACATACAGCGAAAAATCGCCACTATCCATAATATTAGGTTTGTGTACGATGGTTGTGTATTTTCGGTGTACAATTAAGTATATTCTAATTTTAACACTAGCAGCACCCCGCGGTTTCACCCGCATTGTTCCCGTTCCCGTGGGAATATGGGGATAAAATATAGCCTATGTTACCCGGGGATAGTATAGCTTCCAAACAGTGAAAGAATTTTTCAAATCGGTTCAGTGGTTTTGGAGCCTATTCAATACAAACAAACAATCAAATATTTCCTCTTTATAATATTAGTATAGATATCATAAGGAATTGTCTGTGGGTCAAATTCATTATTGGGTACTAGCAGCGCCACACGGTTCCACCCGCGTAGTTCCCGTTTCCGTGGGAGTACGGGGATAAAATATAGCCTATGTTACTCAGGATGAATGTAGCTTTCTAATGGTGAAAGAATTTTTGAAATCGTTCCAGTAGTTTTTGAGTCTATTCGTTACATACAAAAATATGAATCTTTCCTCTTTATAATATTAGTAGTATATTAGTATATTATTAGTATACTATCTATACTTCTATACTAATACTAATGATATTATAAAGAGGAAAGATTTGTATTTTGTTTAACATACTGAATTACTAGTGTTGCTAGTGTGAATAATCGCGATTTCCACCTTTACTAGGTAAACCAATCCTTCTGGTTCAGAGCTATCTTACGCTACGCTTCTCCATTAGCAGACACTATTGAAATTGACCTGGATATTGGGACACTTCCTCAGAGGTAACACTGTGTAATGAGCAAGCAACACAGGTTTGCTTTCAAGATATACATTTTTATAATTTCATTTCGTTTATTTATTATTTCGACTGGACTGAAGACAAAAGTTCAGGGCCCCCCCTGAACTTTTCTCTTTTATTATTGAGCGCTATTGTTCTATCTTAATCTTCTACATTATAATGTTTGTCAATATTGAATATAGATAATGCAGCTTATCTTATAATGTTAATTCAAAGCAAATTGTTTATAGCCTGAGGAGAACCAATTTATACGTAACATCGTTAACAAATTAACTCCGTAACATTGTGGATATTGACGTAAAATTATTGGTACTAAATATTATTATTATTGCGATTCCAATTAAGATTGGAAGAGGGTTCTGTATAATTAAACAGATCTGAAATACGTGGAAGTTACTACCTCCTTAATATTTAAATGCAAATTGGGGTCTTTGAACGGAATAAAATAATATAATTTACTGTGTTACTGTTTTGTACATATAACTATTACGTAAAACTCTTGAATAAAAGTTGTTCTTTATCAATATATGTATATAATAGCGAAATACCACGCACTGAGTAATTACGAAATCTCAGAAACTAAAACACCTACAAACTTACAGGCTGGCAGGTAGGTTCCTTATAGAGAGTATAAGACGACATCCGCTAAGACCGGATTTAAAAAACTCCACCCCTGAGAAAGTAAAAGTGGGGTGGAAATTATTTGTACTAAATCTGCGCAGACGAAGTCGCGGGCGAAGTGCTAGTTTGATATAAGTAAGTTTCTCTTAACGGTTAAATCAAATTGACAGTTTAAGGTTGTTATTTTCTGGGTATTTTCCTTTGTCATCTCGCCAGAGTCGATTGAAGTGGTCGAGCCGAAGAGTTTTCCTTCAAAAGTACCTAGAATTTAGGCCTACGACTGTGTGCACCATTGGGTTTTGTTTCCCTTTTTTCCGGTTAGGAATACTTTCTTTCTATCAAATGACTTCTACTACTCTGGGCGGAGCGGAAGGGAGTGTAAGACTCTTACTGACTAAAACCCACCCGTGTTCCTCCTAGTGCCCTTTGCGTTCCACGGCTGCGGTGACTCTTTCGAACAAATTCTGCAACCAGTTTTGTTTCACCTAAAGATGAAACATGAAGCTCATTGTGCAAAAAAGCGTAGTTGAGCTGTGAATCTCGACATTAAAGATTTACGAAACAATAGGGTCTTACTTGGATTACCGTGTTGCTCAGTTAATGGGTTGTGGAGGTCTGGTAGGCAGCCGCTCCACGTAAACTGGTATTCAGCTGAATCCGGTTTGACTGGGAGCCGACCCCAATATAGTTTGGAAAAGGCTAGGCAGATGATGAGGGTCTTACTTGGATGCGTCGTGGACACATTTCTCTGGTCACATGTCCCGTGTGTATAATACCGCCCCACGGCTATGCCCGTTTTTACCAGAAATGCGTTGTACGATGCTAGGACGATGACGTAATGCTATCGCACAAATCCTTCGCTAAGAAGCTCTCGCATCTCTGTTTAGAAAGGCTCTTTAAGAAACAGAAAGTGTTGTCTAAAATCGGCTTTACGTACAGCTCAGTAAATCGAACCTGGCATAAAAGCTCTATATTGCTATTAATTTATAGTTGTTGATTAAATTATTTCAATTGTGTGATCAACATTCAGCATCAGATTGGACCCATGGGCACACACACTTACCACCCCTCTTTGAGGCTCCAAAATGTCAATTTGAAGTCAGGTAAATTATATAGCTCAGTAAACCAGTGCTAATAGCTCCACAATACGATTCCAAAGCTCACAGACCACAATCACAAACGCAGAGCGATCCCACCACAATGAATAATGTATCCAGCCTCCAGTCTCCATATCATATTCAAGTGAACTCTTTGATTGAGATAACACCCCGTGATTGCGTTAGATATTCCACTTCAGCTTCAACAAAGGTTTATTTTAATTGTAAAGTTGGGTTTGTAGATAAGGAAAACGGGTTTTGTCTGCGTTTGAAACTAGGTTACGTTAGCATGTAGATGGTTTTTCTTTAATCTTGAAAGTTTTTGACTGTCTGTGTTTAAGATCTGAGATTGTATTTGGCTGGCTTCTTACTACTGAATGTAAAACTTAGGGTTTAATTATGCTATCTATATTGCAATTAACGTTGCCTAATGGACCCGATCAATAGTTGATGTTAAATATCGAATCAAAAAGGAGAAGAAAAATTTAAGCGTAGTGCTGTGAGGCTATTATTTACAAGGAGTAGATACGAAGGATCTTCAAATGAAGTACTTATTGCACTTAGCAGATGCATTAATTTAATGGACTCCTTATGTTCTTACCACAGCGGAAAAGGATGCTTCTTTGAAAATGATTCAGTAATCTTAAAAAATACTGGAGAAAATAGAAAGAAAGTATTTTATATAGTAAGTACCCCGTACGCATACGCACTCAAGTTCGAGAAGGATTTGAAAACAAAAAGTACAATGGAGGCATTGGCATAAACACTTGACTAAACAGAATTTCACCTCTTACTGCAAAAGTTGGAAACTCCTCCAATTTTCTATTCTAGGATCCACAACTCCACATTCCTCCTCAAATCAGTGTTCATCCGAATACTTCGCAGTACAGCGATAAGCTCATGACGTAATACGAGTGTTGGTTTCCGTGATCCGCCCGTGCTCAATGTCCGGCCGTGTTTGGCCGCCACTCACTTTTATTGGATCCGCTTTCAGCCGTGGATATTACGCGGTGGCGGTAACTAGATCGTGAAACATTCGGATATCGTTCGCATAGTATTTTAAGGGACGATCTTTTGAAGTTTTCGTCTCTTGCCCGTTCTCTGGCCTAATGTACTGGCTGATTCAGTTATGTAGTTCTGTTATTGAAGTCTTGAAACTCTATACCTACATGATTTCCATTTGCATTGGACTCGTAAATAGGTCAGACGTGTGATGTATTTCTAGAAATGGTATTGTGTTTTCTCGAGTTTGGTCAAGTTTTGTGTTTTATTGCTTTGAGATAAAATTGTGTGGTACTGCTGTGTTATTTATTTGAGGAATAAAGCAATATTTATAGTGGGTACTTGGTGATTTTACATTTAAATGTAAATCTAAAACATTGACAACGTGAGCTATGGAAGGTACCTATGATGAATTTCAATCATAAATAATACTTTTTCCCAACTAAACTTTGAAGGAAATACGATTTGTTCAAGTGACTTCAATCGTGATTATAATCCTTGCCTTATCGTAATCTGTTTGAGGTATTCAACAGTAAGAAAAGATTACTCTTACACAGTAATTTGTGTCGGCAAATTAGTGTTCACTTTTCGGCCGCTGAATATGCGCTGTTCAATGAAAAGTTTAGGCAGGCAATTAAACGGTTGATTAAGTCAGTTGGCTGCGACACATACAACTTTGTTTTGCAGTTTTTTGGTGTCTTTATTTTAGCTCAAGAGTCGTGATTATGTTTGGGATAGTAGATAGATCAAAGGCTTGATCCAGAAAGCGGTACTTCTAGATACGGCACAGACATGGCTCGCATTGCTAGGAGGTTCCTCTCTCTGGGGCCCTGACCGCCGTTAGCTTGGACCCTGTTCCCGATACGGTGGGCTACTATTTTTCATATTTTGAAATGTTTTTCGTTTATTATTATTATAGAGGAGCTCGTGGCTAAATTATAACAGCCGTACGGGTCGATCTTCTAGGTTAAGCAACGCTTGCCGAGGTTGGTCTGTGGATGGATGACCATCTTAACATAACGAGACTTCTTTGTGCCTCGGAAAGCACGTTAAGCCGTTGCTCCCGGTTGTCATTTGGAGATCTTTGGCAGTCGTTACGGATTGTCAGAAGGCAGAAAATCTGACACCAGTCTTGCCAAGAAGTACCGTGTTCCCCCGTTAATGGGTTGTGGAGGTCTGGTAGGCAGCCGCTTCACGTAAAATACTGGTATTCAGCTGAATCTGGCTGGGAGCCAACCCCAATATAGTTGGGAAAAGGCTAGGTCTATGATGATTATTAAAAAGTGTATTAAATATGTAAGTAGAATGAATAAAATTAAATAATAATAATCCTTTATTTCAGATAATAGGATCCATTGTATGTTAGTTTTACCTTAACCTAATGATAGCACTGAAAATACTTAACAAAATTGAATATAGTTAAAACACAAAGCTCAAATTAACTCATTGATCATCAAACAAGACAACGGCGTAAAATTACTACTCAATTAGCACTACGTAGGCCATACGCATGGTAGGATTTGTGCTTCGTTGCAAAATACGGATGGATTTAGAGACGGCTGTTTGTCTCTGTATCGGTGTGAACGCAACGAGGTAGCCTCCTGCATCGCAGGGGCAAATGCTCTTTGTTAATTTATGGCCCTGATTAACAATTGCTGAAACCTGAAACATTGTAGGACTTTCCAATTCCTATCGCCTGCGTCAGTGCCTCCTGATTAGATTCTGGTTAATTTGTTTGCAACATATTCTATGTGAACTTCTGTAGGTTTCACTTAAATAGAAATTGGCTGTCGATTCATTTCCAATTCACAAGTTTTAGTCTTTTGGGAAATTACTTTTTGGAGAACATTATGCTTGATAGTTCAAAACCTAAGTTTTATGACAGCATTGCAAAATACTGAAAAAAAGTGTTAACATAGGTGTTTTCGTAAATAGCGGGTGCGCTGTGTTTTGTCATAATTTTGACATACAAATTTTAAATTTATCGAATTTTTCGGGGACATAATAAAAAGGGAAACGTCAGATACATCAAAGTCAGCAAATAATTACAGTACTTATTATTCATCAAATTACTTCTCTCGCTCTGATCGGAGCGGAAGGGAGTATCAGACTTTTACTGTCTAAAACTCATTCGTGATCCTTCTTGTGCCCTTTGCGTTCCAGGGCTGTGGTGACTCTTTCGAACAAATTCCGCAACCAGTGAGTACCTACGAGTACCTGCGTCAGGCGGAAGATGACAACGTCGTGCCATCTCTCCAAACACTCCTCAGGGAGGGGCCGCCACGATGGTGGCTGGCCCAGCACTTGGTTACCTATATTTCTCGACCTACAATTCTGTCCCGGGTTAGCTGAAAAAAAAAATCTTGAAAAATAATGTTGTACAGTTGTGCTTTTCTCTCTGAATATAATTTTCTAAAGAGTGTGTTTTTTTATTTATTCACGTAGGTACAAAACCTACGTGAATAAATAAAAAAAAACACCTTTAGCTAAAAAATCCTTCTATAATAGAAAAGCATTGACAGCTATTGGAATTTATAGCACACACATGCAAACATTTCCATAAAAATTAAATTTCATTATCATGACAGAATCGAGTTTCTGAATCTAAAACAAAGTTGAAATCGTGAATACCAAACTCCTCGTGTATATTTCAATTTATTTCAGAACCGCCTAAAAATCGTTAAAGAGGCTAAGACACGCACAAGATATTCATTTTAATCTCAAAATGAACGCAAGCATGTAGCAGATGTTTTTCTCAACGTTTTGTTCGTAAAAATAGTTTAAATGGTATGGCATAATATTGCTCAAGAACACGAGTTGGAAAACTAACAGCTTAATTAACTTACAGCAGTTAATTTCGCATATTTCATTCACACATGCTTTGCGTCTGAATTATAAACCCATAATTACCTGTTTCCTGATACCGCTGAATGCAAAAGTCGATCGCGCGTCGATGGTATCATGTTGACCTTGACAATTGGTGTAGAACAGATTTTCAATATCAGGGCCGCGGGATTCCATCGGCGGCGGTTGGGGAAGATCTATGTCCAGTTGTGGACGTCTTTTGGCTGACACTAAACTGACATCAATCACGCAACTAGTTCGGTTACCACTGACGTGCGATCCATTGTAAGTAGGTACAAACGAGACAAATAAACAATCCTTCAACAATTTAAATAAATTATGGAGGCACCAGTCTAACAAAACACTCAACTTTTCTAACCCATCATATTTCCACTTCTCAAATCGAGTTACCCTAAAAACTAATTAACAAGCAACATCCATCAGGAAAGCCGAACGAAACACGGAGGCCGATCGTCGAGTATCCAATCAAAGTTTATTGTGTCTGCCCCAGATGCGAATAGGTACCTACTCTTTGTGCAAGTTAGAGCTCCCCTTTAGTATTCCGAAGACGTTCTCACTTTTATATCCTGTTTCCATCGTTAGTACTGAGTATTTTAAGTAGGTAGCTAGTGGAACAGTCCATTAGTGTTGTAGGTATTTGCAGGGCGATGTTTTAACTTGCAATGTACAGTATGTTAAATAACAGAGGGTGGGGGGAATTTTATCTAGTGTAAAAATTATTTATTTAGCGGATTTGAAAGCGGTTGCGGTTTAACGCGCATCGCGGGCTGACATTCACCAGGGAAGGAAAGAAAGCAAGATAGGACTGACCTGGGAATACAGCGGCTCCTGGCTCTGGCGATGGTCCACGTGGAATCATTTTTGTTTTTAAAGACCACTCGCAGTTCAGCACATTAAGGCTGGTTACTGCTTAACCGGGCAATGCGCACGGCGGGGATATGCGAATGGTTTTTATGCAAGGGAAAGGGGAGGGCAAATGTCATCCTAACGAGATTTTTTTATAATTTCGAATTGCGGGTTTACGCAAAATTATTAGATTGACGTTTATGGCGTCAACAGAGGGCGTTCCCTTAAACTCGTTAATCTATATCATTAATAGATTAAAATAAAAATATCAGCATTGAAAAATAAGCATAAAATAATCCGAATTAAAAAAATATATTAATTGACAATAAATTCGAAACATCCTGTTTAAAATCAAAATAGTAGCGCAGAATAGTACTCGTAGTAGCAATGCCCAAACCGGCAAACTGTACGCGTGTACAGAGTGTTTCCTTAACTTGGTACGTTAAAGAAACACTCTGTACACGCGTACTTGCCGGTTAACATTTTTAGTCAATATTTTAATATTAAAAAAAAAAAATGTTTACGAATGGTAATATTTTTTTTATCATATATGGATGCTATACTATTGCGGGTTAACGGGAACGCCCTCTGTTAGTTAACATACTGTACATTCGTGGTATCGATAATGGAGACGAGTTTATACAATTCCGGGAAGTATGATGTACCTGGCTCAAAATCACCAAGGTGGTAAATCCACTTCGCCAGCAAATAAATGCCTAAATTCTGTTTTATTTTTAACATTGTAGCATTAGTAAACACTTAACTGTGTTTATTTTAACCACACATCATACAAAATAATTAAAAAGTCTCATCTATTACATTTTATATGGACAAATAAGTACAAAAAGTCATTTGGAGAACGCGTCCTAAGTAGCAATTCTTAAAAGCTAACACCAGATATAGTCATAAAATAAAACATTTTTAACGGTTATTAATACCCATTCAGCTTCAATTGTATCTAATATTAAATTATTGCAAGCATTAATAAAGAAGAAAAACGAATTTAAAAAATGTAAGTCAAAATATAATGTCCGACAATGTAAGCATCATTTTAGTGAACGCAGCTTTGATGGCGCGAAAAAAATAATTTCGAACTCATCCCTCTTTAGTCTATGGAACAGCTGTAGAGAGAGTTGTAAACAAAGTGGCTGTGAAGAAATCAGTTCGCCAAAAGAAATTAAAATAAGTGAAAGAAAGAAAGAAAGAAAGAAAGAAAAATGTTTATTTAGGACTCGCACAAAACAGATAAAATTAAAAATTAAAAAAAAAAAACATAATTAAAAGCTTAATATTAAATTTAAACTGTGCGAGGCCAAAAAAGGTCCCTATCTCAGCATATGCTGCGATATTTAATCAATTGATAAATACCACAGCGCTGGTGTTCTGATAGGGCCTGTGATGCCACGGATACACTCACGGGATACATACTTATTAATTAAAAAGAAACAAATAAATACCAATAAAATAATAAATATCAACTAATGTTCATAACAACATAATTATGAAATAAATTAAAAGTAAAAAATACACACATACAAAAAAATTATGAATAATATCGACTAACTCAATGGCCCAGTGCTCCAGTATCATTTGTCGATATCATAGACAAATGATGGAACGCGCGGGCGCAGTGGGAGTATTATGGTCGGTTGTCAAAATAAAATACAGGTAGAACACAAACTAGAAAGTAGATAAATAAAAAACACAAAACAATAAGCCATATCGACTTTAGCATCATAAATAACGTTTGGGGATAGCAAAAACTAAATAATATATTATTTGACAGAACTGACTATGTTATTATAATGCAGTAGCAAGGAAGCGTTGTGCTGAGAACATAAAACAATGTCACCAATACAAACTGCGTGCAGACCCCGGGTGAGTTTATGTCGTTTCTTTTTGGATGCGTAGTAGATGTTGTTTGAACTTAGCACTAAATGTACCAACTGTTTTTAAAGCACGAAACGGCGGTGGCAGGTCGTTCCAGCAGCGTGAAGCTGCGAATTTAAAACTTCCCCGGAATGCAGCAGTTCTGTGGGGTAAGGTTAGCAAAAGGTAAGCAGATGCTCTCGTTTTGACCTTGTTCACATCTCGCGACCAGGTTAATTTACTGTATAGATAATCTGGTTTTTTTGTGAGAATTACGCCAAATAGTAGGGTAGCCAGATGAAGCTTTCTCCGGTCTGACATTCTCATCAAATTACCCTTATTTAAAAATGGAGTTATGTGAGATCTAGGAGGGACATTAAAACAAAATCTTGCACAAGCATTTTGTACCCGCTGGATCAGCCTTTCGCTCCTACCAAGAATGCACGCCCCATACACAGTGTCAGCATAGTTCAGCTTGGACAGAACTAGTGACTCACAAAGCATGACACGCATATCCACACTTATGTAGGGACGCACAGAGTACAGGAGTTTGAGTCGGTAGAAGCAGTTGCGCACAGCCTCCATGATGTGAGTCTCAAAATGTAGTTGCCCATCAAATACCACCCCAAGATTACGTGCTTCCCACACCCTTTCAATGGAACACCCATCAATCCTCAAACCCAAGCTGACATTACTCATTTTATTTATAAAATCTCTAGTTCCCATAACCATAAACTTGGATTTAACTGGGTTTAAAACGAGGGAGTTCCTCATTGACCAGGCTGAGATTCTATCTAAATCCTGATTCATCTTATTTACGGTGGCAACAGCCTGCTGAGGATGAAATGGCAAATACATCTGCAGATCATCAGCATATAGATGGAACTTGGCATAGAGCAGGCATTTCGTAATATCAGCACTGTACAGGATGAAGAGAAGTGGACCCAGGATTGATCCCTGTGGCACGCCCCTATTTACAAATTTAGGATCAGAGGACTTAACAGCTCCATCACTATCGCTAGTAACCTGTACTACTTGTGATCGGTGAGTCAAGTAACTCTGAAACCACTCTACTGTCTCAGGCTGACATCCATAGTAAGACAGCTTGGAGAGGAGAAGCGAGGTATTGATAGAGTCAAACGCGCGTGAAAAATCTAGTAGGACAAGTAAGGTACCATGCCCTTGTCTCTGGCTTCAAGGATGTTTCCGACCACATCAAGAAGGGCTGTGGCTGTGCTGTGTCCCTTCCGAAAACCTGATTGAAGAAGCGGAAGTATATTGTGCTCCTCAAGATATGCTCGAAGCTGGTTGGAGACAACCTTCTCCAGGACCTTGGAGAGACATGGCAACAGACTAATAGGTCGAAGTTCTTTAATGCTGGTAGGGTTAGGTACCTTAGGAATAGGTCTAACTATAGCCAGTTTCCACAAATCAGGAAACGAGGAGGTGGTGATGGAGCGATTTATGATGGCTGTTATAGCTGCAAGAGTACAAGGAAGAGTCATCATTAGCATCTCAAGAGAAATAGAGTCCGACCCCTGAGCATTAGATTTCAGACCATGCATAAGCTTTAGCACCAAGTCCTCCTGGACCGGCTCAAGTTGGAAATGACCATTGCCAAATCTATGGTTCTCGAAGTATGATAAATCGGCAGTAGTAACCACCCCACTACCAGGTACATCCAAAAAGTTTTCATTAATTTTTTCCGAGTCACTGCAAAAGTATGGTAACGAGGGCTCCGGTTTTTTTGAAATGGCTATGGAGGATTTATTTATTTATTTATTTATTTATTTGGTTAACCAACAATTGTTTACACGGAACATTTACAATATCATTTTTTACTACATTTATTAGTGTAACAATTAATTAAAGGTTAACACCACATGCACAATTTGTGGTAACAATAAATATGTTAAAACAATAACAATTAAATTAGTAAAAAATCGAGAATAAGAATTAAAAACAGTTAAAAAAGAATGAAACGTAACCATACAATTAAAAATTTCATTATGACATAACATTAATTAATAATTAAATAAAATTAAGTACATCACAGCCATTATTAAAACATATCATTTGGGTACCAAACACAGCATAAACAACTAAAATACATCCCATCATAATCTTAAAAAAAAACAGAGCCAAATAAAGTAATATTTTCATACGTTTATAAAATTAAAATCAAAATAAGTTGATTACAGTACATCATTAATATATTGAGTTAGAATTGATTAAATTGTATTGGATTGGATTGGGAGACAAAATATCACATTCTTAGTATCTAATACATATTAATATTCAATCACCATTAAATACGAGAATAGTGCTCTCTAACTATCTCGTAAAAT
The DNA here is from genome assembly GCA_905332915.2 of Hecatera dysodea. Classification (NCBI taxonomy): domain Eukaryota; kingdom Metazoa; phylum Arthropoda; class Insecta; order Lepidoptera; family Noctuidae; genus Hecatera; species Hecatera dysodea. Next base: position 3,511,078 of record HG995298.1, on the reverse strand, counting down.
GTTCTCAATTTGTCGTGGTGTATATCTACTAGATCACTGCAACTGTTAAGCATTCTACAAAGTCGTGGAATCGGAGAGTTTGCACCCAAAACTGTTCTGCGTAAGGGTGGGTGCAACGGAGTAATGGGGTTTCGTGGAATTCGGGATGGGGCACGAAATTTTAAGAGGCTTAGTAGGTTAGGGCAGTCGATTTTATTTCTAAGCAGTTTATAGAGAAACAAGGCATCAGTGATATCTCTTCGGGTTGATAAAGTGTGCATCTTGAAGTGTTTCAAGCGAGTATTGTAGGAGGGTAGCTGTTTGCTTTTCCCTTTCGAAAACGCAAGATGCCAAAGAAACCGTTTTTGTACCCTTTCTAAGAGTAACTTATGCGTGGCGTAGTGTGGTCTCCATACAATACTGCAATACTCCAAGACGCTTCGTACAAGACTACTGTAAAGCATTATTTTAGTGCTTACCACTTTGAAACTTTTTGTGTACCTTTGTACAAATCCTAACATTTTTGAGGCTTTTTTAATAATATTCTCGATGTGAGGGATAAAAGTTATTTTTTTATCAAAAAGTACTCCTAGATCTGTGACGGTATCGACTTGTTGTATTTTTGTGTTGTCTATCACGTATTCTGATAGTATAGGATGAGCCTTCCTTGAGAATGACAGGTGGTAACACTTTTTTAAATTAAGTTCCATTTTGTTATTTTTACACCATTCGACAACCCTATTTAAATCATCTTGTAAGAGCGCGATATCACAAGATGACTCGATTGCTCTGGCAAACTTTAGGTCATCGGCAAACAAAAAGCACTGAGAGAAGTAGAAGCAGCTGGGAAGGTCATTGATAAAAATAATAAATAATATTGGGGCAAGATGTGAACCCTGCGGAGCTCCGGAAGTCATACGGTAATTGCAGACGGATCGAAAACCGTTCACAACAACATAGAATTCCCGGTTCAACAGGTAAGATTCTAACCACTTGAGCAAGGGCCCAGTAATACCATATATTGCTAGTTTATGAAGTAGTATGGAGTGAGAAATTTTATCGAAGGCCTTGCTGAAATCGGTGTACAACACATCAAATTGTTTATTTGAATCAACAGACTCTATGAGGGACTCCGAGAAGGACAACAAGTTTGTGGCAGTCGACCTCGACGCAACAAATCCGTGCTGGTGGTCACTTAGATAAAGTCTGAAATGCTGCTGAATGTGTGGGCAGACTATCGACTCAAATATCTTGGCAAAAGTGGAGAGAATCGCAATAGGTCTATAGTTAGATATTGTGTCTTTTTTGTCCGACTTGTGCACTGGAACAACTTTAGCCTTTTTCCATTCCATAGGGAAGGTTCCAGTAGCTAGTGACACCCTATATATTTTTAGAAGTGGGGCAACCAAAGCAGTAGCACAAGCCGAGATGAACAATGGTGGGATTCCGTCTGGACCTGCACCTTTCCCAATATTAACAGATTGGAGCTTTTTGAGGAGGGTGTCACTATCTAGTTCAGGGACTGTTAAGCACTGGCAATTAGCTTCTATTGAATTCAGAAAGTTCGAGTCGCTCTTAAATTCTGAGTCATGATCAGGGGTATAGACTGATGCGAAATAGTTGCCAAACAGATCGCAGATAGTTGTGCTGTTCGATGAAGTCGTCTGTCCGTCAGTCATTATTAGTGGATAGGCACTAGACCCTCCACGCTTAGCCTTTACATGAGTCCAGAATAGTTTAGGGTTTTGTTTAATTTCGGATTCTAGGTTTTCTAAATAGCTATTGTACGAATTTTTAGCTAGTTTTTGACAACGTTTTGTAACTAACTTTAGCTCCAATTTATCCATGGGGTTTTTATATTTTTGAAAGCGCAACCTTAACTTATTTTTCTCTTTCAATGTCCTTATAACTGCTTTATTAAACCACGGGGGATAGCGGAAGGTAGCTGACTTACAATTTGGTACAAAACTGTCGATTGCTAAGTTCAATACTTCATAGAACTCTTTTAACATGATATCTACATCCTCACTAACTGCAAAATTTCGCTGCCAGTCATACTCATTAATAAAGGTTCTAATATGTTTGTAATTGGCCTTGTAAAAGTTTTTTCTCTGGTTATTCTTATTGTATGGGAGACTACATTCCTTTAATAATGATATAGTAAAATCAAGCGGGGGATGCAGCTTATCAACAACAGTTAAAGAGCAACTAGACTCAATTACGGTGCATGATGGTAGTGTAGATAAGACTAGGTCTAATATACGCTCCGAGCAGTTTTTAACTAAATTGTGCTGAGTAAGTCTACACACATTCATAAATTCTAATAGTCTCAAACAAGTGTTGGGTAGCGAACTATTAAGGGCACCTGGATCCCAGACTATTTTGCCCAAATTGAAATCGCCCTAACAAGGTATTTGAGCTCCTTATATGATTCAACATGTTTTGAAGCTTTAGTAGCTTTTGCCCTATTATGGCTTCTGTCTCGCAATTTCATCATTTCTCTCACAGTGTCTGTTATCCAAGGCAAGGACTTATCTTTAATAAGAATTCGTTTAAGTGGCGCATGTAAATCAAATAAATTCAATATATATGTATTAAAAGTTTCCACCATTGAATTAACATCCTCCAAGCTTTCAATATACTTCCAATCCATCCTATACAAGTCCCTATCAAAATGGTCCAGCAGTATGTCTTTCAGAGGCCTGTAGGTAACCCAGTGTGGGGACGGCTTCTCAAACTTAAAATGAAATTCAACCACTATTACAGCATGTTGGCCGAGCTCTGGTATGTGAGATACAGAGACTTCACGTACACGGGCATCAGTGCATACAATATCAATTAGTGTCTCACTGTGGTCAGTAAAATGTGTAGGTTCTGTAACAATTTGATTTAACTTGCAGGAGACTAAGAAATTGTTAAGCAGTTTGGTTTTGTTTTCTAATTGGTTTAACATGTTAATATTGAAATCGCCCAATAAAATAACTTTATCTGCGTTCGTTATAGAGGAAACAGAGTCTGTAAGCGCATCCAGGAAGACATTGACATCGAGCCACGGCGGCCTGTATGCAGTGCCAACTACAACTGAATGCGAGTTGACGTTCAGTCGGAGCCACATCTGCTCGACCTGCGGCGCGGGCGGGTGCGGCACGAGGCGCGTGCGGCACGAGGCGCGCGCGCACCCCGCGCCGCACGTAAAAGCCTACGCCGCCGCCGCGGCCGCCGCGCACGGAGCGCGCGCGCGGCACGTGCCGCAGCCGGTAGCCCGGCACGATGGGCGCGCGACCCTCCTCCCCCTGCCGGAGCCAGGTCTCGTTAATCGCCATAATATCCACCGCAATGTTTTCCATGGCTACAAGAAACTCAACATGGCGAGTACCTAGCGACCCCGCATTAAACAATCCAACTTTTAGGTTTTTCGTCTTAATCATTTTCAAAATAGTTATATATAATATATTTAGTGTAGATAGTGTGTGATAAATTATGTAATTTAGTATGTGAAATAAAGTGTTGTTTAATAATATGGCAAAGGAATAGTACTTTAAAGAATAAATAATTTGTGTATGTGTATATAGTCAATGCTCGGACATTTGGACTATACAATAAAACAGTTAAATACTGAGACAGGAAAACTACCGACCTCGCACAGAGCAAACTTGAAAAAGTATAAAAACATTGAAAATTACACAGTTTGAAAAATAAAACAGATTGAAAAATAGTTGAACTTAAAATTAGATGTACCATACAGGTGACCAACAAATTCCCCCAACAGAAGCTAAACAGGCTAAACTTCCTTTTCAGCAGATTTATCCTCTCCAAAAACACGTGTCAAGTCCTCCACCGTGCGGATGCAGTGAGTCGGCTTACCATCACCCTGCTTGGCGAGGATGCGACCGTTCTTTGTCCAAGTGTATCGCCTTTCAATTCATTATTTACAGAGCGTACATCAATAGGTCGTCAAATGGGGAACGCGTTTTTCAATCAAAATATTGCAATAATAGCTTTTATAGTGTTGTATAACAAATGTTAACCTCAAATATTTTACTGTATAAGGAAGCGAGAATTACTGTCAAATATGGCTGCCGTTTAAAAAAGGCACGGTTATTTGAAAATAATCATTTGGTGAACGGTCATTTGGGGAGCGTTCTCCGATTTGATAGACCGTTCTCTAAATGATGTTGTTGTTCCCCAAATGACTATTTAGTTACTAAGTGGTATTTTCTATTACTAACTGTCAATTCTGTGTATGTCGTGCTTACAAAGTTATCAATAGGTATACTTGTTTTATTTTTACAGCAATATGGAGTCTCACAAAGCTGAAAAAGTAACAACCGTTCGAAAAAACAAATTAAGAAAAACGGTACCGCATACTTGCGCCAAAGAGAAGAAGCTAATGCCAGAAAAAGATTTTTTTTAGATTAGATGACAGAGGAAGACAAGGAGATTAAAAGGGCTAAGGGCAGAGAATACTATCATGAAAAAAAAACACAAAAACAAATGAAGAACACAGCTGAGATGACTGAACGAGAAAAGAGAAAGCAAAGAGAAATGTGGAAAGAAGCTTCAAAAAAATACAGAGAAAAGAAGAAGGCATTATCTGGCATATTACACAATACACCGCCACATTCCGATGATGATTTACCTGCATCAGCTTCAGTGAGAAAAACAGTAGGAAGACAAATTGTGCGGAAGGATAGAGCCAAAGCATATCGTAAAATAAAACAACAAGAGAAAATCATTGCTAAAATTAAACGTAAATATGACACTTTAAAGAAAAGATTAAGAAGACAAGTAAAAAGAAAAGAAGTTAAGTCTCAGAACCCTACAACTCCCAACAGTAAAGTTAACGCATTTTTAGAAAACATTGACGTACCTCCTGTAGTGCGCAAGAATCTTTTATTTAACGATAATGTCAAAAAAAATAAATTAGAGCCACAAGATGTATCTCACGTTGAATTTGAGCAAATCATTTCTATTCTTTCAATGCCATTACTGAAAAAAGAAAACAATCGAGAGTATTATTACTTTGACACTGATATCGATGTTTTCGAAAAGTTCTAATAATTTCAGTAGGATATTATTGGGCATCTCACCCCACCTTCCGTTCCTTCGGCTCACTCCGTTCGCCTCCGTCACTCTCGGTGTGGTGAATTGCCCAATAATATCCCACGGAGTGGGCGCCGTTCCACATTTCAATAGTAGTCAATGGAGTGAGCGCCGTTACACATTTCAATAGTAGCCAACGGAGTGGGCGCCGTTCCACATATCAATAATAGACAATGGAGTGGGCGCCGTTCCACATTTCAATAGTAGTCAATGGAGTGAGCGCCGTTCCACATTTCCGTTCCTTCGGCTCACTCCGTTCGCCGCGTCACTCTCGGTGGAGTAGGATGGTCATTCCCAGAAAGTGCAGTAAAATACTGGTTCAGCGCCTACTCCACCCGATGGAACGGAAGGTGGAGTATTTCGTTGCTGTTGGCTTGATCCCTGCAAACCTACCGTTTTGTAACTAAAGGTTAAATTCTTTTAGTAGGGAAGGTGGATAACTTATAAATAATTGTACACAGTTTTTACGCTACATTCGATTCGTACTATTGTAGTAAGAAGGTTGAATTTTGTGTTACGAAACTAAATACCTACATATAACTAAAACGATGCATGACTCAGTGAAATCTGATTTAAAAGACATTTGTAAACTTGTTATCAAGAATTCTGGTGGCGAGATTATATTTTTACAAGATTTGCAAATTGGTCAGAGAAATAAAGATATTGGTTCATCCAAACACCAGGACTGCTATACATCCCAAACCAAAGATTTGTTCCGCCGACAGATCTCAGATTCGGTGAAATCTAGTTTAGAAAACACTCACTATCTCATATTGAAGGATAGCCTTGGTGGTGCTCATACATTTGTTCGAGTTAGAAACAATGAGTTATAAAGGTCAATGTAATCCATTAATTAGCTCATTGTTAATATGACTGTTTCAAGCCGTCGTCATGAAATTTGTAAAACAACCACAATCGTTACATGTAAACAAACTTTGCGTTCATTCTCAGGAGACTGGATTTCGTCATGGAGAATTATTACCTAAATCGGTACGATGCATCATTTGCGGGCCGTCAAATTGTGGTAAAACCAATTTATTAATTGGTCTTCTTTTACACGAGAATGGTTTAAGATTTAAAAATGTTTATGTTTATTCGAAAACCTTGCAACAACCCAAGTACGTTTTTTTAGAAAAAGTCTTACAACGAGTACCAAGCATTTCATTTAAAAAATATCATGAAAATGAACAAGTGCTAAGTGTTCAGACCGCAAAACCGAATTCTGTTATTATATTTGATGATGTTGCTTGTGAAAATCAAAGTAGTATACGTGATTATTTTTCTATGGGGAGACACAAGTTCATAGATTGCTTTTATCTTAATCAGACGTATAGTAAAATCCCTAAGCAGTTATTAAGAGACAACGCAAACCTAATCGTACTTTTTAAACAAGATGAAAGAAATATGAGACATGTTTATGAAGAACATGTCAACACAGACATGACATGGAATGAATTTCGTGAAATGTGTTCAAAAATATGGAGTATACCTTTCAATTATGTTGTAATTAATAAAGATTGTTCAAAAAACAATGGATGTTATCGAAGTAAATTTGACACGTTTGTAGTCTTTGACTAAGAACACGAAAACATATATAAGACTATTAACTGCCTGAAATTATTATTCACCTTACGACGCTACATCAATTACGACGTATTTTACCAATATGGAAAAATCATTGAAACGACAAATTGTTGATGCGGCAGAAGCTGTAAAGACAAAAGTACGAAAAATGAGAGATGCTGAGATCAACAGTAAGCAAGCACTGGAATCTGTTTTCAAACCTGTAACAGAACCTCTCAACCAAATTGCTAATGCCAGTAAGCAAACTCCTCTCCTACATGTTAGTAATGATTTTGCTGATGTTCCGTTTACCAAGAAAATTTTGCAGAAGGAAGGAACTGGTAGCGCAGAAAGTAATGATAATAATAGCGATGATGACAAATATGAATCCGATATCAACAGTGACTCTTCTTATGAATCAGTAGTTGAAAGGAATCCAGATTGTGATACGTCATCCTGGTCAGTATCTTCAGAAGCGTTGAAAGATATTCCATTTGGGGTTAGAGCAGACCGCGAGAAACTGATGTTAGGTTCTGCTTGCATAACGATCAACGATCAATACATCACCGTGGCTGGACGTAAATACCGAAATACACCTGGTTTAAAACAGTTGTTGCTTAAGAAAGATGTAGACTTAAGTTTAGTTACAGATAGTGATACACAAAATTATAAGTCAATGCTTCTTGATACAAATGCACATCGTCGAGACTATGATCCAAGAAAGCCAATAAAAAGTAATAAAGGACAAAAATATTTGCAAGTTATTAAACCTCTTTTTAAACTGAAGAATGCAGTTCAGGGGAAGGGTCTACCGTTGGTAAAAAAGTGGAGAAAAAACGTAGATTTAGTGTATTGGGATAATCCTAATGAATTAGTCGAAAGGTTGAAATTATTAATTGCGTCTAGAGATGCTGGCAACACAGGATTAGATAATGAAATTATATCTATCATTGAAGAATTGCGTGAGAGTAAAGTTATAAATAAATAAATATTTGAAGTTGTGTTTATTTTATTACCAACCTCTCGATACAATACACCTTCATCATGAACGTAGACAAATTCGGACACTACATTCATAAAAGAATGCGTTTATCAGAGTTATTTGAGTTTAATGAGAATGCATTGTTAAAATCAGAAAATGGAGATTTTGATTTAAAAACATCAAGACTGAGGGGAATTAGATCTCCAGTAGAAGCAGACGATGCTGTGAACAAGAATTATGTAGATCAATTGAATGCTAACACGTTAAAAGAATTAAATAACCTGGCTGTGAACAAGGATTATGTAGATCGATTGAATGCTAATATGTTTAACGAATTTAATAATCTGATTGGTAAATTGCGTTCTCAAATCATAAAAGATGCAAAGACTACAGTTCAAGCTACTTTAAAAGCTGGGATACCTGAGGTTTCAACTCATTTACAAGATAAGTTTTATACTAAAGCAGAGGTTGATACATTGCTTCAAAAAACTCCGTAATGGTAAAACAGCAAATTGTTAATGAAATACATAAAGCGGCACGAAGAAATTTCCTTCGACGTTCTGTTATTCTGAAAGGAATCCGCGACTTATGGCAAGCTGACTTGATGGACATGCAAAACCTGAAAAAGTATAACAAAGGTTACAATTTCATCTTAGTGGTGATGGACTGCTTCTCTAAGTATGCCTGGGCTGAACCGTTAAAATCGAAAAATAAATTGGATGTTACTCGTGCATTCGAACATATACTGCTAAGTACTCGTAATAATCCAGTTAACTTACAAACTGATATGGGAACAGAATTTTATAACAGCACTTTTCAAAAGTTAATGAAAAAGTACAATATTAACCATTATTCATCATTTTCTACTAAAAAAGCATCAATTGTAGAGAGACTGATAAGAACTTTAAAAAATAAATTATATAAATATTTTAGTCTCAATGGAAACTATAAGTGGTTAGGTCAACCATTGGAAGATATATTGAAGAAGTATAACAACACAAAACATCGCACAATTCAATTTAAACCAGTTGATGTGAACAAATCGAATGAACAAGTAATCAAAGAAAATATTAAAAAAGTAAACAAACATAATTTTGTGAAGTGGAAGCCAAAATTCAAAGTTGGTGATTATGTCCGTATAAGTAAATACAAACATAATTTTGAGAAAGGTTACACTCCTAATTGGTCAACAGAATTATTTATTATAAAAAACGTTAATAAAACCTTTCCAGTGACATATCAAATAGAAGACCAACGAAAGCAAAACATATTAGGATCCTTTTACGAACAAGAACTGCAAAGATCTAAGCACCCTGATGTTTATTTGATAGAAAAGGTTTTAAAAAAGAGAGGAAATAAATTGTATGTTAAATGGTTAGGTCTAAACAGTACTGAAAACAGTTGGATTAAAAAAGCTGCAATAATGGACTAAGATATTATATAACCACTTTATTCATTTGAATCCCTATCATTATAATTTCAGTAATGCAAGGGAGTGGACTTGTTAACAGTATAATTAATAATTTACCATTTGAAGTTCATTTGCCAGGATACAATTATTGCGGACCAGGAACCAAACTTCAAAAACGCTTAGCGCGAGGTGATCGAGGAGTAAATAAGCTAGACGAAGCTTGCATGCAACACGATATTGCATATACAAACCACACAGCCTTATCAAATCGTCACAAAGCCGATTTACAACTACTTAACATGGCTAAACAAAGACTAAAATCAAAAGATGCAGGAAAAGGTGAAAAATTAAGCTCATGGTTAGTAAGCAAAGTCATGAAAGCCAAATTGAAATCTGGTTCTAGTGCTAAAACATTTAAAAGTTTAGTATCAAAAATAAAATCTAAAGTAAAAAAGCTAAAACCCAAGGATAGTAAGTCTTTAATAAACTTCGCTTACTTAGCTGCAAAAAAGTTATGCCCCAAATTACACCAAATCAGAGTACCGAGAGTGATCCCCATACCGAAGACTGGTGGAGTTCTACCTTTAATTCCAATTTTTGCTGGCTTATCAGCTTTAGGAGCTTTAGCTGGTGGTGCGGCTGGAGTTGCAAAAACGGTGAATGATTACAAATCAGCTCAACAAAACTTGCGAGAGACAGAACGACATAATAGAACTATGGAGGGTTTAGCAGTGGGCAAGGGTTTATACATAAAGCCATATAAAAACGGTAAAGGATTGTTTATAAAACCAACAAAAAACTGAACAAGAAGCTACCAAATCGTCCACTTACTAATGTAGACATCCAATACTATGCCAGAGACATCCCATATTTCCGAGGAGTATATATGAAAGATCAATTACCAAGGAAGCCGAAACGTAAGGAATGTGGTATTGTTAACTTAGACGATTCTAAAAACGAAGGAACGCATTGGGTAGCTTATGTAAAAGTTTATGACTATTGTGAATATTTTGATAGCTATGGAAATTTAAAACCTCCATTAGAACTGGTTCGATATTTTAAGAATTGTAAAGTTTCATATAACTACACAAGATATCAAAAATTTAATACTGTAAACTGTGGTCATCTATGTTTAAAATATCTAAGGACTTTTTGGAATAAAAATATATAAAATAAATGTTTTTATTTTATTTCAATCATTTGCAAGATGTCACTCACTTTGTCAATAACTGGAAACTCATCAATTTTATCTACGTACTATCCTAATACGTTGCAACTAGATGGAAAATATGAGTGTGCTTTATTGCATTTTTCAACATTTAATTCTATACCAAATATTGATAAAAGTAATAACAAATACTATTATGGTTCAAACGACGTTATTGAAATACCGGAAGGCACCTATGAATTGCAAGATATTTACGATTATTTGAAATCTGAAATAAAAGATGCCTCAATCAAATTACAATGTAATAACAATACTTTAAAAACTAGCATATATTGTTCAAAAGACGTTAATTTTAAGAAAGAAAACTCTTTCGGTAGGCTGTTAGGGTTTGATAGACAGGTCTTGAAAGCAAATAAATGGCATGTGTCACAGCATCCAGTCAACATTTTGCCGACGACAGTGGTAAGGATCGAATGTGACATTATAAGCGGCTCTTACATAAACGGTGAACCAAGTCACATAATTCACGAATTCGCACTCAACGTGCCACCTGGATACAGAATCATAGAAATCCCGAAGAACGCAATATATTTTCCAATCAATCAAAACAACATAAGCTGCATACATATCCGACTACTAGATATAAACAATCGCTTAATTAATTTGCGTGGTGAAGAAGTGCAGCTGTATTTACATCTTAGAAGACAAAATGATTGACTACAATAAATATGTGCCTCACCAAATTAAAAATACCAGTTCTACTCAAGCTACCTACCAAATAAGACGTCGTTCTAAGAGCAAAATAAAATTAACTAAAGACAATAAGATATTTCTCAGAGCGATTGGGTTATTAAAATGAATATCTTAGACGTTTTATCCACTCCAACATACGACAACAGTATAGAAGGAATCGAATTTCATTCGTACAAACCTTATGTAACAAGTTTCAACAGGAACGATGAAATACGCATACCTATCAACCAACAGGATCTGTACATATTACCATCAGCCAGCACTCTCTATTTGGAAGGAACCGTTATCGTTAGCAAAAAAGATTCAAAAGAGAAAGCTACTAGTGTCAATTTTACGAACAATGGACTACTCTTCTTGTTCCAAGATATTAGGTACGAACTAAACGGAGTGGAGATTGATAAAATAAAAAATGCAGGTATAACTACAACCATGAAATCATTAATATCAATGAATGAGAATGAATCAAAAATAGCTAGAGCTTGGGGTTGGAGTATCGATGGTATAAAAAATATTAATGGGGGAAGTTTTTCTGCGTCTATACCACTTCGGAATATCCTCGGTTTTGCAGAAGATTTTAAAAAAGTTGTAATAAATGCTAGACATGAACTAATATTGTTACGAAGCAACACTAATTTGAACGCTGTAAAATTGAATACCGGTGAAATTGTGGAAGACATTCAAATAAATAAAATCATATGGCGCGTACCCCACGTTAAAGTATCAGACAAAGAAAAAATAAGTTTATTAAAACTGCTGGAAAAAGATCGATCGCTTCAGATGATATTTAGAAACTGGGATCTATATGAATACCCCACTTTACCAAGATCAACAAAGCACACCTGGTCTATCAAAACTTCATCTCAAATAGAAAAACCGAGATATGTAATAATTGGACTACAAACAAGTAGAAAAAATAATGCAAGTTCTGACATGTCGCAGTTTGATCACTGCTATGTTCGTGATGTTCGAGTGTACCTTAATTCAACATATTTCCCGTATGAAAGCATCAATGTGAACTTCGCCAATAACAGAATTGCTTTATTATATGAACAATATATCAGATTTCAGCAGTCGTATTATGGACGTTGTCAGGAGTCCTTATTAAGCGAGAAACAATTTAAAGAGTTAGCACCATTGTTTGTTATTGATTGCTCTAGACAGACCGATAATCTGAAGACTGGACCCGTTGTGGATGTAAGGGTAGAAATTGAGAGTGATTCAGAAATACCAGATCAAACTTCGGCATACTGCCTCATTCTCAACGATTGTATTGTTGAATACAAACCATTAAGCAACACAGTGAAGAAGTTATCATGAACGCGGATATTATCATTGTAGAACTCCAAGGATTCAAATATTTAGACAATAATTTTATCGTCAAAGAAGTGGCTATCGTAAGTAATGAGCACACACAGACGTTCTTGATTAAACCACCGCATTCGTTTTATTACTTAACTCAAGAAGAAAAGAAGCAGGTGCGATGGTTGGAAAGAAATCGTGGAATTTTCTGGAGTGAGGGCTTTATAGATTACAGAGAGTTTCAACACATCATCGTACCGTATTTAGAAAATAAAAATATTATTACAAAGGGTTCGGAAAAGATTAAGTGGATTAAAGAATTATGTGCAAACTGTGAAGTGATTGACATAGGAGAGAAAGGGTGTCCTAATTTTGCGACATTAAAAAAGAAGTTCTGTAAAAATAAAACTGATTTTAACTGTGTGAACCATAAAATGAATTGTGCATTAAATAATGCGGTGTGTATTAGAAAATGGTACGTGGATAATAATATGTCTGTATTTAATTTATTTTAAATATTATTGTGTTGAACAGTTAATAAAAATAAATAAATATTGATCTACTTAAGAGTGTTTTATTTAATATTCAGGGTAACCTACATACCTAACTTAAAATTAGCTGTAGCAAAATGATTTTAAATATATCATGATTTTAATCAAATTATTGTAAGAAAAAAATCTATAAGAAAATAACCTATAATTACATATATCATTACACTAGAGCTAATTTAGAGTTCGAGTATAAATCAGTAATATAAAATAAAACATATTTTAAATATATGGATATATTTTTATTTACTTTAATAAATATTTGAAATGATTACAAAATAATTATATCTACCTATATACTTATAAACTTGTGTTGTATGTACACTACCCAACTAAATTAAACACATCAAGAGATTAATATTATCTACTTACATTAAAACTATTTAGATACTACACTAATTCTTATTTAACTTTATCATAATATTTGACTAAGTAGGCTAGTAGACTAGTTTTTTCTATACAAAATAAAATATAAAAACTTAATTACAATAAAACTAACATTTATGATATTTTAATAATTTATACATCCAAAATACCCTAATAACTATAACATTACTCACATATTTTGTATTGCTTATTGCTAAAAATCTTACACAAAAAAACTTATAACTTACACAAATTATTCACAGCTTAATAATAACCACTGTCCCCGCAAAGTTTTTTTGAAATTTTATTAATTAACGATAGCGTCTCCTCCATAACATAGTCCACTGATTCAGTCACTACATACTGCGCACTTAACACCACGTTCTGATCATCACATGCAGATTCTTGTTGTTCACTGATATCGAGCACTTTAACCTGGATCAGTCGTAATCCTTTTTTCTTCTCATTGTTTATGACATATGATTCACATTTAGGCAGAGACTTCTGTTTTAGACACTCACGTCTTGTTCTAGGTTTCTTGTTAGCAGATCCGCAGTCTTGTCTTGTTCTAGGCTCCTTGTTGGCAGGTATTTGTTGTTCTTCGATATCTGGGATATGCCAGCTTAAACTCGGTGTCGGAAAACCTTGACCGTATTGTGAGAAGTCGACAATATCTGGTGAATCACACATTATTAATGATCTGAAACAAACAAAATTATAATGATTAATAATCATGTCAAACAATATAAATAAAGAAATAATTTAATAAGTACTTATAGATACACTAGTGCAATACTCACAATTTGTTTCGTTTTTTTTTTTTCAATTGATGTGATGTGACCGTTCCGGCTGACTGCCTTGTGATGTATGTACTAATCATATTATTATGAAATGAACTCCATAAAACCTTGCGATATGAGTCAATTTCATGTCTCAACAAGTTCAATCTAATGCGCACCTGATCGGTGTCAAATTCCACACCGCGCGTGCGAACTTCGAACCATGAGTGCCTTGTCATCAAAACTGGATATTACATATTTTATCAAGTTGGAACCTGTATCGATACGCTGCGAGACCTGTGTGTGTGTGGTTTATCATCAGAAACAGAAATGAAACAGATTTATGAATATAAAATATTATTTATTCGGATAATAAATACACCTACACTGTTTAGATCTAACTAGTAAAAGGACACCAAGAATACATACATTTTAAAATTTCATACATAATAAAATCAGGTTCAAAAATAAACTTATGTCGATACTATTTAAATTACATTCCAAGACAATTTTACTTATTACAATAACATAACGATGTCATAAGTTTTACCATTTACAATCAATAAAATACATATTAACATTACATAAATATACTTGCGTTACCCCAGGCTATAGTAGAAACTTTATCAAACGATAGCAATCGTTTATCATCATTGCTTGAAAGTGCTATTTTATTTAAGTCATGAGTGTATATTTCATGTTTTATTGATCTAAACAATACATTTTTTTTGCGAATAACATTGCAATTGTACAAAACATTTTTATAATCAATCATATTTAAATTTTTGGTAATACATTTTTGTGTACCTTTTGCCTTTTTAATTGTTCTGTTTAATGTTTTAATACAATAAAGCTTTGAGCGCAGTCCTACGAATTCTTTGATAATGTTGCCACCCATTTCATCCTTAAACAGTCCTGGAATCTTCTTATTAATAATTGGTAAATTATAGCCATTGTTAGAGTCATAATTACTGGTATCAAAATATTTTAGAAAATGGAGCTTAAAGTCTTTATAAACATCATTACTCTGCACATCATATACTAGACTATCTGTGTCAGTATAGCACAATTCTATTCGGTTACCATAAAAAGGTTTTATGATAGAGTAGTGAAAGTCGTACATGTGAGCTTTAGATAATTCTAATACTGCAAACCCTATGTAAATTGGTTTGTCAAGTATAATTCGCACAGGTTTCATTTGGATCGCTACTAGATCATCTGAAAATACAGAGGCGCTATGAAAATATGGGCTGGCTATTAATTTTTCAGCACAAGTAGTCTTTTTTGTTTTATTGTTCGCGTCACACCACTTATTTACTAACTTAACGTCTATTCGGTGTTCATTATTTTCAAGGGTCTTTCCAAAAATACTATTGTTCAATAATTTGAAAAAGTCTTGTTCAAACGCTGACTCTGCTTTTTGGCGTAACTGGGTGTTAATATCAATATATTGCTTTAAAAAACTACTTTGCTTAAATATAATGGCGCGATGGATCCTTCTCAATACTAAACCGTGCTGTAAACATTTTTTTAAATGTACGTAATGAATAACATAGTAATATTTATCATACAAATTTGGTATTAACTTTTTATTCTTACCACCCGGTGGTACGCATTTTTCTGGACAGAAGGGAAAGTCATTGTGTTCCATATGCAAATTCTTCGGATATATTAGATCAACTTCAAGAATGTAACCGTTTTCAGCAGTATCACTAATTTCAGCTAAGTTCAATTGTAAAGAATCTATTTCTTGTCTATTCATAAATCTAAAATCTGAATAGGGTAAGGATTGACACATGCTGTAACCGTATAAATTATTGCAATCTAAATAAATAATAAATGAATTTGGACGGGTTGGATCGTAAGTATCTAAATACTTATGATTGGCTTTGACATGTCTTTTGGAACACATACAAACACCTCCTCGAATACCTTTTTGTATCATTCTAAAAATTTCAACATCACTAATCAATTCTAATTTAACTCCCGTTTTTAAAAGCATTGCATCAAAAGATAGACTTGGCGCTGTAAGATAGAACGCGGGATCGAGATTGTAATGTAGTTTACAAGTTTTCCGAAAATTTTCAAATACATCTGTTAGCAACAGAACATCTGTTTTGAGATACAAATCTGTATACATACCCATGTTTTGAATATTAAATACTGACCAAACAGACTGAGCGTGTTCATAGTCTTCATCGGTAATTGTCTCATTAGTTAAGGAGTTAAAAAAATATTTTTTGGAGGGTAAACACGTATCTTCATATCGTTCCCATTGAGACATATAATCATATGGATACACTCCTTTACGGGTGAGTAGGTTAAATCGTTTTTTAGCAGGGAAATAAGATTGTAATTGTTTAAAGTCTTGTTTTTTCATTGTACTAACCAACTTTTCTAAGCTAGTTCCTAAAAACTTGTAAGAATCTACAAACCGAACCTGGATGCTTTCCCCGGTAGAAATCGGAATAAACTTAGAGAATGAAATATAGTTTTCTTTTGTTTTAGGTATCACTTTTATAGATCCAGGAGCTTCACCTAATTCTTTTATGAAAAGGTGGCAATCGTATCCAGACAAATTATGGAAAAATACTGGCAAAAATGTTGGTAGTTTGTATTGTATGTTACAATAACTATGGGCTGCGCCGCGATATTTACCAGTCAAGTGACAATGATCGCGAACCCTATCGCCGAACAAGAAGTGCTCACAAATATGACATGTCATCGCGTTTTCAAAGTCGCGAGCATTATCATTTGAATAAATCATAGGCACATTATTTTTTAAAATATCGTAAATTTTTTGTGCATCTTTATAGATAGACTTCACAAAATTTGATGCACAATCCGAACCGCGATAAGAAACGTAACGATTGTGGCTTTCGTCTAGCGTACACGTAATATGATAAGCGAAAGCTACAGGCACGTGTCGCTGTCGCGTTACAGTACTCGCTTTAGTGGGGTCAGGGTCACAGGATTCGTACCGTTCCAGCATTGTTTCAAAATCTGCGTAAATAACAAATGGTACAATTTGCTTTTTATTATAATTTTTAAACTGTATGAAAGAACCCCTTGGAGGTAGTTCGGTGGCAACACCTCCACAACTATGTGAACTAAGATTATCGCATGAATCAAAAAACATCAAACAAGCGTCACAAAGGTACAGTTTACTGTGATGTTTTGTTATTTGATTTTTCACAAGTCGCGGCAAGTCTTTAATGAGACAGTAATGTGATAAGTTATCTCTTTCTAAATAAAGTAAATGAATCACCTTTCCGTTCAAGGCTTTTGGTTTGTAAAGCGGTCCTATGACGGTATTATTTTTTAAACCATAAATGTAAATGCAAATTTCGGGGTTATTCACTTCGAACTGCGCAATATCTGAGAAATTCACTGGAAATGACATGTCCTTTATATTTAATACGTTACGAAAATCAGGGTAAGAAGATACTCTTTCAGGATGACTCTTAGCTGGATATAAAGCAGCAACAACAGACCACAAAAAACAATACTCGTCATTATTGTGGATATTAACACATGCTCTTATCGATTTTATAGCAGAAGGCAATTCGATAAAGCCTGAACCGTGCAACGGTTGATATTTGTTAACATTGACTTCCAAATGAGAACTGCTCAAGAACGTCCATCCGCTGTCTCGGTCCTGAAATTCTTCTATCTTTTTTGATAAAATGTTTTTTACTTGAGTTAATAATGAATCAAATTCATAATTCTGATGCAGAGTAAAGTTTTTTGTGGCAAATGATTTCATCTCCTGACAATCATTTTTAAACATTAAAAACAAAGCAAAATATTCGAAATTAATTTTTAAACACGTATGTTCTTTAAGAGATATGTTAATTAATGTTTTAATTTTGTCCCAAATATTAGTAAGAAATGATTCTAGAGAACAATTATCAGATGAATCGACAATTCTATAAGAAGCTATACGATTACGAAATGCAGAATTTATTATTTCAACACCTTCGCAAAAATGTGAAATAGATTTGTTTTTATGATTAGTACTACGTAGGTGACCTGTCCAGTGACTGCGCTCAATAGATGTGTTACAAACAGTACAGAAAGGCATTCTAAATTAAAATAGTTTTAAACTTACTGCTAGATGCTGCAATATATTATTTTTACGATTATGATGTACGATCGCAGAAATAACATCTGGTGCCCCAACAACTTAAATATTTATTTTATATTTATATTATATTATCACTATAAAAGACGGGCTCAGAATTATCAAATAAATCATGAGTCCGTCTCATAAAACCTTGTAGTCCGTTCCATTGTGGCGTGTTGCGGTTAAGCTGCACTTTTAGAACCACTGAGGCTTTCTTCCACCGCTCTTCTTTAGGGGTGGAGGCAACTTCAGCTTTGTTGTAGACTTTTACCTCTACATAAAAGTCCCCGGTTACGTCCGCCGTTCGTCGCACTTTACCGTTGGCGACACGGCTGATGAGGGTCGAACTGAAGTCCCCGATTGAGGTCTTCGATGGAACGTAGTCTTCTAAGCCAAAAAGGTCCGAGCTGTGTCTTTTACTGTAAACAATTTAACATAATTATTATTTATTACACAACACATTACATTACATTTATTTTTTAATCGATGGATTGACGGTGTATTACTCCTCTGTCGAACCTTACGGGGATAGAAAGCATGATGTTATGTTATAATAATTTCAATACCTCATAAACTAATTGTAAACATTTCTGCAAGGAATATAATTGGAATTTGATTTCAGCGCTCTTTACGTTACAGTTCTAAATCGTCGTCGTAATCGTCGTTTATCTGTGTATAACATTTTAATTAACATAACATCCACAACAAACACCTAAAGATAAAAGCAGTAACACAAAAGTACCTTGATTTCTGTTCTGATGGTGAGGTGTCCTCGGAAGCTTTGCGCTTCGACACCTTCTTTTTTGGTTGCGGCTTCACAACCTCGGCTACAGCTGCAGACCGTGTCTGGAATTCTGAATCAGAGTCGGACCTGAAATGAAACACAAAGATTCATTTTGTAACTGATAACTGTGGCTTCATTAAGGCTACCGATACACCAGCCGGCAGGCAGAAACCAGGTCCGTAGCTGGGTAGCGATTAGATAAATACATTATTGTTTCAATTGAGTAAAATGAATTAGGACTAGTGATACACCAGCCGGCAGGCAAAAACCAGGTCCGTAGCTGAGTAACAGTCATGATGGACGGATAGAACATGATAGTTACAACAGCCGGCAGGCAAAAACCAGGTCCGTAGCTTAGTAACAGTCACGATGGATATATAGAACATGATAATTTTACAACAGCCGGCAGGCAAAAACCAGGTCCGTAGCTGAGTAACAGTCATGTTGGACAGATAGAACATGATAGTTACAACAGCCGGCAGGCAAAAACCAGGTCCGTAGCTGAGTAACAGTCATGATGGATATATAGAACATGATCATTTTTCAACAGCCGGCAGGCAAAAACCAGGTCCGTAGCTGAGCATTATGACAGCAAATTTAAAATTGAGAAGTATGTACTTACTTACATGTTAGAAAGTGGATTTTAAAGCACCGCTAGTAGGAACTACTTGTCACTTTGAAGATTCTGGAGCGAATGAAATTTATTGATTGAAATTAATTCGTTTATATTCACAATTAATACTATGTTAGCATAAAATAGGTCATTTCAATTTTAAACTCAAAGTACATGTCTTACAGTTGTATAAAAAAATATGACGTTTACGTCATATTGAACTGAATTGATTGCATATCAAATTTGCTAAACTGCAATTTATTCATGAGAACTGAAAAAACAAAGCCGACAAAGTGAACCCGATCCCTGGTATGCTTTATGATTCATTACTAAACTAATATGTATAATTAATTTAATATTTGATGTTTGTTTGTTGAGAATGTTTAACTTCACAATTACGTTTATGTGAGAGGTGAAACTAACAAAAGTCAAGTCAGTAAGGTGCATATTAAAGATTATTTTTTTTTAATTGTTCCGTTGAAAGTAAATTTCTGAGCATAGTAAGTTGTTGAAAATAAATCATAACAATTTTTAAAAACGTACAAACAAACCAATCCATGTCGCCGATGCATGTCATGTTAAGTTGCAGTTAAACTCAGAAGTACTCAGAACTTATTTTATCATCAAATAAATACTATTGTGGAGTAAGTTAGTATGATTAAATAATCACCTAAACCCACTATGAAAGAATCCAAGAAAATATAACGTGTGGGAATCGAACGTATGTACGTGTCTGAGTTATGATTTCATAGTTGTCGACTTTATCAATAATAACTTCAGTTTACTATTACAATGTTCCCAGTATTTATCCATTTATTCTTTACTCCTATTATCCCAAATGACTTTATTCTACCATCATTCATCATTCTATAATCTTACTTATAATTAAGTTTAAATCGCACTCGATAAAAAGTGGCAGATATAAAAAATATCATGTAAATAAAAGTATAAAAATATATTATCTTAGTACCCAGAAGAATGAAACACGTTAAAACTAGAAGTAATTACACAAATAGGTAATTTCACAAAAGACCAATTTACGGTTTACAACATGATGGTTATGTTAAATTACAATAGAAATGCATGGAATGCAATTTATGTGTACGTGTACATTCGTGTGGGAAGTGTTCATTCCATTGAAATTGAACTTTGCCGATTCAAACTAAAAAAGCAGACTCATACATAAAGGTAATTTACATCTATGTAGCAACCACCGGGTACGGTTACCGTCAACGGAACACATTGACGCACACAGTTTGTACGCTAGATTGTATAATGTAAGATACGTTTCTGATCCGGCTGCCGTTGTAAAGTGTATTTACACCTTAGATTTCTGAATGCAAAGCAAGGATTGATATTCCGTCCCTAACTTTACCACTTCACTGTTACGTGTTGATGTAAGAGGGTGTATCGTCTGTAATATGTTAAATTAAAATTTAGATGTCCTCGAGCCAATCTGGTCACAAAACAGAGTGATATGTGTAAAAGCGCTATTTACTTTTGTGGAGAGACATGAGACAATCTGTCCTAAATTTTAGTTTAATGTACGTGTATCCTAAAGTTCAGATGTCCTCGAGCCAATCTGGTCACGAAAACGGGTATGCGTGTTATTCTAAGCGGGAATGCACCATCCCTAAGTATGTGGAGAGACATGAGACAATCTGTCCTGAATTTTAGGTTATTGGCTTGCTCAGATAGAACCCTGATTATGTTATCGTGTAAAGTGAAAAGGATGTATCGTCTGTAATATGTTAAATTAAAATTTAGATGTCCTCGAGCCAAACTGGCCACAGAAAAAAAAAAAATGTATGCGGACCTAAGGGTGTGCATTTTTTTACTTTTGTGGAGAAACATGAGACAATCTGTCCTAAATTTTAGTTTAATGTACGCGGTATCCTAAAGTTCAGATGTCCTCGAACCAATCTGGTCACGAAAACGGGTATGAGTGTTATCCTAAGCGACAATGCACCGTCCCTAACTTTGTGGAGAGACATGAGACAATCTGTCCTGAATTTTAGGCTAGCGGTTCAAACAGCGAACGCCTTGTTTGTTAACGTGTGATGTACACTTCATTACACGTTAATATGAATAGATTAAATTAAAATTTGGATGTCCTCGAACCAATCTGGTCACTAAAAATAGAATGTGCATATGTGCCTATGCGCTATTTCTTGCTTTCGTGGAGAGACGTGAGACAATCTGTCCCAGATTTTAGTTTAATGTATACGATATCCTAACGTTCAGATGTCCTCGAGCCAATCTGGTCACAAAACAGAGTGATGTGTGTAAAAGCGCTATCTCTAATATTGTGGAGAGACATGAGACAATCTGTCCTGAATTTTAGGTTAATGTATACGATATCCTAACGTTCAGATGTCCTCGAGCCAATCTGGTCACAAAACAGAGTGATATTTACTTTTGTGGAGAGACATGAGACAATCTGTCCTGAATTTTAGGTTAGCGGGGTGCATGAAAGGAGCCTCCTCGTGGCGCACCCTGGAAGCAGCTAGACACGAAAAAGCAGTGTCTAGGCTGACTAATCCCTTCGACTTGATGTGACTTAAGATAACAAGGTAAAATAGTGACGGAGGCAAACGGAGTGAGCCGAAGGAACGGAAATGTGTAACGGCGCTCACTCCATTGTCTATTATTGAAATGTGGAACGGCGCTCACTCCATTGACTACTATTGAAATGTGGAACGGCGCCCACTCCATTGTCTATTATTGATATGTGGAACGGCGCCCACTCCGTTGGCTACTATTGAAATGTGTAACGGCGCTCACTCCATTGACTACTATTGAAATGTGGAACGGCGCCCACTCCGTGGGATATTATTGGGCAATTCACCACACCGAGAGTGACGGAGGCGAACGGAGTGAGCCGAAGGAACGGAAGGTGGGGTGAGATGCCCAATAATATCCTACTAATTTCGTTTTTTAAGTATTTTGTTTCTTTTTTTATAAGAAGGTATTTCTACCTAAATTAATAATGATTAAAAGAAAGATTGTTTTTGTTTAAAAGTTTAAATAAGATTTTAGTAAAGAACCATTTATTTGTTTAAATGTTTTGATCATCTCCAACAATTTCCAAAGTTTAACTTGGCTGTGTGTCATCAATTATAAGACTAAAAAAGTGATTTAATTTAGTTAAGATTAAGTTTTTGTTAAGAATAAAACTTTTAGCAAATAAATAAATAACAATTACTTTCTATAATTTGGCTTATTATTCAATTTAACGATGAATTGAACCCTAATTGTCTGCATATCGTCATTTGGAGAACACACGCATCATTTGATGAACGCCCTCATCATTTCGGGGAACACCACTAAAATCAAAGAAATACCATTATAACATAAGGTATTTAGTAATAAAGGCTGATAATATTGGAAACAGGCGGAATCCCTATAGCTACCGCAGATTTATTTATAGGCAAGTGAGTGATATTCACTTATTTAGTTAATTTAAGAACATGAAATAGTCATATAGCTTAATTTACAGCGACATTGTCCTTAAAAACGTTTTAATTCCAAATTTTATCAAAGTTTTTTAATTTCGTACTATTGGCCATATATCTCCGCTATCGTAAAGGGTAAAAATGATATATAATATATATATTTTTATCTAATTATAAACCTCCGAATAACGTTCCCCGAATGATTAATTTTAGTGATAGCATACTTAAAAATTGAAATTTCAAGAAAAGTATTTAATTCTATGCTCTGCCAAGGTAAATATAGTTTAAACCCAAGTTTAGCTATGATTTAGAGTAATTATCAATACATTTAGCTTCTACTCTATAGCATCATAAAACAGAATTCAGAATTTTCCACCTTGGTGATTTTGAGCCACCTATTATTATTGTATTATACAGAGAAATTCTAAAGCCCTACTAAAGGTACAAATAAATTTATCTGTCAAAGGCAAATATTCAATCATCAACAATTCTTATCAGAGAAAATGAAATCTCAAGGAAAATAACTTATACGATACTTTTATTATAAAAGGAGATGTTCCAGAAATGTATTAAGCTTGGGCCAGCACTATGTAGGCACACTTAATCTAAATATCACTATGCATTAAGTATAGTTAACGTTTTTTTATGTTAATTTCTTATATTTTGGCTTCATTTTTATGTAAATACATTCAATTTAACTCGTCAAGGAGCTGTACTTTTTATTAGTAGTTGTGTTGCTGAACACAACTACTAATAAAAAGTATGGTAGTCAGCAATGAAAAATGTGATTTTGACAGTGACATTTGATTGATGTGTCATGGTGTTGTGTGTCACCATAGAACTGTGAGAAAAAAAACAAAACACGAATTCCGGACATACTATTTGGTTGCAGAAGCATAATCTTTTATTACCTATTATTGCAGCTAGATTAGTTACATTGGTGTTATGAGGCACAAATACGAACACGACGATTCAAAGTTGAACGGAAACAAAACTTAGAACTGTCAAAGTTGTCAATTAAACATCATAACCACTGTCATGGCTACCTTAAAAAAGGGTTATCGCACTAAAACACTTTTCAAATAATTAATTATTGTACCTGTACTTTTATTCCAATTAATTTTCATGTATTTTTATCAAATCAAATCAAATCAACTTTATTCGTAAATGTAGGTTTCAATACAATAGGATGTCATTTTAAACTGGTCAGTTCGCTACATTTTACTCAAGAGCATACAAATAATAATAATATTGGTGGTGTCGAAATAACAGACATACATTTAAAATAAAATAGGCAATTCAATTACTTACATACTAACAATACATAATTACACAATTAAAATGTCAAAATAATATTAATAATATAATCTAAAATGTAATATTCTATAATCTAAATGTCAGTTGTGTCCTCCATAAACTCAGTTGTGGAGTAGTAACATTTATGAATTAAAAATTGTTTCAGTTTCTTTTTAAACATGTTATTATTAAGATTCTTTATCTGACGTGGGATTTTATTGAAAATAACTGGAGCCATTCGGTAAATACTTTTACGTAGGAGGGCTGTTTTACTGCGATCAACATAAATGCAGTTCGATTCCCTTTTTCTTAAGCGTGGATCAGCGGGGGCTTTTATTTTGAAAAGCTGTGGGTTCGTCTTAACAAACATTGCCACCTCAAAAATGTACAGTGATGGCAATGTGAGAAGCTTCAAGGATTTAAAATATGGCTTACAACTGTCCCTTGAGTGTAAATTACATATAGCTCGTATGCATTTTTTTTGTGCGATGAAAACATAATTTCTATCTGTCGAGTTACCCCAGAAAATGACTCCGTATCTTAAAACTGATTCTACGTAACTATGGTAGGCAATAAGCACGGCGTCACGGTTCACACATTTTGACAGTTTACAAAGAGCAAAAGCAAAACTGTTAAGTTTTTTACAAATCTCTTCAACATGCGGTTTCCACGTAAGTTGACTCAGTTGACTGTCTATCATTAACCCCAAAAACTTTGTTGTGCCCGTTTTTGTAACTGACTGTCCATTGTGACTGATATTAACCTGTAGATGTTTTCGTTGTCGCTGACTAAAATGCATTATACACGTCTTTTCTAAATTAATTTTTAAGTTATTCGACTGTAACCAATCTATAGTTTGCTTTAGCGTGTCATTGATTTCTTGTTCATAATTGTAGGCCTCATCTTTTTTAATCATTATTGTACAATCATCAGCAAATAATACTGTTGGGTAATTGATACTTTTTGGAAGATCATTAATGTACACTAGAAATAATGGGGGACCCAGTACACTCCCCTGAGGTACGCCATACTTCATCGTTCTAGGTCGTGACTGATATTTGACTTCCCGCTTGGTTTTAATATTTATATTCGTTATTTCTGTGTATTGTTGCCGGTTGCTTAAATATGATGTGATAAGATCAAGAGCATTACCACGTATTCCATATCTTTCTAGTTTGTCGATAAGTATACTATGATCAACATGATCGAAGGCTTTCGTCATGTCCATATACAGGGCACAAATGGGTAGTGTTTTATCTACACTTGACAGAATCTTCTTGAGAAAATCGTAAATAGCAACATTAATTGACTTATTTTTTCTAAAACCTTTTTGTTCATCAACCAGTATATTTTTACTTTCAAGAAAATTGTATATTCGGTGATGTATAACTTTTTCTATGACTTTCGAGAATATTGGTATTAATGCCACTGGTCGATAATTTTCTATTGAAGTCTTCTCCCCTTTCTTGTACAAAGGCTTTATAATAGAAACTTTAAGCCTATCTGGGAAGACTCCTTTTTCAAAACATAAGTTTATAATATGTGATAATGGCTGACAAATAATATGATGGACTTTTTTGATAATGTTTGTTGTTATGTTATCGTTCCCCGTAGTTTTAGTATATTTTAGAGATTGAATCGTTCTCGATACTTCTTCTGGTGTAGTTGGACATAAAAAGATCGAATGATTCACTCTGTCTATTTGTGGTGGTAGTTTATTGCAGCCTGGAGTAAATTGATCAGTGTAAAAGTCATTGAATGCATTGCAGATGTCTTTAGTTTTTACTATTTCTTTACCCTTGTGAATAATTTTCTTTATTGGTTCATGAGGGAAATCAACTTTGTTGCCATTAATTACTTTCCAAGTTGCTTTACTTTTATTATTGGATGTATTAATGTAATGATTGTTTTGTACGTACTTTGTTAGCCTTATAATTTTTTTATATCGAGCTGAATATGAAGTGTATATTATTTTATTGTTTTCAGTTTTTGTTTTACGGTATTGCCACAGTAGTTTTCGTTTTATTTTGCTGCACTTTTTTATGCCATTTGATAGCCATTTTTGTTTTTTGTTAATATTCTTTGTTACAGTTTTTACAGGAAAACATAGGTCGTAAAAGACTTTAAACATGTCTATAAACTTGTCGTATGCTAAATTCGGGTCATTTACTTTGTAAGTCTCATTGAAGCTTAAGCTCGCAATACACTTAATAAACTTGTCCACATATTCAGACGAAAAGTCTCTTATTTCAATTTTCCACGAATGAATTGCACACGTCTTTTTTACATTGCATTTTAATATCTGCGCCGTGTGGTCCGATAGTGCAGTTTCAATTACTTCTCCGTTGTTACCACGAGCATTATGAAATATATTGTCTATACAGGTACCACTAGATAGGCGAGTAGGTTGTTTAGTCAGTATTTTGAGATTAAATCCGTAAACTGTATTCATTAATGTCTTGGCAACATGGTCATTTTTTAGAATATTTATATTGTAATCCCCACAAATTATTATAGTTTTTTTAGTTTTCCCAAGCGTAATGAGGGATAGTAAATTTTCAAGCGTTTCGAGAAAAAGAGAAATATGGATCTTTACATGTGTATTTTTTGGGACCCTATACATACAGACGACGGTTACATTATGTTGCGTAAGTTCTATGCCATAGCATTCAATAATATTAGCTTTAGATAGCTTTTTTACTTCTTTCAGAACTCTGAATTCATGAATATTTCTTACTAAAATACATGCGCCACCTTTTCTTCTTTCTCTATAAAAACAGTCACCCAATTTGTACTCCGGTAACGTGAGCCACTTTTCGTCACCTAATACCATATTATGCTCAGTAACACACAATACATCAATCGTCTTATTTAACTTAGAAAGTTCCGCTAGCTGTACAGTAAGCATGTCTGCTTTATTTATTAGCCCCGCTATATTTTGGTGCATGACATGTATATACTTGTAGACGAAAAAAACTTTCATCTGAATTGCAAATAGCATTATCGACTGGACCAGTGATATTTGTCCTTTTTTCCCCTTTTGTGACGGAAAAGTAGTCTGTTATTATTTTTTGTCGGGACTTGTATTTGAGCCCATTGTCATTGTTACTTTGCTTATTTGTCTTTATTTTAAATTTAATTTCAGTGTTACATGGTATAAATTTATTATTATAATCAATTGTATCCACAACCAAATTTATTTTGGAACAAATATTTTGAATATACTTATATCTATTGCGATGATTTTTAAGCTGAATAAAGTTACAATGTTCGAAACCATTTGACACACAACGAATGAGGTTGTTAAGATGTTTCTCACGTAGAAATCTATTCTGACAAACCGAAAGTATTATTACAGACGCCTTTGATTGTTTTAATATCCAATACAACTCATGTGATACTTTTAGTGGATCCGAGTCTTCTTCCCCAATACACAACACCAGCTTGTCATGTTGCGTTAGTTTGAGTTCATCACAAGAATGCGTTAAGACTGCCGTCAGTGCTTCAGGGTATACTAATCCCTGTATGTTGTATTTATCATAGTTGCTGTTCATTCTGGATCGCACTAGTTCCGACGCTAAACCTCGGCACTGATTGCCTCCAATTATCATTATCTTCTTTGATATTGCCTTACTATTTTGGCTGGGAAGGTTCAATATGCTTTGTTCGCCATCGTTCCATTTTGTTGCAATAGTACTATGTTCTGTTTCTGGTTGAAGTGATTGTTTGTTTGTCTCGGTGCTTTTTGAAGTTATAGCATAGTCTTCTGTTTCAGTTTGGATGGTAGTACCGATGTTTTGTGATGTGCTTACATAACACCTTTCTTTTAAGTTATTTATAATCTTTTCATTATTGCATATGACTGTCTTTAATGAACTATTCTCAAACAATATATTTTTTAATTCAGTCTCAATTGAAGTTATTTTTTCTTTCATCGCCTTTACTAGTGCATCCAATTCTTCTAATGTCTTCCTTTCATTAGTCTGCAGACTTTGGTAACTTTGGGGCTCGCTGCTTGACATAAAGGACGGGAACTCACCGCCTTCATCCTGGGGTTGGGTAGTACGACTTACTGGCTGATACAGCTTCAGGTTTGGTTGCGTCTTTTCATTCTCATCCTGGGAGGCCCTGTAGTCGCTTTTGAAAAGTGTTGCAGTCATGGGACTATTAGAAAAACTATCAACGAGTCGCCGACTCGTTCCCTTCGTAAGGCTGGAGGACATATTTTTCTTGAATGAAGATAGAGGACTTGTGCAAATCTGTTTCAATATGCCTATTTCTTGACTCAGGTTATTTATTTGTTTTCTCAAATCGGTGTTCTCTAAGCTTATAGTATCCAACTCATTTTGCGTGCTTTCCAGACTTGATTTTAACTGTCTGATCTCGTCTCTCATTTCCTCAACACAATAGTTGCTTTGAATATTCGTAGACAAGTCGAAGCTTCCCCCTAATAGGTCTTCAGATCGTGTTGATTCAATGGAGTTATTTATGTTTAACATTGATTTATGTCTGCGCAGCGTAACATTTTTATTTGCACTATCCATTTTACTACTCTTATAATATCTGGAACTGTTCGACTTTTCTTGTTTATAAACCGAATAGTCAGTATGTTAGTACTAGGTGAAGTCCAGAACGTAGGAAAAGAATCCAAAAACAATTTTGATTAGGTTGGATTCGAACTCGTGCGCTGTATCACAGAAGTCGCTCGATTAATGATGGAGCTACGTATGTTACGGTCGTGTAGACGAAATTTTGGTTTGGGTTATACTTCTTGTCGTAAAAGTCCGTTGGGACGACAGTTTAAATGGTAACACTTTTACAAAAGTGACGGGTGGGTGGAATATTTCGCCACTCAATGTTTTTATTTTCACTTATGTTTTGCTGTTGTCATCTAACTACTCACTAAATTGAATGGTAAATATGCTATTTGGTTTTGTTTATTGTTTGGGTCACTTTATCAACACAAACACCTTGATTTAGACACTATTTTCAGTTCACCACTCTAAATCATAGTAGCACTTTTCTCTGTGAGAGTTCGGTTGAGATAACAATATCAGATGACATTAACACTATCTAGATTCGTTTAATCATATACTTTATAAAAAATTATCACTAAAACTTTTTTTTTAAATAAACTTATTCGGAGCACAATGTTTACTTGACGGCTACGCCATCTACCCTCCTCTATGAGAACCTAGTATATTTTTTTTCTTTTTATCTATGTAGTGTACGTAGTGCTAGCCCAAAATAAAACATATTCTTTATTATATTCCTTCAGAAGAATAAAGTAAAGGTAACAAGTAAGTTATATTATTTATAAGATTGTCGAAAAGTCAAACATGTATGGGATTTTGAACCCAGTTATAATTAACCAACTAGTAATCCTGACAGACGGTGTCAAGTGCGACATTGGCCTTATGTAACAGAAAAGAAATCTGGAACTCACTCCAACACACAAAACATCATAGAAATCGGTCTAGCCATTTAAGAGTTCAGTTACATACAAACACAAACAGAAAAATTATAAGTCTAAAATTGTTAAATTCGTAAGCCTTTGTCCAACATCTCACCTTGTGAACTTAGTAGAAGTGACCATAAAGTCAGCTGTCATTTACATTACAATATCGCACTCAAAGGGTATAATAATCGCACTGCAGGAATATTATCACTGTTCACGAACACCAAACGTGACGAACACTACGTGCAGTGCCCATACCGAGTAATGATTTGGCCAATTAGCACATTGGAAGCGCATACCAGTGAACTAAATGCAGGGGATTGCACCAATCACAGCTCTGATTGTAACGTGTCGGGTCATTTTGTGATCCTTGGGTTGTGAAACTGAGTACGTGAGTAAGGGCATTATACATTATTATAGGTGTTGTGATTCAAGGAGGTCGTTATTGTGGAATTAGAATGTTGAAATTTTATCATCATGTCGCTTCTATTCCAAGGCACAGGTGTGGAGGCCTTTTCTGTTTTTTTTGTATGGTAAATCGTCAAATGACTTCTCCCGCTCTGGGCGGAGCGGCAGGGAGTGTCCGACTCTTACTGACTAAAACCCACCTGTGATCCTCCTTGTGCCCTCTACGTTCCAGGGCCGCGGTGACTCTTTTGACCAAGTTCCGCAACCCTAACAGGCACTGACCCTATGGGGCCCCGTCCTGCGTGGCCCGGCACGCACTTTTTTAACGTCCATTTTAAATTTGAATATTCCAGCAAAAAAAAAGAAACTTTTAGTACAATTAATAAGCATTAAAACCTTTAAAAGCTTTCATTTGAAGAGGTTAAAGTCACTTAGATGTTTTGTTCAATGATGCGAAGACGTGGTCTAATAGATATTTTTATCAAAAATTCCTCTGGTGATAGAACAATTTGCATGAAAAGCGTCATTGCGTCTTTTTTTTTTAATATCTTGGGACAACTCACACACGGCTATCTGATCCCAAGCTAAGGAGAGCTTGTGTTATGGTAACCAGACAACTGATATACATATTTATATAATTTATAAATACATACATATTATAGATAAATCACACCCAGACACAGAACAAACAATCATGCTCATCACACAAAGTTTGTCCTGGGTGGGAATCGAACCCACGACCTCCGGCTTAGCAGTCAGGGCCACTAACCACTAGACCAACAGGCCCGTCAAATCTTTATCGCCTTGTCGAGTCGCTCACATCAGCAAAACCCGTAACAGGCAACTAACACTGATTTATCACTGCATAGTATAAAACAATGTCGCTTTCTCTGTCCCTATATCCCTATGTATGCTTAAATCTTTAAAACTAAGCAAATTTTTGATGCGGTTTTTTTTAATAGATAGAGTGATTAAAGAGGAAGTTTTATATGTATAATACATGCATATTATAATAAAGGAAACATTAGTATCTACATTGCACCCGTGCGAAGCCGGGGCGGGTCGCTAGTCAGATATAAAAAGTATTAACTGCATTCCCCACGCGCCTCATGCATCAGCTTATTTATATTGGAACCAACTCAAAGGGACATGTTCCGAATAATTCAACAAAAATTGCATCTCTATTTCACGAATTTCCGCTCAAACCAGTTTCGACGGGGTTATTGAAATAAAATATAAACACTAGTCGTGATATTATGCCACAATATTGCATTTCGCGCGCCCTGGCCTCATGTGGTGTGGCTGCAATTTCTCTATTCATTATGAACTTCGAAGTTTGTATACGAGCATTATATTCACACATGTGCTAACATTATGAAACTGTTTGTGAAAATAGTGTTGTTTGAAGACAGTCATTATGAAAGTATTTATAGTGGAGCGTTTAAAAAGTGGTTTATTTAAAAAAAAATGTAGGCAATGGATACGGTTTAAAAAACTAATGATAATAGCAGATGCGTGGTCATAACAGAGGCTAAATTGAAAAGTCTCCTTTGTTTAAATCTTTATTTATTTATTTTTAAAATACAACTACGTCTATTGACGTACTTTTTTGCCGCCAAGTAGAGTTGTTCTTTTCTTCAGATTGTTCTTGAGGTCACTTTGAATCAGTCAATCAATCATTTATTTACATGCAGTAAAATTTCATAAAAATGTGCACTATGTTTTTGTGTTTTGTTTGTATATGGCGTACAAAAACAATATAAATAAACAAGCCACAATAATGCAATATAAAAAAACAAAACCTGCATAAAAATATACTTCGATTTTATTGAATGACCTACATCTGTTGAGGCTGACTTTTAAAATTATCCAGTCAGTAACATGTCAGCGCTGTTTCCAGTACAGAGTAATTTTTTTAGAGTTTAGCGTTAGTGTCTCGTACTCTATCAGCGGATTGAAAGGAATTGTATAACAATCGTTCCTTGAAATTTCGATGAATAAATAAAAGTGACATGACAAAATCTTTATGCAGGCTTATTCCACAAATGCCCCCTGAAAATTCTCCCCAGGGGGATTAGATCTTCAAAAAAAAAATCAAAAATTAGGAGCTACAAAAGGCATTGAAGTTCCAGAGCAAGTTACGTTTTGATGACATCACAATTCCAGCACAAAGACGTCCGCTGCTGGACGAACGCCTTCCTCGCCATCGTTCTCAGCGTCGTCACAAGTCTTCGCCGACAGCAGTTCCATGGTTCTCGCTTAAAATGGACACCCGGCACTCTCGCAGGGCTCAGTGGCCGTACTACGAAGTGCCAATGCTATCATGATTCAGTGTGAAAAAGAGATAGTGCTATTCGTCTTGTATAACTCCGTCTCTTTCTGACACAGGAAGCATGATGGATTTAAGACGTCATGATAGGGCTGCAGTTCAGCTTGTCGAAAGGATTCCAACTTTTTGACCCCATCAAACATCTTTTTCGCGTTCTCACGTGTTATAGTATTATAAGAAAGATATGTATTTGCCACATACAAGTTAGCTTAATAAACAGAAGCTTGGAATGTAATATCCCTTTGTGTTAACTTCTAGAGTGCTTTCTTGGCGTCTAAGCTGGTACACATACATTTCTACATATATATTTGTCTAGTACATTTCAGTCTTTAAACATAATTCCTACCTACACAGTACTATCAAAAAACGAAATAAGTCTGCAGGTTAATGAAAATAACACTACCCTTTCCAAAGAGAGGTATGGCAATAAGTGTCAATATTACTTTTCAGTTATGCAAGCGATGAATAACGAAGTGTTGAAGTGGTTGTGAATTGGTTCGAAAAAGTCACTGCGCAATGGGCAAGGGCATCAGGAGGAAAACGGATGCGTTTTAGTTTATAAGGTTTCCTCACGATGTTTTCCTTCATCGTTTTGAGAGCAGTGGTGATGAAATTAATTACACTAAAGCACTGCGCCTGGCTGGGTTTGAACCCGCGACCTACAATTTGTAATTCGGGGCCGTTACCACTCGGCCACCACTGCTCAAGTTTGTTTAGTGTATAAGTTATTCTTATCGGAATGTTTACTTAGAGGAATCTTGTTTATTTCGAATATTATGTTTGTCATTCGTAGTGCTTTCAGATTGTGGCTACGACTTATAATATAGGTACATGTGACTTATAATAATATTCTAAGCTTAAGTGGATCACATTATGCACTTCAAATTATGCTCACATACGATGAATTGTCATTTCGTCTTCGTTTTCGTTTTTTACACGACTGCCCAAAAAAAGGTGTGTTTTTTTAGGGTTCATGAATGTATGTAATGTTTGTGAGTTTCTTTATTCCACCATAACTTCTAAACAGCTTAACCGAATTTTTAGTTTTATTTATTGGCATAGGCTCATATACCAAAACATTAACTCCAACACAACATGAATGCGAAGACATAAATGAGAGTTTTTTAATTGACATTTTCGTGCTCGGGACATGAGTTTTAGCTGAGGAAGTGCGTTCACGCGTTTACCTGCTCATCTCTGGAGCACGGAAACTTCAATTTATGACAAGGTTTTATTGACAGTTTGATGCTCCAATGGAGTTAGGTCGAGTTGAGTTGTAGTCATAGAGTAAAGTTATATACATATGCAGTTGTTGTTTTGGAATATGAGCCATAGTTTATAATAATGATGTTTGACTTGAGTTATTGATTTTCCTTCACATTTATATTTAACTTGTCTAGAAAAAAATAGGTTCTTTCAAATATTTCATCGTTTGAGATAATTTTCCACTCGATTGAACGAAGATAAACCTAATGGCTTCGTTTGGAAATGTCTACATATCGACCTTTCCCAATTACGTAGGTACTTAGGCTTATAAAAAAAGTAGCTTTGTTATTAAGTTCGGATCATATCCAAGGGTAATAAGTCTATTTTTGGCTCTTTTTATCTAGTATAATAGACATAAAATTTGTAGGCCTTCATAACAAGCCGTAGGCAAAAATATAAAGAGATAACGACAACCGATTATAAATTTCGGAAAAGCACCTTAGACACACCTAGATAACGACGAATATAAAGTACATAAAAGAATATAACATGAAAAATATTCTTTTGGTTATGGTTAACAAAGTATATTTACCAGTCTAAACTTAATAATTCAAACGCAAAACGAAAACTTAAAACCACCAACATACATATTTCACAGATTAAATATGGCTGACAACTTACGGGAAGTTTTGAAAAGTGGCAACACATCAGTTCTGTCAAAGTGCTGCGCGGGAAAATGGCGTTCGGGGCGGATGACGTCATGCGACGATGTCACGGCATCGTGCATGTATAACCGTATGACCCGTTTACTTCACGTTAAATATTTTAGTAGATTTAAAAGCTTCGATAGTTTAATATTATAATGGAGTGGGAGTAATGGAGATTATAGCAATATACGCAATCTTACGTATAATGATTTGAAGTTAATTGGCTTCTAATCACGACTGTGTTTATCGAGGTCTTTCAAAAATTTAGTTAATTAAATTGAATGTCTTTCTCTAAATTTATCATATTACTGCTCAATTATGGTCCATATAAATAGACAAAACTCTCTTATGGAATGCTAATAATAAAAGCTTGAGTAATGGTTTTGTTTGTGCTAGAGCTAACTAAATAACTTATTGTTTCGATCTACAGTGAAATCCGTTTATTATGACACCGCTTATAATGACCAACCGCTTAATATGAAGTAAAACAGAGCTCATTTTGGTTTTCATATAAAATTCTTTAAAAAAGTGCGGATATAATGACTTCGTTTATTGACATATCGCTTATTATGACCTATTTTTCAGAAATATTGTTTGGTCATTACTATAACCAAACATTAATTGGACGTGATACCGAATTTGTTCCTCACTTTGTTTTGATTGATCTACGACTATCAATATACAATTTGTTGTTTATCTCCTTATTACAAAAAATACCTAACAAAGATGGGAATTAGCTTAGTTCCTAAGATTACGCTTTTTATGACGTCCGCTTAGTATGACTTATTTTTCACTTCCATTCGATGTCATTATAAGCGGATCCAACTGTATTATAATTAAATTTATATTTATTGTTATACAATACTAGCTTTTTACTTCAAATGCCAGGTTTAGGTAACTGACATTAAAGTTACAATAATCTAACATGACAGAATGATAAAAGAATTAATGCCATTAAGATGAGCTCTGTGCGTTAGTGTGCGTTTTTTTTTGACGTGACCACTCGCAGTTCAGCACACTAAGGCTGGTTACTGCTCAATATTGCTGCGGGCAGCAGCTAATATTCTTACTAATACTACATATAGGATAGATGGATGTCTGTTGACGAACTACTGAACGGATTGGGATGAAATTTGGCACACAGGTGGCTTACAACCAGTATTAACATAGGAACTTTTACCCCAATATTCAAAATTTAAGCGGGTGAAACCGCGGGGTGCTGCTAGTTTTTAAAAAGAAATGGGTATTCCCTTGTTTCACAAACAGAAATGTCATAGAATTTCATTTCGCAGTAAATGTTTCATATAATATTTAGGGCTTTGTATTTTTTCTGTCACCAACGCCTCAACATGCTTTCCGAAGCACGATGGAGTCTCGTTATATAATTGATGGTCACCGTTCTTTATTCTTGAAGTTCGACCCAACCAGTTGATAATATTTATCCATGGATTCGAATACTGGCCGTAAATTAAAAACAGCAATGACGCAACAAAATTCTCCCCTAAAATACAACTAAAATAATAATTAAAACAAATTAGGAACACAAATACGCTTCACTTGCGTGTCACAACGCAGTGCGTATTAATGGCGGTGGACATGTCACACATTACATTAACTTTTGACAATCAACCCAGATTTGTTCCCTGCTTTTAGTTTTTAGTGGGTTATGCCCCTTCGCAGTTTAGGGTTGGGCTGGGAAAATATTTATGTGGGGTTTAATTGACAGGCGAGGTTGTGTGTTGCCAGAAAGAAGGAAAAAAGCAAGATAGAAAAGAGTTTATTTGCGCCAAGCATAACGAGTAAGAATTCAATGGTCTATGTCTGGACGTGTAAATGAAGGAAAAGAAAAATAAGAAGTGAAAATTGTGACTATGTTAAATTCAAATAACAAGAAATGGAAAGACTAGTAACAGTCGCAACTGGAGATTGGACAAACGATGGTGTAGGAAAGCTAAATCGCGTTTGAAACATCTTCGCATCGCTGGTTAAAGGGGGTTTTAAAGAAGGTTATATCTACCTACATATCTATAAAGATATGTAGGTATGTGTCCATAATCGAACGCCACTTAACACGATCTTCAGCCATTTTATAATTATTATTCCACATTCTTCAACATCTTTTTTTTTACTGCCACGGTTTAAAAATAAACCGTGGCAGTAAAAAATAAGATGTTGAATTTGAATGTGGAATAATAATTATTTGCATTTTATTTTGTTTCTTTTACTCCGGATGTCTTTACCGTACACATCTTTCTACTAGTTCTCACATAAATGAATAATTTCAATCAGGACAATGTATCCGCAACTTTGTAACAATTTATTGATTCAAAAGAGTGTCCGTGGAGTTAATTACACGTTCTTCTCCATAGAGATCTACGCTTCGGAACGTGCAAATAACTTGAACTCTATGACTGACCGACCTTGACAATTCGAAAGTGGCTGTAAATGCTTTAATTGAAATAAATGCTTTGTTTTAGAGTTAATAAAGTCTTGAGGGAAATAAGGATAGAACAAACAAAGGATAGATGGACTGTATACAATATTTATGTCTACAAATTGAGCAAGCACTGATATGATAACAAATAGAGAAGTATCTAATGATGACAAGTTAATAATGATAAAAGATCCTCCCAAAACATGACACACCAAATAAAACACTAGTTTCTTAAAAAAATCACCTATCCTGAAAATAACTAGACACTCGTCCAAAGCAATTCAGATAACTATCTCGCAGAATAAATACGTCCTATTTATATTTGATACCCTCTGAGCATAAAGTAATTAAAACTAACAAGATGTACTGAGTGACCTACCTAGTACTAGACAACTTGAGTATTTCTCGACACTAAAACTAGGTCTTTAAGCCTTCGATGGGTTTAAGACCTACTTAAGAAGTTTGTTTGAAATGGGCTTTAGTAAATACTTAAACAATATTTACTTGCTATGAGTCCGTTTAAACAAAAGATTTAAAAAATCTAAACTAACTAATCACGTCAATCACATAGTCTTTTCTAGCCTAGACGAATGTCAAACTACAACATTTTCACGTTACATGCGGGAGGGGGGGGGGGGGGGTTATGTGCCCGGCTTTTTCACTTAAATTATTATAGGTAGATCTATTCGATATCGACATAACTTTTTCAAGTTTCAGAGGCCCAAAAATATAAGCATAAAAAGCATAATCAGCCTTTTTAAAGGCCTGTATGCCAGCAGTGGGACTGCTGGCATACAGGCCTTCTCTAGGAGAGGGAATGGGCCGTAATCCACCACGCGGGCCCAGTGCGGGTTGGTGAACGTCACATGTCTTCGAATTTTTGGTTCTAGGACATGCCGGTTTCCTCACGATGTTTTCCCTCACCGTTTTGAGAGCAGTGGTGATGGAATTAATTACACAAAGTAATGCGCCTGGCTGGGTTTGAACCCGCGACCTACAACTCGTAAGTTGGGGCTGTTACCACTCGGCCACGACTGTACCCAAAAATATGAAGAGCCTAAATTACTGTGCCATCATCGCTTCATAAGTATAATTTTCGTATCTTTTGTGGTGGCTATTACGGCCTCCCTATTATGTACGGACAAGGCTCTTCGATTTTTCTTCGATGAATAAGATGGCTCTTCACGTCATTTGCAGGTGTGACGTCAATTTTTGTCATCCCAGGAATAGGTTTATAAATATATTAATTAATAGTAGGTATTTCAGAGGTAGGCGGAGCTCGTGGCTAAATTATAACAGCCGCAAGGGTCGATCGTCTAGGTTAAGCAACGCTTGCCGAGGTTGGTCTGTGGATGGGTGACCATCTTAATATAACGAGACTTCTCCGTGCCTCAGAAAGCACGTTAAGCCGTTGGTCCCGGCTGTCATTTGGAGATCTTTGGTAGTCGTTAAGGATTGTCAGAAGCCAGAAAATCTGATACCAGTCTTGCCAAGAAGTCGCTGTCGCTTCACGTAAAATACTGGTATTCAGCTGAATCCGGCATGACTGGGAGCCGACCCCAATATAGTTGGGAAAAGGCTAGGCAGATGATGAGGTGGTATTTTAGACCCTCGGTATTTTTTTTTTACATAATTGCAAACATATTAGAGACAGTTTGGGTTTTAAAAGTATCATGTTGTAGAAATCTTGATTGAAGCTTCAATTGATGGGCATATTTTAAAATAAAGATATCGTTTTTAAACGGAATACATTTTTCACCTAAAACAGTATAAATATAATATGTGCTCAACATGAGTAAATTTTAAACCTATATATTAAAAAAAAATACGTCATGTTGATTGTAAAATGGTCCTAAGAGACATGAATATTACGGTGTTATGTCTGAGACACACAAAATAATGGGTATATGTTACTTCTATCCCTCAGGTCACCTAGGTCTAATTAAAAGTTACATAATTATAATCATAATGAATTTGTTTACTCCAAAACCTTAGTTTCAAGTTACAAAAGTAGTTAGAATTTTTGTAGGATTTTTTTTCATTATTTTTATTTTTAATTCATGTCTATGTACCTCATTTTGAGTGTGCAACCGACGATTATATTCATATGTATATTGAGTTCGTTATTTATTGACATTAATCTGTTTTTTTTTTTCTTTTTATTAACTACAGCGGAAAAAGTTTCCTTCAAGAAGATTTAGAATTGATTTATATGTATTTAACTTTTTTCACATTTACACTCACGTTGTCTGTGGCAGGACTACCTTTATTCTCATGAAAACTACCCTTAGCCGTATATTAATATGTGAGTAAGCCTGTATATTAATGTCTAGTTGAATAATAGACCTTTTTTTGGGTGGGAAATGTACAAAAATGACTTCTCCCGCTCTGGGCGGAGCGGAAGGGAGTGTCAGACTCTTACTGACTAACACACACCCGTGATCCTTCTTGTGCCCTTTGCGTTCAAAAGCAAATTCGGCAACCCTAGCAGGCACGCCCTAGGTGGACTAATAGACCTGCAAGTATTAATTCTCAGTTATCTTTGCTTACAGTGTGCTAAGATACCTAATAAAACTATCGTCACGGTCAGAGCTCTTACGACGTAATCCTATTACTTTCAGAAGGTATTATGCCGAAATAGTTTTGTTTGAGAAACTTTTAAGCGTGAATAATCTTTAAATCCTGAATAATGCCTTGAGAAAATGACTTGAAGGGCGAAACGAAACGATGGCACGTTCTAAAATAATAAATTATTTCTAATCTACGTGTACATTCGTCGCCATTCAAATATTTGTTGCGAAAAGTTTTTCGAAGGGCCAAACATCGCTCCTTAAGGTGATACTTTACTTGTCGTAATAACGCAAATATTCGCCTTGCTTATCGAAAAATTAACTGTAAAACGATGGAATTAGGGTATATTTTTCATTAGCTAAATAACGCAAATATTGACAAATACGTCAAGTGAAGAAAAAATAAGCAAACTGTTGTGATATCTGATAACTTTGAAGAGCCTAGTAACTTTATCGAACCCAAAATTAATTTAACCATCGACGATAAACGAAAATACTCGTGAATAAAAAAAAAATGAAATTCGAGCTGAAATTTGATAATGCAAAAAAGGTTGGTTACGGTACCAAATATTTTTTATTAAAAATATATTTGTTGGTACAATCGGGTAACTGTTTAGACTAGAATTCACGAGGTCATGGACCAAACATTGTACCGTTCAACCAAAAATATATATTCCAAAATCTAGCCGTGATGTCATTTATCCGACCTGACCCTTCGCCCGCTGAACAAATGGGCATTTGGCCGTTATGTGGCGGCCGTTTCGCGATATATCGTCCCATATGTTTCTATGATCACTCTGCTCATCCGAACGTGCTTGGTTTACATTCCTATGTCTAATGTCATTGGGGTCATAGATATTTTGTTCTGAGCCAATTGCGCGGGACACAAATCTAATGGGTAAATAGTGCGTGGTATATAATTGGCTGGTTCAATGAGGCTGCATTGCCGTGGTCAATTCCATTGAGGATGTTTCGTGCTTCGTGAAGCGAACTTAGTTGCGTCATTGATAACGTTGTAGACCACAAATTAGTAGCTAATTAAAAGCTTGACAACAAAATAGGTATAACATCGACCACAACAATTTTTGGTCATTTCACAATCAATATGACTATCAGTATATTTTTTATGTAGGTATGAAGAAAACTTATGTTGAATAGGTACATAATGTTTTATTTTAATAGCAGCACCCCGTGGTTTCACCCGCGTAGTTCCCGTTCCCGTGGGAATATGGGGATGAAATAAAGCTTATGTTCACCAGAGATCGTGTAGCTTCCCAACAGGGAAAGAATTTTTCAATTCGGTCAAGTAGTTTCGGAGCCCATTCAAGGCATACAAACAAAAAAAAAACAAATCTTTTCTCTTTATAATAACAGTGTAGATGGTTTCGAGTTCAAAAATAATTCCGTATAAAAAGATATCTGTATTATATATAATACCTACCCATCAATTGAAGCTCAAGATTTAGACAATTTTGGCATTATTTTCCCGATTTTGAAGACACTGTAAAACCCAAAGCGTAACAAGACCGCTGTTATGTAATTACGTGTATAAAAAAAAATATAAAAAAGATTTTTGTATTACAGTTTACAACATTATTATCATCTGCCTAGCCTTTACCCAAATATATTGGGGTCGGCTTCCAGTCAAATCGGATTCAGATGGATAACACGGTAGGTACTTCTTGGCAAGACTGGAGCCAGATTTTCTGGCTTCTGACAATCCGTAACGACTGCCAAATAATCTACAAAAGACAGCCAGGACCAACGTCTTAACGTGCTTTCCGGGGCACGGAGGAGTCCCAGTGTGTTAAGATGGTCACCCATCAACAGACCGACCATAGCAAGCGTTGCTTAACCTTGAAGATTGACCCATGTGGTTGGTATATTTAGCCGCGAGGTCCTCATAACATTATAATACTTGAAAAAATCAATTTCATGAATTGAAATACAGAATTTATGACAGGTCTTCAGCTTTAGCAGTATTTACATAATAATCAAAAGTTTATACAGAATACAAGCGTCGGTATTCCTTGACTTAATTTAAATGGAGATGAAATATAAATTTTCTCGCACTTCTACTAGTTAATCTTCATCGTTAGCAAAGGTAATTTTAGTTAAAAATCTGTATTAAAAATCTTTGACCTTTATTTTGTCTCGTGCTGGATAAGTAAGTTGAAATCTCGATTCCACAAGATGGCAATATGATCTGTGTGTTCCATAATAGGGTAGTTGACTAAAAAAATCTAATTAGTCCGTCAGATAGATTTCCAAAAAATATTGGACACGTATTTTTTCTTTTTTCACGTAAACAAAAAATGAAGCCTATACAGAGCGTTGAAAACTCGTGTGACGTCACTACTCGCTACAATTTTTAGCGAGCCGTAGCGTCACAAGCCCCCACTCCTGATCTTTGATGCTTTGTATCTTCGTCAGTTTTTACAGATTTGATAAAGGAAAAAATACGTGTACAATATTTTTCTATAGTCTAACTGACGGACTAAACATAATCATATATTTTTTACTCAGGAAACATCCCTATTGCGATACAAATATTTTCTCTGCTAATAAAAACAATAAGGTTACTTTGCCAAGCATTATCATAAACATAATATTGATTACATCTTGTAGGACCCTGCTCGGGTTTCTATTTTTAATTGCCAGTAATCGTTGAATACAGCAGATAAGTTATTTAAAACGAAGTAAACTTTGCTATTAAGTCAAAGTCAAAGTCAAAGATATAATATTTGCAGATAAATATGGTTACAAAAGTTCTTACAATGGTATTAAAATCTAGTAGTAGCTTATTGCGATAAATACTAATAAATTAGCAATGTGACTTTAATATTACGTGTTCTTTAAATTATCTGTTATCGCTAACATGCTGTACCAAAATTGTATAGACAAGGTGAAACTCAATCAAAATGTTTGATATTGTTACTTTTACAAGCGCTATTAAAATATTACGTCGTCAAAGCCACATTTTTTCGTACTGATAATTGTTTTCTCTGATAAATTGTCATTTTGTCCATAGCCAAGGGTTTTATTAGTATTCATTCCGTTTTTGTCCACGAAGATAATTTTGCACAGCAGTAAAAGTTTGAAATCATTGCTAAACTGTTCTATTGTACCACAAATAAAATACTATTTCCTATGAACGAATTCTTCCGAGCTTCAGAAATTCGACACATACGGTAGAATTCGTATTGTGCGGCAATTCTCGGGGACCACCACAGTATGCGCTTCGGTTTAGAATCGTATTATTTTGGGATCGGGTGAAATGTCACACGAACAACGAGTTGTGGTGAGATGGTTATAGGACAGCGAGGAAGATCAAAATGATACGGAACTGGACACTGAATTGGGAAGACTATGGGTAAAGCCAACTTTTATTTATTTATTTAACAATTTATGTACACACATTTAATGAAAAGATAAGAATAAGGAAACAGAAAAATAGGTACAAAGGTGATGCTTATTTCTATAGAAATCTCTTCCAGCATACCTGCGATAGGAAAGTCGAATAAAAAGAGATGTAGACATTGTGTGTAAAAGTATTGATTAGGAAAAATGAAAACAATACAGTTTAAATATAACATACAATCCATAATTATCATACTAATAGGTACATACATACTAAATAATATTAACACGTACGTATTAGCACGTTAAGCCGTTGGTCTCGGCTGTCATTTGGAGATCTTTGGCAGTCGTTACGGATTGTCAGAAGCCAGAAAATTTGACACCAGTATTGCCAAGAAGTACCGTGTTCCCCAGTTGGGGTGGGTTGTGGGGGTCTGGTAGGCAGCCGCTTCACGTAAAATACTGGTATTCAGCTGAATCCGGCTTGACTGGGAGCCGACCCCAATGTAGTTGGGAAAAGGCTAGGCAGATGATGATGACATACTGAATAATATTAGAAGAAAAAGAGCAAGAGCCAAATATAATAAGATACATAGTGACTTTATTCCACTATGACGTAATCCGACGCCTGTTTTAATACTCTGAACTATTATCTCCAACATTATATCCCACTTCAAGGGTCCGGTCACAGGTTTTCTCTAAAATAAAGTACCAGTTAATAAGGGCCGCAGGTGTAATAACCAAAGGCCTGTTTTTTATTTCTGTAAAAAAATATACAAATCCAGCTCTTAATCTTCATTTCAAATTTTATTAATGTGTTGTAGCTCTTATTGTTACCATGAAATGTTTTTTAGAATAGAATAGAATAGGAATACTCGTTATTCTGCCGTGCTTGTTATATATACAGTAAGTGCCATGGAGACACTTTCGAGAAAAAGGCGGTTAAAGTTTTTATTTTTTATTTTGACGTTTCTCCCGAAGTATAAATTAAACCAAAGTTTTCTAAAATGTTTTAGATAAACATGTGTTTGTTTAACAATTTGTATATTTTTATTTTTATTTAGTATTAATATTTAAATTGTAAAGCTTGAAAAAATATGTATGTTAAGGAATTAATAATTAAAAAATAAACTTTTTTTAGTATTGGTACAGTAAGTGTGTGACTTACTGTAACAATCTTTAGTTTGAAGTATATACTGCAACAATGATTACGAAATGAGGTAAATATTAAAATAGAATAACAAAAATTACACAATTTGCCTAATGTTTCTTAACCACTTGCTGTAATTATAGCTAGGAGCAATATGTAAAATCGTGGCATCTACCCTGAACCATAATTATTAATTACTCTTCCTCGACATTATTGGTATATGAATGAAACAAAAGAGATCTTATAAAATAGTTTAATAGAAAAAGTACACAGCTTTATAAATACTATAAAATTGAAAACTCAGTTCTTATTATTGTATTTTTTGAAGCATTTAGAATCATACTTAAAACGAACTAAAAAAAAACACAATTCGTGCTGATGCAACTTGCTTCGTACAAGAAAAATTATAAGTCAAATAAACTAAGCATTGTTTCTAAAAAAATCACACGTTTACAGTATTTCTTTTTTACTATTTGTGTGTGTTGTACTCCTTCGTACAAAATAAAAAAGCAAAAAAAAACATCTAAAATAGGTAAACACTTTTTTTCCAAAAATAAGACAGTCTCTTTGGACTTTTTAGGCACTTTAAATTCGTTATAAGTCATTTAACCTCTTTGGACGACAAGTAACACTTTATTACTATATAAATTATGAGATCCTCGCTATACGAACTTAGTGAAATCAGTCTTAGTTTTAAAA
Organism: Hecatera dysodea; assembly: GCA_905332915.2. Lineage (NCBI taxonomy): Eukaryota > Metazoa > Arthropoda > Insecta > Lepidoptera > Noctuidae > Hecatera > Hecatera dysodea. The sequence goes on along the minus strand of HG995298.1, from coordinate 3,466,532 downwards.
TTAAACTTCAGATTATGGTAAGATAGTAAAATGTCCTTTAACTGACTAGTAAAATGAAGGCTTACATAAATATAATATTAAAAATGTGTTCTTAAAACTCTTCGGCTAATAGATTGGTTGCAGAATTTGAAACCGGAATATTTAACCAAAAAACTTTTTACATAAAATAAAACCGACTTCTAAACAAAAAACCAAAAAGTATAAAATAACTTTAATTTCGGAACTCGGTGTTTTTGGTTGCTTTTTTGTTGTTGAACACACCGACTTCCGAAATTAAAGTTATTTTATACTTTTTGGTTTTTTTGTTTAGAAGTCGATTTTATTTTTTGTAAAAAGTTTTTTATTTTTCACTTTTTAGTGGTTCACTCCCAGCTAAACATACCCATCACAGTGTACGAGGTATAAATTGGTGTAAACAATAAACAAACAAAGCGATTTCAGCTATCCCGACAGATTTGCTATCATTTATTGAAATTAAAACAAAAAAACCGCTTATTAGATTTCGATAAAATTTTCATGGGACCATTTGGGAAGTACACCCTTTCCAGCAAAAAAAGAATTTTTCAAATCGGTTGACAAGCGACGGAGTTATGCGCGAACAAATAATAATAAAAAAAACATACAAACATCCGAATTGAGAACCTCCTCCTTTTTTAGAAGTCGGTTAAAAACCCCTTCTATTCTCAGGCATCAGAGGTACAAGTTTCTGTATAATCTCTGCTTTACGATCTGCAGTAATTCCTCTTGGAATATTTTTAGACTTCACCTCAGGGAACTTTTGGGTCTTTGCAATTTTAGCTTGTAGGAAGTCCTATGATTGAAACATCTCATTATGACCCGTTTTATACATAAGTACGAATTGACCCCTTTCAACTTTAACTACCATTATATCTCTGTGGCAACACTACAGCTAACAGCTGTTTTTAAATTTTTCCTGTGAATTTTAATTTTAATTATTCAATTTCTTTGTTATTAAGGCCTATTTCCAATCACTCATCAAGTAATTAGGATATTAATGTGTATTCAGTGTTGGTTTTAGATCTTTAAAGTGAAATAAGTGTAAAAAATTTAAAGTGAATCGGTGACAGTTTATAGGTTACCGGCTCGAGTTAATTTTGCATTGTCATCTTGTTAACAGGTATAATACATAAAGTTACTTGCTAATAAACTGTTTACGATCCAATTATTTAGTGATTAAATTATCTATATTTCTTTTTGTCGCATTTCTATATGGTTAATCCATGTCAGTGACATTTAAAACGTAAACATAACCTTGGTTGGTTGATGACAGAACTTCTTACAGTCGTAATTAAATTTCGCCTTAGTTTGTCATTTCGTACTTAATTATCCTTAGCTGTGTTTCCACATTTTTGCATCCATCCATCTTTCCATTTCTTTTCACTTTCACATATTCTTATAATCATGCCTTTGACACGTAGCGCCTATGCTCGCCAAGAAGAGTCCAAGCTCAATCTGGCTTTGAGCGAATTAAAGGCGTCCAAGGAGTGCTGTGATCAACTGATTAAGGAAATGGATGACAATGAAAAGGTTCTCTTGGAAGCCCATGACAAAAATAGGCAGTTAAAAAATGAGATGGCACAGTTATACACTCAATTCACTGAGGCCATTGAAGCCCGGGATAGGCTCCAACTTATTGTAGACGGGTTCAGCCAGTGTAGCACAGAGTATGAACAAGCTCTTAATCACAAGTATATATTACAACAACAGCTACAAGAGGCTCAAATTCAAATATCACAACTTGAGACGGCAAACCTAAACATCACAGCCTCCCTGAACCAAAGTTTATTTAGCGAGTTGGTGCCTATTGCCCCATCCATGGTTCCTGTTATAAACCCCTCATACACAATAGATTTAAGTAGTGACGATTCTGAATCAATTAAAAAAGTGAGGGTAGTGACTAGTAAAAATAAATTGAAAAAGTATATAAAAATTAACAAATACATACTTAAAACTCAAAAAATGGTTAGAAGGCAAAAGTTTTTCATCAAAAATGTAAAACTAAATAGGGAAAGGTTGAATTTACTGAAACAATTAGATATGTATTCTTTTAACCTGGAACAAAGTACTAGGAAGCACAAAATGGACACGGAGGACTTGCAATCTCAGCTAAAGCATTTACAGGAAAAGCTTAGTTCAATGACGAGCAGATATAATACCTCAGAAAACCTAATGAGGGAATATGTGTTGGCTATGAATGAACTGGTAAGCTCACAAACAACCAACTGTGAGCATTGTCAACCTACTAACATACAGACACCGGACCATTCATTGTCAACATGCAATAACACCATACCGCAGACTTGTGTTGATTTTCCAGGTCCTACTCTTAGTTCTAGAAAGCAGTGCACATCCGTTGTAAATAATGATATAAGTATATTTTGTGATGAGATTGGAAAAGATCTAGGCCACTTGCTGAATTCTGAATATCCTGGACACTCAATTATTAACTATTGTATGCCTGGTTGTTCTCTATATGATATTATGAAGAAAATTATTAGGTATAACTTTCACCAGGATACTACATTATTAGTATTTGTTGGTAATCGAGGTAATGTTAACAAAGGAGAATTGCTCCAATATTATAGGTCCTTAAGCAACCTCAACTTAAGGAAAATTGTTATGTGTACATTTCCATACAGTAGAAGTTTGCCACAGGAAGAAAACTACCTTAGATTTAATATTAATAAGACATTGCATAACATCACTTATAGTAACAATGCATTTCATGTAATAGATATCAACAATTATATTGGTAATAGTTTTCTTTTGAGGAAAGATAGATATCTTGTAGATAGGTACTATCTTTCAAACTATTGTAGGAGACAGATAGCTGTGTCGCTATCATATTATTTTTCTATCACAGCCAAGAACTTGGCTAAACAAATTGCTCATATTGAGCAATGCTATGACTATTTAGATAATTCTGCCAATAAGTTGGCAGCTAATATTGACATTATTAATAATTTAAATTAGAAAATAAGACAACAGAGGTAATCTCTGGCACTAATGTAGTAAACAGCGAAAATATTTCAGATAAAGTATTAAAATCAATAAACACTATCAACTTGGTGCATCAAAATATCCAAGGATTTATGAACAAGGATTTAGAAGTAGAATTATTCCTTAATTTTAATAGTATTGATATTCTTTGTTTAACAGAACATTGGCTTAAAAGCCATCAGTTTATGTGTCACTTTAGTAATCACCAGGTTGGTAGTTCGTTCAGCAGAGAAAATGCTATACATGGTGGCTCATTAATTTTAATAAATAATCACCTTAAATTTAAGGAGCGTAAGGATATAGTAAGCCTCTCTGTTGAGCGGATAATTGAAATGGCCTGTATTGAATTGGAGCAGTTTATTATATTAAGCGTGTACAGACCACCTTCAGGATCATATGATTGTTTTGAGAAAGTAATGGATGAAATTTTACACAAAATTTGCAATTCTAGTAAGTCTGTCATTATTTGTGGAGACTTTAATGTTAATCTGTTAGAAAATTCTGGTTTAAGTACAAAAATTGTTAGTTTGTTTCAATCATATAATCTTGCAAACTTATTTATGGAGCCGACTCGAATAACGCCCACTAGTGCCACATGCCTAGATAATATTTATACAGATATTGTACCTACCCACAAAAAAATTATCAATTTATTGGATTCTGATCATTGCGGACAACTAATCACTATCTCAAATGTAAACAAAATAAAGCCAAAAAAAGATATCACTGTAAACCCAAAATCTAAATATCGCCTGGAAACATTCAAAAATAAACTATTAAATAAAATGCCATGTTTGTCAACCAATGATGACCCTAACCAACATTACAATGATTTTTTTAAAATGTATTGCACACAATTTGATACTACATTTATTCCTAAGACTATTTCTGTTTCTAATAATACTTCTTTCAGTGACTGGGCCACCATTGGTATTCATAAGAGCAGGGAACGGCTATATGAGTTGTATGAAGAACGGGCTTACATTAATACAGCAGAATTTAATGTATATGTTAAAAACTACTCTAAATTATACAAAAAAGTTTGTTATATGGCTAAGTCTCGGTATTTGAGTTCAAAAATAAAAAATAGTAGTAATGTGATTAAAATGACATGGAACATTATTAATAGCGAAACGGGAAGATCTTGCAATCGAACCAATGATTATAGCCTTGCTATTAATGACAATGTAATTAATTTAGATTCCGATGTCGCCGCGGCTTTTGAAAATTTCTTTGCAGAGATCCCCGTATCAACAACTAAGTTTCTAAATTCATCACCAACCGCTGCAGAAATTTTACTTAAAGAAAACGTTCCACTATGTGATGCTGAGTTTAAATTTCAATATGTCAGTTATAGTGATATAATAAAAACTTTTAATTCTTTAAATTTAAAAAAAACGGCAGATCTATGGGGTAATTCTGTTGATCTGGCAAAGTCCATTATACATATTGTGGCACCTACCTTAGCTGTTATTTTTAATAAATGTATCGACCGTGGTGAGTTTCCTGATCTAATGAAATATAGTAAAATAATACCATTATTTAAATCAGGTAGTACGTCAGACCCTAGTAATTATAGACCTATATCAGTGCTACCTACTTTTAGTAAAATTTTTGAGAAAGTTATCCTTAATCAAATGCAAAGATATTTTAATAAACACAAACTGTTACATAATAAACAGTTTGGTTTTACACGGGGTCGTTCAACAGCCGATGCCGGCATTGAACTGTTAGGACATATTTATGATGCATGGGAGGACAAATGCGATGCTTTGGGCATTTTTTGCGATTTGTCCAAGGCATTCGATTGTGTTCTTCATGAGACATTAATCAGGAAGCTGCACTATTACGGAGTCCGGGACGCCTCTCTGGATCTTCTTATTTCTTACCTGAGTGATAGGATTCAAAGAGTTGACGTCAATGGCAAAAGATCTCCTGGATCTGTAGTGAGGATGGGGGTCCCACAGGGCTCGATTTTAGGTCCATTTTTGTTTCTCATTTATATTAATGACTTGCCGTACCTCGTAAAGGATAATCATGATATAGTGTTATTTGCAGACGACACGTCACTTTTATTCAAACTCAAACGTCAGCAGCATAATATAGACGCTGTAAATAGTGCCCTTACGACTGTAGTTAACTGGTTCAACATTAATAATCTTCTACTTAATGAGAAAAAAACGAAATGTGTAAAGTTCACGTTACCTCATGTTAGACAGGTGAACACTAGTGTGTTAATAAAGGGGGAAGAGTTAAAACCCGAAGATAGCACACTATTCTTAGGCATAACTTTGGATGCGAAGCTACAGTGGGGCCCCCATATAGACAAATTGTCCAAAAAACTTAGCTCTGCAGCATATGCCGTTAGAAAAATTCGTGGCTTAACTGATGTTGAAACAGCACGTTTAGTATACTTTAGTTATTTCCATAGTGTGATGTCATACGGCATTTTGTTGTGGGGAAATGCCGCTGATATTCAAACAGTATTTGTGTTGCAAAAAAGAGCTATCCGTGCGATTTACAAATTAAGTCCTAGACAGTCCCTCAGAGACAAATTTAAAGAGATTAATATAATGACTGTGCCTTCTCAGTATATTTACGAGAATCTTTTGTATGCACATAAAAATATTAATCTATTTAAAAGATACAGTGATATTCATAATGTGAATACCAGGAACAAACATAATTTTGTCATTCCTAAAACTAGGCTCAAGAAAATAGGTGGTTCATTTAGATGTCAATGTATACGTTTTTATAATAAACTCCCTTCCTACATCCAAGACCTTAGTATTAATAAATTCAAATTGATAGTAAAACGTAAGCTATGCCAGAAAGCTTTTTACACAGTTAGAGACTATATTGAAGACCAAAAGGCTTGGGATTGAGATGCTTCAACGATGTACATGACCTAATATTTCGTTTATATATTGATACTTTTCTCAATTTTAGACTTTGACATTTTATATTCTCCTGCATGTAAATTCAATTTTGCAATTTTGACATGAATGTTTACTTTTTAAAGTATTATTTTATTATTGTGACATGAATATTTACTTGTTAAAGTATTATTTTATTATAGTGACATGAATATTTACTTGTTAAAGTAATATTTTTTTAGTTTTTATTATTATATTATATTTGACATGTATACTTACTTTGTAAAGTATTATATTTTTACTTAATTTATTTTGTGAATATGAGGACTATATGGGTATTATTTTCTTTTTTCTTTCCTTAAAGTATATAACGACGACGTCTGGCAGTTTAAGTACTTTTACGGCCTACCCAAATGTCCCTTCTTTGGTATTGTTCGTCGGGTCGTTGAGCTCCTTATTGTTTCTAAGTTGAGCTACTCGACTACTGACAAAGGCTTGCACTGAATGGACAGGCCCACTTAAATCTGTATGGTTCTTTCCTCAAAAGACCATTTCAGACACAGATCTGCATAGTTCTCATATAACATATTATGAATGGGAACTATGTAGATCGCCATATTAGGGTCTTGTTTCAGTTTGTCTGGCAGTTTGAGTAATTCTTGCGGCCTACCCAAATGTCCTTACTTTGGTATTGTTCGTCAAGCCGTTGAGCTCCTTAAAGTTTTAAGTTTGAGCTACACGGTATCTGACAAATGCTTGCACTGTCTGGACAGGTCCACTCAAATCTGTGTGGCACTTTCCTCAAAAGGCTACCTCAGACATTAACCTACATGGTTCTCATATGATTTGACCAGTACGGATTGTATGGACTTTAAAAGAGACTTTGACCTCTGAGTTTGTTTCGGTGTTTCTTCTCAGGGTAGTCAGCTAGGAAACACCGGCTTCATCTAGCTTAAAATGACAAGAAATATTGGACGTGTAAAAGTGTTATGTTTAACCTACTTACAAAATAAATATCATTTATCATTTATCATTTATCATTTATCATTTATCCTTAAGGTAAATCCTGTGTTCCATGTTTCTCAGTTTATATTGTGACGATAAGTCTTCATATAAATAAAAGTCTGAAACATCAAATGATTTGACAAAACATTTGCGATTATTTGTCATTTTTACTCTTTGGACATAATCATTGAAATCATACACTTTATTTTTACCTAACATTTTCTCAACTTGATGATGAAAATAATCAGCTGACATAAAGGTATGTCTTGCGCACTTGCCCCACCCCGCACAACCCATTCCACCCTAAACGCCTTAGAATATTTGCAGTAAGTAACGTGTTTACTGAATTTGTTCCAGGAAAGTCTACGCATAAAATGAAATATTCCTAAACATAATTACTGTACTGAATCTTGCTGTTATTACGTCTAAACATATAATTTTTTTTTTAAATTCGCAGACTTATCATATACACAGTAAGATCTACTTACTGTACTTATGCTAAGATAATACAATAATACCATGCGAAACTCTTAAGCATTATTAATATAGTATATACGCTTACTGTAGTTAAGTTAAGGATTAGTATACAAATGTTTTATTTGCAACCCTTAATATAATAATAGCAAGTGGTACTTACTGTAGGAATACCGGGTAAATAGTTATATCTTTATGAAAAAATCAACCGTATGTGCCAATACTGCAATCATAATAAGTATGCCTTGGCGCGAAACGTGTCTTACTGTAATTATGCTTAAGCTTATTTGTTTTTCTATACCACATTTTCAAATTTTAAATATACAGAAATGTAGGTCTTAATCTCTACATTTCAAATATATACTTAACTCAATATCGAACAAAATGTGACTTACTGTAATTATCATAAGCGCGGCAGTATTGTACACCATACAAAAATTACATAAGGAGCAAAAAATAGAAGGGTGTAACAATGGGCTGTCTAGACTGCATCTGAAAAATTTGACCTTGCTTAATCAAAATTTGTTATTTTCCAGAATCATTCTTGGTATCTTTAAAGCTAACGTAGGTTATAATATGAGTTCATATAATATTGTTTTTTATTTATCTGATGACTTTGTACGGCAATCTGTTTTTACTTTATTGACTTAATTTACTCTTTACAATGTTTTATTGTGAATTGTTTTATGATTTCCATGTTGGATATATTTTTCCCTCTGTGTCATGTATGACTGTACATGTACTGTGACATGTAATGACTTTGCATACTATTGTAAAATATCAAGTTCTTAAAACGCAACAGGCAGATGTGTTGCTGGGGAGTTTGTTGCACCGCTTCTTCTTCCCAGCTAAAACACTAGGAAGTGGTGACGGGTGGGTGTTTTACGTGACTGTCTTTATGTAAAATTTGACGTTCAAAAAGTGCTGAATCTCAGCCTAGTTTGAATAAGTGACTTTTGATTTTGAATCTAGATTGGATGGATAGATGATCCCAAAAAAAGCCCCTTATTGCTCACCTATATCACAAAAAGAAGCCTTGTGCAAAATTTCATGCTCTTATTCCAAGTAATTAGGGCTGTGCGTTGATATGTCAGTCAGTCCATTTCTATTTTATATTTAAACAGAAGCGAAGATTTCACCTCCAAAATAAATTAATATCAAGATTTACAAAATCGATAAAGCTTACGCACTAAGCCCGTAGCCTTACAAGAATATTAGAACAGGAAGTGGCTTACGTTCTTTTTATGAATCACATTTATTGTTTCGTGAAAAATTGGCTGACGCTTAGATACTTCGCTTAGTTTACTTCGCTGATGTATTACTGAAGCGAGTGAGTGCTACCATTACGTATTTATGTTCGTTCTGTGACGTATTTGTATGCAAATATATTTTACGAATCCGTAAGTATGTGAGTTTCTTTTTAGGGTTCCGGACGTATGAAAAACGGAACCCTTATATTATTATGATCACCAGTGTTTCTGTCTGACAGCCACCGTCAATTTGCTCCAAATCTACCAGCTGTATGTCCACCGGCCTTTAATTTTGTATGTTGTTTTAATAAATAAATCATTTGAAATCTAACAAAATTACCTTGCCAAAATGATATAACTAACTCATTGAATAGAAATTATAAAAATTATTTTAAGCAAACCGCGATTAAGTGATGATCCAGTTTATTGGCCACGAGTGTATATAGAAGTAATGAAAATTGACCATCCTCATCATTCATTGACCACAATATTTTCGAAACTACTGAGACTAAAAATCTTTACTTATTTATTAAGATAAAGTGGTTTTACAGTCATCATCATCTTCCTGCCCTTATCCCATGTTACTTGGGTTCGGCGCAACACGTTTTTTTCTTCCATTCTGTCCTGTCTGCCGTCATGCTATCACTAACTCCTTTTTCTTTCATATCATTTCAAAAGTGGTGTACAGTAGGTAAATATTTTATCTTGTCTATGCGTGAGTCCTACTCGCACTTGGCTGGATTTTTGCTTCACCACGCCCCCTTAGTAAGTGGCGTTCATAGGAAAAACGTAGATTGCTCGGAACAAAGCTAGGACAAAAAAAATGTGTTACCGTAACAAATCCGTTTTATCCGTTTCCCCCATCGTTCCGCAGTTTTAATAACTTTATTACATACTAGCTTGTCCCGCGACTTAGTAGGCGCATGTCCCGTTTTTCCCGTTCCCGTAGGAATTTCTGGAAAGTCACTCTAAGTGGATTTCATTCCACAAGAAACCTAGCTGTCAATTAGATTACTGACTGTCAAATTCTGATGCATAAAAGCCTATTCCAAATGTTCAATTGACAATTAATCGAGAGTTTACAATCTCTCTAAATATTTTATAATCTTACGCATTTCACGAATTATCCGGTGTCATATAATAACTACTACTAAGTATAATTAACAGCTTGTACAAGAAGATACTTAGACAGTCACGTCGAAATAACATTTACATTCGATCTTTAACCAATTTTATTTCCTTTGTTTTGTATAATTTATTTCAACACCACTGCTCTCAAAACGGTGAAGAAAAATCGAAAGGCAACCAGAATGTTCTAGAACCAAAAATTCGAAAACATGTGACATTCACCAACCCGCACAGGGCCCGCGTGGTGGATTACGGCCCATTCCCTCTCCTAGAGAGGAGGCCTGTGTCCCAGCATTGGGAACATTAAAAGGCTGATTATGCTTATTCTATTTCCTCTGTAGCGACTAAATTTAATTATACCTCCAAGGGCGTCATTTGGTTTCTCATAATAATTTGCGATGTAAGTAATTTCAAGTCAGCAATTCTATTTCTAAGAGTAATTGGGGCATACCGTTCGTTATACAGTCTATGATAAAATCAATACCAAGAACTTCATTAGTTTGAACTAGCTTCTGTTTGTGGTTTTGCCTGCATGATATAATGTGTTTTATTATTCCAATAAAAACGAAATACCGGGATAAGATTTATAGAATAAAAAAAAGAATTGTAGTCATCATTGTGAACAAGTATCAGAAGAAAAAAAGAGCTGTTCAGTCATTCAGTGAGTACAGTTTTGTCGAGTTATCTATACTATATTAATATTATAAAGCTGAAGAGTTTGTTTGTTTGTTTGAACGCGCTAATCTCAGGAACTACTGGTTCGAATTGAAAAATTCTTTTTGGGTTGAATAGAGCATTTATCGAGGAAGGCTTCAGGCAATATATCATCACGCTTAAGCCAATAGGAGCGGAGCAGCGATAAAGAATGTTTTAAAATCGGGGATTCCACGGGGACGAAGTCGCGGGCAGCAGCTCTAGTGTAAACATATGTATGGGGTAGTTGATTTTCATTTCGCGATTAGGTTGGTCCCGTAGTAATCTAAACAAACATATAAATGCTTTTTCCTGAATGACTGACTGACTGACGGATCAACGCACAGTCTAAACCGCTGATTGTAGAGACCTGAAACTTGAAGGGTGTGTTCTTTGTATGATGTAGAAATCTAATTCCACCCCTAAGGGGGTGAAAAATGAGGGCAATGTGTGTATGGGAGAACGTCATTCCTTGGTTCGATCTACTTCAAATTTTGCATAAACATTTTTTTAACAGCATTGGGGGAAATGCGTTTCGTATTTTATTAAAATTCATCCCCTATGGGGTTAAAAAGGGGTAGTACAATATTTTTCTTTTTTGTACCGAACCTTTTTTTGTTTGTAACGAATAAGCTCCAAAACTACTAGATCGGTTTTAAACCATCTTTTCATCATGTTGCCCATTATGATGAGTACAAGGACCCTTTTTAAGATTTTGTAATATTTCCGATACATCCTGTATTATACGAATTTGGATCGAAAGGAGTATAGTTTATTAAAAAAAAAAAAAAAAAAAAAATAGTTTATTATTAACACTGCATAAGCAACAAGAATCATAGTTTATGATAAAATTACATAGTGTTATACCACCCGCAGAGCATGCATGGTGGTTGCGGAATTTGTTCGAAAGAGTCACCGCGGCCCTGGAACTCAAAGGGCATAAGAAGGATCACGAGTGGGTTTAAGTCAGTAAGTCTTTTTTTTTCTTTTTTCTTTTTGGAAGGCAAATCATCAAATGACTTCTCCCGCTCTGGGCCGAGCGGAAGGGAGTGTCAGACTGTTACTGACTAAAACCCATCCGTGTTCCTCCTTATGCGAGAGTTTGACACTCCCTTCCACTCCGGGGGAGAAATCATTTGATGATTTCCCATCCAGAAAAAAAGGTAGTATTTATCCAGGTCATAATCCACTTGAATGCCAAATTACTGTAGCCGTGAGGCGTGAATGAGTCACAAATTTCCAGACATCTAAATTATAGTATTAGTATGATTTCAAACAAGCGCTATCTCGGATGGAAGAAGAAAATTGTCGCATGATAAAAGAAAATGGAATATAATTATTTTACGACACTTAATAGTTATTAATTTTGCACGGTCTATCTTCCTTTGTAATTAAGTATTAATTAAAGGAATATTCTTTATTCACAAGGAGGAAAGAAAAAGTATTTCTCATTAACGTTATTAATCTTTTACTAAATAAGTTCAATTTTTTCTTTAGTCACAATAATTTAATGCTAATTGTATTTTTTTTACTTCAATAGAGACTTCCTAGTTACTGTGGCATATTACATATTCGGCAAGATCAAGATCTTTGGCAGTCGTTACGGATTGTCAGAAGCCAGAAAATCTGATACCAGTCTTGCCAAGAAGTACCGTGTTCCCCAGTTAATGGGTTGTGGAGGTCTGGTAGGCAGCCGCTTCACGTAAAATACTGGTATTCAGCTGAATCCGGCTTGACTGGGAGCCGACCCCAATGTAGTTGGGAAAAGGCTAGGCAGATGATTACATATTCGGCAAAGATTGATTGAACTCCTTTATTATTTTTATTTCAGCCTATACTTTCCCACTGCTGGGCAAGACTCTCCCAACTCCTTCCAGATATCCTAGTCCCGAGCTATGCAACTGCGAAATTAAAATAGTAAGGTCTCCGTACAATAAACTAAACAATAACACGTTTCTCGTGTGTCTGTAATATTTCTAATTTATATTAGACTAGCTGCTGCCCGCGACTTCGTCCCCGTGGAATCCCCGATTTTAAAACATTCTTTATCGCTGCTCCGCTCCTATTGGCTTAAGCGTGATAATATATAGCCTAAAGCATTCCTCGATAAATGGTCTATTCAACCCAAAAAGAATTTTTCAATTCGAATCAGTAGTTCCTGAGATTAGCGCGTTCAAACAAACAAACAAACTCTTCAGCTTTATAATCCTACTAATATTATAAACGCGAAAGTTTGTAAGTATGGATGTATGGATGTTTGTTACTCTTTCACGCAAGAACTACTGAATGGATCTTGATGAAATTTGGCACAGATATAGATCATAGTCTGGAATAACACATAGGATACTTTATATCCCGGGATTATGTTCCCTTGGGACAATTTCCGACATCTACGCGGACGAAGTCGCTGGCAGAAGCTAGTATTAGTATAAATTAATTATTTATTGTAATAGCAGTAACAGAAATAGCTTCTCTGTGAAAATTGGACTGTCTACCTATTACGTGTTATGGCACACAGCCCGCTGTCAAACGGATGGACGGACAGACACACTAATAGGGTTCCGTTTGTCACTTTTAGGGTACGGAACCCTAAAACAGCAAAACATTGCCCAGAATGGGTCAAATTTAGAATCTCATAACTCGCTCGTTATCCTTTGTACGGATCAGTTATGGGGTCTACTCCGGAATATAGCTACTTAAATAGCATGGGTCAACCATAGAGCACTGAAACTCTGCGCCAAAAAATCCCATACAATCCAAACGTGTCGGTGCGTGTACCGCATTGGTCACCTTCTTTCAGCAGTGGCTAGAGAGGCGCCACGGCGTCGTCACCTTCCGCGTCACGCATGTCCTTCACGGACATGGTTGTTTCGAGAGGTAACTATTTCGGATTCGGCGGAAGAGTTAGGTATACATATATGAAAAAAGTATCTCACCGGGTATTGAAAAAAAAAACACAATTCTCACGGGGAAAACTGATTTAAATATTGATAGTCAAAAACTTACGTAGTAGGTATAAACATTTTTGAAGTATACAGTATATCCCCGGATAATTATAAAATGCGTAAGATAATAAAATATCTTGAGAGATGTGAACTTTCGATAAATTATCAACTGAACATTCGGAATACTTTTTTACGCATCAGAATTTTGAAAATCAATAATCTCTCGAAGTTATTCTGAGAAATTTTGAAACGACACGAACTGATGACTTGTTGGCGATCTATCAGTGTAAAGTTCTACAATTTATCGGATTTTCTGGCCTAGCCAAATAGCGGAACATAGGAGAATAGGTTAGGTTCGAATAGTGTGATGAGATCTAGAATGAGCGAGTGAAGTGAGCGAGCTTAGATCCCATCATACCGAGCCTTTACCGCCGTTTTAGCGCAACCGACAAAAAACAAATTTTACAGGAGAAGGTTTTTTTTAAATATTTTTTAAAAGAAATGTGCTAGAAAATTGAAATTTTACATACATTAATGATTTTGAGACATTTACATATATAATGGAAAAAAATACAAAAATATTTAGTATTTAAGCTATTTATGTCGCTTAATTTATTTTTGCTGTCATAATCTAAGGTTGTTTTGGCATTTACGATAAAAATATCCATTAATATTAATATTACAATAAACTATATTTTGATAGATAAATAGATATTTTAAAAGGCGTTTAAATTAAATAGTTATAAAATATTGAAAATAAAAATTTATTTCTATTAAACAATTGGAGTAATGAGATCAATCAGCATAATTATAAACTTAACTAGTTATTTAAAATGAAATAAAGTATTTCTTCTCGTACGAATGATCTTAGCCCGTTTTCACTGAACACCAGGGTCATCATGGTTTTTACACAAAACATTAATTAAATAATTACAGCAATCATTTGGATTAGTGAGATCAATATGGTATTAATATAAAATTAAATTAAATATATTTAATTCTCCTCATCCTCATCTGTTTCAGCTAAAGCATCACGTACGTTTCCATCATGCTTCATACTTAAATATTCTTGATGGTATCTGTTTGGAATCACGTTTTTGTTACACAGATCCTTTAAATCTTTGTATTTAGCTGAAGAAAGTTTGAGCTCTTCGACGTATAAAGGTGTAGGGCCCTTTTCCACAATAGCTTTGTTTGCTCTCGATCTGATGATAAAATCCATGTTTATTTCGTATTTGTCACTATTTTCAAAAAAACCGTATTGAAATTTAACAATAGGACTATTTTTATGAAATTGCACCACCCTTAATGAATTAAAATTAATCTTAAATTTTGCCGGTAATAAAGCTTGTGAAAAATTCTTCCAATCCATGAAGTCTCCATATTTTAAAACATTTATATTGTAGTTTCTAGGCTTATTTCTAGCATTAGTAATCATAGTTGGCCACTCAGAAGGAGCCCATACCGTTTTATTACGCACAAAACTTTCAATAGTGCTATGAATAGAATCAACAGGCATCATGGTGTGTCCCGGTAAAAGATAAATTACCTTTATTTGTGTAATAGTAATTGCGGTTTTCAAGAAATGAATTAACATTGACATCATTGCTCGATTCCTATTTTGCCCGGCACAGCTATCGGAGTATAAATTTATCTCTGTATGGGTACCTCTTTGGTCTGCCATAATCAAGTATTTAAAAAGGACTGTAACAATTTCATTACAGCCCCTTTTTCCGTCGCATTCACCCCACAGGTAACAGTAACCATCCCTTGTACCACTTTCGTATATACTTTCATTATAGTATGCATACTTCCTGGAATAGTATAGGGTAACACTTTTACCGTGTGGTGTATTCAGGACTTTTTCTAAATCAAAGCTTACGCATAAGGAGTTAGAATCAGTTAATTTGCTAATTTTTTGGTCTTCTAAAAACAGTTGCTTACATTTTTCTTTATCTAGAATGTGATTTTTATATTCAGGGGTTTGCTCAAAAATAATTTTGTTCTCAGGTGATAAATTTTTGCACTTCTCACAAAAAGCACATTTATCTTTTTTAGGCAGATGGAATCCGATATTAAAATCCCTTTTGAAAATGTTACGAAATACTCTTTTTGATAATACTGATGATTCTGGATTATTTTCTTTCACGTGATTAACATACTGTAAATACAAAAACGATATATTTTGAAATTCTTGAGGTAAATATACTTTAGTGCTTTTATTGCGACAATAATGGGATGGAACAGCAGGCAACATCTCAATAAATGATTTTAACTGTGCGACTTCTACCTCATCAGATTTATTATGAGGACGACTAGTTCTTCTGCCATCTCGAATGGTATTCAGAGCTTTATTAGCATTTTCGATGGTGTATCTCATAGACATTTGGGATATGTTTAGGGTCTTAAGCAAAAATTGTTGACATACTTTAATATTCTGTCCATTGTAGCTGATAAAATAATCGTATGATATTTTGCGAACATTACTACTGGATCTTTTTCTTCCAATCGGTTTTTCTTTAGCACAAGACAGCAGGAAATCTTTTTGTCTTTTATCACAACCTAATCCCCAATAGTTTTCAAAAATATTATTGCGATCATCTTCCGTAAATTTATTTGCACATGAGTTACCACATTTTTTATTTATACAAGGGTTTGGTTGTATAGATTTCCCTACAGCAGCCTTACGATTTTTTTTTGCTAATAGTCGTTTTGGTAAAGGTTTTATTTTCCTATATCCTCTTTTACCAACACTTGTTTCTTCTTCTATTGTTTGAACTGACTTATCTTCATCCGAATCACTAGACGATGAGGCAGGTTTCCATGAATCTTCGCTATCAATAGAGGCAATGCTGTCGTGTGTCTCCAAATTCTTAGACATATTTAGTTCTTTTTGGTCAAACAGTGAACTGGTGCTCGGCTGTATTAATTGATTAATGAAAGCTGGCATAGTAGGATCATAAGTTGTTAAGTCTTTTATGTTCTGGTTATCTAAATCCATTAAAGTGTAAGTATTCTCAGTATCTGAATCACTGTATTCGACAAGTTTAGTTTGAGGTAATGGTGTTAATAATGCGTTAGTATTGAGCTCAGAATTTAAATCGGTATCACAAATATAATCGATCAACAAAGGTGATGTCGTATCAGTTAATATTGGGTCCATGTCAATATCGTTGTAGCTGTCTGTTAGTAAGAATTGATCTAGAGCTGGGGCCTTATCTTGCTGTATGTTCTCGGGAAAAGCAGTTCCAGGATTACTCTCTTCTGATATGGGAAGTGGTGATATTAACTCCATAATTTTCTTCATTCGTGACTATAAAAAACAAATAATAACTTAAAAATAATCACTTAATAATAAATAAAGCATTAATGGACAGACGTAGGCAGTGACCTACTACTACGACTGCTTATTTTATACCAGTGGTGCCCTCGCTTTGCGTTGGTTAATAAGATTTCGCATGGGAATTTCGGGATAAAAAGTACCTATCCACATTATCCCTGATGAACCCAGGGATAATGTAGTATTCTAATGGTTAAATGGAAGAATAGTACACAGAACAATAGTACATGGAACAAAATCGTACTGGTGTTTAAGTTTTCCCCAATTCAATTACCAAAATTAAAACACAATACGTACCTTAGCTGCAGGAGTCGACATTGCTGTTTTATTTGCTGTTTTCGAGTTAACTATCTGTACTTTATTTAAAACACAATAAGGAAACAATAATAAATACAATTTAAAACGATATTATGGCTGAAACTGTTTTTTTTTGCTACAATTCAACGAGAACGATGTTTTTGTCGCATAACTTGCACGGAAATAAACAGGTCACGACAGGTTTGTTTATAGTAAACGCCTCATAGTCTGTCAGCAATGTCGGTTGCGATAACAAGTAGTGTCACTTGCGCTACAAAAAATTGATCGCAAGGCGCTTGCGATAAAAATGCTTGTTGTCGCTTACGTTATGGCTTTAAAAATATATGTATTTACGATAATTTTAGCACTTGCTACAACTTTATAACGGTTAAATTTTGGCGGGAAATGTCAACAGGGATAGATCCGTTATGGTTTAAAATACTACTTACGATAAAAAAAGCATTTTCGACAAAAATGTCGCTTACGATAATTTGGCGGTAACGGCTCGTCGGTTAGAATCTTGAAATTGTACATGTACTTAGTGTAGTGTTATTCTACAATTTTGATGCGTAAAAAAGTGTTCCAAAGGTTCAGTTGACAATTTATTGAGAGTTTACAATCTCTCGAGATATTTATAATCGCAAGGAGTTTGTAATTTTTCGGTGACATGTATAAACAAATATATCTAACTCTGCTATCTGAAGAGCCATTTTCTATGGAGTGACGGACCAACTTTAAAGATTACCCACCCCTGATGAAGATATTTTGAAAATACTTTCATAATTATTTACAAGAACTTAAAAGTAAATAACTCACCAAATAAAAAAATAGTCATGCATGCGTTGGTTCAAATATTATTTTTCAATGGTTTCTCGTGGCGTTCCATTCTCTGTGCGGTCAAACAACAACACGACAATTCTTCTTTTGTTTTCCGAAAACTAGGAAGACACAAAGCAAACTGGACACTGGCATGCTGAGAAAATGGAGATAAAAATAAAATACTGTCCAAAATTTAAAAAAAAGTTGAATGTCCGATAAAATTAATAATCTTGGCAATTACTGGGTACGTCATGGCGTATGAAAGTTTAGAAATGTATTAATTTGAATAGTGACAAAAACGTTTACTTTTTTGTGTAGTTATGTTTTTATTGTAGGTAAATTTTGTTTTCTATAATTTTATTTTGCCAATAACCCTTAACTACTAACTTCTGCTTCGCCGTAGTCGGGTTAAAAAAACATGCTTGTATTTTCTTATAGGTTCAGCTCCCAAATTTCACCACATTATCTTTAAATTCCACGTAAGACAAGCAAAATTTAAAAAAAAATCTAATAGTTTCTATTAGTACTCTTTAGAATGCATAAATACTTTTCGTTTTATGACTAAACCTGAAATCGAATTATAGGTACTGAATTAATCTGAAGTAAGAGGTGGTTCAACTTAACAAATAAAAACAGTTTAAAATATATAATCATTTTCACTCAAAAGACAAAAGATCGATTTACTGGAAAAACTTTCTCAACCTAAACGAAGCCTCAAAAGTCGCGGCGGGCATCTCAAAAACTTCGAATATCACAGTATTATCAAATACTAAAGTGCAATGAAGACTCACAAACAAACAGAAAAATCCCATTTAACACAAAGGACCCTTTGGAGATTTCCTTAAAATCCAAGATTGTATCATAAAAATCCTACTACACCTATAATGATAATTACGACTTCTGCTTATCCTAATAATAAAGTATAAAGATTGAATGTAGCAAGATAAACGGAAGCATTATCGAGGCTAAGTATCTTACCAAAAGAAAAGCCATTAAAGTTAGTTCAATAGTTTTTAAACGACTTGCATAAGTAAGCAGAATTCTGAAAGATCGTTCTTGAGTACAAGTTGTTGGAAATTAGCTGCACTTTGTATTGATTTTTCCTTGTTTTCTAAACTTATATTTAAGAAGAGCTATTTGATTTGATTGTTTGATTCTATATTTGTGAAAGTTAATATCAAGAATAGTCACTTGATTTCAATAATAAAATAAATGAGGAATGGGAAGGTAATTAGTCCAGACAGAATACCAATGAAAGTATGGATGTCATTACAAGTAGATGTTAGCTTTAGTTTATTCTTCAGTATTTTTTTTCTGGAAGAAGCCATATCTACCTGTAGAGTGGTACAACAGTTCGTTGGTACCCATCTTCAAGAACGAAGGTGATGTGCTGGAGTGCAACAACTAAAGGAATAAAGCTAATAATAAATACATATGTATGCTATGTGCTATATCAATAACACATAGTCTGAAAGCTCGGGAACAAGTTATTTAAAGGCAGCTGAGAGAAGAGTGTGAAAATTCACAGATCTAGTTCAGTTTTATGCCTGGTACAACAGATGCCATTTTTGCTATCCGTCAGCTATGCGAGAAATACAGAGCTAAGCATAAAAACTTGGACTTGCTCGAAAAAACATATAGCCGAGTGCCTCTTGAAGTTTATGGTGGGCCATTAAGGACAAAAGTGTGCTTGTGAAAGTATGTTCGTTCAATTGATCCGAGCGATGTACAGTCGATGCAGTACCCAAACCTGGTGTGCAGTGGGTTCCACTGATAGCTCTAGTGTGGCAGTCGGTTTGTACCAATTGGCGGCCCTCAGCCCTTACCTCTTTCTGATGATATTGGATACCCTGACGTCGAAAATGCAAGAAGAGGCTCCCTGGTGTATGCTGTTTGTAGATGATATTGTGTTGGTTGCCGAAAGCGGCCTAGAGTTCCAGAGCAGACTGGAGACGTGGTGGTAAAGACCTACCTGTACTACGATTTCGTGTCTCCAGTGCCTGTCATTCTCACCGTATTGTCTATACCGATCTGCTTCGACTTTCAGTATCTCGGGTTGATTGTCCAGAACGATGGCGATGTATGCTGAGACACATGTAGACGAGGTCATTGGAATAACTTGCCACCTACGGATGCCACTCAAGTTAAAGGGAAAATCTATAAGTTCGTGATAAGACCTACCTTTACTGTATGAATCCTCGGAAATGGCAAGGCTATTTCAATTTTATTTACAATAATTTTTAATAAATTAAAATTACAACTATTTTTAACACTTAAATTTCAGTAGTGTGCATTTTTAATAGATTTTAGCTTGACCAATGGTCATATAAATAACAATTACTTGATAACTAAAATTGGTTAAAAAGCGTATTTTGACGGAGCCAACATTTTTAATCAATAAAACTAGGAATAAAATACTTGTCCTAAATCATTCTATGGTATCTTTTTGGTACCTATATCTATTACTGAAAGAATTAAGGTAATCTGATTCTTATTCAATCATAGAATAGCTTCGAAATTGGGGTAATTTACTCAAAATAGTCGAAGTTTAATATTATTCAACATTTTGGATATACAATATGTCTTCAGTCTAGTAAGTTGAATAATGTTAATAGTTCAATATAATATCAGTTTGCTTCAATTAGACTGATACATTTATAAATATCAAATTTCATTATCTAAGGGACGTTAATGACTATATTGTGAACTCCGTGGCAGCAACTCACTGGTAGACAAGTTAGTCGTTGGAACTTTATCGTCGTCGTATTCGAATGATGAATGTATATGTTTTATTTTTTAATCAATATGGCCTAAGAGCATTTATAGTCATTAGAAAGTATTTCTTATTAATTTGTTTTGTTGTTTTTAATTTATCTTTATTTTTTTACTAGGAATTTCTCCTGTGTCGTGTGTCGTGGGTGCGTTTACAAACATACAATGCCACATACACAAACAGCCAGACCACACACATTATTCATTAGAAAGTATAGTTTTTACCAGTCAAACTGTCCTACTGTCATCAAAAGTCTACGGGCAACGGCAGGGTATGGATGAAGGCGACGATGGTAGGTAGTCAATCACCAGTGGTAAAATAATAACGATTGCAACAAAAAAAAAAAACTTCTGCACTCTTTCTCCGTATGACATTTAACTGAGCCTGTTCTCCTCTGTGTAATATGCTTAGAAAAGATTGAAAAATATAATACATTTCAATACATACCGATGAATTCTATGACAACCTCACTGACTTGCCCAGTTAATCTGTTTTTTCTTTTGACTCCAGTCTAGGTCAGAGGTGACAAAATCGTCGATGGACTGAGTTTACCTAGAAGAAGCCTGTTAATTCTAAGTTTGAATAGACTAGGGTTTGCCAATGTTCTCGAGTAACGAATTTAGCTAATGGAAATAGTTCGAAATGTATGTAGGTATGTTGTCCACACCCCACTCGCGTGTTCATGTACGAGTAGGCTGTGCTGCAAGCGTCGAGTGATAGGCGTATCTCTACTTAGTTCCCTAGTTATACTAATATTTTAAATATTTTGTTGTATCTTATTTAAGCATAAGCATAGCATAATCAGCCTTTTAATGTTTTAATGCTGGGACTCAGGCCTCCTCTCTAGGATAATCCAGGAGGTAATCCACCACGCGGGCCCAGTGCGAGTTGGTAAATGTCACATATCTTCGAATTTATGGTTCTAGGACATGCCGGTTTCCTCACGATATTTTCCTTCACCGATTTGAGAGCAGTGGTGATGAAATTAACTACACAAAGTAATGCGCCTGGCTAGGTTTGAACCCGCGACCTTACAATTCGTAAGTCGGGGCCGTCACCACTCGGCCACCACTGCTCTTACATACCTAATACTTTTTCACATAATATCTACATCCCTGTTAAATTGACTCTCTTTTCACAGGTATGCTGGAAGAGATTTCTATAGAAATAAGCATCAACTTTGTATCTGTTTTTCTGTTTCCTTCTTCTTTTTAAATTTGTCTAAATAAATAGTTAAATAAATAAATACTTTTACCCAACTTTGCTGGGGTCGGCCTCCTAACCGGATGCAGCTGAGTATTCGGATTTGGCATGAAACGACCTGCCTGACTTCCATAATCGATTAAGTGGGTAAGACGATAACGACCAAAACTTAACACGAAACATCGAAATTTGTACGACTGAAAATAATGTTTTCGCTACGTGGCGTAGAAATTTCTTCCGGAATGGCCTTCTTCATTTAAATAATAAAATGGCTTTAAGTAGAAAACCATGGTCTTTCATATCTTCGGAATAATAAAACAGCCTTCAATCAAAAGGGTTCAAAATGCTTGAGTTGTATCAAAGTATACTGTTCTATTCAAATACTAGCCTATTTTCAGTTACGGAATAAATTTATGGATATTACATTGTTTAGGCTTATCGGGTACAAAATATTTATGCTTAATTGAAAGCAGTACCCTTGACTTTTATTACTTGCCAAGTTTACTGCAAAATTCCACGCTAACAGTCTATAACTTAAACCCGTTTTAATTGTCAGCAATATACTCACAAAAATTCCCATTAATGTAGCCACAAAATAAAATGAAAAAGTGCCGTTTTTCGTTGTTTTGTTTTTATGTTTAGCAATCATGCTCAATAATATGATCATGATATGAGGGCTAAGAAAAGGTCAAAGAAAAGGACATTCCATCAGCGATAGCAATCTTAAAAAGTTTAAACTGGAGAATACTGACACACGCTACCGAAATATCACTTGGTTACGTTTTGACAATCTTTTATAATATTATGATATATACATATATTGACATAATGTTACTTTTTCACCTTACAAGAATATTTTTTATTCAGTGCGCAAACTTTGACAAATTCAAACTAAACGAGTTTTATCAAACGTGTATTTTTATTTTGATATGTCTAAGCACAAAAAAAGTTAGATATTGTTAATGATATTTACTTTGAAAGTGATTTTATGGCTACTCGCTGGGGCACGGCGAAGCGAAACGTGCTTATGTTCCCCCTATTAGCCGTGCGTTCCTTTCAGATTGCTGCCGTGGGGTTTGAAGGCAAAACACCCGGCCTCACGTACGTTTACACATGTCACATGGAGGCGCAATGGCGGCGCAAAACTGTGCTGCCGCGGCAAATCGCTGCGCAGTGGACAGAGCTCTGACAGGATCTCATAGTGGTATGGAGACGGCGACTGTCGCAACCCAGAGCTGGGCGCACGACCATTGTGGCGATAAGTCCCCTCTTTGAGGAGTGGTTGGAGAAACGCCACGACGTCCTTACCTTCCGCCTAACGCAGGTACTCACCGGACACAGCTGTTTTGGGCAGTACCTGTTTCAGAATCAACGGGAGGAAGCGTTTGGGTGTCAAAGGTCCATCTTCCTTGGCGGAGCAACACCATGTCCTTATCGAGGCGATCGGCAGCGGTGACTTCTCGGTTCCGACACTGGTTCAATCCATGGTCCGGAGCGAGGAGGCATGGGCAGCGGTCACCTCCTTCTGCGAAGTAGTAATGCTAGCAGAGGAGGTAGACCGTGCGCGGGAGAGGGAAACCTTGTGCCAGAGCCGTTTAATTTTAGGCGTCAAAATTTAAGTTTAGGCCTTACTCTGTAGTTATTTATAGTTTGGGACACGTGCTAACTTGATAAGGTCATTGTTAATTTTAATTTCTTAAAAATAGAGTATGATAGTGTAGCTTTCTACTATTTTTTTTTTTAATCGGAATAGTACCTACTTCCAAAAAAATATTTTAATACATTTGTAAAGTGTATGAATGGCGCCACAAGAATTTGCCGAAGCGAATTTGTATAGTATCAAAAAGAACTGCTACGCCAGCTTTTCCGCCAGCGGCGAACTAAAAGGATTTTAATGAACTAAAATCCTGCATCGCGGTATCAGAGCTTTCCGTGCGATTAGAATATGTACAAAATCTGAATATCAACTATAGGGCAGTTGTCCACCGGATACAACCGTCTGGTCGAAGGATCCTCCCTTTTCAATGGAGGTTTACCGGACTTCACTGTCTACCGCATACATCTAATGCACACATCTATCCATCCTAACAAACTCTTACATTTATGATATTAGTAAAATGGTATATGGTTAAATAAAATGATATAAGGATGGCATACAATTTTACATTTTCTAATATTGGTAGCACGTTAGCTTACCCCATCAAACGTGATATCCCATTTTTTACCGTTTTGGTAACTTAGTGATCCCCTACACTTCCCAAGGAACCAACATGCGGTAGTTTCGGCTGTGATTTGTCTGTTAGTCACTCAGTCACGGAAGAGTAATATTTTGATTTTACATCAGATGAATCTGTACAATGTAAGTATCTACATTATGAATTGTCAAGTCCTTTTCCAATACACTTTAATTACCTAACAATCCTCTTCGCAAATCTCAGTCGATACCTGAATCCTGCTTACCACTGCAAAGCTGCATGGACATTGGAATTGAAGATCAAAGATTAAAGGTTCGGTTGGCACTGGGCTTGATTAGAATGCAGTAGACATTAGGAATGATTAGAGCTTAGAGCTGAACGGGTTCCGTATCGTTAGGTCATAGGTGACTAGGTGTGTTGTGGTTTGCTACAACTTGTGACTAACTTTTTGATCCAGATGTAAGGAAAAAAAAAAATTTGTAGACAATACTGACATATTTACTAATTATAAAACCGACAAAGAAAATAACTAAAGATAGTACGATATTTTTTTTCTGCGTGCTGGTGATTGGTCCCATTGTAACCATTGTTCTTCTTCTTTATGTTACTGTCAGGACAGTTGTTTCAATTTTCGTGGCCCACAACATAGGCAGTTCCACAGCATCGTCGGAGGCAGCATATAGGTCAGCTTGGCTGCATAAGACGTGGAGCATGATTTGTAGTCACAAATATCCTCCGGCTCCACATCCATAACCTGCAGTTGATTTGACACGGTAGCCTTTGCACTTTGGAATAGCAATTTGCAATTTCTACTTGCGTTTTGAGGTGGTTCAGAGACTTTCGACCATGCAATTTGTCTACATAATGTTAGACCCTTTTTTTAGGATGGGAAATTATCAAATGCCTTCTCCCGCTCTGGACGAAGCGGAACGGAGTGTCAGACTCTTATTGACTAAAATCCACCCGTGATCCTTCTTGTGCCCTTTGCGTTCCAGGGCTGCGGTGACTCTTTCGAACAAATTCCGCAGTCCAGAATGTTAGACCCTGAAGGAAGATGTTCGCTTGGTGGTAAATGCTTAATGGGTGGGGGAGAACTATCCTGCCACAGTTTGCAGCGGCCAGCAGCTCAGTTTCCTGACAATGTGACGATTGGAGAAGCTGTGTCTGCTTGTCTTTGAGTTGGTAGTTATGCACCAAATAGTGGGTGCCTTTTTTTTTGAAATCATCAAATGACCCCTCCCGCCCTGGGTGGAGCGGTAGGGAGTGTCAGACTTTTACTGACTAAAACCCACCCGTGCTCCTCCATGTGCCCTTTGCGTTCCAGGGCCGCGGTAACTCTTTCGAACAAATTCCGCAACAAATAGTGGGTGCCTAGTGACCCACTCTTGTGTTCTCGTTTCTCGACTGCCCTAGCAACTTCTTTTCTCACTTGTGGATGTGCTATGCGGGCTGTGGAGTACAATTGAACGGGGTCGGCTTGATGCAGCCGGTGATGGTATGGTAAAAGTTGTTAGTAATTATGAGTGTAATAATGACTCCATTTTAGGTATGGCCTTCATTCTGTTACACGTTGTAACGTAAATGCTCCTATTACCGCCAGTTTTAGCTGTCTTAGGATTCACTTTTAAGAAATAGATATAAGCTGTGATGTTAGGAAAGATGTTATAATTTATAATTAATCTCAACGAAGTATTCTATGCAATTCAGTACTTAAATTCAATATTCAATAACACAATAGTTACTAAATAATTATTTAATCCAAAAGAGTAGTTGATTCTATTACCGACCCATTGAATGCTGCAAGATTCTATTACCGATTTTTCTACTTCTATTACCGACCGCAACGAAGTTGTCACTTCTCCTATACGATTATATAAAATAAAATATTGTTTTTAAGGTATTTATTATATAATAACAATAGTTATGAGATCAACATTATTACAATATGAACATAATTATTTATTGCAACGCTTAGAGCACTTATTTTTTGTTATTTTAATTACTAAAAAATATAATTAGTCTCAGAAAATAGTCTTCAAATAATTAAATGCTTACTTTTTCATTACCTACATACTAATTAGATATTATAAATCAGTAATTAAAATATTTTTAACCAATATCTACTGTTTCTAACAATTGGTCCTTAGTTACAGGAAAACCTGACTTCCCGAGATAGAAAATCCAGACTACCAGTATTTCCATAGGTTTTTGAAGCTTCGTATATGCTGATCCTTTCATTTATAGCTAGAAGCGCAGCTTTTAGTTGAGCAGAGGCGTACTGCTTGCGCTTCTGCAGCTTCATGATTCTATAAAATAACACAATATTTAGAGAGATATAGAATTTAATTCTTCAAAAGAAACTTTTAAAAGTTACAATGCCCCCATTCCGTCCCGCCATTTTTATTTGATTTGAAAACATATGAAATATAGCCAATGCCATGTAACCATGAATGAAACTGGATAGCAAATATTATTTTACATTTTTTTTTGCTTGTGACAAAATCTCTCAAAACGTCACGTATGCAAGAAATAAGCCAATTTGTTCAAAAATATACATTTTGTTTTTGTGTAATGAAATATTAGGTACCAAAAATATCGTCACAGCTGTGACTCGGTAATAGAATCAAGTATGAAGGTTACAATATTCTATTAGCGACCAATAAAATAAATATTAAACAGTTAAAATATCCGCTTCATGGAATACTGTTAAATTCGATCTCATGAGGTATTCCATGAAGCACACCCAAATGAAGCACACCCAGACGAAGCACACCTAAAGTATTCCACTTAGCACACCCGTAGGTGGGCTTCAAATAAAAATTTAAAATAATTAATTTCCTATTCCACGAAGCACACCTACGAATATCACTCGCATAGTGCTGCGCATAGACTAAGAAATAAAAATGTCGATAGAAGAAAATATTTATTATTTAAAAGACTAACTTAAATTTCTAACATCATTCAGTTTCATTATAATAATGTGACACAATATTTGACATTTTTGTTTTCTTACTATTTAAAATCACAGATTGTTTCATAATTATCTTTCCTTTTTTTTAGATTTTTAGTTTTTAACAATTTTTCTATTATTTTCCTTTTTTGTGCTCTTAATAAAATCACTGATTGTTTCATAATTATGCAATAAAAACTTGGACAAATATCAAAAACATTGTAAATATAGTTTTCCATACAGATCTATTTTGAAGTTTTCTTATAGCTACCTGTTTAGTGAATAATAAAAATACTCTACTTTAACATAAAAAATAACAGATTGTTTCATAATGGCAATAAAAACTTGGACAAATATCAAATACAATGTAAATATAGTTTTCCATAGAGATGTATGTTGAAGTTTTCTTAAAGCTACCTGTTTAGTGAATAATAAAAATACTCTACTTTAACATAAAAAAATCACAGATTGTTTCATAATTGCAATAAAAACTTGGACAAATATCAAAAACATTGTAAATATAGTTTTCCATAGAGATCTATGTTGAAGTTTTCTTATAGCTACCTGTTTAGTGAATAATAAAAATACTCCACTTTAACATAAAAAATCACAGATTGTTTCATAATTGCAATAAAAACTTGGACAAATATTAAAAATATTGTAAATATTGTTTTACATAGAGATCTATGTTGAAGTTTTATTATAGCTACTTATGAAACAATCTGTGATTTTATTAAGAGCACAAAAAAGGAAAATAATAGAAAAATAGTTGAAAACTAAAAATTTTTTTGGAAAGATAATTATGAAACAATCTGTGATTTTAAATAGTAAGATTACAAAAATGTCAAATATTGTGTCACATTATTATAATGAAACTGAATGATGTTAGAAATTTAAGTTAGTCTTTTAAATAATAAATATTTTCTTCTATCGACATTTTTATTTCTTAGTCCCCGCACTACGCGAGTGATATTCGTAGGTGTGCTTCGTGGAATAGGAAATTAATTATTTTAAATTTTTATTTGAAGCCCACCTACGGGTGTGCTAAGTGGAATACTTTAGGTGTGCTTCGTCTGGGTGTGCTTCATTTGGGTGTGCTTCATGGAATACCTCGATCTCATTGCTATAATATTGCTTTTAATGTCAGTTAGTCTTTAATCAAGATAATAAAGATTATTTACAGTATAATATCATTAAAATAATTGGGATATTGTCTAACGTTGAATCGAGTTTTACACAAAAACTTTAAATTTGAAAATGAAAACAATATATCTAGTTTTAATTTCCCCGAATATTAGTGGGTTGCAGGTATGCACCTCCCTCCCGCCCGCTATATTATGCACATGCAAGATTACTGGGCAAATGCAAGGATTTTAAGCACATGCAGGAAGGCAATGCAAAACCCAACACCATTACCGACACGTGTTTCGCCTCTCCACGAGGCATCCTCAGGGGACGTGTTGACTCGCTGACCGTTGAGTTGCGACTGAGCATTTAGTACAAGGCACCCCCCTTTTATACACTGCCACCGTTGGTTCAACTCAACGGTCAGCGAGTCAACACGTCCCCTGAGGATGCCTCGTGGAGAGGCGAAACACGTGTCGGTAATGGTGTTGGGTTTTGCATTGCCTTCCTGCATGTGCTTAAAATCCTTGCATTTGCCCAGTAATCTTGCATGTGCATAATATAGCGGGCGGGAGGGAGGTGCATACCTGCAACCCACTAATATTCGCGGAAATTAAAACTAGATATATTGTTTTCATTTTCAAATTTAAAATGGATTTCCGCAAAGTAACGCCTGACTCAATCAATTTTACAAAAACTTTAAGAAATAGCTTTGTCGTTAATAGACCTAACGAAGTAAAATAATTTTAAGAATTGAACAAGAGAAAAATAAAATCAAATGAGGTAGTTTATAATAGATATTATTTAAAAAATACTAAATGTTCTCAAAATTTAACAACGCCATAGTAGTCCAGAGTCGATAATTTTTAAAACCAAAAAAAATAATAGTAGGATAAAACCCATTAGAAAAGGAGGAGAATATTATAAAAATGAAAGGAAAAATAATTTACGGGCGATCTGAGGTCGGGAAGGGGGGGGGGTGAGGTTTTAAGGGTAAAAAACGGTTTATCTCGATTTCCGGCAAAACTAAAAGTCCTATGGAAAAAAGTCAAATGGCAAAGTTGTAGGTAATAAAAAGATCTAAAACTTTTGTATTTACACTTTTTTCACATAACCTCAAAATTTATGAGAAAAATTCAAAAAACCAAGTTTTTGGTTTTTTATTTTTATCTTTTACAAAATTATTTTTTTTGTCACGAAATTTTGGTGAAAACTTACCTTTTTATGTCCCAAATACGCTGTAATTTATTTGATTAGAAATATTTATTTTTTCGCCTTATTTTGAATTAATATCGAAAAAGCACCCTAATTTTCAATCAAAAATTCACCCGTCAAAATATCAGCTTTTTTCAAAAAGTTGGTATGCTTTCTGTTCGTTGAAATCTCTACTTTCCGATGGTGAAAAAAAATATATATGTTACTATAGTAAATCTTCTCAGAAAATGCAAAAAATCGAAAAAACTCGAATCGATTTTTTTTTAATTATTATATACAATTTTGGTCTATTTATTAAAATTTACACTTTAATTACTCGAAAAACGTAAGATTACATGTCACGTTGATAAAAAAAAACTGCAAATCAAAATATACTACTATAATTAACCAAGAAATAAGTTAATAAAATTAATATTTAATAAGACATCTACAATATTTAGAGAAAGTTGTAGAATCTTCTTTAAATTATATGCGTAGATGCCTATTTATAACTATTTTAAGATAACTTATATACCTGAATGACCTACGAAAAATTTTAGCCCATCAAAAGGTATTTCATAGAAAAGTGGGGAAGGGGCTAGGCGGGTCTGGGTCTTACTACATACATACCTACTATTTCGTAGCAGCTGTAACAACCGTTAGCCTAGCCAGTATTCGAAATACAGTACAGTATACAACATCGTTTATAAAAATACACGTGCACGCTGAGTTTTCCCTTCCCCACTTTTCTATGAAATACCTTTTGATGGGCTAAAATTTTTCGTAGGTCACTCAGGTATATAAGTTATCTTAAAATAGTTATAAATAGGCATCTACGCATATAATTTAAAGAAGATTCTACAACTTTCTCTAAACATTGTAGATGTCTTATTCAGTCTTATTAAATATTAATTTTATTAACTTATTTCTTGGTTAATTATAGTAGTATATTTTGATTTGCAGTTTTTTTTTTATCAACATGACATGTAATCTTACGTTTTTCGAGTAATTAAAGTGTAAATTTTAATAAATAGACCAAAATTGTATATAATAATTTAAAAAAAATCGATTCGAGTTTTTTCGATTTTTTGCATTTTCTGAGAAGATTTACTATAGTAACATATATATTTTTTTTCACCATCGGAAAGTAGAGATTTCAACGAACAGAAAGCATACCAACTTTTTGAAAAAAGCTGATATTTTGACGGGTGAATTTTTGATTGAAAATTAGGGTGCTTTTTCGATATTAATTCAAAATAAGGCGAAAAAATAAATATTTCTAATCAAATAAATTACAGCGTATTTGGGACATAAAAAGGTAAGTTTTCACCAAATTTCGTGACAAAAAAAAATAATTTTGTAAAAGATAAAAATAAAAAACCAAAAACTTGGTTTTTTGAATTTTTCTCATAAATTTTGAGGTTATGTGAAAAAAGTGTAAATACAAAAGTTTTAGATCTTTTTATTACCTACAACTTTGCCATTTGACTTTTTTCCATAGGACTTTTAGTTTTGCCGGAAATCGAGATAAACCGTTTTTTACCCTTAAAAACTCACCCCCCTCCCCTTCCGGACCTCAGATCGCCCGTAAATTATTTTTCCTTTCATTTTCATAATATTATCCTCCTTTTCTAATGGGTTTTATCCTACTATTATTTTATTTCACTTTTTATTATTTTTAAAGGCTTCTACCCTGGTCTATAGGTCGTTATTAGAATCAAGTTTTGAAATTTGGATTCTATTACCGCCTTAAATTAAAACATGTTTTTTTGACACAAAAACCAATAAAAAGTATTATATTAAGAGTTAGTTTAGAAAACGAATATATACGTCACAGTTGTGATGTGATAGCAAGAAGACAAATCCATCTTTAGTGCATTATTTTCCTTAAGTAATATTTAGGTGTACTTACGTGGCTGGAGACGCGACACTATGAAACGTGCCTCCGTTT
Source organism: Hecatera dysodea (assembly GCA_905332915.2). Taxonomy (NCBI): domain Eukaryota; kingdom Metazoa; phylum Arthropoda; class Insecta; order Lepidoptera; family Noctuidae; genus Hecatera; species Hecatera dysodea. Next base: position 3,435,293 of record HG995298.1, on the reverse strand, counting down.
CGGGCGCGTCCCACTCATTATCAAATTATTTCTTTCAATGGCTATTTAAACACACAAACTTTACTCTTTTTGTTGCCCAACAAAAATGCCTAACTAATTTTTAAGGTATGATTTTTCTGGAACTCTATATTATGTCTAATATGAGTGATTTAAGAATTAGATCGTTAATAGAGTCACATTTTAGGGAGTCGTTAATAGGAGCTTTTACGTTATATCAATTTTCATGTAATACATTTTTTGATCACTACATAGTATAAAACAAAGTCGCTTCCCGCTGTCTGCCCCTATGTATGCTTAGATCTTTAAAACTACGCAACGGATTTTGATGCGGTTTTTTTAATACATAGAGTGATTCAAGAGGAAGGTTTATATGTATACTACATGCATAATATAGCAGAGATTAATTATCAACATTGCACCCGTGTGAAGCCGGGACGGGTCGTTAGTATATTATATATGAATGTGTATTTGGTAAAATAATCCTGTTATAAACGTGGGGCGTGGGTACGGAAATTATAAAACTGATACGTTCAAGCTCATCATATATTCGACTGTCGCAGCAGTCGTTCTCTTCAACCTCGCTCCATAATCCACGTACTTATTTTTATATATAATATTGGTAATTTTACTAGTACCTTCACAACTTCTCCATTCCTGTTAACTAATTGGACGTTTTATGTGTATTGTTGTTTTAAAATTTCATGAAACGTAATATCTTGTTTTTTATAAAAGGAGTTCGATTTCAAGAAAAAAAAAAATTGTTTCACAAGTTATCGATATCAAAATCGTTGCTAATTAGCTCTAGGACATTTCATTGATGGCACGCACTCAAACACCAATCACACCAACTATATTTGGGTCGGCTTCGAGTCAAACCAGCTTCAAGTCACTTCAGCTGAATACCAGCTATCATATTACTATAGACAACTTCTTGACCGATTTGAAAAAAAAATTCACTGTTGGGAAGCTACACTATCTTTGGTGAATATAGGCTATATTATATCCTCATATTCCCACGGGAACGGGAACTACGAGGGTGAAACCGTGGGACGATGTTAATTGTATATATAGGTATAATTAGTACACCTACAGACTACCTACAGTACTGTATTTCCTTTTCTCTTTAAAATTTATCCAAAGTTGTTTTGAAAAGATCGCTTTTAGCGATTGTATAATGTTTTCTTCATCTATATTTTCTGTAACTTATATTATGTAAATAATAAAAAGTATTCTATTATATTCTAAAACTAAATTGTCCAGTATTAAATTAAAAACTAGGCGAGTACCTATTGGGACATAGGGAATACTTGATAATCAGCAATTAGCCCAACCCTTCAGTTAATTTATTCGTAAACCAACTTATTGACATTACAGTTTTACCTGCCAGTGTGAGTGGTCTTGTTGCGGTAAGTCTTTTGTATTTTTTATTATTTTTTGTCTATAATGTTATTATTCATATAAAACTATTTTTATCTTCCGACCGAATAAGAGGGATGATATTAGTTCGACGTATGTATGTGTGTCTTACGGTAGTTACTGTAGCTCCTAAATGGATTATTATTATTTAGTTATGTGTTGTCTATAAGGCGAGTCGGATGGCCGCAAAGTATGTACCTAAATAAAATAATACGACAACGCTTGGGTTGCAATATTACCCATAATATTTTATTTATAAGATAAACTTTTTAGAGGTTATTTTAAGATTCTGTACCCGGAAGCCTATTTATTACTAAGCCTCTGATGTCCGTCCGTCCGTAATTTTTTTTTTTTAATTTCTGTGTCTCAAAAACCATAGTTGAAATTTTCAAGTATTGTGTATTTCTATTGCCGCTATAACAAAAATTAATAAAAATTAAAGAGTGCTCATACAAACGGTTTTGTAATTATATACCCATTGTCCGTTTTTACTTACACTTCGTGACATCTAAAGACGCTAGTCGACTCATAGTCATAATACTGGGCGACCATCAAGGAGCCAAACGCGCAGAGTGGGCATTGAATGACTATTGGGCATCGGGCATGGAGTTGACCATATTCCATCGTCAATTCATTTCACTACTTGCCATGTGAATCACTAGGTTCTCGCTCCATAACAAGACGCCTCCGCTTTTGGCCTCATGTCTGCTATTAAAATAGTGTCAGATTGGTCTATCATTGATTTCATAATAATTGTTGATATTGACAAGTCAGGTCTAATATATAAACGTCTTTATGACTTTTCAATAGCCAAACATTGATACTCCATAGAATGATAATCTCGTACATAATGACAAATGAATGACAGATGTATGCGGTAATCTGCTAAACTTTTGACTGTCCCTTTGGTCAGTGACCTACCATTAGGTCGACATTGTGCAGTCATTGCTTTTAATAGCATAGTCATAATATTCTACCGAGATTTTATTACCAGACCATTGACTGACCAATGATCGACCATTATGAATTTAGCAGATTACGAACTTTTAGCAAAATTACCATGGGATCGTGTCGGAATGTTAGTGCGTTTTTGGCTTTAAACAAATCTGGTTTTCTAGCAACCTAGCCTTGTATGAAGATATTGTTATCTTAGGTCCTGATATACAAGTTGTATTTGCTCTGTTCAAACGGTTAGATATTAGTGGAACTTCAACATTACATTCTAGGTAAGTACGACCTATTTTACTCCGTGTTTGTAATCAGCTTTATGTTAAGGTACTGAACTACTGATAGACTTGAGCATTTACTTGTAACAGAACATCGAGCCAGCGCCTTGTAACTGAAAAATTAACAGAGCCGGAAATAGGGCGAAACATCGATACGATTGTTCTCGCATTCAGCTCCAGTATATATTCGTCAAAAAATGTAATCTATACGAAGATGTTAAACAGCGATGACAAAATTGCTCGGTTCGGCAAAACGGTCGAAGCATTTTTATTGTCATTCGCTATAATACTCACTAGAATGCTAGCTAGAACGCTCGCTAGAATGCTCGCTCAAACGCTCCTGTTAATTTAAAAAAAAGAACAGTCGCTAGTCTATTCACGGTTTTAGATCTTAGAAACATTATAGGTACCTTTACAGGTATGTATGTATTTCCGAACCGTAGAACCCTACAAACACATATATTTTTCGTGATAAAAGGGAAAAAAATACCAGACAAGTGAAAATCGAATCTCGCATGATTAGTTTTGGTACTGTAGCTTTACGTCAAAGCAAAAGCCTTTTCTTGCGGCAGCCATTTTGAACTAAACTCTCATTCAAGATGGCGGTTATTAGATTGTAGCTCAACTTACGTTGGCCCGTCTTACCAAGAAACTGTTTAAGTACCTTACAAGTAATATTATGTATATGTATACCTATTCTTGATTATTTTTCAGCTACATATGTACCTATATTTTTGTAACTTTTCCTTTACGAATCGATTTCTTAAAATCTGTCTTTAGACTACGACGTAAACCTTAACTAAAGATTTTACATTATCATTACACTATAGCGGCTCGTCCCGACTTAGCACGGGTGGTCATTTATTTATTCTAATATATAGCATTTTTACGAAGGGATAATGGTATCATTCTGATGGTGAAAGAATTTTTGAAATTGGTCCAGTAGTTTTGAGTTTATTCATTACAAACATACAAATATTTCCTCTTTATAGTATATAGTATAAATGTTTAACATAGGTCGCAAGTACGTTGGACTAGATAAGTTAGGTAAGGGGTACTCCAAATAGGACACATTTAAACAATTGGAATAACAACGCGCAACGGTAACCTAATTGATTTGCCCAAGATTCACGTTCAAACTGCCGCGGTAATGTATTTTGTTTTGTATTGATATTCATCATCATCACAATAGGAATATTTCCTGAGTAAAAAAATATGATTTTATTTAGTCCGTAAGTTAGATTATTGAAAAATATTGGATACGTATTTTTTGCTTTTCAAATCTATAAAAGTTGACGTAGATATAAAGGATCAAAGATCAAGAGTGGGGGCTTATGACGTCACGCTGTGGTAAATATTGTAGCACGTAGTGACGTCACACGAGTTTTCAACGCACGTATCGTCTTCGTTTATTATTTATGTAAAAAACAAAAAAATACGATATTTTTTTGGAAATCTATCAGACGGACTTATTACATTATTTTCGTACCCTATGCAAAGTAAAGAATACATACCTACCTATTTATAATAATACTAATAATAGCTTTGACCGTTGACTACAAAGTCACGGGACAGTAAACATAATATGATAATAAAAATTAAATTCATATTCATTGTTATTAGAATGAATAAAACTGAACTTATCTTTCAGTACCTTTATTAACATAGCAAAAACTGATAAAATACAAGTTGTCCAGACATATTTGTTTAATATTATGATTATATAATGAATTTAAAAAATCCTAATGAATATGGGGCCTCATAAAAGAAAAACCTAATAATATGCATTATTTAGTGTATTCTATATTTATAATTTTTATCTATGGTAAAATATAATTAAGACTACTATCAGTGTTTGAACTAATCATATTTATCTAAAAATATATATAACTCAAAAGTGACTGACTGAAATAGTGATCTACTATCAACGCACAGGCCAAACCACCGAACGGATCGGGCTGAAATTTGGCATGCAGGTAGATGTTATGACGTAGGCATCCGCTAAGAAAGGATTTTGATTAATTCTACCCCTAAGGGCATAAAATAGGGGATGAAAGTTTGTATGAAACTTTGTCAAATTCAAACCGATCGGGCTGAGAGTTTCAAAATCGGGGGTAAAGTAACTATTCCATGCGACGAAGTCGCGGGCAGAAGCTAGTTTTATTTATAAAATTACTAGCAGCGCCCGTGGTTTCACATGCATTGTTCACATTCCAGTAAGAACACAAGGATAAAATATAGCCTATGTTAGTCGCTGATAATGTAGCTTTCAATTGGTGGAAGATTTTTTTAAATCAGTTTAGTTTAGGCGTAAAAGCGTAACAAACAAACTTCAATTTGCTTTTATAATATTAGTTAGCATGCTACTTACACTGTCAGACATAATTTACATAAGCATAAAAAAGAATAATATAAATCAGGTGTCGTGTTCCAAAGTAGGGTTGGACAGTAAATGTGCCTTCCTTATCAGTGAAACCTTTTCACCTAGTTCTAGTGAATTTATTACCGGATTAGCTTTAACTGGCTCATTGTTGAAAATATGATTGTTTTAATTTAAACTATGCGGTTTACCGGAAACTGTGGGTTTGTTTGATAAGTTGCTATCAGTGAGTGCCAGATGAATAAATTCGTATTCTATTTTTTGAAGCTTTAATAATAATGCTATTGTGTTGAAACAATATCTATTCCAGCCATTTTTATGTTGTCGTATTGACTGTTTTTAATCTCCTATCAAAAAGAGGGATATTTTAAGGCTGACGGGCGTTTTTGTGTCTGGCTGTAGCATTCGTCCAAAACATGATCTACCTGTGTTTCACACCAAAATCCGTTGAGCTATTGATGACTGACTGAGTTAACAACATGCGCATATATACTAATAGAAATTTAAATCTATAATCATAAAAGTATACCTATGTAGATTTCAAAAACTTCAAAGTGCGAAAGAGACAGAAAACAAAATTCAATTGAAGCTCTCTCACTTTCCTATTGATCTATTTTCGCAGTAACTTTTCATCCAAAAAACATTTAAAAAGTAGTTCAACCCCAATTCTTGCATAACACCAGAAGTATACATTACACTGGTATTGTATGCGTTCCGGCGATTTCAGGGAGCGTTCCAGAGACATAAATCTTCGTATTGTGTGCATTCGATATCTTGTATCTCGCACTCGCATCGTACCTTGGTCCATGATTGATTGCTCATAAACAGGTAAGTTTTGGTGTGAGTGTGAGTTGGTACTGCAGCAATAGTGGTGTTCTACATTTTGTGTATGATGCATGGATTTGTTAGATTTTTTGGTATGAATAGAATTTTTATCTTTTTTTAAATTTAAAAGAATCTATCATCATTAATGAGTCATTACACAAAAATCACAAATTAAGTGAAATGTAGTAATATGATTGGTCTTTGGTTTGAATTTTATTTAATCAATCAGAAACGCTAGCAAGATTTCTTTCTGCATTATTAGCGTTTCTGGTGAAATGTAAATGTAAGTGATATTTTCAAGTTTTCTTCCCTGGGCCTAAAAGCAAATCTATTCTCATATTATAATCTCAGGAACCACTACTTCGAATTTGAAACTTTTAGTGTTGGATATCCAATTTATTGCGGAAAGCTATTATACGAGTATAACATCCCACTACAACCAAAAGAAGTGGAGCATCAATGAAAAATATTGCAGGAACAGTTTTTTTTGTGTCTTTTTTATGTAACACAGTCGAAATTGCACGGGTAGCAAGTAGGTAATATATAAGCTGATAAAATTATTTGCTTTACGCCTCATTTTAGTTGAACTACTTTCAAACCAACGTACCTATATAACCAAACATCAGTCAGAACTGCTTCAAACCAACAGTTTAACCACTCCTCACCCCTTATGCACTTTACGTCAACTCCCTGGTGAGTTGGTGCAGACTATTAAGTCGCTGGAGTGAAGGAACAGATACTTCAATTGTTTAGTTCAGTTCAAGTGGGTTCTCTCGAACAATTTAATCGCTAACGCTAAAGTGGATTCAGCGACCCTTGACGTTCGTACAAAAGGAGTTTATGGCTGTTGAATTTAGCTGATGTTTATAGCGCTTAACAGTGATAATAATTATGTGAATATCGATTTTTATGCTAGTTGGCGGATTTAGACTACGGATTCTCAATAGGGAGTCTGAATCGGAGTTTTGCTGATTGGAGTCTGGGTTGTGCATGTTTGGGGCTTTCATGAATGGGTCTGACACGTAATTTTTAACTCTTTTTTTACCAATTATATAACATTTTTATTTTTGTTTGTTTATTTGTACCTCTATGTGTTTATGTGTGGGAATAAACTATGTTTGTTTCTTTCTTTTCTATATGTCACCAGTAAAATTCTTAAGATTATAAAATACCTTGAGAGATTGTAAACTCACGTTACATTGTCAACTGAATATTTGGAATACTTTTTCGAACATCGGAATTTGATATTCAATAATCTATAGAAGACATTCCGAGAATTTGTGAACCGACATAAACTGACGACATGTTGGCGACCTATCAGTGTACGGTTCTGCAATTTATCGGATTTTCTGGCCTAGCCGAATAGCGGAACATAGGGCACAGGGAACTTAGGGTTCTCCGACACGGATAGGTTAGGTTCGAATGGTATAATGGCGTCATACCATTCATGTTATGTTTATTTGTGTTATGTTATTTTTTTTAAACCCTGCAGACAGAGTGGCGCTCCGTCGTCGGTAAGAAGGATGAAATTGTAATACTTAACGTTTCGTTACTTGCTGTTCTACAATTTCTCAGAATGACTTGGAGAGTTATAGGTAATTTTGTTTTTTGCATGCTGTGTCTATCGCACCATATTGTACTATATGCTTGTATCATATTTATCGTAGGTATTATTAGGATAAACAGTGTTACAATTGTACATAGGCCAATAAATAAATTATAGATTATCTTTCGATGCGTAAAAAAGTGTTCCAAATGTTCAGTCGACAATATACAATATTCCAAGATATTTTATAATCTAACGGAATTTGCCATTTTCCGTCGATATTTATATGTATATTATGTTAATAACGTCTCTTGGGAGAGGGTAAACAATAAGCTTTTTGGGAGAGCTCACACTTACGACTGTAAAACATACCTACACTACATATACTGGTTCGGAATGAAATGATTGCCGCGTCACAAATTGAACACAAACCAAGTAATGCGATGAATTGTCTCGAAGTCATTCCGTAAAATTGTAGAAAAGCAAGTAACGAAACGTAAAGTATTACAATTTTAACATTCTAACCAACGGCTAATTGAAGAAATCGCAGACGTTTACTGATAATTAATTAATTAATTATAGGTCCAGCTGAAAAACGTCTACTTCTGGACATTACCCTCAATAAAATTTCACCAGAGCAGTGGTGGCCGAATAGTAACGGCCCCGACTTATGAAATGTAGGTCACGGGTTCGAACCCAGCCAAACGCATTACTTTGTGTTATTAATTTCATCACCGATGCTCTTAAAACGATGAAGAAAAACGTCGCGAGGATACCGGCATGTCCTAGAACCAAAAATTCCAAGACTGGGCCCGCGTGGTGGATTACGGCCCATTTACTCCTAGAGAGGAGCCCTGTGTCCCACAACAATTATTAAAAGGCTGCATTATGCTCATGCTATGTTTCGCTATATCGACCAAACTGTGAGTTCGGCATCCAAAGGATTCACCTTATCCTTCCAACGCTGTGTATGTCTATCATTTGTCACGTACTTTTTTCCATAATTTAAATTCTAGAAACAGAAAAATATCGCATTTGATTGAGTCTTTCGATCGGTACATTAAAATTACAGTTTTTTTTTGTCACGTTTAGCGGGTTCGATTTTCGGTTTAAACAGGCGATTATTTCAAATTCTTTGAATGTGGTTCGTTTTGTTTTTAAATGAAAATTGTAGTCTTCATTCAGTATTTTTTCAATTTTCAGTATTTTAGATACTTTCAATCCATGTGGCAAAGTCACGACATCTTGTACATATATATACGTTATAAAAAGAGGATCTTCATCACATTACAATTTTTATATTTTTTGGTAATATACATTTACATATCTAGCTTCGTTTAATCCATTGAAAGTCGCTCCTCAAAAGCCACGGATAATATTTTTCTTCTAATACGATACGGTTCGGCGTACAAGATAACATAAAGATTTTTGTGATGGTTACCTATTTTTGGGATATTTTTATAAGCTGTGTCGTATTATTATATTTCTTAGTCATGGTATTATTTGAGATTTTTTTTGCGTTGAAATGTAACGTTGGTCGTTGATCTAGTCTGGTTAGGGTTCACTGAACTAAACTTCTAGGAAAATTCGTTGCCTTAATTTTGCTTTTTATGAAATTAATTTTGAATTAGTAGAAATCTAAATATAATATTAATTTCGTAACAAGACTTAATGTAACTGACGATCATAAAACTCGTTAAAGGGTAAAAGAGTAGCAAGAAATCTAAAATTGATGGACTTAAATTTGAAACAACTTTAAATGGAAAAGATGTAGATAAATAGAATTTGTTAATAGAACTTGTCTTATCACGGATTTGTATGAGCATATCCTTGGATATGCACATACAAATCCGTGATAAGACAAGTCGTACTGTGTGGATCAGAATGTTGGGCTGTGAAAACTATGGTCGAAAAAAGATTACAATTAGTAGAGATGAGAATGTTGAAATGGATGTGTGGAGTAACGAGGATGGATAAAGTGAGAAATGAGTTTATTTGATGATTATTAGAGGTAGTTTAGTTTGAACAGTGGCGCTGGAAAATTTGAAAGGGAACCGCTTGTCTTGCTATGGTCATGTGAAAAGGAGGGATGAAACACACGTAACTAAAAGGGTTATGAATATAAATGTGGATGGATGGAAAGGGAGAGGTAGACAATACGTTATATGATGACCATGTAGATCTCTTTATTAGGGCTTCATTTCATGTTAGTCTGGCGGTTTGAGTTCTTTATGTGGCTTACCCAAATGTCCTTACTTTTGTATTGTTCATGAAATCGTTGAGCTCCTTAAAGTTCTAAGTTTGAGCTACACGATAACTGACAAATGCTTGCACTGTATGTACAGGTCTACTCAAATCTGTGTGGTACTTTCTTAAAAAAAAACACATCAGACATCAACCTAAATGCTCTTAACAGAATTATGTAATAAACTCTTATCCAGGTTATGATATACGCAGTCGTTTTTATCAACATTATCCTGTTGGCAATTACCTACTGTAATATCTATGTGTAACGAGTAAATAAATTAATATTATTTTTATTTCAACTTTAGTTCTCAATAATGATTTACTAGAACTGGTTAAAATTGATTTTAATCCGGCCAAGCCTTAATTTCAGCAGTCGAAATAACCAAGTATTAATTGTGCTCGACTTGACGTCAAAACTCTCAAAAACTTATCAAAAGTTAATAACTTAATATAAACTGTGTCGCAAATGAGGTAATCTTCATCAAATAATATTTTTGTTTTTAGAATTGTATTTGTTTTACCGAACTAAGCTTTATACATAGCTTTTAATCGAAAATAATGCTTAGTTCAGGAGAAAATATTTATTCTTAAATAAAACCTCTCAAAACTGTGAACAGAAATATCCCAAAATAACCATCTTGTCTTACAAACATCCATTCAAAGTCATTTGTTATATCCACCAAACTATTAGACACATGGTGGCTGTTATGCTCTGTTGCTATGCTAGAGTGTGAACAGTTCCCCATTCAGAAGCCAGGACCACATCCACTATTTCACATACATACATTAGGTTAGGTTAGGTTAGATTTAGTAAAATAAAAAAAAAACACGCCTGCCATGTCTAAAACTAAAATTATAACATAAGCAACGACCGATTCTTGCTAGGATGCGACGCACAAACTATATTTACTCATATTTTACAAGTAGACAATAAGTTAACAGTCTGCTCTCAATTGCATTGTTTATGTTTATGCAATTTATTTTGTTGTTATTATTATGTTGTCACTGTCTGTCGGTGCAGGATATCACGCCATAGACTAAAAATTGACTTTTATTATTTTTTTGTCTGTGGTGCGATCAGCTCGTGGTCGTTGTGTCCGGTCCTGACACAGTTTTATTAGTTTTAGTCGATAAGTTGTTTTCTTTTAAGTTTGTCTATACATAGATAATTTTTTTTTTAGTTTTATTTTTTTGTGCGCGTTTTTCTGGCGGAATAAATGAGTTTTCTTTCTTTTCTTTTTTCTTTCTATAAATTAAAAACAAGATAGATACTTCTTGTCATTGCATTCGGGAGACCAGTAATGAATTATTCAAATAACCATCCCCGACTGCAATAAAAAGATTATTAAATATCTATCTTGATTTTGACATTTAAAGTTCCGTTTTTACATGGCAGGTGTGTTTCTTTTTTAATGGTTTGTTTTTTATTTAGTACCTTTTTTGCTATGTACTAAACAAGCTTCAGACGATGACAGTATACGTAGTCTAATTTACATGGCAACAAAATTTTTAGTTTTTGTTTACGAAACATGGCACCCCCTTTTCATTTTTTTAAATTTTCTCTAGATTATGTTACCCGGGATAACTCAACGCTTCAACCGATACCAGATACATTGATATCGGTTAAGCCGTTTAGAAGTTATGGCGGATTAAAGAAACTCACAAAAATACACACATACATAAATACATGAACCGTGAAAACAGAACACTCCTTTTTTTGGGCAGTGGTGTAAAAAGTTGGTGTTGTTTTCGATTTTTGAATAACTAACAGAGAGTCTAACACAATCAAATATATATATAAGTGTGTGCCTGACACCGCTGCGACTGTGCCAAAAGGTTTTTTTCAGCAATGTTGCCAGATATAGGCTGATACTGCTTATGTAAATTCTAATTATATTTAGGTATTGACTTATTTTATTTTTTATTTGCAAAATAGGTACCTACTCAATTCTGTTCCGATAGTATCAATGTTTGCTGTATTGAAACCCTTATAAATATCAAATTTTAGATATCGAAAAATAATATATGTACCTATTTGAATATGTAAACTGATAAGAGAAACTCGCTGAATATAGATAATGATTGTGTTCGATTTAGAAACTTGAGTACAGATATGAATTCAAATTGTATTTTTAAGTACTAACTTATGAGTTTCAGAAGTTTAAATGTTCGCATAATATTTTGGAATTTATGCCAAATTCTATTCAGTTGAATGAATGCTTTTATGTTATTTTTTTTTAAATAATATAAATATATTTTAATAATTACGAAACGATGATATTACAGAAAAAAAATAACGCCTGTATTCCTCAAACGGTAAAGGTATATGTGATGCGGAATTTATTGGATAGAGTGACCGCGGCCTTGGAACGCAAAGGGCATTAAGAGGAACACGGGTGGGTTTTAGTCAGTAAAATTCTGACACTCCCTTCCGCTCCGCCCAGAGCGGGAGAAGTCTTTGATGAATACCCATCCATAAAAAAGACCAGAGGTATGTATACCTAGTATGCACCCACATTTGAACAGTTATGCTGAAGTCCCATGTAGGTAGAGGTAACATATATGGAGGACGGCTATTGCCCCCAGATTGCCACTGAAAAATTAGGTATGAAAAAAATTCGATAACACTTTTTTCGAACTGGGAATCGAATCCAACGAACCAACTAAAGGTGAACGGCAGATTTCGTACAAAAAACGTTTTTGTTGTTCTGTTATAGAACTTGTACCACTTATTAAGGCAATTAAACCATCTTATTTCGTGTAGGTGCAGCATTTTAAGAACTTGGGATTCATGAGTAATATCAATAAAAAGATTTGAACAAATAAACGCTAAAAAAGGTTACCTAAACGCACTTATTTTTTTTTGTTGTTAGGTTACCATATGTAAAATAACACAAATATCGAAACGCTATTTAATTATCTAGAAATAGAAATAACATTAAATATAATTGAACACTTGTATATTATATCTGAGAGTGCATTCTTGTTGTATAAAATCATAATAGTTCACGATTTAATGAAAGATATGATTTTTGTCATCAATAATGTTTTGTTCATATGGCAATTAATTATTGACAGGTAAAGAAAATCTGTTTTTTTTGTTGTTGTCAATTTCAGTTCAGTTCTTTGCTATTATTTTGGATTGTGGTTTGTGACTGCATCTGAGCAATTTAGCGAATTATCTGGCTGTTTTTACGTTGAGTTGAGCATCTGCTCCTCCGTTCTCTATCTCTTGATAGTAGTTTTGCGAAAGGACGCTTTAGGCTGTGCTGTGTGTGTATAAGTGCTTTAATTAAAATGACGAGTCAACGTTCGCTTGTCAAGTACAATATAATAAATGTACATACCTTCAAAAACAAAGTATTGTTTTATTTACTGACACTCGACACCCATCAGAACTTCATCATTATCAAACTGTTGCAGTCCGCTACTGAACATATTATGTAGGTATCTCCTAATGCATCTCACTGAGCAGATACTATTACTAGACTCAATATACCTACCTATTATTGGTAAGTAAAACACTACAACAATAGCGACAAGTAATCTAGAACATTTATTTTATCACCAAAACAGTGCAGATAGCTTCATCTCTTTCGTCTTGACAATTCAAAAGTGCCTGTAAAGGGTTTAATTGAAATAAATGATTTGAATTGAATTGAACAATGTTTATGAGTACTTATTTGTAACACTAGTACCTACATAACCTTAAAAAATAAAACTGTTTATAACTTTTACATCCCAAGTTCTAAAAATCTAAAAAGTTGAAAAGGGCTTGCCTATCATATTAGTTATCAATTAAAACAAAAAGTATCCCAAAACACGAAAATTTATTAGCTGTACGAAGTTCCCATACAAGCCTGCCATTCGCCTTTAATGATATAATCGGGACCACTTGTGTTTATTTGTTTTTTCTACTTATGACATGTTGACGAATCGGGAATGTGACATAACGGGAAGTAGCCATATTACATATTCCCCTTGACCCCATTAGTAAAACATCCTGTACATTTCATAACAGAAAAAAGGAAACAGTTGACGGCAATATAAGACAGATCTACCCACATAATTGGTCGTTATGAATATCCGATACAATTTGTATTCAACCCAGTTCATACATGTAATATTTTTGTTGCGATATCTACCAAACAAACGACATGAAACAACGAATCCCACGCGTCCCGAGAATACTAGATTTCACCCCCGAAAGGAGAAAAAATATTCAACAAATTTTGTTATACTACCAACTGAAAACCAACTTTGGTTGCGAAATTTTAGGGTTTGGATTCCTCTGTGTGGTCTCCTTAAAATGGATGCCCAACAATTCTGTTTGCGCCATGACAATGATGTGTCGCTTAGATTTTATCACAAATGCTTTGCAGTCATTAGTGAGTGCACGGCACGATTCTTTTAATTCCTACCCTCTTTGTTTCGTAAAAACTTCGCGAATAATGGAGGATTCGTCATTATGCGGAATATTTTAAAATACTGCTAACGAAACACGATAATCTGTAGCTTTCCCGAAGTTAAAGTGTTGTGTTCGGAAAAGCGACTTTTTATGTTCTTTAAGTGGTGTGGGAAGTATTATGTTGGCAGTACCGAATTTACCTATATTTTGGGTACAAAATAGAACTTTTTGTAAACCCACGTTACCTTCGATTTGAGTGAAGCGTTCATAAAAATAAGCAAGAGAATTTTATAAAACCTTTTCATTTCTAGAGGTTGATAAGATTATTATAGGATCTTGTATTTAGAACTTTACTTTGGTGTTGGTATTTGATTTCAACTGGTTATGTAGAATTATTTCAAAGCGGCTATCAAGAGTAACTTTTCTGAAGTAAAACGCTAATTATAATTAGAATTATCACGATCTTTATCAATCTCTCAATGTTGAAGTATAATGTCTTCTTCTTCCATACATTTATCCCCCCCCTCGATCCATCATTATCTCTAACAAAATCCATCCACCATTTTCCAGTTTCTCTAATGAATACGGTAATCCAGTAAAACAAAATTACATCAGTTAAATGCACGATGTCCTTAGCGAGAGCTGCTTAGTTTTAAGTTTTTTGTAGTCCTCGCCTAGCTTTAATTATTGTTGAGACCACTAAAGATAATCTAGAACAGCAACAGACCAAATTCAAAGTCAGAACGTTTAATTTCAATTAGGCCATGAAACGGCGCTCCCCGGCGTTTTCGTTAAATTAATAAAGCAACTCTACGTTCCAATTGCAAAGGTAGAATCTTATCGAGAAGAACGGACAAGAAACTTCATGATTACTCTTTTCAAAGGAATATTTTACAATACATATTTGGTAGAAACAAAAAAAAAATGAGGACGATACACCTAGAATAATCTAGATTAATTGGACTAGTTATGGAACCAAGTATTACCAGCAGGGGTAAAGTTATTCCTTTTTTAAATAATTACATAGTACTCACTTATTTACAAATATTGAAATAGTGTGCGAGCTAAAAGAAAAGAAAAAAGAAAGAAGGAGGTACATTCAAAAAGTTTGATTTTGTCTACAATCTTGATTGCCCTATTGAGCAAGGCTAGCATGTTTCCAAGCATTATTTTCCTGAACGCAATCTTTTGATTTTTGTAAAATGCTTGTTTACAAAGTGTAATACGTCACACGGTATTTTGTTGTAACATTTAACACAGTACCCCAAAAAAGATTTTTGTACTTTAGCTAATCTATAAAATGACTGGTCTAATTAATAAGCTTATTGTTACATGCAACACTTGTAATTTCAATATGATATATGTATGTTTATATCTGTAACTATTTAACAATTTACGGTTTATTTGTATGATGGTTTACAAACTTGGTAGAACCCGTATCTTAGGAATCTGTTACAAAACAATGCATAACATTATCGAATTTATTGTTTCCTAGAACTCACAATAATCAACAAACGCTTACAGGATGATTGGAAATTGAGAGCGTTCAATCAAATGGTATGCTAAAGAGCTTATTTGCAATGATTTTGACCTGGTGGCCTGGGGACCAAATTGGGTTTCTTTGTGAGCAATCGAACTATTAAAGTTATTTTGGAAGTTATCTATATTTTTTTTCTGGATGGGAAATCATCAAATGACTCCTTCCGCTCTGGGCGGAGCGAACGGGAGTGTCTAACTTTTACTGACTGAACCATCTCGTGTTGTCCCAATGCTCTTTGAGATTCAGGGCCGTGGCAAAAAACAAATTCTGCAACCCTATATAGAGCTCCGTCCTTTTTGCTGACATCTCTTTGTGGTGCACGTGGAATACGACGCATGATCGACCCGGGCCAGGCGAGTTACCCATAGCTTGCCAATAGCAGTCTACGGTGGCCCAAAATCGCCCTGCGACTCCCGATGCCCGGGGTGTCTTCTTCTGTTGAGGTGGCTGGGGCGTCACGTTTCCTTTTGCTTCTTCGCCCGGTCTGCCTCCTCCTTCTCTAGCATTACTGCTTTGAAGAAGGAGATGACCGCTTTCCATGCCTCCTCGTTCTGGATCTTGGATTGAACCAGGGCTGAAAACGAGAGGTCGTCGCCAGAATTTGTCTATCTAACCGCCAAAAGTTGCTAATTGAGAAATCTTCTCGATTCTGAACCTTGTGACCGAATAAATCCTTCGAATATTTTATCAAATAATTATCCACTAGTATTTTGGAAATTGAAGCAGTTCAAGCTACGAAAATTTCTAAGACTTTCTATTCTACAAACAGGAGTTCGAATACTCGAAAAAAAAAACCAATTTCGCTCACAAGTTACCAGAGTCACAGCCACATCATAATATATCCATACATAATATATCTAGAACATACAATTCGAAGGAATGCACTCAATTACCAATCATCCTGTATGTGGCAGTGAAATAGAGAAACCAAACAAGGATCCCACAATACTTGGGGGGCTCATGTTTACTAAATACTGTTGCTAGGAGGACTCGGGTATATACTAGCTTTGAGACAAGTCTCTAAATGTAATTAAGGGTATATAAACATAGGTACTTTGTTTGGCAATTAAAATGGCCTCCGCGGGGCAAAATGATCTTAGTAGAGCGCGATATTAATGAGCAAACATGACACATACTCGTATGTATTTTTGTCATGGTCTGTGTTATGCCTATAGGTACATAAATTACACCATAAATTTCATTCGCTAGAGCCTTAAGCCTATACCTGTTACGGTAAGTGTGATTAATTAAAAAATATTAATTACTCTCTCATTATCCACAATTTTAAATAATTACCTCATGCCTTTTAGCAGTTATTATTAATAATTCAGTACTCTTGTCGGAAAAATTAATACAATAAAATAAGACTCGAAGTATTTTATCCAGTATTTATGACGATATGAGTATTTATGATGTTATCCCTTTGATCTTCTTTTTAAACCTAAAAATAGCTAGAAATAGGAGCTCTGCAAACTTCGCTTTGCAGAGTTACTATTTCTAGGTGGTTTCTATATTTTTCCTGTTCCTCCGATGATCACGTTGAATAGGGGAGTGTCTTCCCTCCCCCCAAGTTTATGATTATTTGGTCATTTTAAGTAAGATGACCTTAATTAAGGTTACATTAGCAATACTTTAATTTTACCTCGACTTTCGGCCATTATTAATAATGATAGAAAATAATTTCACATGTTAAAGCGAGCATATTCCATTGAAGTACTTTTAAATATGTGACTAAAAGTGCACCTGCAATTAAATACCTCACATGAATAAATAGTGTTACAAAAAATAAAAATGACTCCAACACTATTTAAAAAATCATTTCGGCATAGGCTGCAGATCCTTTTAAATTAACAGAAAAGCTCTCTCTCTCAGAACAGCTAGTGTAAATTATAAATATTTCACGGTACCATCAACTGATTGCAAACTCTTAGAAAAATCAGCGATCGAATCGCGCGTCAAAACCGCTCGCGTTTCATAAACATCCTAAATACACATTGTTAGGAGTATTTTCTTTGTTTACTCTGTCATCAAAGTTTACCCAGCCCTGATTGAATTATAACTCGAGACGATAAAATACCCTTTTCATGACAACAAAGCTTTTCTTGGCATTATGTAATAAGATTCTAGACTTCTTTCCTCGAATCGAGAATCAAAGAGTGTATTAGCGTTTCATCCAGTGCAAATACTTTATCTGACTTAATCTGATAGTTATCTTCTTTTTAGTATTGTTAAAAGTGATTTTCGTTGTTATGGTTCTAAGAAGCGTTTGAAAAGGGAAAGTGTGTTATTCCTATGGTGTATGAAATTCTTAGGGCTAATGAGTCGCGATTCCCGGCCACCGTAGGCGCGGGCCTGCGGATGGCGAGCTATGGGTGGCTCGCCGTCTGGTAGCAACCAGGCCCGAGTCGACGGTGCGTCGTGTTCCACGCGCGCCTCAAAGAGCTGTAGCAAAGAAGACGGGGCCCCATAGAGTCAGTGCATGTCAAGGTTGCGGAATTTGTTCGAAAGAATCACCGCGGCACTAGAAGGATCACGGGTGGGTTTTATTCAGTAAGAGTCTGACACTCCCTTCCGCTCCGCCTAGAGCGGGAAAAGTCATTTGATGATTTATTATCCAAAAAAAGGTAGAAACGCGGCCTTAAAATGGGCAATATCTTAATTTTCAAGTCAAAAACATTCATTGAGTTATTCATAATGTGAGACTTACACATTTTTAAACCGTACAAATCAATGGTTTCGGAATTTAGGTACTGCAAAATCCCTCGAATTTTGATGAAACTACAGAAATGACGTCCTTGTTAAACGACGCCTAAGGCTAAACCAAAACAAACCAGTGCATTAAAGCAATAATTCAATCAAAATCTCAAAACTAAAGAAGGATTATTCC
The DNA here is from genome assembly GCA_905332915.2 of Hecatera dysodea. Taxonomy (NCBI): domain Eukaryota; kingdom Metazoa; phylum Arthropoda; class Insecta; order Lepidoptera; family Noctuidae; genus Hecatera; species Hecatera dysodea. The sequence continues at coordinate 3,416,818 of HG995298.1, read as the reverse complement.
TTCAAAACTTCTCTGATACTTAGAAGGATTACACGAATATAACAATTAATTAGTAGTTAACAAGAGGCTAGCTTAACTGAGAAATAATTAAGGCTTGGGTTCCGCAGTGTCCGGCGACTCAATTAATGAAGGAAATTGCTCTGTGTTGGACTAAGAAACTCTATATGACAAAGTTATGTGTGCAGCTTATACGATAACGTTGAGAGCTTTTGTATGGTAATGAAGTTTGTATATGTGCAATCTTTTGTGTTTTGTGTTGTTTAAAATCTGAAGTGGACACGATCGTTAGTATTATAGTTCTATATCGTATTGAAAAGAAAGAAAGTCTTTTTAAATGACGAGCTATATATATGTATATATATACATACCTGTAGCGACCCTAGCGATGCGATTACTGAATTGCATCTTTGATATTTTACGGGACCGCCCGCGCCGGGCTCGCCAGTCGCTTACATACCACCGCCTTGCCACGTCCTAATTTACCGTATCCTGAACTTTTATTAAATATTTTACCTAAATTCAGTACAATTTAAACTCGTGTATCATTTACCTGGACCCCTATCAATAATACGCACAATAAGTGGTGACCCCGACGTTAACAGACAATAGTTTTTGAGTTTTAGTATTTTGCGCCGTAATCGACTCAGTGGCGACGTGGCAAGGGCGCGTCAGAATACCGCGTGGGTGCAAGTGAAACATATAGTCTTGAAACTAGGAATCTACTACGATGGCTACCCCAGCGACAACCGGAGTAGCAGCAGTATCTATACAGGCAAAGATACCAGATTTTTGGATAGATTTACCAGGAACATGGTTCTGCCAGTTCGAGGCTATTATAGCACCACAGAAGCAGGGTGTTATGTACAGATTTTTTTTTTACTAATGCATAAAGTTTTAGTAAATAAATAAAAAGTTATTATCTCAATCTGTTAAACAACGCGATACTTCGACTATATTTTTTTTGTTTGTTTTTTTTAATCCTTGTCTACGTGTAGCACTAGACCGTGTAGTCGACACAGCCTGCCCTATTTTTAAAACAAAAGGAATAGGTCCCTAAACTCATTTATTCAGGTAACTAAGTCTGTAAACATGGCGACGTGTTTCCGTTACAGATCTAAATAATTGCCGAGTTGTTTCTTTGTTAAACGCTTTTTTATTCAAACTGGATTCAGGATGATAGGGCTAATTCTTTTTCTTGTGTGCTATTTTTTTAAACATTATTAGGTTTGGAGTTTTGTTTCGGAATCTTTTCTGGTGTTGTTAAGTAAAATAAATCGATTTACTGAATGATTTTCCGGCTCTTGGTCTTCAATTTTCTAGCTTTGTCTGAATTGAGTTCGATTATCTCGTGTCGCCGTTTTCTTTTTAAAAAGTAGCCTACCCTTGACTTTGATGACACCTGACGAAAGCGATGGATATGGTATACCCGAGAAAGAGTGTGCTTTGAAGAAGCCTGTTCAGTTCACTCTAGCTGATTTCTAGACAGGTCACAATTGGTAGGTTGACACAGACCCTGGCACAGAGTTCCACGCTCTGGCTTTGGACGAAATAAATATCTAGCAGAAGTGCTCACTACTACGACTAGTTAGGGTTTTAATCTAGCCCGTTTTGTACCATGAAATATGACAGTATACATATACAGGAATAGGGTCAGCTCCCAGTCAATCCGGATTCAGCTGAATACCAGTATGTTACACGGAGCGGCTGCCTACCAGACCTCCATAACCCATTAACTGGGTAACACGGTACTTCTTGGCAAGACTGGTGCCAGATTTTCCGGCTTCTGACAATCCGTAACGACTGCCAAAGATCTACAAATGACAGCCGAGACCAACGGCTTATCGTGCTTTCCGAGGCACGGAGGTAACTCGGTATATTAAGATGGTCATCCATCCACAGACCAACCTTGGCAATCGTTACTTAACCTTGAAGATTGACCTGCGCGGCTATTAGTCTTTAGCCACGAGCTCCTGAATCAGTTAGCAATAAGACAGTAGTCCGATACAAAAAAGGAAGATGGGAATCAGGTCATGGAGCTCCATAATTCACTATAGAAGAATGCATAAACTTGAGCCTTTAAAAAAAATATCATCATAGGAAAAGAAACGATTTTTAATTTTTATATCAACTCTAGTTGAATTACAACCGAATCAAAAATAATTTTGCAGTGAAACTTAACCATTTCAAAGAAAAAAGTCAATTATCAGAATATTAAACTTTAAAATTGCTTGAAAATAAACGTGGCAAAGAAAAATTCTGCTAATATGCCAGCTGCTACTTGTCTGCAACTATAAGTTGTAACTTAACTGAGATAAGTTATGCTGGTAGTTTTCTAGCTGTAATAATTCAAACTTTATTCATTTGAATATATTTGAAATTTCCTCGAAGCAATAATAACATTGATAACCTGTCCTTTCTTTTAATTTTGTTGATAATGAATTCTAGAGACTCCAAACAATCTATTTTAATAGTACCTATATAAAAAACTTTTTACAAAAAAGTACAACCGACTTTTACACAAAAAATCAAAAAAGTGCAAAATAACTTTAATTTCGGAACTCGGTGTTTGTGGTTGCTTTTTCGTTTTTTGAACACCGACTTCCGAAATTAAAGTTATTTTGCACTTTTTTGATTTTTTGTGCAAAAGTCGGTTGTACTTTTTTGTAAAAAGTTTTTTATTTTTCACTTTTTAGTGGTATCTACACCCCCTCCCCTCCCCCACCTTTTTTTTTTTTTTTTGGATGGGAAATCATCAAATGACCCCTCCCGCCCTGGGTGGAGCGGTAGGGAGTGTCAGACTCTTACTGACTAAAACCCATCCGTGTTCCTCTTGTGCCCTTTGCGTTCCAGGGCCGTGGTAACTCCCCTCCCCCACCTTAACAAACCAATCACATTGGTGTAAAAAAACGTACTGCTCCTTTGCAGAGTAAACTAAGAGGTCGTCAATGTAGACAATGTACATATTTTTTTTAGATTGTTGTTGATTTTTCGAAAACCGACCTTGACCTTGACCTTGATGTCATGAGACCATTTGGGAAGTATACCCTTTCCAACAAAAAAATAATTTTTCAAATCGGTCGACAAGCGACGGAGTTATGCGCGAACAAACATTAAAAAAAAAAAAACAAACATCCGAATTGAGAACCTCCTCCTTTTTTAGAAGTCGGTTAAAAAAGGAAAGATTTTTCTGTGTTCGTTCCGAATAAGCTCCAAAACTACTGGGCTGATTTTAACCATTTGTTCACCAGAGAAGAGCTGCATTATTTACAGCAAATAAAACAGGCAATTTAATCCCGTATTCCCATGGGAACGGGACCTACTCGGGTGAAACCCCGGGGCGCTGCTAGTAATAAGTAAAGTTATTTAATATTTTGTGATGAGAAGCACAAGGCTAAATAATAGAGATGTTTCCTGAATAAAATAAATATGATCCTATTTAATCCGTCAGTCAGATTATATGTAGAAAAATATTGGACACGTATTTTTTGCTTTTTAAAATTCTATAAGAGTTGACGAAGATATAAAGCATGAAAGATCATGAGTGGGGGCTTGTGACGTCACGCTGTGGTAAGCACGTAGTGATTTTACACGAGTTTTCAACGCACTGTATCGTCTTTGATTTTTGTTTATGTGTATGTAAAAATTGTAGCACGTAGTGACGTTACACGAGTTTTCAACGCACTGTATCGTCTTCGTTTTTTGTTTATGTGAAAAAATACGTGTCCAATATTTTTTGGTAATCTATCTGATGGACTAATTAGATTTTTTTAGTCAACTATCCTATGACTGTCACACATGAAGATCTCCGAGGTTAAGCAACGCTTGCCGAGGTCAGTCCGAAGATGGCTGACCTTCCATTATAGACCAAGATTCCTCTCTGCCTTGGAAAACACATTTGATGTCACTACGGTTAGCCAGGAGTCAGGAAGTGCTTCTGATAAATGATTTTTATTTTGTAAGTAGGTTGTAAAATACACTTTTACACGTCAATCTTTTTTGGCCGTTATAAAAACTAGATGAGGCCGGTGTTTCCTAGCTGACTACCCTGAGCAGAAAAACCGAAACAAACTCAAAGGTCAAGGTCTCTTTTGGAGTCCATACAATTGTACTGGTCAAATCATTATGAGAACCATGTAGGTTGGTGTCTGAAGTGGTATTTTGAGGAAAGTGCCACACCGATTTGAGTGGACCTGTCCAAACAGTGCAAGCATTTGTCAGTTATCGTGCAGCTCAAACATAGAACTTTAAGAAGCTCAACGATTTGACGAACAATACCAAAGTAAGGACATTTGGGTAGGCCACCTAAAGAACTTCTTAACCTTATCGCTGTTATGCTTTGGACAGACTGAATAAAATGAGGTATCTTATTTATTTATTTAAACTTTATGTACAATAGTGGTACATGGGCGGACTTAATGCAACAAGGCATTCTCTACCAGTCAACCTTTGGGTTAAAAAGACAGCACTGTGGTAGGTGTACAACAAATAAATAAAATACAATATATATACAATATATATAATATGATATTTTATAATAAGGTTTTATGTATAAGAGAACTCATAATAATTATGACGAAGACCAAACTAAGAATGACAGGCTTTTAAGTAGTGTTACGGATTTTACGCTTAAAGGAAAATTTAGACTCTGCCTTCTTGATGTCAAGGGGAAGCATATTCCAGAGTTTATTGGTAGAAATAGCGTAGGAATTAGACATAAACCCGGTGCGATGAGAAGGCATATAAAGAAGTAAGTTTTTGGAAGGTTAAGGTCACTTAAGGTTATCTTCGTTTAGCTGTGAGCGTACAAAGATTAAAAATAATAGATACTTAGTCACAACAATAAAATATACATAGATATTAAATAGTATACAGTTACAGAACTGCGTAATAAGAAGAAAAAATATAAGTTGACTTTGTCGTGACTTTCGCTCTGTTTGTTTAATAAACATGATATTGTTGTGGACAAATAATTACCCCAACCCACACTTTCGGAGAAAATACATTGTAAAAAACAACATATTATTGGGACTTATGAAATCGTACACCTACAAATTGTGTATCTAGTCATAACAAATGAAACTAAGACCACTATAATGCCCAGTCAATATTGTTTGGGGACTCTCCGTCCAAGGAAAGTTTTACAAACTGGTTGCCTTGGTAACAGAGCAACTAAATTGTCTGAACTGTATAGTTCTCCCTTTTTCAATATGTTATTCCCTTGTTATTCTCATAAAGGAAAGTGTAAACGCTGGAAATATTTTACTTTTAATATGTCGTAGATCAGTTTTATGACTGGGCCTACTTTTCGTGGTTGTACGCAAGGTTATTGACCCCCTGTGGTTATGGGGTGATGGAAGGGCCATAATAAAGGCGATGGGTACTTGTTTTAGCTTCAAATTGTTTCTGGCTTGTTGGCTGTGGTCATTAATTAAATCGTAGGCCTATGATTTTCTAATATAAAAGACCAATAGGGTATTTTACTAAAAAAATCTAATTGTCCGTCTGATAGATTTCCAAAAAATATTGGATACGTATTTTTTATTTTTTCACGTGAACATAAATGAACATGATGTAGTGCGTTGAAAGCTCACGTGACGTCACTACGTGCTGAAATTTTTACCAGCGACGTGACGTCACCAGCCCCCGCTCTTGAACTTTGATGCCCTTTATTTTTATATTTTTTGTGGGATTTGAAATGACAAAAAATACGTGTCCAATATTTTTTGAAAATCCAACGGACGGACTAAATAGAATTATGATTTTTATATGCAGTAAAATAACCAATTTTACTGTCATTACTAAAAATTCAAATTGCAATATCATCTCGGCGACCATCAATGACATTCAGGGAGATTAAAGGATACGATTGCAATGCAAATACGAAAGTACCTTAAAAAACCGATTTTGGCGCTTTTGGAAAATAACTGGAGATACCGCCGATAGTACATTTCACGTACAGCAAGTTAAAGAAGTAGAAGGCGCGGTCGTGCGGATGGCGAGCTATGGGTGGCTCGCCGTCCGATAGCAACCAGGCCCGAGTCGACGGCACGTCGTGTTCCACGCGCGCCTTAAAGAGCCGTCGGCAACGAAGACGGGGCCCCATAGGGTCAGTGCCTGCTAGGGTTGCGGTATTTGTTCGAAAGAGTCACCGCGGACACAAGAAGGATCACGGGTGGGTTTCAGTCAGTAAGAGTCTGACACTCCCTCCCGCTTCGCCCAGAGCGGGAGAAGTCATCTGATGATTTCCCATCCAAACAAAAAATAGATAGTTTTTATCAAAATAGGGTCAATACTCCTTTGAGCGTTTTCGCTGTTGCTCATAGTTTTATATTATCTATACTAATATTATTAAGAGGTAACGTTTGTGAGTTTGTGACGTTGTAAGGGGTAATCTCTGGATCTACTGAACCGATTTTCAAAATGATTTCACCAATAGAAAGCTACGTTATTGTGGAGTGTCATATTTTATCCCCGTATTGCCACGGGAACGGTAACAACGCACTGCTTGTTAGTTATATACAAATGTCTTTATCTTGAACGACTACTGGATCAACTCACAGACTAAACCGCTAGTCGTATAGACGCGAAATCATTGAATAGTTATTTAAGATATCCTTCTGCTCTCAGCAGAGTGAAAGAGAGTGTCAGTCTTTCACTGACTAAAACCCATCCACGCTTCTTCAAATGCCCTTTGCATTCTTGGGCCACGGTAACTTTTTCGAAAAAATTGCAACCCTGGCAGCCAGTAGCCCTAGCAGGGCCTAGTGGGTTTGAAGTTTGTATGACAAATCTGATTCCTTGGGCCTATATTATACTTGAAGCTTGGTGCAAATATTTACCGATGTTATTATTAGTTTTTCACAGTGACCTCGCAAAGGCCATCCATAGTTTGTCTGGGAAACCTATCCTCTTCGCGCTTGAAATATCTAGTAGCTAGCGTACGTGTAGAACAAGTCCCATATTCCAGAACGCGTAGTTTCCAACTCGAGCACGAAAATGTCAATGAATTCTTTTTAGTATTTAACTAGCGTCGCCCCGCGTAGTTCCTGTTCCCGTGGGAATACGGGGATATAATATAGCCTATGTTCACCGGAGATAGTGTAGCTTCCCAACAGTGAAAGAATTTTTCAAATCGGTCAAGTAGTTTCGGATCCTATTCAATGCAAACAAACAAAAAAAAAAACAATCAAATCTTTCCTCTTTATAATAATAGTGTAGATAAATATGTATGTAATTAAATACTGTAAATTATTTTTATTTACAAAAGACCCTTCGACATATATGTACACATACTGCGTATTGAAATTCTATTTATGAAACCTTTTTATAAAGCTGGTTTACTTTGTTTGAGCACATTATATGATATTAATATTTATCTTTTAGGCTGTGTCCTTGAGAGTGGCGGAGAGACGACCCATTTTTGCAATGCGGGTACAGGGTTCCGTAGAGCACAGAACGTTATACTAGAAATAACATTATTAAGAAACGATATTCGAAAGCAGACGCTTCGGTTTTTAATATTTTTTTACTTATTTCACAGTTGGTTCTAAAGAAAAGAGAACGTTTTGTATGATGATGTAGAACGTAATGTTTTGAAAAGTCATTTGGCAAGACGCAATTTCATAATTTCAAAATGGCGTCTCCGTTTGTCATAGATTTTAGAACGTTCACGACTTTGAAATTTAAAATATAAAATAAATAAAAATACTGCGTCCCCTGTTGTCACGAGCTGACAATTTGTAAGATTTAAAAAGCCATCTTTAAATCTTACAAATTGACAGTCACACCCTTAATTTTTAAATAGCAATTTTAACATCGACGTCTTAAGAGCGTGTACTCCGTATGGCATTTCATACAAATTTTCAAGTCACTATTTTGCGCTAAATTGGTTCAGTCATATGAACCGATTTTAATAGAACTTCACACATCTAAGCAGGATACATAGGTCTAATAAAAAGATAGTAAAAATATTTTCGAAATGTCTTATTTAAAAAAAATATAACTGGAAATTTATGTTTGTATGGAACATTTAAAATGGGCCTAATTTAACTGCAACACTATGTATGGAAACGATTTCATCTAACTTTTTAGACTTATATATCCTGCTTATGTGTGTACAGTTTCATTAAAATCAGTTTAGTCATTTCGGAAAATATGGACTTGAAAATTTGTATGAAATACCATACGGCGTATACGCTCTTAAGCAATGCCCACTAATGTGTCTCAGTACTCTATGGTTCAAATGCTTATCACGACGACGCCCCGCCGTCTCCTCTGTCTCTGCATGACCTAAGTTGCAACCTTTTTATTAGTTACCTTCTTTATTTAAATTTAAGATTTTTAAAATTAATACATTTTTGAAAATTAATTTGTTACTCCAATATTTAATCCGTACTTTTAATCCGTAAACACTACTTAAAAGCCTGTTATTCTTAGTTTGGTCTTCGTCACAATTATTGTAAGTTCTCCTATACGGTCTACAAATTAGTATAAAACATCATATTTATTAGTTTAATATTTTAGCATATATGTATTTTATTAGTATTTACATATTACTAGCTGACCCAGTAAACGTTCTTTTGCCATTCAAAAAAAAAAAAAATTAAGGTTATCGTAGAGGGTTGAAATTTTAGGGTTGTATGTATTTTTGTATGCTGTATCATAAAAAAAATAAAAACAAAAAATTTTGTCTAAAAAATAAAATAAAAAAATTAGGGGTACGAAAACTTAACATTTAGGGGTACGAAAAATCCCCACCGAATGTGTCTCCACGTTGTCGTCGTGGTGGGGCTTGAGCGTCCCAATGATCTTGCGAGCTTTCCCGGTAGAGCCACTCATGCCGGAAGGTCGCAAGTGAGGGACCAGACCAAGAGAGACACACCCGCTCGCTGCCTTCTGGTACGCGTCTGCTTATCAGACGTGGCTGGGAAGGCAGTGAGCGGGTGGGAGGAGAGGCCCTGTGAGGGAGAAAGGGTGGAGGAGCAAGGGACCATACCCTCTAAAAGGAACAATATGGAAAAAGGCCGATGTAAAATAAGTCCCCAGGCGGGTCCCGACTGCTCAGCGGTCGGGGAATCCCGCCCCGCTTCGGCGGGCTGCCCTTCGTACTATGGGGTGGGCAACAAAGACCTTCCGCTTGCCAGTGGCAACAAGAGCCGAGGAGGCTCCGAATCGTCGTCATCCGGATCCGCTTCTTTTATGGAGCTGATGGCGTACGATTCCGTAGTGGAGGGTTCGCCTGAGCGCCGGGGTGGTACGGAGTCGGATTCCGGCTCCGCGCCAGACCTAGTAACGGTCAGCTCGGCGGGCTCTAGAGACGGAAGAGGGGGGGCTGCTGCGGAGAACGTCAAGTTCTTCCGCAAGCGGCCGCGACGGGAGGAAGACGGGGAGTCGACCTCCGAGGGCGAGTTTGCCTCCGCCCGCAAGATCCCCACCGCTAGGCGGGGCAGGGGCTGTGAGGCGGGGAGGGGGCTGGCTCCCTCTACCCGGGAGGTGGAGAGTCGGGCCGGGAGGTTGGTGGAGGAGGGGCGTCGCCCTGGAGGGAGCGGTCGTGGGGCTCCCTCTAATCTTCCGCCTACTCTCGACTCCGACGACTCGGAGCCCCCGGGAGAGGTGCGTCCCACGGTTGAGGAGCAGAGGGCCCAGTTCGCGGAGGTCGTGGAGGCCGCGATCCGCGCTGTGGCCTTTAAGAGGAAACAGTCCTCGAAGCGGGAGGCCATCAGCGCGGCCAAAGCCTCCATCCTGGCGGCAGCGGCGGCCAACGTTGGCGCGTCTCCCTCAAGGGAGACGACAGAGCTTCGGGCGGAGGTCGCCCGCCTCGCGGCCGTTACGGAGCGACTCGTTCGGGAGAATGAGTCGCTCCGGAAGGACCTGGCGGGGATGGCCAGAGCGGCCTCCGAGGAGCCGCAGGGGGTGCTGAGTCCGGCGGCGCTGGAAGGGAGCCTAGTGCTGAGCCAGGTGAGGAACCTGGTGCGGCAGGAGCTGGCTCCCTTCCGGAGGCAGTTCTCCACCCTGGAGGACATGGTCCGGCGGCCCCCGTTGGCGGCGACTCAGAGGGCCCCGGGCCAGCAGCAGAAGGCGGCTTCGTACGCGGCCGCCGCGGCTGCCAGCCCGGGAACGTCCGGCAAGGCGAAGGCAAAGGCCAAGGGCGGAGCAGCGCCAGCGCCTGTGGCGCCGGCGGCTGCGACGCCGGCGACTACCAAGTCGGCCCCGGCGGAGAGGGGTGGGAGGAAGGCTCGGGGAGGAGCGGCTAAGGCTGCGGCGCCAGTGGTGCAGCAGCCGCCCCCGCCCCCACCCCCACCCTCGGACCCTCCTGCGGCCGAGGCCGAGTGGCAGGTTGCTGGCCAGAAGAGAAAGGCCAAAGAGGCGGCCAAGAAGAAAGCGAGGAAGCAGCGGCGGAAGGCCAATGCCATTGCGGCGAGGCTTCGCGCCCCGAAGTCCGCGGCTGTAGTATTAACACTGCAGCCGGAAGCGGAACAGAGGGGCGTGACTTACCTCGCCGTATTGAAGCGGGCGAAGGAGGCGGTGAGCCTCCAAGAGCTGGGCATCAGCGGGGGCATCGGGGTCAGGAGGACCTTGACCGGTGCCTGGAAGCTCGAGCTCGCCGGAGCGGAGAGTGGCCCGTTCGCGGACGCCCTGGCCGAAAGGCTGAGGGCGGTCTTACCCGCGGACGAGGTCCGGGTGTCCAGGCCGACTAAGCGCATCGACATGCGCATAGTGGGCCTGGATGACTCCGTGACGGAGGAGGAGGTTGTGGCCGCCGTCGCCAGGACTGGGGGGTGCTCTGCCGAGCTCGTCAAGGCGGGCACCCTCCGGCCTGACAGCACGGGCATGCAAACCCTTGTGGTGAGCTGCCCCGTGACGGCCAGAACTGTGTCGGAGGGCCGAAGGCTCTTGGTGGGATGGGTGTCTGCGCGGGTAAAACTGCTGGAACCCAGGCCTCTGAGGTGCTACCGCTGCCATGTGGGCAACCACACGGGAGCTATGTGCCCCTCGGAGGTGGACCGCAGCGGTCTTTGTTTCCGCTGTGGTCAGCCCGGTCATCGGGCCGGCTCGTGTGAGGCCACGCCGCACTGCAGTGCATGTGCGGCTGCTGGCAAGCCGGCCGAGCACTGGGCTGGGGGAAGGGCCTGCGCGCCATCCGCCCCGACCAAGGGCAAGAGGTCCGCCGCCGCCGCCGCCTCTGCCGCCGCCGCGGCTTCCGTCGCCGCTTCTGCCGCTTCTGCTGCGGGTGCTGCGACTCCCAACGCTCGGGAGGGTGCTGAGATGGAGTGCCAGTAATGGTCCCATTTCGGCCTCCTCCAGAGACAAGTCGGCCGCTGTGCTGCTGCGCAGTGGCTGATGCCTGGGGACGGTGAGCGTGGGTGGCTCGCCGTCCGATACCAGGTTGAGTCGACGACGCGTTGTGTTCCACGCGCGCCGAAGGAGCCGTCAGCACCAAGGACGGGACCCCATAGGGTCGGTGCCTGCTAGGGTTGCGGAATTTGTTCGAAAGAGTTACCGCGGCCCTGGAACGCATAGGGCACAGGAAGGATCACGGGTGGGTTTTAGTCAGTAAAAGTCTGACACTCCCTACCGCTCCACCCAGGGCGGGAGGGGTCATTTGATGATTTCCCATCCAGAGAAAAAAAAAAAAAAAAAAAAAAAAGGGGTACGAAAAATAGATGTTGGCCGATTTTCAGACTACTACTGAATATGCATATAAATATTTCATAAAAATCGGTCAAGCCGTTTCGGAGGAGTATGGTAACAACATTGTGACACGAGAATTTTATGTATAAGATTTGTAATTTCTTTTCCAAAAAAATATGTTATGTACATATTTTATTTATTTTTTGTACACATACCACAGTGTTATCTTTTTAACCCAAAGGTTGACTTAACTCCGCCCATGTACCACTATTGCACATAAAGTTTAAATAAATAAATAAAGATTTCTAACGTAAACTTAACTATTCTTGTCTAAACTGAGAGTTTATGTTATACTTTTTCATTATCTACTAGCTAGAGAGTGCAGTTACGCTTCGTTAACATATAATTTTGTCTTGGCCCTATAAACAATTCTGGGGTCCCATTTTTACTGCTAGGGTTGCGGAATTTGTTCGAAAGAGTCACTACGGCCCTGCACGCAAAGGGCAACGGAGGAATACGAAAAAAAAAGAAATTAATTTAACCATTTAACGCGGTTTAGCAATGGTTAAACCACACATAATGCATAATTTCATAGAGACGTAAAACAGGACTCTGTGATTGTCCCGATATTTGCTGTCCCAATTATATTCTGAGAGCGGGAACCGGCACAGTTGACGGTTCCACTAAAAGCTTCAAGTTGTTTATTTTTAATGAGAAACATTTGCAAAAACTGGGACACAAAGAGGTTTACTGCGTAACCATATTATAGCTTCACTCGTTTTAAAAATAGAACCTACCAATGAGGATGATATCAAAGAAATGGGAGTGAATAAATACTACTGACCGAATTTCGGTCCCGTTGACCAATCTTAACGGATTTTAGCAGAAGATATTATAGTGCTCAGGTGTACGCAAACGCATGAAGTTATATTTTTATCATGTTATTAAACTCGACTGATTTTAATCGATTTTTTTTATTTTGATGTCTTATAAAAAGTAAACGTCCCAACACTAGTACGTACTGGTTCGTAGGTGCCGTTTGTGGAATAAAATTTTAAATAATAAACTATTCCACTAATGGCACCTGCGAAAAATATCGATAGGTGCCGTATGTGGAATAGCTCAGGTGCCATTACCTCAGGTGCCGTTAAAACGGGTGCCCAATGTGGCATACGTCGACCGGGACACAGCAAAGATTAAAAAAAAAAGTAAATTTATTAGTAATGCACTAAAATACTGAAACAAGATTGAGAATAGAAAACTAAATTAAAATAAACTAAAAAAAAAACTTCCGTTTAACAAGCTTACAAGCTTAGTATTATGAGCGGAACTCAAGATTAAATAAAAAAATAACTAAAATTTACTGACAGACGGAACCCATCCGCAAACTATAAACCGAAAGAAAATTAATGGGTCCCTCCTGCTATCAAACTATTTAGGCTATTTTTAGTGCATTGTTTATTAGTTGACTTTTTTGCAGTTGCATTGTGGTAACCACAAAATGTCGATGTGGTTGCATTATCACTAGTGTTTGCGATGTGGTTACATTGTAGGTAGTGTGTCCGGCGCAGCTTCTTTGCGTGGGCGCAAGGTTGTTTTTGCGAGGTAGACGGCAGCTACTGTAACTCCAGTCATTGGTGTTTGCGTTGTGGTATCGATGGTGGCGGCTTAATTTGCCAACCAAATGTGGACCCTCTGAACTATTCATTTTAATACCATTTCTCGGTTAGTGTACAGCAGTCATCAAATACAAAATTCCGCTGTAGCCATTATTTATGTCCACAGCAAGTCGTGAAGTAACATTATGTTATCAGGTAGGTAATTTCATTGAAGAAAAAGCAGCGGAATTTAACCTTTCTCGCTTCAGTTCTTAGCCTTATTTTTGAGAGAAGCAAAATGAAGATAGTTCAGTCAAATGAAAAATGTCAAGCTGGCTTTTTTATTAAAATTCTTTTGAGAGCATTCGACAAAATTGGCGTGAGAATGGTCGACATAGAGATGTCGCAGCCATATTGTAGAATTGGCCATTTCATGATTGTTACGTTAAGTTTGAGGGAATTTAGAGCACCTCGACACGGGTAGGTTATGTTTGAAAGATGTCAGACGGAAGCAATAGAGTACTTAGTTCCTGTCTTCCTTCATTGTATTCATGGTACGTTCCTTTAAACCTGGCAAACCAAAGTAGGAACCCTGTGTATCGGTGTTTCATCGTCAAGGTTAGGTTGGGGGTGGCCAGTCATTATGTGAAATACCCGACCACTTCATAAAATGCCCAGTTTACGGTATGGCTACGACAGAGACTTATCTTAGTTCAATAAATAGTGGTTTAATAAATAGTTTCATTATACCTTTTTGCTCTACTAACTATTACTATATGTTTTATGTGTATACTTATATAAAAACTATTAATTAACTAAAACTAAAAATAGTCTAAAATATTATTCAAACGTTACCTATTTTATATCAACCTTTTTTAACGTAGTTCTATGGAAATGGTAAAAATATTTTATTATTTCGTGTGGAACAAGCTTTGACGCTTGATGAAAAGCTATGTGATAAAAAGAATATTTAAACGAAAAAAAATGTTGAAAATACTAAAAATAGGTATGTTTATTTGAATTCAGGAGCTGCAATAAACTCTATGTCATACATAACAAAGTTCAAATTACTTTGTAGTTCGTACTATTTTCCGGATCTAATTAGAGTACCGTGTTTCTGTGTGAATTTGGCATGGATAAAGACATTAAAAAAATAAAAGCAAAAGATTTTTTTTTTTGTTACAATTCATATGGAAAGTCGTTGGATAGATATAAAAAAAAATATATGGCATTTCATTGACCAGCTAGCCAAATGACTTGGTTTTCTGGGTCTAATTAGGGTATCGTGTTTCAGCACCAAAATACCCGTAGAGTTTCGCCAAGTCCATCCAACGAAGTCTGTCCGCCGTTTAACTTAGAGAATGTTGGTTTTAGAAAGCTGGCATTTGGCACGGATAAAGACTTTAAAATAAAACAAAAAAATAATCATTTGTTTTTGGGTATAATTCAAATTATGGAAAGTCTTTGGATAGATATTTTAAAAAAATATACGGCATTTCATTGTCCAGCTAGGCAAATGACTTGGTTTTGTGGGTCTAAATTAGAGTACCGTGTTTCAGTACCAAAATAACCGTAGAGTTTCGCCAAGTCCATCCAGCGATGTCCGTCCGCCGTTTAACTTAGAGAATGTTGGTTTCAGAAAGCTGGCATTTGGCACGGATAAAGACTTTAAAATAAAAGCAAAAAAAATAATTATTTGTTTTTGGGTATAATTCATATTATGGAAAGTCTTTGGATAGATATTTTAAAAAAATATACGGCATTTCATTGTCCAGCTAGGCAAATGACTTGGTTTTGTGGGTCTAAATTAGAGTACCGTGTTTCAGTACCAAAATATCCGTAGAGTTTCGCCAAGTCCATCCAACGAAGTCTGTCCGCCGTTTAACTTAGAGAATGTTGGTTTTAGAAAGCTGGCATTTGGCACGGATAAAGACTTTAAAATAAAAGCAAAAAAAATAATTATTTGTTTTTGGGTATAATTCATATTATGGAAAGTCTTTGGATAGATATTTTAAAAAAATATACGGCATTTCATTGTCCAGCTAGGCAAATGACTTGGTTTTGTGGGTCTAAATTAGAGTACCGTGTTTCAGTACCAAAATATCCGTAGAGTTTCGCCAAGTCCATCCAACGAAGTCTGTCCGCCGTTTAACTTAGAGAATGTTGGTTTTAGAAAGCTGGCATTTGGCACGGATAAAGACTTTAAAATAAAAGCAAAAAAAATAATTATTTGTTTTTGGGTATAATTCATATTATGGAAAGTCTTTGGATAGATATTTTAAAAAAATATACGGCATTTCATTGTCCAGCTAGGCAAATGACTTGGTTTTGTGGGTCTAAATTAGAGTACCGTGTTTCAGTACCAAAATATCCGTAGAGTTTCGCCAAGTCCATCCAACGAAGTCTGTCCGCCGTTTAACTTAGAGAATGTTGGTTTTAGAAAGCTGGCATTTGGCACGGATAAAGACTTTAAAATAAAAGCAAAAAAAATAATTATTTGTTTTTGGGTATAATTCATATTATGGAAAGTCTTTGGATAGATATTTTAAAAAAATATACGGCATTTCATTGTCCAGCTAGGCAAATGACTTGGTTTTGTGGGTCTAAATTAGAGTACCGTGTTTCAGTACCAAAATATCCGTAGAGTTTCGCCAAGTCCATCCAACGAAGTCTGTCCGCCGTTTAACTTAGAGAATGTTGGTTTTAGAAAGCTGGCATTTGGCACGGATAAAGACTTTAAAATAAAAGCAAAAAAAATAATTATTTGTTTTTGGGTATAATTCAAATTATGGAAAGTCTTTGGATAGATATTTTAAAAAAATATACGGCATTTCATTGTCCAGCTAGGCAAATGACTTGGTTTTGTGGGTCTAAATTAGAGTACCGTGTTTCAGTACCAAAATATCCGTAGAGTTTCGCCAAGTCCATCCAGCGATGTCCGTCCGCCCGTTTAACTTAGAGAATGTTGGTTTCAGAAAGCTGGAATTTGGCATGGATAAAGACATTAAAATAAAACAAAAAAATAATCATTTGTTTTTGGGTATAATTCAAATTATGGAAAGTCTTTGGATAGATATTTAAAAAAAATATACGGCATTTCATTGTCCAGCTAGGCAAATGACTTGGTTTTGTGGGTCTAAATTAGAGTACCGTGTTTCAGTACCAAAATATCCGTAGAGTTTCGCCAAGTCCATCCAACGAAGTCCGTCCGCTGTTTAACTTAGAGAATATTGGTTTTAAAAAGCTGGCATTTGGCACGGATAAAGACATTAAAATTAAAGCAAAAAAAAATTGTTTTTGGGTACAATTCATATGGAAAGTCTTTGGGCAAATGACTTGATTTAATATCGTTTAATGATTTGCGAAACCAAGATGCGGACCATAGGGCGCAGAGAACTTAGGGCACCCTGACACGGATAGGTTACGTTCGAATGCTATAACGGGGGCTCACTCACACAGCGGTTGCGGTGCTCTGTCATAGAGGTAAGAACTTTGAAATTGATTGTTGGAGGCCTCCTCTCCAGAAGAGGGAATGGGCCGTAATCCACCACGCGGGCCGAGTGCGGGTTGGTGAATGTCACATGTCTTCGAGTTTTGGGTCCTAGAACATGCCGGTTTCCTCACGATGTTTTCCTTCGCCGTTTTCAGAACAGTGGTATGAAGTGTACAAAATAATGCGATGGTGAGTCGGAGCCGTTACCACTCGGCCACCACCGCTTTCCACTCGTCCACCACAGCTTTCCTTGGCATGGCTAACTTGATTGTTAAAAAGCTTTGTGAATTCTAGTTATTGTTGTAATACGAGTTAGTGTTACATATTCTTTACATATTAAAAAAAAAGGTTTTACTTAATATTCTCAGCTTTTGTTGAAATAAACGCGTTTTTTGTTTTCGTCAGAATGACCCGTTTGTAGTTTTTTTTTGTTTCATCTACCCACAAAAAAATCAAATATACCATTATTTTTGGTTCCATTCTTTTGACACCAACGCTAAGTTAATTTCATCTGTGGAGATATCAACCAGGAAGAAAACCGAAAACACGTGTAAGGGACTATGGTATTATTAATGTCTTCAATATTTTCCTTTTTTGTGAGTATCGAATGAACGAACGATTTTTTTTACCTCCTAAAGTAACCATTCGTTCAATGATAAATGATATTTATTTTGTAAGTATGTTAAACATAACACTTTTACACGTCCAATATTTCTTGTCATTTTAAGCTTGATGAAGCCGGAAGAAAAGACAGTTGACTATGTATTTTGTTTACTTTATTATTTCGATTGTAATGGTTTAATTTTCAATGTTAATGATTAATTTTGATCTCATTGTAACTCTATTTATTATTATTATTAACAATTTTTTAAAATATATTATCAAATACGTATCTGAAACATCAATCCATGTATATTGTTTTTTTTTTAATATTAATTATAATTCTAATTTATTTGCTTTCATTTTTTTTATGAACCGGAAAAAGTAAAAAAAAGCAAAGTAAAAATGTATTATATCTTCCAATTCCGGGTCTATTCTGATAGATAACATGGTCTACCAGAATAGATAACATGGTCTACCAGCATAGATAACATGGTCTACCAGCATAGATAACATGGTCTACCAGAATAGATAACATGGTCTACCAGCATAGATAACATGGTCTACCAGAATAGATAACATAGTCTACCAGAATAGATAACATGGTCTACCAGAAAGCTTGGCGCTAATAGACACAAATCTTTGCTAATTAATAAGTATCTCCACCTTTCTTTTTTTTTCTTATATATGAACAAATTTGGAAAAAAAATAGAGATTCCGTGCCCACTGTATCGCTGTTTCTATAAGTGTACTTTTAGAGTGCACGTTACCACTGCGTCACGGTAAAACTGGGAGGCAAAACGAACATTGTTGAGAAAAAGTTAGGCTGATTATTTGAAGTATACCCATAAAACAGAAGTAAATGCGTTATTTATGTCAAACATCAAAAACAATAAACACACATACATACCTTATTTATAACAAAGTAGTTTTCTTTTACTAAATATAGGACAGGAAAAAAACACGCGTCGGAGGAAATATTAATACGAGTAGTTATGATTTGGCTCCAGTTCACTGCCACCGGCAATAATTTGTGTTTGGATAATTATTCCATTACTGTAATGTCAATGTTGCTAGGTAACCGATTCTATTATGTTGGAGACTAGCTCTTGCCCGCGACTTCGTTCGCTTGTATGTCGGAATATATAAAGATATGTTTGGGGTGAGATTAAGATGAACCAAGTTTAAAGATTATAAAATAGCTATATTTCAAAAATACCGATTAAACTAATACAAATGGAAAAACTATTAAAACTAATGAGGTGAATGAGATGAGATTGAGTTGCGCCCGATGTGCTATCCGAATGCCTACTGATTGTATTTACTTGAGTAGTACATAAAATTATAAAGGTATAGAGCGCGGTGTCGCACTTACGCTGACAGATTCATTATTGTTGGGTGATTGACCCGAACAATATATTTTTGTAAAAAATAGCGCAGAAAATAAGATATACGAACAGCCAATGTGTTGCATTACCTGTTCCCTCTCAGAATTATGAATTTGGAAGAGTGCTACGCAGGGCACTAAATGTACCAGCTCTTCTGTTTAAAATGTCGACCAGCCCAGTGCGATGAGAAACGTATTTATGACAACGCTTCTGTTTTCACGATAGTATCTCTGGAATCATTTGGGGCATACACAAAAAAGTTAGTGGGATTGTTAACCCGTCCGATTAACATGTATGGCAAGCCGAGTAAGAGAGCCAAATACTTGGTGGTTATACTGGACCACCACCTCACCTTCGCTGAGCACATAAAGCAGGCCCGATCTAGGCTAGTAGATAGTAGGCTTCACTTCCTCCTGACCGCCAGCAGCAAATTGTCACCCAGGTGCAAATTGCGGCTCTTCACCGCGGTCATCCGCCCCATCATGACGTACGCTTGCGCTGTCTTTGCACACGCAAAGCCTCGTCACCTCCACAGGATGCAGAAGCTCCAAAACCGATTCCTCCAAAAAATCACGGGTGCCCCTTCTACGTCAGCAAAGAGGCTCTACATGTAGAGCTCAAATTGCCAAACATACAGCAGTTCATGAAACGCCAAGCGTTCCTCAAGTCTGCTATTACAATAATGCCAGAATGGTCTATCATTGATTTCATAATTGTTGATTTTGAAACTTGTTAAATTCTACTATATAAAAATAAGTCGGGTTTTCCTTCCTGACGCTATAACTCCAAAACGCACGAACCGATTTCCACGGTTTTGCATTCGTTAGAAAGGTCTCGGGCTCCGTGAGGTTTATAGCAAAGAAAATTTAGAAAACAATTCAACAGAAAAGCGGAAAAATCTTTTTTCATTTTTTTGTATATATGGCAAAACAACGTTTGCTTGGTCAGCTAGTCTACTAATATAAAATCGCCATCATGAGTTATCAATTGTCAACCACTGACACTAGAACTGTAATCTCGTACATAATGACAAATGAATGATAGACGTATGCAGTAATCTGCTAAAATTTTGACAGTTCGTTTGATCAATGTCCTATCATTGTGTATTAACACGTTCTCTGCCGCGTAGGTCATCGGTGACCTCATCTGAACTAGATCGAGACGCCGCGTAGGGCATCAGTGACCTCAAGGTAGACCTAAGTTTGAAACTGATTTGTGAGCCGTAGGGCATTATTACCGAACATTTCTCTATAGCAGGTGACCGGAATGGCGCTGTAGACCAATCCTTCAGTATGGTTTCTGAGTAATCGTAAATTTGTTAAAAATGTGGGTGAAATTGCCAAGCAATTAAGAAAAAACAAAGGCATCCATTATGAATCGTGTTTATTTGTAATAACTATTGAACAGTTAGCTACTACATTATTAAAAAAAAAACCTTTACAAACAATGGTGAGATTTATTGAAGCATTGTAGGCAATAATATATTGCAAGCGCTTACAGACGACTGAGGTGTGGGGGTGACCGGAGGCGTGCCCTACCCGGCGCCTCCATAACGAATATTCACTTTTAAGTATTTACGGAATCCAGTTGCAGATCAAAACACTTCATATATAAAAATGTATATTTTGACCTAACGCTTATATTTCCACCAAAAAGTTTTTTTGTGTTTTTCATCTTTTATACTACCGGCAGAGAACGTGTTAAAGCAATGGCTTTTAATAGTTCGGTTATCAAAAAGTATTACGAGACCATTGAGCGACCAATGATTGACCATTATGAATTTAGCAGATTACGAATGTTTAGCAAAATGACAATGGGATCGTGTTGGAATGACGAATTTATAAGAAACTAGCTTCTGTCCGCGACTTCGTCCCCGTGGAATCCCCGATTTTAAAACATTCTTTATCACTGCTTTGCTCCTATTGGCTTAAGCGTGATGATATATAGCCTAAAGCCTTCCTCGATAAATGGTCTATTCAACTCAAAAAGAATTTTTCAATTCGAACCAGTAGTTCCTGAGATTAGCGCGTTCAAACAAACAAACAAACTCTTCAGCTTTATAATATTAGTATAGATTGCAGACTTGGGGCCCAGTAGCTCCGTCTCTCTCTTACAACAAAGTAGCTTTCCACGCGCACCTATTGGTTCACGTCTTACTTTACCAAAATTTTCAAGAATATTTTTTTTCAGAAAAGACTGACTGTTATTAACTAAATTGTTTTTTTTTTGTCACAACTATTGTTTAAAGCAATAAATTAAATTATTTATAAGCTCGCGTTTATCTTCATATTTCAACGCATGGTTAGAGATTATGTTATCGGCGTCTGACCTTTATAAGCGTTTCGTAGTAAGCTTGATAGCAAAATGATAAAATAAATTTAACAATTATAAAACGTTTTATAAATATAACTTTTATAAAACCCATCATTGACCTAGTGTGTACAATAATATCTATTGTGTAAGTATATCTGTCTATCTTTGAAATACCTACGTGTAGGGATAAGGCGTGTATGTAACCTTTAAAACAGGTCAAGTGCGAATTGGACTCGTGCACAAAGGGTTCCGTCAGTTTTTTTTCTATAATTGTTTTTATAATATTTTTTCCTGCAATCTATAAGTAAAGAACTAGTATGTAATGATTTGATGAAACAAAATATATTAAGTATTAACTATAGAATTCTGGTATCAGAGTGTGGTTAACAGCTGACAGAGAGGTGCATATGGTGCGCGTCGATAAAACACTATTATATCATAGCAGCGCGCGATTCGTTCAGAAACAACGAGGTCCAGTTTAAGTTCATAATTCAAATATTCTCCCTTGGACATAAACCCTTTTTTGCCAAGCAGTAGTCGATCTTCAATTGCTACTATCTTACTTGACTAAATATAATTGATGGCAATCTTCTTCAATTGCACCTTATCGCGTACAAAGTGGTGTCGTATATTTATGTGCTTGAAATGAAAAAATCACATTGGAACTTGCCCAGATTTGAATGTACAACCACTTGTAAGAGAGTCGAGGTATTAACTACTGTTACATGATGATTTACGACTTTCCAAGTAATGTTATAAAGTAAGATATTTTAGACCAAAGTATTTTTTATTTTATTTACTTATTGTTTGTTTTGTAGACCGACAGCGCGTTGGTGATGTCGGTTGTCACTGTCAGTTTCACAAACTCGTAATGTCAACTTCACTCTTTTGTGTACGTTGCCTATGATGTGACCACTAATTATAGTTAGTCCCGGACATGGAATCATCATTTTATTCATCAATAAATTACTTCCACCATATGATTTAATTATTGTCAGAGTTTATTTATGATAGTGCTCATGTTGAATGTTTATATTTTTTTTTGTACACAATAAACAATTTTTCATTCCTCCATAGTTATTTTTATCTGTTCTACGAGAGAGAAACCGATCCTTAGCTTTTGTAAATGTAGTCCTTTTCCCAACTATACCTATGAATATCAGTATTTTACACGAAACCACCTTCTAACTTCCGTAACCACATAAATTGGGGTTTACGTAATTCAGGATGGCAACGAATTTGGGGTTTTTGATTCCACGATCCTTCGTATATTGTAAAGATATTTCTTAAAGGGATCTTGTCGTTTAAATAATAATTGGTTTTTCTTTTTTTATGCTGCGAGAATGTATTTATTTTTAAATAATGATGATTGAATTAGTACAAATAAACGCTGATGGTTCATTATCAAAAT
Source organism: Hecatera dysodea (assembly GCA_905332915.2). Lineage (NCBI taxonomy): Eukaryota > Metazoa > Arthropoda > Insecta > Lepidoptera > Noctuidae > Hecatera > Hecatera dysodea. The sequence continues at coordinate 3,394,384 of HG995298.1, read as the reverse complement.
ACTTAACTGTATTACTGATGTTTGACGTTCAAAAGTACCGTTTAGTGGCCTAATTGAAATGAACAGGTACTTGTTTTACCAACAACCAGGTGGTTGGTGTGGAGGGGCTGCAACTAACTGGCAGAGGCCCCTTAGACGTCACTAAATAAAATGTGACATTTTATTAATACTACGCACTACTTGGCTTCATTCTTCCAACAGTTACGACTTCGTGCCTATTTCTTTTAATTAATTATTGATGTAACCCTCGGTTGGTCGTCCTTTTTTTTCTGGTTGGGAAATCATCAAATAACTTCTCCCGCAATGGACGGAGTGGAAGGGAGTGTCAGACTCTTACTGACTAAAACTCACTCACGATCCTCCTAGTGCCCTTTGCGTTCCAGGGCTGCGGTGATTCTTTCGAACAAATTCCGCAACGGTTGATCGTCCTGTCATTTTCTTTCGATCTGCCACGGCCCTGTATCGCGTTTCCAGGGCACCAATCTTATAGGTATTTAACGGACTCTTTGGACACGAAGATCAAAGTAAAAAGATAATTTGTCACCGTAAATCCGTACCGTGACGTCGCAAGCTCAAAAATCCTCACATAATTTTGCATACGTTCGTCTTTTAATTACACACACTTTGAATTTACTATGTAAAGTGCTCATTTCATTATGAAGTTTTCCCTGACAGAATTTATTCTCCCATTTTCTTTTACTAGTCATTCTGGGAAAGTGCGGGACGCGTAGACACTTTTACTTATTTTTATGGTCTTTTTCTCTTAGTGTTAGGCGAACTAGTATCAACATTAGTTACCGTCGGCTTCCCTTGTCAGCAATAACTTTTAGGATTCATTCTTGGGAAGTTTTTAAGGCTTTGAGCGGTTATTCAAGGTCTCCTGGATTACTCTTATGAGTCCATTTGATCATTATCGCTAATGTTACTTGTAGGTAGGTTGGATAGCAGGGTTGCGGAATTTGTTTGAAAGAGTTATCGCGGTCCTGTAACGCAAAGGGCATTTGGAGGAACTCGGATGAGTTTTAGTCAGTAAGAGTCTGGATACTCCACTCCACTCCACCCTAAGTGGTAGAAGTCATTTAATGATTTTCCAACCATTAAAAACGGTAGGTTGTATAGATTACTTGTACTTCGGAATGGTGTACTTAAAATTTTACATAAAGGCAGTCCCCTAGAACGCCCGTCACTTCCTTGTGTTTTAGCTGGGAAGAAGTGAAGTGGCGTAACAAACTCCCCAGTAACAGAACTGTTCGTTGCGTTTTAAGAACAACTATAGTCACTTTTTTTTCCTGTAAATCTTGACTTTAAAATGTGAGGTTTAATGGTCGAACTGAAACTGAAATCAAATTCAAGATTCGACTTTAACATTGAACTTAATTACATGTTTTGTTCCGTCACTTTTCAAGCCTAGATAGTTTGTCTTCTTCACAACTGTTTCATTAAACATTCGAGTATGGCATAAATTTTGATTCGACTTCAAAGGGGTAACTTATACCAGTTAGAAAATCCATACGAAACTTGAACTAAAGTATAATAGATAGATATACTAGAAAGTATTTTTAACCGACTTCTAAAAAAGGAGGAGGTTCTCAATTCGGATGTTTGTTTTTTTTTTTTTTTTTTTTTTTCGCGCATAACTCCGTCGCTTGTCAACCGATTTGAAAAATTCTTTTTTTGTTGGAAAGGGTATACTTCCCAAATGGTCCCATGGTTCGTTTAGGTGGGGGGAGGGGAGGGGATGTAAGTACCACTAAAAAGTGAAAAATAAAAAACTTTTTACAAAAAAATACAACCGACTTTTACACAAAAAATCAAAAAAGTGCAAAATAACTTTAATTTCGGAAGTCGGTGTTCAAAAAACGAAAAAGCAACCACCAACACCGAGTTCCGAAATTAAAGTTATTTTGCACTTTTTTGATTTTTTGTGTAAAAGTCGGTTGTATTTTTTTTTGTAAAAAGTTTTATTACTAAATAACAAAGGACGTTGTCCAATCGAATTGAACATCAAATAAGTTATCGTGATATTCTACTTCAGGGCTCTGACATTCTGACGGAGGGTAAGTTGTAGGACCATTAGGAAGCGTCCGATTCCTGATATGACATCTATCTAAATATATATAACTCAAAAGTGACTGACTGACTGACATAGTGATCTATCAACGCACAACCCGAACTACTGAACGGATCGGGCTGAAATTTGGCATGCAGGTAGATGTTATGACGTAGGCATCCGCTAAGAATTTTTATTAGTTCTACCCCTAAGGGGATAAAATAGGGATGAAAGTTTGTATGAAACTTCGGGCTGAGAGTTTCAAAATCGGGGTTAAAGTAACTATTCCACGCGGACGAAGTCGCGGGCAGAAGCTAGTGTTCGATAAAGTGCACTATCCAACTAAGGAATTATTCGGGCAAATGTCAAAAGATTAACACCTGGTGGGCCCAGTGGGCGGGTGGTGATCGCGTACCGGAAGATGCAGCATTGGAAGGCCTCTCACACTCTCCACAAGGTGACCTGATGAGCTGGTGAGAGTCTCGGGTAGCCGATGGATGCGAGACGCACAGGACCGGTTGTTGTTGCCACTTGGACGTAAGAGTCTGACAGACCCCTCCGCCCGCCCCAGGGTGGAGGTCATTCATGAAGATTTTCTCCCGTAATAAAAGGCCTCTGTGCAGCAGTGGACGTCTTTCGGCTGATATGATGATGATGAACAACCTGATTCTGGAAAGAAATTATGCAATCAATCTGCCTAGCATTTCCCAAAAACCGGTTTCGTGGGGTCGGCTACCGGTTTGACCGAAAATGTTGGGGTCGACTACCAGTTTGACCGAAAATGTTGGGGTCGGCTACCAATTTGACCGAAAATGTTGGGGCCGGCTACCAATTTGACGGAAAATGTTGGGTTCGGCTACCAGTCTGACCGAAAATGTTGGGCCGGCTACCAATTTGACGAAAAATGTTGGGTTCGGCTACCAGTTTGACTGAAAATGTTGGGGCCGGCTACCAATTTGACGGAAAATGTTGGGTTCGGCTACCAGTTTGACCGAAAATAGAGTACCAGCATTTTACAAAGACGCGATCTCCTATTTGACCTCCAAAACCCAATAACAACACACTACGTTTTTTCGTCTGTTTGGGAAATCATCAAATTACTTCTCCTGCTCTGGGTGGAGCGGAAGGGAGTGTCAGTCTCCTACTGACCAAAGCCCACCCGTGTTCCTCCTTGCGTTCCAGGGCCGCGGTGACTCTCTCGAACAAATTCCGCAACCCTAGAACACGTTACCCTTTGGCAAGACTTGTGTCAGACTTCTCAGCTCTTGACTACCCGTAATGACTGTCAAAGATCTACAAATGACCAATTGCCCAAAATGCTTTGCAAGGCATGGAATAATTTCGGTATGTTACAAGAAAATTACCAACGCATCACTAACCCGAGTCAATGGATGCGATTGACGGTTGCGGAATTTGTTCGAAAGAGTTACCGCGGCCCTGGAACGCAAAGGGCACCAGAGGAACACGGGTGGGTTTTAGTCAGTAAGAGTCTGACACTCCCTACCGCTCCACCCAGGGCGCAAGGGGTCATTTGATGATTTCCCATTCGAATAAAAAAAGGGATGCGATTGACTGATGGGAATTCATCCAACCAAGAACAGCAGCTAACGCGCCTTCGACGATAAGTTGTTACATGTATTTTCGTTCCAGAAACTGGACCTTAGTGCCTCAGTATTAAGAACAAGTTATTAAGTTCCGTGTGTCCACGAGCGTCAGTGTCATGTGTGTATCGGCACGGGCATAAGGAAATAGCTCTTATCATGATAAAAAAAGTATCCTATCATTCTATATAAATATCGCAATTATAATCATCCCAACAATAAAAAACCTTTCAAGCGTAATCAGATACATTTCACAAAATTATTCAAACAGAAAGTACTAAAACAGCAACTGAAATAGTCGTAATTTAAAAACAATTGACTTGCAAATCGTTAGATAGAACCCGAACTGGCAGTTCACGTACAAACAACGCAAAATGAGGATTCGTGATACGTAAGGCATAACTGGCGTTTGGATAGACAATTGTCATTTAAATCCACCCAAATGAATCGTTTTGGGTAGTATTCTCTACGGGGGCGTCATTAAACCACTGACACGAAAATCCTCAAAGGCGTGCCTACAAATTCGTACAGTACACCAAGAAAACTCACCCGTAGTTCGGTAGGCTGTGGCTCGCTGAAATCTGACGTCCTAGTCAGGTAGCGATCCCAACTTTCAGTACCCAACTAGCCTCGGGGGAGAGTAGACGTCGCCCGCGCGCTTTTGCCGCCTAATTCCAAATTCGAATTCGGACCGTTTGATGATATCGTCTTTATCATGTTGATTTAAAGTCCTTTCGGTTTATAAGTTTGAATATTTTATTAAGTGCAGTGATTTTTATTGAGTGCTAAAATGTTTGGACAAGGAGTAATCAAGTTTTTATGTTTATTAGTGACATTTTTCGGAGGTGAGTTTCCAATTACTGTGATATAAGATAAAATTTTGTCCTTTTAAATTGGCAGTTTGATGTCATTAATTTTGTTGTGGAGAAAGGAAATCGAATTACGTCGACGTTCTTTTATTAATGAATTCTTCCTGGAGCTAATGAATTGACGATCCGTTTTGTCTCTGATAATGTAGTGAAGGCTCGACGGTGATTTTATTTTTTGTTCTAAAACGCCTTTGAAAATGTGAGTCGAACGTTTTTCTTATTCTCAAATTGACAAGTGATTAAAATGTCTTCGGCGTTTGCAACTGAACTTGATTTTGAATAGGATTTTGGAATTGATAAGGCAAGTTAAGCATTGTTTTTGTTTTATAGTTAAGTTTTTAGAAGAAAAAAAAATATTTTATTCACATAATAAAAATAAATATTTTTTACCTCTACGTTACTTACGGTTAAAATGTATTCGTCATTTGAAACTGAACTTGATTTTGAATAGGATTTTGGAATTGATAAGGCAAGTAAAGCATTGTTTTTGAATTTGCAATTAATTTTTTATTCACATAACAATAAAAATAAATCTTTTCTACCTCTACGTTTCCTACGGATTTAATGTCAAAAACAGATGGCGTTAATATCGGAAATGTAAAAGTTTGAATAAGGAAAGTAACATGCATGTGACGAACGATTGAACGGAAGACGGCCGGTTATTGGAATACTCCTAGCTCTTGATACTGGAGTCACATCCGAAGTTATGTACTATGACCGAACTTAGTGGATATTACAAAAGTATTATACATATTTGTGGGTAAATTTGTAAAGTTGAAAATGGAATGTATACTTGGTCTGTAGGTCGTCTTAGGTCTTTAGATAACAAATAGTTAATCAGGGTGTAACTGATACTGATAAATTATTTTATTGTTTAGAATACACGTTGAAAGTGAAGTGTATACTTGTTCTGTGGGTCGTCTTAGGTTTTTAGAAAACAAATGGTTAATCAGGGTGTAACTAATAATAATTATTTAAATAAAACTCGATCATAAATGAAAATGCGGAAAGATTTCGAAATTAATTTTAAGAATGTGATGTTTCGTAGACTTTCACGCATTTGGAAATATATCTAAGGTAACTACTGTATTAATACTTACATACATAAATCATTTCTCTGAGTGAGGATTTTAAGACCAACACAGAAACGAAAGATGGAACACTTTCCATCGACTTTTGTAATAAAACCTGAAACAAAAGAACAGCTAATATATGTACGTATGTACACAAACCAATAAGAACGATGAAGACGGAATACTCTGACTGAATAATGCAATTTTATCAACTGGTAACCCACACCATTGTGTCTACAAGACGTGACTGAGCATTAATTGAAACGGGTTCCGTAGATATTCGGGAGCTGCCTTTGTAATCCTGTCGCTCAAAAATTCGTTTTATTCAAGAGTTTTAAGTGCGAGTGTGAGTATGCCAAATCCTTTTTCTTACCAAAAAGTTAACCATACGCACGAAATATGTTGGTAATACTTTCATTGTGCGGGTAGTTATGGAGTGAAATTCTTCTAGGCTTGCGGAATTTGATTGAAAGAGTCACCGCGGCCATGGAACGCAAAGGGTACTAGGAAGACCGTGGCCCACTCGCGTTCTTCCTAGTGCCCTTTGCGTTCCAGGGCCGCGGTGACTCTTTCAAATTTCGTAAGCCTAGCAGGCGCTGACCTTGTGGGTCTCCGTCTTCTTTGCTGACAACTCCTTTTAGACAGTAAGAGTCTGACATTCTCTTCCGCTTCGCTTAGAGCGAAAGACTTCATTGGACGAATCGAAGTTCCTTGTCGGAGTTTGTGTTTCCTGATGGCTACAATCTGGGAGTCTTTAACACAGGAGTGAATAGGGATCACATCATTATCATGAGCTTTTACTGACTGATACTCTGTGTCAGGGTTGGGAGTCACACGAAACTAGTTTCTGTTGTGTTGCCGAGCGTTTTTGCGTGGTTTACTTCTTTATATATTATAATTACTTTGATGACATTTGTGTTTGTTCTTTATTGTTTTCGTTCCTTAATTTATTCAAATCTTTTTATGACACTATTATCTAATATCATATTATTATTTATCGCTCACTACACATTTACATGTGCGTATGTATCGATTTACCTGTATATTTAGCACCTCACAAACTGATTTACATACGCACACTTGAAGGTTAGGTTCAGTTGAAAACCAGCGTCAGACAGCTCCTAGTTGTCTGGCATTTGGCGCAGCTGCGGGTCACATAATGTTATTGTTTTAAATATAAGTTTCCTTTTATTTATATCTACATTATGTGTATCTGTATGTGCCAAATAAATTTATTTTCTTTCTTTCTTTTTATCTGATAAGACTCGAACCATTTCTTTGAACTCTTTTATTAAATAATAAAAGAGCCTTTAATTTTATGGGTTTAAAGTGACACAATTTACATAATTAATGAGCTCCAATCAAGTATTTGTATGAGACGAAGTCAATTAAGCTCGTTCATATTCTCTTACCATTTAAGGGGACTAGAGTTCTCTCTAACTCCAGCTTTGCTCGGCTGAAATTATAGTCGGAAATCTTTCTTGTTTATGGCTCTTTCTACCTAAGATCTTATTAGATTATAATCTTATCAGAAACCATTGCGTATTTTAGAAGAAGTATGCAAAGAAACAGACAGAAAATAGATTATAGATTTAATATATATGTCACCGAAAAATGGCATAATCAGGTATGTATTATTCAAGTTCATCATAAAGCCAGATAGCATTATGCTGGCTTTTGGCATTAAAAGTTTTGTTTTTTTTTTAATTTTATGGTTTCTCTGTTTACATAATGACACAATTTAACACAATAACAATTTTTTTTTTAGATATTGACTAAATAATTCAGTGTTATATTAATTTTGTGTTTAAATCGAATTTCCGTATTATTTTGACATAATTTGTAAGCCTTTGGGTGTAGCGTAAAAGCGTAGCCAAGAAGCTAAACGGAATAACATGTAACTGTAAAGATACCTAAATTATCTGACGCAGAGAGTGGCTTTGTCTTATACTATTTTGAGAACAGATAACCAATTAGCCTAACCTTATGTGGCCGGCAAACAGATCATCATAAATGACCGTCCTTTGCAATTCAATAAAAAAGGCTATTTAAAAACAAAAACAAAAAAAAACTCATTTCATTAAAAATCAACCCTGAATAATGTGGTTATTTTTTAAAATTTATTTGGACATTTTCTCTGGCCTACCCTAACTCGAACCACTGCACGCCACTGCCTCACGGTGTTATAGAATAGTACTACGGCTGTCGCAGTTTGGTATTCGTTTGACCAATATCCGGAATTTCCGGTAATCATAGCCTTTGGGCGACCCTGAGTTCATTAATGAGGCCAATTTACTGAATGAGTACGTTTTAAATGTAATGAAATGTTATTAAATAGTTGTGTTCAATTCAAATTCTAGGGTTTTGACAATTCATAAGTGGAATAGGAAATATGATTTAATTTTTAGGCATATTGCGCTCAGGGATTAGTGTAAAGTTTGGCGTTCGTCGCAGTATAAATAAAAATAAGAAACTATGGATTTGTCTTTTGCGTACTTCTCCATACGATTTTTTTCAAACTGTTTTGACGTACACAAGTGCCTTTTAATGGTTTACCTAATTGAAATAAATAAATTGACTGTGGCTTTAATGTAACAGTTTGTATGGAAAAGGTATTTTAAATGAATTACGCTCGAAAATTGACCATTGAGCAAGACCAAGTGTATTATTTTTATGTATTTGTATAAACTCTTCAACCGTATTCCGTATACTTCGGTGATCAATCTAAAAATAACTTATTTATAAAGGTAAATATTTCAACTTTTTCTCAACATTTCAGAGCACATTAGAAAACGAACGCTCGAGTAATTTATTCATAGGAACGCTAAGTAGAGTTTCTAGTTCAAGGCGAAGTGACTACCGCTGGATCTTTGCAATCCTCGGAAAATCTGCTTGAAATTATATTTAAACTCCTTTATATACTTACGTTGTTACGATTTTAGATTGTATAATTGGAAGAGATATTGTTCCTGCTCTTGGTTATTGTTATATTGGTGTGTTTTTTTTTTCTATTTTGTTAAGAGTTCAAATGTGTCATTGGATGTTGGACGGTGGAGTAAAGCTTAGACAGAATGGTGGCTAAGTTTGAACCAGGGCCCCAAGTTTGCTATTTTTATAAATTCGTCATTCCAACACGATCCCATTGTCATTTTGCTAAAAGTTCGTAATCTGCTAAATTCATAATTGTCGATCATTGGTCGGTCAATGGTCTCGTAATACTTTTTGATTACCGAGCTATTAAAAGCAATGACGTTATAATGGTAGGTCACTGATCAAAGTAAATGTCAAAATTTTAGCAGATTACCGTATACGTCCGTCATTCATTTGTCATTTTGCATGAGATTACGATTCCATGCCGATTCTTTCAATGGAGTGTCAGTGGTTGGCCATTGGAAAGTCATAGTGACGCTTTTATATTAGTACATTACCAAACTTGTCAAAATCAACCAGTATAAAATCAATGATAGACCATTCTGACACTATTGTAATAGCAGACTTGAGGCCCTGAAAATCCTTAAACATCATCGTCATTTTAATAGAAAGATGTCCACTGCTGGACAAAGATCTCCCTGAAGTATCGCTACATCAACCGGTCCTGTGTGAATTGCATCTTAGCATAGATTTAATATAAACAATCGTGAATTGATAACCAAACCAAACGTGTATGCAAAATTACGGATCAGTAACTTGAGGATAACTTTTTCAAAATTCAGTTGCAAGATTTAACCAGTGCTGGGTGTCTGACGCCCAGCAAATGCTGAGGTGGTAACCCTTTCGGTTCGGACACGCTCGGTGCATTCTGTACTTTTCTTCTCCTTTAATTTGTGTTTGTAACCGTTGTGCTGTGTCTGTCCTGAATAAAAGTTTTTATATTCTATTCTATTCTATTCAGTTTTATTTGATCCATACTGTATACTTACTAACTGATAAGGCAATTATTAGGTCTCGCGTTTTTTCCTTCTATTTATTTATTGATATTGACAAGGGTAATAATCAAAATGATAAAACTTATGATAGCAATACTGCATGATTATGTCGGTTATTCCTGAAACTTATCATTTCATCTGCCTAGCTATTTTATGAAATACAATATCTTCATAGATGCTATTTCAGGCCAGTTTCTGAATTGATTATTTGCCGAGGAGATGATGCTTGTCTTTTAACAAATTTGTATAATTACTGGTTTTATTCTACTGGCCGACAGTGGATGCGAGAAGCCGAAAATAGATCTAAGTGGCGTGCAATTGGAGAGGCCTATGTCCAGCAGTGGACTGCAACAGGCTGTTGATGATGATGATTGATGACTGGTTTTATTCAGATTTTATCGAAAGATTTAGGTAACACAAAAAATATGTATTTGACAAATTGTCTACACTTAACTTACATTTAATCTGAGACACGGCGGTGTCAATAAAGTGTTGAAACTGTGTCTCAACGTTGTTTTTTGTTATTCTGACATATAATTACGCCTTTATAACCCCACGGAGTAGGGCAGAGATGTATTTTTCAAAGGTCATTTATATAATTTGTGGCTTGTGGGGGAAAAGAAGTTCGACTAATTGGAACTTATTTGTTTTTTCTTGGTCATTTCTTGACCTCTCGAGGTCCCGGACCTTTGTAATTTATACAATAGGCTGAAGCCGACTCGCAGAGGCCCTATGTTTCTGGTGAAATAGGACACAAAATGACGATTATCGCTGTGTGCAGGGTTGCGGAATTTGTTCTAAAGAGACACCTTAGCCCTGGAACGCAAAGAGCATTAGGTGATTCATCAGTATGAGTCTGACTCTCCCTTCCGGCAGAAAACATTTGATGATTTCCCGTCCTTAAATAAAAACCCTATATGAACAGTAAATAAATATTTGTGTAAACCCAAAAGGATAACCACCAGTTATTGCAGTAATACATGGCAAGGCATGCAATACATAGATTTATTTATTAAATTTCTGTTTTGTGATCTCCGTTCTCAATTCCTTCTTTGCAGTAGACGATATCCATCGGCCACATTAATCCTTTAGTCAGCTCTTGTCACTGTCGGACCTACATCTAGAAAATGGATTGCTCTGTCAAGCCCTTTCACCTCGAACGGTCCACTGAAATGTTGAACAAAGGTCCTTCCAGTTGTGTTTATTGACATTCAGGTTATCCAACCCTGGTAAAAACAGTCCAGGAAGCTTGTAACCCCTGATTGTTGTGCCGATTAAGGACTGACTGAACCTTTAGAATATTAACCGTTGGACTGATATCGATGGACGCTTTCTGCTCGAATTGGTAACAAGTTGATTGTATCAACGATCTATCGAGCCTATTCAGTACCTACTGTCGAAAGGCTTTCCTCTCCCAAACTGTTCAGGTTTTTTTTTAGTAGTTCAATATAAGAGGAAAGATTTGACTGTTTGTAGTGAATAGGCTCCGAAACTACGGAACCGATATTAAAAATTCTTTCACTGTTGGGAAGCTATACTATCCCCGGGTGACATAGGCTATATTTTATACCCGTTTTCCCATGGGAACGGGAACTACGCGGGTGAAACCGCTGGGCGCTACTAGTTTAATTGTATATTGACAAGTATATTATTGGACTGTCGATGTCGTCGTGATTATAATTTGTCACTTGATTTTGAAAAACTTTAAAGAACGAACCTACAGATCAATAGTTCCAGATTCTCTTTCACAGAGATGAAACATAAATATATAACAAACAAACACCTCTTAATAATGAGATTTTAGACAGTGTAGATGAGATGTCTAGAACAGCTTGTAGCTATTATATTCTGCGCTTAATATTTCTAGTTAAAAATTTGAGATTTAATTTTAAATACTTCATTAAATTATTAAGTCAGTCAATCTTGAAAGTTAGTTTTGTATTAACAAATAAACTGTCCAGAATGCTATAGCTGGGTCATTGAAACAATACTTGCTCCACGCGCGCCTCAAAGAGCTGTCAGTAAAGAATTCGGGGCCCCTTAGGGTCAGTGCCTGCTAGGGTTGCGGGATTTGTTCGAAAGAGTCACCGCGGCCCTGGAACGCAAAGTACACAAGAAGGATCACGGGTGGGTTTTAGTCAGTAAGAGTCTGACACTCTTTTCCGCTCCGCGCAGATCGGGAGAAGTCATTTGTTGATTTCCCATCCAAAAAAAAACCAAAACAGCAACAAACAACAAACCACCGACATGGAAATTAGTCGCACCGTTTTACTAGACCACCATTGCTTGACTGTAGATACTCAACTGTAGAGTATCTACCAACTTACCATCGACCAACTTGTCTGCCAGTGATCAAGGAGGAGTCCTCCTTGATCACTGGCAGACAAGTTGGTCGATGGAACTTTGGAAGTATCTGGCAAAAGAAAAAAGAGTATTTTGAATTACGAACACGGAAAATACGCTTTGTTTTATATGTCAAGTCATGTAGTAGCGCTCTTATGAGGTAGATGCCGTAAATAAGTAGAATACAATAGAGTACTCTTTATTATGTACACCATATAAGTTACAAAAAATATAGATGAAGAAAAAATTACATAGGGCGACACAATAGGCAGCCTTATCGCTAAAAGCGATCTTTTCAAGACAACCTTTGGATGGACTTCTAAGAGAAAAGGAATTACAGTACTGTGGTAAGTACGAAGTTAAATCCAAATCGATGTTTTATTCATTAGAATAATAAGTTACCCTAGGGTGAGGTTTCCTGGTGCTACAATACCTGCTACAATGATAAATAGCATAATCAGCCTTTTAATGTTCCCACTGCTGGGATACAGGTCTCCTCTCTAGGAGAGGGAATGGGCCGTGATCCACCACGCGGGCCCAGTGCGGGTTGGTGAATGCATGGCATGTCTTCGAATTTAGGTTCTAGGTCATGCCGGGTTCCCTTCACCGTTTTGAGAACAGTGGTGATGAAATTAATTACACACAGTAAAGCGCCTGGTTGGGTTTGAACCCGCGACTAAGAATTCGCAAGTCGGGGCCGTTACCACTCGGCCACCACTGCTCTCTATCCTGCATTGATGATATTGAGGAATAGATTGTCCAACGGTTGTTTTATATTAGGGTCATCATTTAAATCGACACTAACTGACATACGTATTTTGTAAAAAAAAAAAACATAATTGTCAAAATTTTATTGAGACAAAAAATGTCTGAATAAACTTACCTGGAAACTCGTGAGAGTCACCCGTCGTCAGTCAATTTTATTAAATAGCCCTAACGTAGATTCCTAAATGACAATTTCCTGAAACCCATATTGCTTGAATTACCGACTTCCTGAAAACTATATTGCTCGAATGAACAACTTTATGACATTTAACTAGCGAGTCTTACCTACTATAATAGAAACAATTAATTAAAATAAAAACTGTACTAAAAAAAACAGTCCTATTAAAAAAAAAACTTTTGCTAAACAGTTCAGAGATTTTCGTAAATAAGACCCAATACTCGTATTTACAAATGATCTACATTGTGATATTATCGTGTAGGTACTCATGGAAATACATATCAAAATGTTTTATGAAATATGTCACAAAAAAAACTAAATGCGTGCGTAGATAGTGAATGGCATGCACACATCAGCCCACTATGTCGTATCAATGACATCATGATTCAATTGTGTGAGAGAGACGGAGCTATATAAAAGGAAAAGAAAACAAGTTTATTTGCTACACAATGTCAAATAAAAGGAAACATGTTTCTTTATAATAGCACCATCCCTTTTTACAACAGATTCATCAAAATCAAAAATCTCTCTTCTACGACGTCTTATGTAGGTTTTCTCCTTCCCAAATCTATCGAAAGGTTTTTCAATGGATTTGACTGAGAAGATGAAAAACCCACCCCAACCCGATTCGTAAGCTCTTCAAAAGAAAAAAAAAAACAGCTGAAACACTACCCTAAATATCAAATGAAATGATTCGATGAATATTTAGCTTGATACGGAGAACACAAAAATGTACAACACAAAAAAAAAACTCGTACTATTTATTTTCCCAATACGAAACCTTATAACCTGACTCATACAAAATACACAGTCCATTTCCGCAAATAAAAACGCACCATTGAATTAATAGTACGGTAAAAATAACCGAGTGTTACCTGCCGTGTGAACTGGCTTTAAAATACTCGTGATATTATTATTGGGGCGGTTTACTCTGCACTTAAATGGGGCTGCTCAATGATGAAGCTACAATTATAAATGATACTTATGTTTGTTAACCGGTTTAAATATTATATTGTAGTGACATTAATGCCAACACTAGACATAACTATAGATTTAAATTTGTACGGCAACAAAAAGAACCGCTACGCCATCTATCACGCCAACAGGGAACTACTAACGAAATCCTGCATCGCGCTATCAGAGTTTTCCGTGCAATTAGAACATATGCAACAATCCGAATATCAACCATCGGGGAGTTGCCCACCGGATTCAACAACTGTTCCGTCGAAGGATCCGCCTTTTCAATGGAGGGTTACGGGACTTTACACTCTGTTCCACATACCTCTAAAATATAATAAGACTAGCTGACCCGTTCAACTTCGTTTGTGTCACAATTTTTATGACTGCTCTGCTCCTATTGGTGTTAGCGTGATGATAGCCATTCGATAAATGAGCTATTGAGCTACTGAAAGAATTTTTCAAATCGGACCAGTAGTTCCTGAGATTAGCGCGTTCAAACAAACAAACAAATTCTTCAGCTGTATAGTATAGATATAAAACACCGAAATAAAGCCAGGAACATGCAGGTTAATGTTTAAGAATGGTCTTTTAAGGCAGGATCCAGAAAGATTAGACCCTATACTAGGGTACGCATTAGTCAGTTTTAGTCTTTTAGTCTTTTCGAATCCAATCAATAAAGTATTTTACTAAAAATCTAATAAGTCAGTCTGATAGATTTAAAAAAATGCTGGACACATACATATTTTAAGTTTTCCACGTAAACAAAAAAATTAAGACGATACGGTGAGTTGAAAACTCGCGTGACGTCACTTTGGTACTACAATAAATTTACTAGAGACGTGACACCACCCGTTCTTGAACTTTCATGCGCTTTATCTATATAATATTTTATCGATTTGAAATAACAAAAATAAGTGATAATATTTTTTTGATAATTGAACTAAATAAATGTATATTTTTTTCTATCTAGTAGTTTTCTACCCTATTACGATATTGTCTTGTACAGCCTCTCGATGAATAAAAGTCAGTGGTTAGTTTTATGAGCTCTTCTTAATCCATTGTAAGCCCGAACAGTTCTTGAACAGGTTTTATTCCAGTTCATTCCCTGATTTTTCTAGGATAAACTTTTTCTATCTTTTCTTTTTTTTCTGTTCATTTGTAATCCTTACGATAACTACATATTTGTACGTTGACATTCAACAAGCTTTGACTCATTAAAACCGGTCAAGTGCGACCCGGTATCGCATGCAAAGCGATCGCATCCGAATGAGTCTCAATTTTGTGTTATGTTACTTTCAAACCATAGACGTCTTATAGATTTTTCTGTAATTGCAAAGATCAATTTTAAACTCGGTAATTTCGGGGGGAATGATCGTTATTCATCTAATTTCTTGAATAAATTCAAAACCATTAATATTAAAATTATGAAATTATAATATAATACGTCCTTTATTTGATACATAACACGGTACAGTTGGATAAACTTTAATTAACTTTTCTAATTTGCTTCTCAAAAAGTGACGCCATTTAAACGTACGTTGTGTATGAGTGACAAAAGATTATACATACATACATAAATGTGTACCAAATTTCGAGTGAATCATTCCGGTAGCTCCTGAGAATCGGCTGTGACAGACGTACAGACAGGCAACCGAGTGATCCTATGAGGTTCCGTTTTTCTATATCGTTTGAGAACCCTAAAAATAATGACTAGACAAGCCCAGTGACGGTTAGAATGAGGCTAATCTAAGCAACTGTATTTTTATATTGAGAAATTTTAAGAAAACTAATTCGCTTCCAACGGATCTCGCAACCTTCATCAAGCCATCGCTCCACTTAGTGGGTTCTCCCAACGCGGTCACCACTACAGAATCTTTCGTCTGCTTCATAATATACACAGCTGATTGCCACTTGGATACGCAACTTACTTAGAACAAAGCCCTCTCAATTTCCCATTGAGTGACTTTCAGTCTTTTCTGCGGCCCATTGCGTCATCTACATTGTATATATCTGTGATATTTGCCTAAAAAATCTAATTAGTACATCTGTTTTTTCTTTATCAAATCAATATAAAAAAATCGAAAGTAAAAAGCATCAAAGATCAGGAGTCGGCTTGTAACGTTACGGCTCGGTAAAAATTGTAGCGAGTAGTGACGTCACACGAGTATTCAACGCACTGTCATCTATTATTTACGGGAAAAAAGTAAAATTACGTATCCAATATTTTTTTGCGAATTGCGTGACGGATTAATTGGATTTTTTTAGTCAAATACCCTATTGCATTACCCTTTTCTATAGAACAAAAATATTTCAAATTATACAATTTTAACTAGGTTTTCTATTTACCTCCAATCTTAACCCGGAATTCTATACGTATTATGGTTATTTAAATCGCCTTAAAAAGGCTTAGCCGAGGTAACGGTTACGATGAATATTTATGAGTATTATTTAAGGTACTCGGTATTTTTACACGCCTGTCCAGCTTTTAATTACTTTAACAGTTACAAAAGGTCTGTTTCTTTGAGTAATTGTATGATTCTTTTGTTTTCATACATTCAGGAATGTCACCCTTTTGGTAAAAAAAAGAAAATCGAATGTGAAATGGCTGTTTTGTAATGGACTTAAAATGTTACAATTAATTTTAGATTTGGTTCAAAATGAAGGTTTTAATTTTATTCTACAATTTTCTAACACAATATAGCCCTTTAAAAATTAACTATGAATATTCAGGAGGATTTTATTATACTTTTTATTTCTGCTAGTATCTTACTAATATTATATACGCGAAAGTTTATAAGTATGGATGGATGGATGGATGTTTGTTAGTCTTTCACCCAAATCTACTGAACGGATTTGGATGAAATTTGGCACAAAGATGGTTTATAACCAGGATTAACATATAGGATAATTTTTACCCCAATATTCCCACGGGATCGAAACTTATGTGGGTGAAACCGCGGGGTGCTGCTAGTTTTATATATTTTGAAATTAGTCTTTCTACATATACGGCGTTATGCGTATATTCTTTAGAGCCCTTAGCGCAGGAATCAGTTTATCAAATAATAACCATATAATAACGACATCTACCCTACTTGTTACGTTATAAATTTGGTCAATATCCTCTATCTCTCTCTAAAACAGACCCTCTCTTCTCTCGCGGGTGTCGTATGAACCGATAAGGGAAACTGCCTGTCAAAGATGACGGTTATGTCCTTACTCTCCGGAGATACTGTTCGTACGGCAATCTCGAAGGAAGAGTTTAGCACTTACGTCCTTATTCTCCGGAGTAGTTGTACGTAGGGAAATTTTGAAATAAGAATTTTGCGCTTATGTCCTTACTAGCTTCTGCCCGCGACTTCGTCCGCGAGGAATAGTTACTTTACCCCCGATTTTGAAACTCTCAGCCCGATCGGTTTAAAATTGACAAAGTTTCATACAAACTTTCATCACCTATTTTATCCCCTTGGGGGTAGAATTAATCAAAATCCTTTCTTAGCGGATGCTTACGTTATAACATCTACCTGCATGCCAAATTTCAGCCCGATCCGTTCAGTGGTTTGGGCTGTGCGTTGATAGATCACTATGTCAGTCAGTCAGTCCCTTTTGAGTTATATATATTTAGATATATACATATATATAGATTAGATTCTCCGGAGTAGTTGTACGTAGGGCAATGTATGTTGAAGGAAGAATTTTGTGTGTGTGGTAATCTGTGAAAGAGTTTAATATGTTCCGGCTTGAAGGTTATTGGGTATGTGTAACTAGTTTCCTATTAACATTATTAATTGCTTATTTGGGGTGTACATAATTATGTGTTTGTTGATTCCTATTTCGTCTTACACTACAAATATTATAAATGTGAAGTTATATGTGTACGTATCTTTCATGTTTAGATGTTTGGCTCAACGGCTTAGCGGAATTTGCTTGAATTTAGTATTCTGGTCGTACACCCGTTCACACTTTCATAGACCGAAACAGATGGAAAGCGTGGTGGATGCGCCACAGCAATGAGGAATAAGGCACACAGTCCCCTTTTTTTTTTTTTTTTTTTTTTCTTTGGATGGGAAATCATCAAATGACCCCTCCCGCCCTGGGTGGAGCGGTAGGGAGTGTCAGACTTTTACTGACTAAAACCCACCCGTGATCCTTCTTGTGCCCTATGCGTTCCAGGGCCGCGGTAACTCTTTCGAACAAATTCCGCAACCCTAGCAGGCACCAACCCTATGGGGCCCCGTCCTCGGTGCTGACGGCTCCTTGAGGCGCGCGTGGAACACAACGCGTCGTCGACTCAACCTGGTATCGGACGGCGAGCCACCCACACTCACCGTCCCCAGGCATCAGCCACTGCGCGATAGCACAGCGGCCGACTTGTCTCTGGAGGGGGCCGAAATGGGACCATTACTGGCACTCCATCTCAGCACCCTCCCGAGTGTTGGGAGCCGCAGCACCCGCAGCAGAAGCGGCAGTGGCGGCGACAGAAGCCGCGGCGGCGGCAGAGGCGGCGGTGGCGGCGAACCTCTTCGCCCCTGGTCGGGGCGGATGGCGCGCAGGCCCTTCCCCCAGCCCAGTGCTCGGCCGGCTTGCCAACAGCCGCACATGCACTGCAGTGCGGCGTGGCCTCGCAAGAGCCGGCCCGATGACCGGGCTGACCACAGCGGAAACAGAGTCCGCTGCGGTCGACCTCCGAGGGGCACATAGCTCCCGTGTGGTTACCCACATGGCAGCGGTAGCACCTCAGAGGTCTGGGCTCCAGCAGTTTTACCCGCGCAGACACCCATCCCACCAGGAGCCTTCGGCCCTCCGACACAGTTCTGGCCGCCGTCACGGGGCAGCTCACCACAAGGGTTTGCATGCCCGTGTTGTCAGGCCGGAGGGTGCCCGCCTTGACGAGCTCGGCAGAGCACCCCCCAGTCCTGGCGACGGCGGCCACAACTTCCTCCTCCGTAACGGAGTCATCCAGGCCCACTATGCGCATGTCGATGCGCTTAGTCGGCCTGGACACCCGGACCTCGTCCGCGGGTAAGACCGCCCTCAGCTTTTCGGCCAAGGCGTCCGCGAACGGGCCACTCTCCGCTCCGGCGAGCTCGAGCTTGCGGGCACCGGTTAGGGTCCTCCTGACCCCGATGCCCCCGCTGATGCCCAGCTCCTGGAGGCTCACCGCCTCCTTCGCCCGCTTCAGTACGGCGAGATACGTCACGCCCCTCTGTTCCGCTTCCGGCTGCAGTGTAAGCACCACAGCCGCGGATTTCGGGGCGCGAAGCCTCGCCGCAATGGCATTCCCAACTAGCAAAATCGCTTTATAACGCATGATTTATAAGGTACACGTTTGTACATGTTTTATAACGGCATTAGTCTTACAACTCTCTTTATAAAAGCATGTTTTAAGTGTTTTTTGCTAATATGGTATATCGGTCTTATCACCTCGTCTTACATACGTTTATATAACTAATTTAAATGTCCCTTATAAAACATTGGACATATAGAAGCATATTATATGGTTTTTCAGACATATAATAATTTAGTCTTGTAGTCGCATTGGCCTCATACTATTTGTAAAATTAATAGAGCTATTATAAAACCTATTCCTTTATAATGTTTATTTGAATGCAGCTTAAGAGCCAATGCAAAAATGCAAGTTACATAGTTTCTATAAGTAAACAAAGTGTTGACTGCACCACTGTGTAACAGGTATAAGAACTTTATTCTTATATGTATGTTTGACTTTGCCTTTACATAAGTTTATCGTCAGCCATGATATTTTAGAATCGGTAACTATAATAGCGACTCGGTATTTTGAAATTGGATTTAAATGACTGGAAAAAACTAAAGCAAAGTGGTTCTAGAAGAAAGGTGAAAAAAGCTACGAAGCTATGATGTCATCAAATTCGTTAGTAGCAACTCCGTCCAGGGTAGAGATGAAATAAAATGTTATGGGTTCCGTAGAATTATTTAGCACAAAATTTTGACAATGACACTTTCGATGAAGATTTCTTAAAAGGTTACCTTACTATACTACAATCATCTGATAGTACCCCTCTATTACACACAGATGCCGTTTTATTTCACACCCAATGAACAACTGCCTATGAAATCTTCGTGACGGTAGCAAAACGAACAAGCCACACGTTTTGAATAAAATGTGGAATTTGTGAAGGTAGGCCTGGTAAAGTTAGGGCACATAGATCAAAAATCTTGGCTCTTCATGAGATCTGACCACTTTTTCATATATTTTGAGTAAGGTGTAGTGTAGACCTTGTAGGTTTACGGCCGAACCCAATAACCGATCTATCACATACTGGAGATAGAAAAGAAATGAAACAACAGAAAAAATATATAGGTTTTCTGTTGTTTCATTTGTTTTTCTATCTCCAGTATGTGATAGATCGGTTATTGGGTTCGGCCGTTAGAGCGTGCAGTCTTTAGAGCCTGTCTATCCATAATTTTGCGTTATTAATAAAAAGAAACGTTTTTATTTATTTATTTATTTATTTATAATAAAAAAAAACGTATTTGTGTCAGAAAAAAAGCAAATAAGGCTTAAGGTAAGTAGCAAATTTCGCACTCGAATAATGACACCACAACGCACCAATAATGACTCACTTAAATAATGACACCATAAATGTTATCATAGAATAAATATTTTCTTTTTCTTTTGTGAATTATCACAAAAGAAAAAAGAGTGAGAGAATTGGGACGGAAGATTCGAAGTAGATTGTGACATCCAAAGCATTCTTCTCTTATTATAAAATATGTGATTTGCCAAGGTCATATCAGTTCAGTAAACAATTCGTGGAAATCGACTTTTGTCAAGAAACGGTCCACATCTATATTAGATACTGTCTGGGTTCTGTAGAATAAAAAAGAGTGCAGAGTAATAGGCATTCACAAAATGTTATTATAAAAAATAAGTGGAGACTGAACCCTAAAATCTTTCAACATGGTTGAATATATTTGTACTAGCCTGCTACAATAAGGGTACATGACTTTTAAAAGATTTATAGAAACATTTGATTTTTTAATCCTTCTTATAGTAGTAATTAACAAGAACTCAGAAAAATAAAATAGTTTTTCAAATTAAAAAAAACATAAAATTAACGAGGCGCATTAAAAATTTGCCATAAAACTTATCCACATTTCTCACAAATCTGCTTTTCCACATACATTTCCAGTACGATATACGAAAAAAGAGCGATGTAGTCAAGTCTAGCTGTAATGTAAACAATTAATGTATTTTATAAACCATGTATTGAGGCAAATCGCGTGAATATATCATTAACTTCTCACATTCGTGTTGCGTTTGCTGCAATACGAGAAATCGCCCTTATAGTCATATTTTATTAGCGGTTATAAGGGTAATTTGTTACATAAAAGAAAATGTCTTGCCTATTTATAGTTAATCAGCCATACAATATGCCTTTACATGACGAGTTTAAGGGGAATTAGCTTATTATATGGTAACTATAAAATATCTACAAGGTTTGACTCCTTATAATTTGTGCCCAAACACAGTCTTATTAGCAATAATATGGCCTTTATAAAATATATTTTTTTGGCTTTAATGACATTTATAGAGCAACTTTTTGCTACTTGGGTTGGCCTTCCGCCGCTGCCTCCTCGCTTTATTTTTGGCCGCTTTCGCGGCCTGCCGCTTCTGACCGGCAACCTGCCACTCGGCCTCGGCCGCAGGAGGGTCCGAGGGTGGGGGTGGGGGCGGTTGCGGCGCCACTGGCGCAGCAGCCTTAGCCGCTCCCCCTCCAGCCTTCCTCCTACCCCTCTTCGCCGGGACCGTCTTGGTAGTCGCCGGCGTCGCGGGCGCCGGCGTCACAGGCGCTGGCGCGGCTCCCGCCTTGGCCTTCGCCTGGCCGGACGTTCCCGGGCCAGCAGCCACCGCGGCTGCGTACGAAGCCGCCTTCTGCTGTCCCGGGGGCCTCTGTGCCGCCGCCAACGGGGGACGCCGGATCATGTCCTCCAAGGCGGACACCTGCCTCCGGAAGGGAGCCAGCCCCTGCCGCACCAGGCTCCGCACCTGGCTCAGCACCTGGCTCCCCTCCAGCGCCGCTGGACTCGGCCCCCCCTGCGGCTCCTCCGAGGCCGCTCTGGCCATGCCAGCCAGGTCCCTCCGGAGCGACTCATTCTCCGCAATGAGTCGCTCCGTTACGGCCGCGAGGCGGGCGACCTCCGCCCGCAACTCTGTCGCCTCCTTAGACCCGCTGACGTTGGCCGCCGCTGCCGCCAGAATGGAGGCTTTGGCCGCGCTAATGGCCTCCCGCTTCGAGGACTGCTTCCTCTTGAAGGCCACAGCGCGGATCGCGGCCTCCACCACCTCCTCAAGGTGAGCCCTCTGCTCCTCGGCAGCGGGAGGTACCTCTCCCGGGGACTCCGAGTCGTCAGAGTCGAGAGGAGGCAGAAGAGAAGAGGGAGCTCTGCGACCGCTCCCTCCAGGGCGACGCCCCTCCTCCACCAACCTCTCGGCCCGACGCCCCGACTCCCGGGTAGAGGGAGCCAGCCCCCTCCCAGCCTCACTGCCCCTGCCCCGCCTGGCGGTGGGGATCTTTCGGGTGGAGGCGAACTCGCCCTCGGAGGACGACTCCTTGTCGTCCTCCCGTCTGGGCCGCTTGCGGACGAGCTTAACGCCCTCCACAGCGGCCCCCCTTCCTCCGTCCTCAGAGCCCGCCGAGCTGACCGTTACTAGGTCAGGGCAAGAGCCGGAATCCGACTCCGCACCTCCCCGGCGCTCAGGCGAACCCTCCTCTGCAAGATCGCACGCCATCAGCTCCCTATAGGAAGCGGATCCGGATGACGACGATTCTGAGCCTCCTCGGCTCCTGTTGCCACTGGCAAGTGGAAGGTGTTTGTTGCCCACCCCAGAGTACGGAGGGCAGCCCGCCGAAGCGGGGTGGGATTCCCCGACCGCTGAGCAGTCGGGACCCACCTGGGGACTCATTTTACAAAAACCTTTTTTCATCTTTTTCCTTTTTGAGGGTGCGGTCCCTTACTCCTCCGCCCTTTCTCCATCACAGGGCCTCTCCTCCCACCCGCTCACTGCCCTCACAGCTACGTCTGATGAGCAGACGCGTACCAGAAGGCAACGAGCGGGATTCCTCGCGTGTGTGTCTCTCTTGGTCTGATCCCTCACTTGCGACCTTCCGGCATGAGTGGCTCTACCGGGAAAGCTCGCAAGATCATTGAGACGCTCAAGCCCCACCACGACGACAACGTGGAGACACATTCGGTGGGGCAGGCACACAGTCCCCTTCTACCATAAGACATCTAGACGCACTGTAGGTTACCATCCCTACCTTGTAGCTATTCCACCAATTCGCACCAAGCGTTTTCAATCATCTTTTATAATGCGCACAGCAAAGGAGTGGAACTCTCTGCCTGCGTTCACAGGGGCGTGCAGTGGTTCTAGAGTAAGGGTAGGCCAGACATAATGTCCAAAAAAAAAGCTCACCACATTCTACTGGGTTGAAATCACGATACGGAACGATGAGAAACATATAATTTTAAAAACTCACCAAATTCAAATCACGATATTCTGACGATACAAACTACTCTTTCTAGAAGTATTGAACAAAATGCACAGAAAACAAAATAATTTGTGCGTACACACATAGCCAGTTATATGTTTCATAACTCTGAGGATTGAAATGACGAGTACGAGATGAATTATTTTTGAGTTAATTCTCGTAACTCGGGTATACATCTACCTTTAGAAACAACTTGAATCTTATCATTATACGATAGCTGTGAAAACTTACCTTTTTTTAATCTCTAACAAACACATTGTCAGCACAAACTTCACAATTTAGGACCATTTTTAAGTATGTAAACAAATAACTAAACTTTAATATTTACACTACTTTATGACTCAAAACGAATTACTTATAAATCAATGCACTATGATTTATAACACTCAACAACAAAATATTCGAACGACTATTGCTTGTCACATGAAACAATATCAACAATATGGCTTCTCTTTTTCTTGCAAAAATATCATTTAAAAAGACAATCAATACACTTCCAAAAAAAAATGCTACATGGTCCTATCGTAATCTTTAAGAATGACATGTAATGACATTTTGCCGGGTTATACATCATAACCCGCCAAAATTGACAATTGTCAATGTCAATGTCAACAGAGTTGCCAATTTTATTTTTCTAATTCCCTTTAAACCAAATTCTCAAATTAAGTTTGGAAAATTTGGGGAGAAAAGTTAAATTCTTGCGGTTTTTAATTATATTTAGAGGGTTATTAATTACAACTTAACATTTATTTTGTACATTTTATACTTTTGATAATACTAACCAGTTTTTTTAAACTATATCTATAAGTTATTAAGGAAATTATTATTCTCAAATTGGCAACCCTGTTAAGCGATTTCCATTCATAAAATTTTACTACTTGTCCTTGAATTGTGTGGTGAACCAATCAGGACCCGTGTAGTGGGCTCCAGCGAGCCTAGAAAACGCCCATAATTTATACATGTGTGTGTAAATTATGAGCGTACATACACAAGAACATTTGCACACATGCATAAATTTATCAATTGAAATAAGGCACTCCGTATTGTGGCCTATGTGAACCGTTTCGTAGGAACAGCGTAGTTTGAAATACGTCACACGCACGGGCGCGGGGCGAGAAGTTGCTATAAGCATTATACTAGGCGTTATGAGTTATTAAATATTTTTGTTTTATTTTATTGCATAGTTACAATAAATACATTTGTTTTATTTATCCGTTGCTATGGTAGGGTAGGCTTAGCCTAATTGCCTATATGGAGCGCACGCCCCTGTGCGTTCAACTCTAATCTCTTCAAAGTTAAAGTGAACAGAATTCTTCTGGGTGAGCTCATTCCATCGTAGACTTTGTCTCTGTCACCTGTGACCTAGACTAGAGTCAAGAGCAAATCCATTTCACAATAATAAAAAAAAACACAGGCATAAGGGCATACTAGTATTTTATTTTCTGTAGCACGATTGGGATGATTTTCGAGTATTGCACGAAAAAAGTCGTTGGCTGAAGTTAGTCTTGTCTGGTGTTGTATCTTTGTTGGTCCTTAGATAAAATGGCACATGTGTGGGGGGTCTGTATGTATACTTTGGTGGTTGCACAACGACATGCTTGCTTTGTTTGTGCATGCATAGATGCAGGTCTACCTAGCAGTCTTCTTAAGAGA
This sequence comes from Hecatera dysodea, assembly GCA_905332915.2. Taxonomy (NCBI): domain Eukaryota; kingdom Metazoa; phylum Arthropoda; class Insecta; order Lepidoptera; family Noctuidae; genus Hecatera; species Hecatera dysodea. The sequence continues at coordinate 3,369,436 of HG995298.1, read as the reverse complement.
CGGGAAGATTGCGTAGTTTAGCCGGTACAGCCTTCTGAAAAGCTGTAGAAAAAATACAGAAATCTATTAAAGGTTTTCTGTTGTGGAAACATTCTCAAAGAAAACTTTACTTTTAATGAACCGTACCGCAATAGCTTCGCTTTGCTTGGAAACTTCAAACTGTGCCTGAAAGGGGTAGCGCAGAACAAAAAAACAAGTAACAACTAGTTTCCATGTCCCCGTTTTTTGCTGTCTCTACTGCTCGTAATTAAAATAAAATATTCATTCTGTTGAAACAACTGAATTACAGTTTGTTGTAGACAAATCGTATGATATACTCATCAAATCGTATTATATATTCATGATTGCGTTTGTCATTTATCACTTTTTTCACTAGGTTCTACCAGTGATTTCGCTTGCTTGGAAATAAAAATTTATATCACGGCATAGTAGTATGAAATTCAAGATTTACAGTTTAAAAAATACTCTAGTTGCTCATTCACTATGCTAGATTTTTATGGACTTTCACTACATAGTTTAAAACAAAGTCGCTTCCTCTGTCCCTATGTCCCTATATATGCTTATATCTTTAAAACTACGCAACTGATTTTGATGCGTTTTTTTTTAAATAGATAGAGTGATTGAAGGGGAAGGTTTATATGTATAATACATGCATATTATAGTAGAGGAAACATTAGTATCTACATTGCTCCTGTGGGAAGCCGGGGCGGGTCGCTAGTAGTACTATAAAACTCAAGATTTAAAGTTAAAAAAACTTTTTACAAAAAAATTTGTATTTTTTTGTAAAAAGTTTTTTATTTTTCACTTTTTAGTGGTATCTACATTCCCTCCCCTCCCCCCACCTAAACGAACCAATCACATTGGTGTAAAAAAACGTACTGCTCCTTTGCAGAGTAAACTAAGAGGTCGTCAATGTAGACAATGTACATATTTTTTTTAGATTTTTCGAAAACCGCTTGGTCGATTTCGATAAAATTTTCATGGAACCATTTGGGAAGTATACCCTTTCCAACAAAAAAAGAATTTTTCAAATCGGTTGACAAACGACGGAGTTATGCGCGAACAAACATAAAAAAAATAATAATACAAACATCCGAATTGAGAACCTCCTCCTTTTTTAGAATTCGGTTAAAAAAAATACTCTAGTTGCTAGATTTTAATGGACCTTATATTTATAACAGACATAGAACTCTATACTATCTCTTTTGAAACGAAATATAAGTTTTGCAATATTTGGCATAGGCACATAACATATTATTTAATTGTTAGTAAAGCTTCGATCATTAATAATTAATGATCGAAGATGTAAAGCCAATTTCCCCTTTATTGAGACGACAAGGCGTGTTTAATAAACTAATATACATACTTCCACATACGTAACATCAGTAGGGCAAACCTCTAATTTTGAACGTGTAGGTAGGAATGTCAAAAAGGTCGCTTCTCTGACGAACACAGTTATGTAATTCAGACAGGTGGCAGATATTCCCAGTTTTACAACTCAATAACCCAATTACTGGGTATCTGGGTAACCTACCTACGTTCTCAGGATTGAATAGCTGTCGAACATTCCCAGGCCACATACACAGACATTCAGCTTACATGAGATTTCTCGGCAGATTTATACTAAAAGCCTGTTATAGTCTTGGCACTACAAGACTATAACAGGCTTTTAGAGATTTAGAAGAGATCTTAGGCCTTTAATTTAGGCTGATAATTTATCTAGATTTAATACTAAATTACTCGACCGTTCCAAAAGGATGGTACGAGTACTTAAAGTCTTTATAACTGATGATTTTTGAAAACTTAATAAGTTTGTAAATGGTAGACTGTTGACATGTTTTCTGTAGAAGAGCTATCAAACCAAAATTTTACTCCTCAGATATTTTTTTAGACTATTGTAAGTCAACTCAAAACTTTTACTTCAAATACACTTTTGGATTGTGGAGGTCGGTCAGTCCAAATCGTTAAGCTACTTGCACGTTCCAAAGCGTAGGTCTCTATAGAGAAGAACGTGCAAGAAACTCCACGGACACATTTTTTAAAACAGTAAATAGTTAGAAATAATATTTACTTGTTGAAATGAATCATTAATAAAATTATATAATACTAAAGAGACTGAATCTATACAATGCAAAATGTCAAGCCAAAAGAAAAACATTTAGGGAAAACCCTGAGATGGTTGTTTGAGAAAAGAGCCACGCAACGCAACACATATTTTCATTTAGCTCAACTCAGAACTTTGAGGAGCTCAACGATCCGACCGACGAACAATACCAAAGTAGAACATTTGGGTTGTTCAAGCTGTTGAGCTCCTAAGTAAATCTGAGTTGAGCTGCATTACTACTGACAATACGTGCACTGGCTGGACAGGTCCATTTTTTAAGAATATCAATGAAATGACATTTGGGCAGGCCTTAAAATATACTCAAACTGCCAGACAAACATTAAAATAAATAACTCAAAGCAATATAAAATAATCCACATCGTCTACATTTACCATAGCTAAAGTGAAATATATTACCTAATTTACAAATTAAATGTTAATGTTAAAGTATAAATGTAAGTATCTAATAAAGTGTACCTTAAAATGTGTGTACTTTAATATGAAATGTAATAATAAATACTAGTAATAAAACCAGCCTAAAGGCGATAAGTAAGGAATAAGGCCGTTTCGAGAGTAATTTTTCTCCTACAGTAGGTACCTTTAATAGGGACTTGATATTTTGTTTTATGTGTTTTGTCTTCATGATCTACCTAAATATAACATGTAAATAAATTGTATTCATGTTATGGATATCATAGCTAAGTTTGTTCTGTCGAATATACAGGATGACTTTGAATAGATGCGACAAAATGAAATGGGAGCTTCAGTTACAGTAACATAGTAATTATAAACTGTTTTTTCTACAATCTAAATCGTTAAAAAAAGTTACGTGGTTGGCGTTTTAAAATGATCCATCGATGTTAATATCTTTATTTAAGTACGAATTATCGGTATTCCAGAAAAATAATTAATATGCAAAATAAATAAGAAAAATTAAAGTATCAAAAAATCTCGTCCAACTAATCGCAGTGCTCAATGATCGTTGTGGAGTACTCGCGTTATTAAACGTTGCCATTCATAGCGGTGATAAAAGTTCATTAATTTTACATTTGGTATGTTCTAAATTTTCTTGACAACACGTATTATTGTATATTTAAATATGTCGCATCTATTCAATTTCACCCTGTATAGAATATAGAATATATATATAGAATGAATATCTTGTAGATTAAAGAAATTAAAAAAAAAAATATTATGGCCTAAGCATTATATTGATTTTATGACAAAAAAAAAACAGAATAAATATGGAAAATAACTTTATCCAGCTATAATTTCAAAAGGCTTTTATTTCATTATACTTCTGTCTGTGTTATGAAATCAGAAAATTAATTTTGGCACCTACTCATTTATTCCGAGCCGCCCTCATTCTACCGCCATCCGGGCATCCCTTCTTTTGTCTTTTAAAAATATTTGCATCATTCTCAATTCTGGCCAATTCAGATGGTGCGTGGGCCTCGATGATGTTTGAACTATGTCACTTTACAAATCCACTTTGTACTTTTTTTACAAATCCATAGCTGCCAGATTTTCGTAATTTTAAATATTTTTATTACAATATTTTACATAAACTCAACAGCTTAAAGTTGTTATTTATTAAAATAGTATTATATTATTTCTATCGTGAGAGTGTGTATTTTTGTGACCTTGAAGAATATAAATAATCATAGTAATTTCCTATCCGTGCTAACATTAAGATGATTTGTATAAAAATGGGATGAAATAAAATAATAAAACTGAAAAGTAGGAAAATGAAGAATGAGGCAAAAAGAAGATGAAAACATATTCTCAAAGTGTGTGACTGTAAGTTAAATATAACACAAAAACTCAGGAGAGGTGCGAAATAAACCTACTCGCCATTTATGTCTTAACCACGTCCATCCCATTTCCTTAAAAGCAGTCTATGCACTGAACAAGTCTCAATATTATCGAAAGCCTTCTCATACCGTCAGCGATGAATATGAGTTTGAACTTCTTCGATTATATTAGAATTTTTTAACATTATTACTGAAGTTAAGGCACTGATGTGAGTGAGTAGTTTATAAACTGGAAACCTTGGCCTAAACGGTGGTAAAACAAAGTTGAATACGTCCAATTTTGCCACCTTATAACACGATTATTAGTCAACTAGAATATTTATTTTATTCTATCTTTAAAAAGGTTTTAAGTAAAAGTACCGATACATGTCAATAGAATTTGAGCACGGGTAACACCGAATTATTTGGCGGTTTGAATTCGTTGACTGGTTGTCGCTATATTCGATTTTTAAACTTTCCGCGCGAAAGTAGGATGAGAGTGCGCAGTGCGCTCAAGGAGCCCAATGCTAAAACATGCCTTTCGGGCCGTCAGAAATGATTCCTCCAGGCTCTTAGGAGCGTAACATACGTCACCAGTATTTTCATCTTAGAAGAAAAACATATTATATTGAAAAAATAATTATAATAATTTATGAAGCAAAAAGAAACAAATTTAAATTACATCAGTGTTGTAAGTACAAGAATGGCTAGTAATAACTATTATACCAATTATTTAGACCCCTGTCCTTCAAAATCAGAAATTCTTGTATCTTGAAGAAGTTTTTTTTTTAATATGGATTGAGACATTTTTTAACGACGTCATACTAGTATTTATATTGAGATAGTTTTTCTAATGTGTCAACAATATTTATATAATAATTTATTTAATCTCAAAATCATCATCTGCCTAGCCTTTTCCCAATTATATTGGGGTCTACTCCCAGACAAGCCGGATTCAGCCGAATACCAGAAATTTAAGCGGAGCGGCTGCCTACCAGACCTCCTCCAACAACCCATTGAATGGGTAACACGGTACTTCTTGGAAAAACTGCTGTCAGATTTTCTGACTTCTGACAATCCGTAAAGACTGCCAAGGTTCTCCAAATGACAGCCGGGACCAAGGGTTTAGCGTGCTTTCCGACGCACGGAGAAGTCTCGTTATGTTAAGATGGTCACCCATCCACAGACCAACCTCGACAAGCGTTGCTTAACCTCGAAGATTGACTCGTGCGGCTGCTATAATTTAGCCACGAGCTCCTTATTTAACTTCAAAATATTCTCTTATTATTTGTTGAACAAAAGTTAATGTGCCAAATTATTTTCGTTGATAATTGTTCTCTATTACTTTTGCATTGACACACTAATTACTCTACTATTTCTTGAAACCCATTCGTCTTTATTATCAGATAGCAACGTAAGCCTTCGCACGAAGTGTAATTTTGATATATTTCCGACATTCCGCAACTTTTTGCCTAAATAAGAAAAACGTTCTTATTTTTTGTGATTTATTTGCGCTAGGAACTATTTTCACATGTGATAGGGAAATATGGTGGTTTAACCAAGGTACGGAAAGAGGTTTAGGGTAAGGTACTTGTTCTGACTATTATTTTGATTTGGATAAGTTATTTTCAAATTTTTATCCGAACATGTTCCTAAAAGAGAAAAAAGTGCTTTTTCAAAAAACAATAATTTGATAGGTTTTTTTTGTCGTTTGACGATTGAAATATTTCAATATGATTTTATTCTTGCTACAAATTTCGTGATCCACGTTTTTAGCATTCTATATAGTCCAGTTGTTGATTCAGTTTTCCGGGAAATAGTCTTTATGACAAACAATACATTTTTCGTGCATGTTATATTTTTAAATCGCATATTTAAAAAAAAAAAATATAACATGCATCTTACATTTGGCGTGTAAAATGCGTACAAAACTATAAATACATTTTATCATTATGCGAATTCAGGATTAGGTAAAGGCTGCAGTTTACTGGATATTAACGATTAAAACATTATAATCAAACAATGCAGTAGACTTATGCTACACCAAGAAAGATTTACCTTTTTGGGTAAACACTAGTATTAGTCTCAAACTTTAACCAAAAACGGTCCGCAATATATTAAAAATCAGCCATTAAACAACCAAAGACCAAACGCCACAAACCGCATTGCGAAAAAAATAATAAAGTACTTTCGAATATTACCATATTGTGAATAAAAGGATTTCCATACAGAGTCCTCAAAGGTTACCCCGGCAAGCCTGAACAGATTACCATCGCCTCTGAAACGGGTTAAGTGATATACAAAAGCGGGTATCAATCTAATTAGTAAGGGTTCTCTTACCCCCAAAAGATTTATTTTAACAATGCTCTGTTGTGAAGTTTACCTTCCTTGTCCGGTTCCCGGCTTTAAAAAAGGTCCAGAAAATTCGGAGCAGTGGTGGCCGAGTGATAAAGGCCCCGACTTACGAGTTGTTGGTCGCGGGTTCAAACCCAGCCAAGCGCATTACTTTTTGTATTTCATCAACACTGCTCTCAAAACGGTGAAGGAAAACATCGTGAGGAAACCGGCATGTCCTACAACCAAAAATTCGAAGACATGTGACATTCACTAACCCTCACTGGGCCCGCGTGGTGGATTACGTCCCATTCCCTCTCCTAGAGAGGCGGCCTGTGTCCCAGCAGAGGGAACATTAAAAGGCTGATTATGCTATGCTTATGCAGAAAATACGTCTTTAGAAGCTAAGTACGATATCCTAACTAATCTATACTAATATTATAAAGCTGAAGAGTTTGTTTGTTTGTTGTTTGTTTGTTTGAACGCGCTAATCTCAGGAACTACTGGTTCGAATTGAAAAATTATTTTTGGGTTCAATAGACCATTTATCGAGGAAGGCTTTAGGCTATATATCATCACGCTAAAGCCAATAGGAGCGGAGCAGCGATAAAGAATGTTTTAAAATCGGGGATTCACGGGGACGAAGTCGCGGGCAGCAGCTAGTAATATTATAAACTAGCTGCTGTCCGCGACTTCGTCCCCGTGGAATCCCCGATTTTAAAACATTCTTTATCGCTGCTCCGCTCCTATTGACTTAAGCGTGATGATATATAGCCTAAAGCCTTCCTCGATAAATGGTCTATTCAACCCAAAAAGAATTTTTCAATTCGAACCAGTAGTTCCTGAGATTAGCGCGTTCAAACAAACAAACAAACAAACAAACAAACAAACAAACAAACAAACAAACAAACAAACAAACAAACAAACAAACAAACAAACAAACAAACAAACAAACAAACAAACAAACAAACAAACAAACAAACAAACAAACAAACAAACAAACTCTTCAGCTTTATAATATTAGTATAGATGTGAAAGCGTGGATGTTTGTTACGCTTTCACGCAAAAACTACTTGACGAATCATTATGAAACTTTGTACACATATTCTGAGAGGTACTAGACGTAACACAGGATACTTTTTTATGATAATTTCCGACATTCACGCGGGCGACACTGCGGGCAGCAGCTAGTATAAGATAACTGAGTCCAGTTTGATTTGAGGGAACAGCTAATACCAAGATATGAAGGTAAACTATAACTAAGCCGCTTAAACGTGTCAGATTAGAGGTATCTCACACTACATAGGTGCGCAGTGAGTGAATAGGGGTGTGCTCGACTATCGATACATTTTCGCTCCAGTGAATTGCAAATGTATCGGTACAAAATGGTGTTCTTAACTTCGATGTGTTATATTCTTAAACTGGTTAATAATCACAAAAATATTGGATGAGTAAGTGCGGATTTGTTAAGTGTATTATTACAAACATATATACTAATATTATAAATTCGAAAATACACACAGCTGCAATTGCAGCTTTTCGTATAGAACTTGGCATATGGGTAGACATGTTATTATTTTTATCTTCGTAGTATATTATTTCTTTGAGATAATAAACCGACAGTATGACGTGTTGAGATGGCTGAAGCCGGTAGCAGAAGCTAATCATCATCTGCCTAGCCTTTCCCAACTATATTCGGATCGGCTTCCAGTCAAACCAGATTCAGCTGAATACCAGTATTTGGCCTACCAGACCTAATCCATCAACTAGGTAACATGTTAGTTCTTGGCAAGACCGGAGTCAGATTTACTGGCTTCTGACAATCTGTAACAACTGCCAAAGATCTACAAATGACATGGCAGCCGGGACCAAAGGCACAACGTGCATTTCTCTCTTTTTTAAATTTTATTTAGGGTAATCTTTTTAACCGAAAGATTGACTAACAGAGAACACCTTGTTTTATTAAGTCCGCCCATGTAACACTATTGTACATAAATAAATAAAAGCTGCTCTAGTAAACTAAAATCTAAAAGTCAAATATTAGGCAGCTTACAAAAGATTAAAAATAAAACCAACGTGTTCGAAGCAAGTTCAGCGTAACGATTATTCTGCGAACGCCTGCAGCAAACCTAATTAAGCCTGTGAAAGCGCGATTTCAGGTCGCGGCTTCAGAATTATCTACACGCTCATTTTCCTTTATGGTGTGAGCAGAAGTGCAGACGGTATAATCAGCTCTAGTTTCTCGAGTACGTGGAGTTAGTTTGTTTGCCGTTGTAGAAATTGTCTGAATTGGAGAGTATGTGTATTTGAAAATACATATATATAGCAAAATCAAATTGATATGCTCTTGACTCTGGTCTAGGTCGCAGGTGATAGAGACAAAGTCGACGATGGAATGAGATTACCCAGAAGAAGCCTGTTCACTCAAACTTTGAAGGGATCAGGGTTGAATGCGTTTGGAAACACAGACGCAGGCAGAGATTTCCACTCCTTTGCTGTGCGTATTACAAATGACGATTGGAAACGCTTGGTGAATGATTGGACGTACCGATGTCCAAGATTAAGCGAAGTTTGGCGAGGACGGTCATCTGATTGGGAACCATCATGACATAAACGAGTGTTATATTCAAAATTGTAATTAAAAGATTGACTTTTAACTCCTATATATATACTTCAATTATTTTTCTTATCTATAATAATCTATACTAATATTATAAAGCTGAAGAGTTTGTTTGTTTGTTTGTTTGTTTGTTTGTTTGTTTGTTTGTTTGAACGCGCTAATCTCAGGAACTACTGGTCCTGGCCCTGGTATTTGAAAAAATCTTTCAGTGTTAGATAGCCCATTTATCGAGGAAGGCTATAGGCTATATTTTATCCCCATATTCCCACGGGAACAGGAACTACGCGGGTGAAACCGCGAGGCGCTGCTAGTAATATTATAAAGCTGAAGAGTTTGTTTGTTTGAACGCGCTAATCTCAGGAACTACTGGTTCGAATTGAAAAACTCTTTTTGGGTTGAATAGACCATTTATCGAGGAAGGCTTTAGGCCATATATCATCACGCTTAAGCCAATAGGAGCAGAGCAGCGATAAAGAATGTTTTAAAATCGGGGATTCCACGGGGACGAAGTCGCGGGCTGCAGCTAGTATTGAATAATGCTTGAAGGAATATAAATAGGAAAAAATGTCGAGTTTAACTACTTCATGCCTTATATTAATAAGGCATGAAGTAGTTTAACTCGACATCAGGGAAAATAAAATAATTAAACGAGTTCGTAGGATTTTTAAAACCGTTTTGCAATTCATTTTATGAAGTAGTCCTCCGGTTTTCTGCCAAGTAGATTCACTCGTCATAAAAACATGATATCAACAATCTTTAACATAACTCTACAATATCTATATATCATCCTTGTACCCTTTTCTACAAAAAATACGCGGACGGAGGAGTCTGAAATTTAGCACAGTAAAAGTTTATATAGAATAATGCATAAAGCTAGTTTATTTTAATAATAGTTCTAATATATATATATATATATATATAATATGGTGAATTTCGAGCACTGGGTGACACTAGTTATCTTTAAAAAGAAGCTATGAATAGGTAAAGTCCTCCTTGTGTTATTTTAACCGGTAAATATTAACATTAACCGATCAATCAAATCCATCAATCCCTCTAACTGGAATAGACCATATAAGTACATTTTTTGCACTGATTCTACCTCAATACGTGGAAGCAATCTCGTTCATGGAAAACTAAAAACTAGAACAAAATATAGGATTTCTCAGAAACTGATTCTATGGAACACGACAAACTTTGAACGTGGAAATTGTTGTTGGTGTGTTGAAAGGAAATACGATGAATGCGACGTAGGAGACAAGGTTTCGTCGAATTTTATTATTCACTTGGTTCTGCCCGCGACTTCATTCGCGTGGAAAAGTTACTAACCCCCCGATTTTGAAACATTATTCGTTGATGCTTCGCTCCTATTGCTCTAGCCTATAGCCTTCCTCGATATGAATGGGTTAACTAACACTGAAATATTTTTTCAAATCGGACCAGTTTTTCCTGAGATTAGCGCGTTCAAGCAAACAAACTTTTTAGCTGTGTAAATTAGTACAGATTTAAAAAAATATATCACTTGGATGGAGTTGACAATTTCATGAAGTGCCCACTTTAAACCTAATCTCAACTGACTAACACCACCCCGCCTAGCATACTTTCATCTGGGGCTACGAGAGCATTTGTGGATTCTTCAACAATGCTCCCGATCCTTAAAGTTAACCGAATCTAAATTCTTACGTCATGAAATGACCAATTCTGTAAAATGGTTACAGCATAAATAGCTATTGTTTGAACTCTGCAAATTTTTAACAACACAAATGACCTTTTTTTTTTTGGATGGGAAATCATCAAATGACTTTCCCGCTCTGGGCGGAACGGAAGAGAGTGTCAGACTCTTACTGAGTAAAACCCACCCGTGTTCCTTCTTGTGCCCTTTGCGTTCCAGGGCCGCGGTGACTCTTTCGAACAAATTCCGCAACCCTAGCAGGCACTGACCCTATGGGGTCCCGTCTTCTTTGCTGACGGCTCTTTGAGGCGCGCGTGGAACACGACGCGCCGTCGACTCGGGCCTGGTTGCTATCGGACGGCGAGCCACCCATAGCTCGCCATTCGCAGGCCCAACACAAATGACCTGAACTAACGTTTTCTTCTGAAGTAACATTTTCTTACAATTGTTTTGTAGTAAAAATCTTTGGAAATACTGATTCAATTTGATGATTCTTTCATTGATACAAAGTTATACTGTTGCAGAGAGTCATAACTTCATTAAAATTTAGAAATTTGTTGGAAGAAAATTCTTCGTTTCTCTGCGTCATGCCATCGGAGTGTATGCGACAAGTCACAGGAAAAGCCAGTACTTACATAAAACCATATTTTTGTCTCATTAATCTATTAGTATTTTTCTCAAGAAATTTACTATACATTAAAAAAAGCACTTATTTTCTTCATTCAACAATAAATATCGAGCTAGCTTTGTTGCTGCAAAGAAGAGAAACTTCTCGGAAACCTTAAGCAAAGAGACACTTTCACTCTGTTAAAGAATATATACTCGTATGAATATTTATTTTTTGTATGATCCATATAAAATGGAAAAATACGCTACGGGATTCCGGGAATATCGATACTTTTTATATCAAAGGAAAACTGCGTGTATTTTTGTATAAACTGACTGTAATAAAATGTACGTCTATTAATGAAATATATGTTGTATATAAATATTTGTATAAACTTACTTACTAGAGTTATATTTTTACAAGCCTAATTCGTCAAATTCGTTGAGAATGCTACTTGCTAAAATTGTAATTGCAAATATCACCTATTATATTTAGTAAGTTTCTATGTTGGTGTGGCAAATGATCATATTTTATATTTATAAAATTATGAATAAAAATTTCTTTTTTATTTATAACTAGCAGTGGCCCGCGGTTTCACCCGCATAGTTTCCATTCCCGTGGGAATATGGGGATAAAATATAGCCTATGTCACCCGGGGATAGCGTAGCTTCCAAACAGTGAAAGAATTTTTCAAATCGGTTCAGTAGTTTAGGAGCCTATTCAATACAAACAAACAAATCTTTCCTCTTTATAATATTAGTATAGAAAACACAAGAACTTAAAAATATAGGTCGATTCCTCATAGAAGACTGGGCCCACCACGGCCAATGCTTGCCAGGGTTTTGTTTTTTTTTTTTTCTAAATAGATACTGTGGCCTAAAAACAAAAAGGATTTAATCATTAAGAGTCCGACGCACCCTACCACTCCACCCAGAGCTGAAGAACACATAAGCATAATAAATTCCCATACTTAAAAAAAAAACAGTCGATACTCTTGAAGTACCAAGCTAGCACCTTAGTACACCTCCACTTTGTCCAAATTATAACCAGAAGCAGAACAAAATCGGTAACATTAAAACAAGCTTCATTTACAAAACAGTTTAGAGAAAATTAAATAGACAGGTGAACAAGATACCAGACAGGAGTAATAAAGGAACATAATTTAAACCAATAAGTATGAAATATGTCTGCTTGTTACATTCACATCTTAACATCAATCTTAATAAATGTTGAGATTATTTCCATCGTTCCTTCGTTCTTGGTAAAGACATGGAATGGTGAGGAACGAGGAAAATATCGTGAGAAAGTATTAAGTATGGATCTTATACTTTTAGAATCGATGAAATCAAATAATTTATTTGAATAGAATGTAGGTATTGTACAATATTTTTTTTATAGATGTAGTTAGTCAGGTACATTCTGGCTGAGTTTTAGCATGTAAAATCATAACAAAAAAAAAATGTTTGTGTCAGTTAAAGTATTGTTAAAAAAAAAGGTTTTTTATTTTCTTTAACTTACAGAGTTCAAAAAAAAATATTATGGGAAAAAGAAAATCTTTATAGCAATTGCTCATTTTTATTACTGTACAAATAACAACATAAATAAATAAATGTTTGATAGATTAAAATGCGCTTGTTTATAGAGTAAGTGAAACCAAAGAAATTATTGATGGACTGTATCATATCATATGTAATAGCCCTTATTAATGATATATTTACTTTGTTCAAATATGTATTACTTAAAAAAAATACTCTTAACAATAGGTAAATAAAATAAAAAGTAAAAATCTCTGAAGATTATTTGCTTTAACATCATCCTTTCTCAATAAGAAATTAAACTGCCTTCGACAGAATAAAATATGTAACTTTTCAAAATTTCACTAACTCACTAAACGAACTCATTTTTCGAACTGTAAACATACTTTCTAATTAATACTTATGATTTTAAAGGTCAAAGGCAAAGTACCAAACTGAGTTCATCGTCTGTTCTGAACTCACTCGTTGGTTCATACAAACATCCTTCAATAGTTTGGTACTATTGCGTAACCCAGCTTTCTAAAGAAAATTCGTGGAAGCACTTACAATTTCCTTGAAAAAGTACGCGTTCTTATCTAACAAATATGCTCGTAAAAGATCAGGTTTGCTCCTCAAAGGTAATTGCCACCATAACAGAGCCTTTATCACATATTTCTTGGAAAAAAACCAAGAAAATTCCGTGGCAACATACACAAAAAACATTTAATCAATAACAAAAAATATTCCCAAAGATAAATCTATCAAGGAAACCCGCGTCAGCAATACTCAAACAAAATGGAAACGTTCCATACTGAAAACGTTTTCTCACTAAGTAGATAGTCCAATTCAATTTGCTTAGGTAACAGAGGGTTTTAAGTATTAACGGGACTTTTGGTGTTGCCATTCATTAATTTTACGAACACACGTATCCCTTGGGGCAGCGGTTCCCAAAGCGTTGAGAGGGAAACGGGTCGGTAAATACCTGTGCGGTCTGCCGAAATTCTTTTAATTGCAGGAAATTGGGATTTTATTTATGAATGCTTCTGTGGTTTTGTTTTGTGGAACCCTTTCTCTCATCCGGAGTTTTTACGAACCAACGTCGTCGAGTGAGTGTTTAGTAAATTATATTATGATATGATTTTTTTCACTTTTCAGCACGATATTTAACTATGCCTATCTGCGCTACTTTTTGTCTACGCAGCGGGCGGAGAGCGTTGGGCCGCGAACAAAAACACTTTGAGAAACGCTACCTATGAACAAGGATATTTTTATACCTTTTACATTTGTGACCCTGATATGGGTTTCATAAAATTCCGAATGATATTTTAATAAATGTGAGGAAGAAGAGTAGGTCTATTTTATTTAGCTCAATTTTTATTTTGTTAGAAATAGGACTGTTTTCTTTTATTTTGTTGATCATGAATCATTTATTTTGACCGCAAAATAAATAAGGGTCTTATTCGATTTGCTGCCGTACATTGTAAAAAATGTGTTTGTTTTTTATTGATGAGGTAAATTGGGATACGTAAAGAAAAGCAGATGAACGTTTATCGATATTGTTTGTTGAGTTGATCAAATATATCATGTAATAATCATTGAAACTTTTTATTTAATTTTATTCGTGTGTGTCTGATGAACACCAGTTCAATGAATGAGTTTTTTTTTATCAGGAAAATATGATTATATATGATACGATTGTAAAAAACATTCACTGCAAAAATACACACAAAATCAAAATTAAAAGTCATTTATTCAAACTGTGCTGGCTGTCAGCCCAGTTTGAAAAAATGACTTTTAATTTTGCACTTTTGCACGTCAAATTTTACATAAAGACAGTCCGCTAAAACGCCCACCCGTCACCACTTCCTAGTGTTTTAGCTGGGAAAAAGTAGCGCAACAAGTAGCAAAACAAGACAAAGGGGGAAAAATAATAACTATCCGACATGGAAATCATAAATCATTTCACTATAAAACATTGTAAAGAGTAGATTGAGTCAATAACGTAAAAATTTACTGACCACTATCAATAATTATTGCCAATATTTACTCAAAAAAGGCGCTATACCTGTGACACAGATTTATTAAAATTAATATGTAATCGTTTGCGAATATAAACAAAAATGTTAGCGACTTAAAGTTAGAAATAGAAATGTCTTATAAAATACGTAGTACTAAAGTTATTCTTGCGGCCTTCCCACATGTCCTTACTTTGGTATTGTTCGTCAAATCGTTGAGCTCCTTAAAGTTCTAAGTTTGAGCTACACGGTAATCTGACAAATGCTTGCACTGTCTGGACAGGTCCACTCAAATCTGTGTGGCACTTTCCTCAAAAGGCTACCTCAGACATTAACCTACATGGTTCTCATATGACATGATCAGTACGGATTGTATGGACTTTAAAAGAGACTTTGACCTCTGAGCTTGTTTCGGTGTTTCTTCTCAGGGTAGTCGGCTAGGAAACTCCGGCTTCATCTATCTTAAAATGACCAGAAATTTTTGACGTGTAAAAGTGTTATGTTTAACCTACTTACAAAATAAAAAGGAAAAAGGTAAGGTTACGTTAAGGTTATGGTTAAGGTAAGGTTAAGGTACTATCTAAGCAAATTATGAACTTCCTGCTTATCTGTAGCAACAAAGGTTTTAATCTAATTAGATACGAGTTCTTGTGGTGAAGAAAACCTTAATTACTTTATGATCGCCTTTTTATAATTAAGTTTGAAGTTTATACCTCCTGCTCTCTTAGCTATTTAATTTTAATTAATTTGTAACCAGTTCTCAAGTCGATTCAATTTTTTTTGTGTATGTTACCTCATAACTTTGTACTTTGTCCTGATTTTGACGATTCTTTTATATTCTTGGTGCTTGTCATGTCATTTAAATTTGGATGAGATCTGACGACTAGTAGGTATTTGAATTATCTCTAATAATATGTGGTTCCGACTACGTTGATGATGTTCTCATTCTATCATTGTCGTTGTAAAATAAAAATAAAAACTGTATACGATGGTTTGGAAGAACATCTTAGTATTTCGAGGTGGTCCACTTTCTAGTTTGCAGAAGATCTAATGAAGAACCGAGATAGTAAACGCAACTCTTCAATAAATAATAGCAAATCTCCCGGGATTGCTGAAATCGCGTGTCTGTTTATTGTTTACACCAGTTTATAAACACGTACGCTCAGGTTTAAGATCTCACCGCTAAAAAGTGAAAAACAAAAAACAATAAAACTTTTTTTTTAAAGATACAGATATAGACAAATATATAGTTAAAGCTACAAAGCGGAAGTTAGTTTAATAGTTAAAATGTGCTACTATGAAAATCAGTTAATTCTGTACATCACGGATTTTATTACCTAAGCTATCAGTGTATTTACTTTCTTAGAAAAACATTTCAACAGCAACTCCAAATCCTTTTCAAACAAAGTACTTTCTGAGTAAGAAAGGTTATCGACACTAGATCCTAAAATAATCCGCCTTATGTAAAGGCAAATTTTCCTATATCAGGGATGGCGAATCTCTGGTTTATTTCGTCGATCGAGCCATTTCTAAAAAAAATGAAAATAATGTAGCCATGATGTGCCTTCAATGATTCTTGTTTTAGCTATCTGATGGACAAAAAATTAAACAATAATAAAATTCCAGTGTGATTCTTCCTGTTGCAAATTAGGCGTTAAATATTTTATACAGGGTATGTAATGTACTCATTGTTGTGAAAAACTTTTACGATCACAAATCGTGAAACCCAGAAATGGCGACAAAGAAATCAGTCGTTGGCATATCTCGATTAAATATAAGTACTTAAATAGTTGTTTTTTACTCTGTATACCAATATTTTACGTAGAGCGGCTGCTTACCAGACCTCAAAACCCATCAATCGGATAACACGTTACTTCTTGGCAAGACTGACCAGTCTTTAACTTCTGACCACCCCTAAAGATTGATCTACAAATGACATCCGGAATCAACGGCTTAACGTGCTTTCCGAGGTATTGATGAATCTCGGTATGTTAAGATCATCCACAGACCAACCTTGGCAAGCGTTGCTTAACCTTGTAGACCATTATATGCGGCTGAATTTAATAGTTTTTCATTATATTAAATAAGTACGAATAATAAACTTGAATGTTTATCACATTCATCTTTTGCTTTATTTTTATTACACCTTGTAGACAAGAGGTATAAATTCGTACTTTTAAAAAAGTAAATAAGCAGAAAGCAAGCTAAAGAGTCTTCTGACAGTCGGTTTTCCACCCCTGTCCAATATTATAAAGATAGGTAGATACACAAGCTGAAAAGGCCATAACAAACTTTGGTCGGGCAAATATTTACATTTTGACTTAAAACTAAAAGCTACACATGATAGACGAGTAGGGTCACCACGATTTTATACGGAAATTAATGGACAATGTTCAGGCACGGTCCAGTAATCCTGTTCTGGCTCCCAAACTAAGCTCGAAGACCAACAAACATAATTCTTGACAGTATATCATGTTGGAATTCCCGGTTTAGATGTATGGATGGTCACATTGGTCACTCGTGTTTCTGTTTGTCCGTGAGTTATTTGACTTTAGGCATTATTTTGGTGAAGTTGGTCGTAGAGTTTAGGCTGGGAAATAGTTTTATGTACATTTGTCTTGATTCGTATGGACTTCGTTACCAGCGTTGTCGGTATTGTAGGTGTATAGTAAATATGACATTTGACGCAAGAATTTAAGATTGAATTAGATACTTATAAAAATGACAAAAAACGGAACCCTTATAGTTTTGTCATGTCTGGTTGTCTGTACGTCCGTATGTCACAGCCGTTTTACTCGGAGACTATTAAAGCTACATAGATCAAAATTGGTAGGTAGGTGCAACCTGTTAATCGCTATTCAATAATGCTGTTAATATTATGGAAAAAAATATTTTAGGGGTGACACTCCATACATGTAACTGAGGGATGAAAAATAAATTCCAACAAACATAATCATGTGGGGTATCTTGGATAGCTCTTTCAAAATGAAATGGAGGTTTCTAAAAAAGGTTTTTATTTAAGGGTTTTTGAGATATGTGCTTCCGAATTCGTAAAAAAAGTGTTCCTCTAACTTTTAAACTATGAAGTTTAACATATTTTGGCCGATTAAATTTGTTATGTACGAGTAGTTTCTAACTTTATTATTTTACTACTATAATTGAGAAAAAACATACTTGTTGGCAATTTTATTTCGCTTTTTTAGAGTTTGAGTTTGAAAAGCGGTTGTATACCGCTTTTCAAACTCAAACTCTATTATCAACATCAAAATCGTGTATTATGAAACTTATTTACAACATTTTTAGATATTTTTGAAGATTAAGATCTTCAAAAATATCTTGAAAATTATGCGCTGATTAGTCTTAATATGTAACTGTTTTTTGTGACTTAAATACATTGTATAAATAAATTTTCTTCAATATAAACTAGATGAAGCCGGTGTTACCTTAGCTAAACGGCACACCGAAACAAATTGAAGGTCAAAATCTAATCTATCCCCGGAACGCGAGGGACATGGACGGTAACGGGTGGGTTTTAGTCAGTAAGAGTCTGACACTCTTTTCCGCCCCACTCAGAGCGGCAGAAGTCATTTGATGATTTTCCATCCAGAAAAAAAGGTCCATACAATGATTAACAAAAAAGGTGAAAGGAAAGCTATACTATCAAATACTTATTAGGTCCTTTGGGATAATTCACAGGAGTGAAGCCGAGAAAAAATGCTAGTCTCTAATAATAGACAGGATCTGTAAGTTAATCTTTCAAAAGAACAATTCCCTTAAGAACTCAAGTCGATAATCAAGTAATATTCTTAAAGTTTTCTTTCTCGTATCAGTTTCTAACAGAACACAAACTTAATTTAGTTTAGTGAAGAACAATTTAATTGTAAAGTTGGAGTTTTTCTTCTAACCCGGTATGAACTGAAGGAAAACAGTATTTATGTTGGTGGCTGGTGTTTAGTTGTTAAGTAACTTATGTTAGTTGAAGTTATTTTATAAAAATAACTAGCATCGCCCCGTGGTTTCCGTGGGAATATTGGGATATAATGTAGCCTATGTTCACCGGAGTTAGTGTAGCTTCCCAACAGTGAAATAATTTCAAATCGGTCAAGTAGTTTCGGAGCCTATTCAATGCAAACAAACAAACAAACACATAAACAATCATATCTTTCCTCTTTATAATATTAGTAGTAGATAAAAAAAATATTGTTTCTCATACAGTTGTATATTTATGCTGTAGCATAAAAATATTTATAGGATAAAATACTTGTGATGGGTTTACGCTACTTCCCATGGGTTTCCCTTCCCTATCTACAATTTTCAGGTATAATTAAAAAGGAAAAGAAAACGTTTAGATTCTAGATATGTTACAAAATTATTGCAGCATGTTCAGGTATGTGTAGTGTTTGTGTGTGGGTGTAAGTAGGTATGTGTGTGTTAATTGATTGATTGATGTATGTTATTCTTGGGTACGGATTCTTCTTTACCATATTCTGATTAATAAAAGTTCAATTTCATCGTACGTTTGTGATTTTAACCATTTTGTTAGAATTTTAGATGTGTATAGCAACATGAGATAGATATTCAATTTGGGGTTCAGTTTATTGTGAATATATGTAGATTGATTATGGCGAAAACCGTACGGACCATATGGCAATGGCCACAATTTATTTACGTCTTTTATTGAGATTTGACTGATCAAATGAGAGGGTCTTGTGCGGATCTTTGGTTATGTTCAACATGAATAATTTTCTAAATGTGAGCAGATTACTGATCTTGTAAAGGTTGTCGGTAGATTGTCGAATGGGTTTTAAAATACAACTTTTTAAAATATAACACATAGGATAATTTTCAGATGAAAATTATCCTATGTGTTATTACAGACTACGATCTATATCTGTGCCAAATTTCATCAAGATCCATTTAGTAGTTTTTACGTGAAAGAGTAATAAACGTCCATACTTACAAACCTTCACATTTATAATATTAGTAAGATCTGTGAATAACCATGTATTGATGATGTGCTTGTGTTTGTGTACTACATAAGGATTCAGGCACATAGTCACGTGTCTTTAATTAACAAATCAATTAAGTAAAAGTGTCGACGCTGCTTTAATCTTTATACTTTAAAGAAATAACGTCTATGAATGTTGAAGAGATACATAGATTTCAACTCGAAGCAGCAGTGGCTTTTAATATACCAACCGGGTGTGTGACTTTGTTTGTTGAGTATTATTTGTCAAACTCTACCCTTAAAGCCTGTCAAACTTTGATATTAAAATGGACTTCGACACGTTCTTCACTGCAAAGATTAAATTCAAAAACCGGCTTTAAACTCGGGTCATCAACATCACAGCTTGGCAAATGAAGTGCCAGCTGTCAACGACCAAATAAAATTATATCGTACGCCAAAAATGTTTGAAACTCCTTAACAAACAAAACAGATTCCGCAGTACATCCTCCACATTACACAACATTTCGCTGAAAGCAATTCAGTGTAACAAATTGTATGAAGCCTTCCAACACGCACTTGACCGACATTTGCCAAACAAATGTGGAGCTTCGACATTTGGTTATTAAGTGTAAGTTAGATTGTCAGACACTTCGTCAGATTCTCTTCCTCTCGACTTTACGAGTTCAGTAGTGTTTGTTTTATGTTCAGTTAGTTTGGCATATTCTGTGGTGAGAAATACTTCAGATTCTGTAGTGATTAGGTTTGATGGAAAGGCTGGCGTCAGATTTGCCCTAATGTGGGTTGTTCAGCTGTTAAGCCTGAATTTATATCATTAGAAGTATAGCGGAATCTCGCTAATTCGAAGTTCGTTAGATCGTAATCCTCAGTAAGATAAAAAAAGATTGCTATTTATTTGTTTTGTTTTGCGATACCTCGAATTGATTTGACTTTGTTAGTCGAACAAAGTAGTATTTCCCTGCGACTTACTGATGTACCTACAAACATATTTATATACTATAATTCGAATTTCAAAAGGCAGACTCCATGATTCGAATTTAGTCAAATTTATTCATCTGGATATATTTGGAAAAATTCTCGCAGATTTCACAATAAATCAGAACTTATTTGACTATTCAAGTAGGAACCTCTTTATATTCCGTACGAATTAATTATTATTATTATTAACCACATGAGTACAAAACGGAAACTAACGAATTTCACTCTATTATAAAATTTGACGTTAACATTAACATCATCTGCCTAGACTTTTCCCAATTATATTGGGGTCGGCTTCCAGTCAAACCGGATTCAGCTAAATACCAGTGTTTTACGTGGAGCGGCTGCCTACCAGACCTCCAAAACCCAATAACTGGGGAACATGGTACATCTTGGCAAGACTGGAGTCAGATTTACTGGCTTCTGACAATCCGTAACGACATCCAAAGATCTCCAAATGACAGCAGGGACCAACGGCTTAACGTGCTTTCCGAGGCATGGAGAAAACTTGGTATGTTAAGATGGTCACCCATCCACAGACCAACCTTGGCAAGCGTTGTTTAACCTTGAAGATCGACTCGTGCGGCTGTTATTCTTTAGCCACGAGCTCCTCCGTGACGTTAACATTAACAATGCGGTAAAAAGTGGCATTAGAGAAAAAGATGTGGGTCAGAACGAACTGAGGGCGACAGAAGTAGAGTAACTATACCCCTGGGGCAACTATCCTGGTTTTAACCTAGGTTTCAAAAAAATATCTTCTTATCAAAATAATGTCAAACCTTGTAGCCACTTTGACGTACATCAACCTCACTTACTGGATTCTAAGTATCCATGAAATACCCTTTGATCTGTTACTAGCAATTCTGCGTCTGACGTTTGGCGCCAAAGGAGAGCTCTCCACGAACGCAATATTGCTACTGGCGCTTAGTACACCTTGTATTGTGTCTGTCTGCTATATTTATAGAAACCTGAAAGGGTTTTCTGCGTGTATAAACTCACGAAAATCTACGTATAGTATAATAAATGTTAAATGATCTAAAAAATAAAAAAGCCTCTTAAGTTTGGCGATTCATTGGGCTATGCCTGTGGATATATTAATTGCTGATTCGATCACGCAAGGGAACTATGAGCATAATTCTCAGTATTCCTTCTGAGGTATCGTCAGCCTACACAATTACGAGTACAAATAGGATTGCAAAATAAATTAAACAAGTAAAAAATGGCTCACCTCACTTTTACTTAAAAGACGTTGCCAAAGCCGGCTGACAATGCGAGTGAAGAGTGCTCTCAAATTCTCAGACCACAGCCTAACAATATCCATCTGGATAAAGTATGCCAACGCTAAACGCGAAAACAAAATATCAAGAAAGCAGCCTCCTTTGTGTGAAACGACACTAAACATGCCCAATTTGTTTTATTTCAACATCAATATGGTAATATTCGTTTTCATCCATTTCCTTGCGAAAATACGTTTGTTTATACATACATAACCTACATAAGAAACTCACTTACAAGTCCTTAAAGCCTTTTGTGAAGCTGTTTTAGGTCCAGGCGAATTTTAGTCACGTCTGCTCAAATCTCGTCTCAAAGATGTAAGGCGTGCCATATTGTATGGAGATTGTGATGTCATTTGGCTCTAGAAGTTGTGCTATTGTTATGACAGTTTTTTTCTTTGAAAGACAAAGACATGTGAAATGAGAAGTTTTTTTCAGTGATGTATTTTCTCAAAAAAGATCTCATACCTGATTTTTATGGATGGGATTCAAATGAAATCAAAGCATTTATTTCAATTAAACCCTTTACAGGCACTTTTGAATTGTCAAGTCGAAAGAGGTGAAGCTATCTGCACGTTCCAAATCGTAGATCTCTATGGAGAAGAACGTGCAAGAAACTCCACGGACACTCTTTTAAATCATGTTCTGTATTACATAACCTTGGTTACATCCTCGGTCGCTTCTATGTGTGAGGACAATGCAAAGAAAAAAAGGAAACTATAAAAACAAAGTATAAAGATTAAAACAAGTCGGTGGCAGTTAAAAGGTGACCAGTCTCAACCGACGGCGCCCGTTCACGAATATGACGCGTGTATTGGCACTATTTAGCTCAACCATTTTGAAGGGAACCGAATGATCCAACACACACGCCACCATCAGCGAAACATTTTGAGCGAGCATGACATGCTCTCAACTGCCATTTTAGTTCAATTATAAATATAGATTATCAGCAAATGTCTTTTCCACTCTGGGCGGAGCGGAAGGGAGTGTCAGTTTTACTGACTAAAACCCACCTGTATTCCTCTTAATGCTCTTTGCGTTCCAGAGCCGCGGTGACTCCTCCGATCAATTTCCGCAAGGCAGGAAGCTCTTTTGCCTAACTGTCTACGATTTCATCGATTATTCGTTCAAATAAATCGTTCGCTACCAATGTAAATTAAAGTCAAGATTTTGGTTTAGTATTAGATAAATCCGTATTATAAAGCACACTATTTTCAGTTTTAAGACAATACAGTCTAGTCTAGCCAAGGGATTCAAAAGCCTATCATCTGATTACACAGTCTCCTTACATTCACGTCACGGTTCTATCTTTCAAACCGTACGTTTCAGTACACTTGCTCTAAAAGCGCGCGATATGAGAAAAGCATTATTTCTTCATGTCAGTGGAAAGCTACATATTTCCTTTCTTTCCTGAATTGTAAATGATATGTAACGTTTGTTGTTTTCAACAAATTGCACGCGAAATTGACGTTTCATTTTAGAGTGTGCGCCACTTCGAGGTGGTAGCTGGAGATACATTGCGTTCTCTTGTTAATAGGAAAATATTGGTATGTTTTTTATACGTGTACAGATTATTAAAAAAGCGAAGCTTTTAATAAGTTTATCTTAAACATCTATTGATATTAGTGAAGGAAAACATGGATTTATAAATATATAACACAAAAGCCTGAAATCGCCAACCCACGTCGATCCACTTGCACTGTGGCGATAAATGCTCTTTGTTCTGGTAATAAGCTTTTGTAATAGCGAATGATTTTTCTTGGCAAATTATTGTCAATTATGTAACAACAACAAAGCTGAACGCTTCACAGTTTTTGCGTCACTTTTTGTATTTAGAACTTGAGTACCTATCTGTCAAACGTACTTTAGCCTGAAAGTTTTGTCTCGGCATTAATCAATTTATTATTGACACGATCTTGAAACCAAATACGTGGTTGAAATCAGAAAACTAATTTTGAGATTATCTGTTTATATATTGATAAAAAAAGCATACAACCATTATAATGTTCAAGGTTTCTACATTTTTAACAGACTTCTAAAAAAGGAGGAGGATCTCAAGTCGACTGTATTTTTTTTGTGTGTTACCTCATAATTTAGTACTGGGTGTCCCGATTTTGATGATTCTTTTTGCTTTCGAAAGCTGATGCTTGTCGTGTGGTTCCATTTAATTTGATTGAGATCTGACGACTAGTGTTTGAGTTATCCCTAATAACGCGTGGGTTAGACTACATTGATGATGTTCTCATTCACTCTTGTCGATGTAAAATGAAAAAATAAAATTGTATACGATGATTTGGAAGAGCATCTTAGTATTTCTAGGTAGTCCGTTTCTAGTTTGGTAAAGATCTGATGAAGAACAGAGGCAGGAAATGGAATTCTTTTATATTGAGAAATTTGAAATTTATAAGATTGCTGAAATTACTTGTTGGTTTATTGTTTACACCAATTTATACCGTGTACGCTGTGATGGGTACGTTTAGGCGGGGGGAAGGGGGTGTACTACTAAATAGTGAAAAATATCATTTTTTTACAACAACAAAAAACAACCGACTTCTAAAAAAAAAGTATAAAATAATAAATATTTTGTTTAGAAGTCGGTTGTTTTTTTGTAAAAAGTTTTTTTCATTCAACTGGTTCAACATAACAGAGCAGATTGCAGCAAACAATACAGAAATCGTACCACCACTTTTAAAAAGTACAACTCTGTGGTGAAGTTAGGAATTATAATTAAAAACACATCCAACTTGGAACTAGGTCAGCAACTCGAGACTAGAACAAAAACCGATACTTCTCACTAAAAAAACTGAATTAAAAACGGCCCAGAAAACGGTGATTTATAAATAGACGCGTGTTTTTATTCGGTCGAAAATCTAAAATAGGAATCCGTCATTCACATACACGGAAAAATATAAGGGATTGATCATTTGTGATATTTCAACAACATTGTCAATACCATACTTATGTATATAACTGTGGCTATTGGAAAAGAATTTCTACTCAGTAAGCAACATATTTAATAAGAGGTTGAAAGATTAATAATAAATATAATCATCTGCCCTCGGATATCAATTACATATTTTTCTTTTAATTTGTCTTGCAATGTAGGTAACTAATCAATTTTTCAATTGTCAACTGTAACACAACAATAAAATAATATTGTGTAAATATAAATAACGTATAACCCAAATGTTTGCATGTCACATTATTATGACATATATTTGTTAGTTATAGTATATTAGTTATTTATGTTAAGACCGAAATCGTATCATCAATTATTGCGAATAAATTGATTTGATTTGAAAAAATACCTTAAACAAATAGATAGGTACAATACTACAAAAATCCAAAGAATATATATTTTTTTTCACGTAAACAAAAAAATAAGACAATACAGTGCATTGAAAAATGGCCTGACGTCACTGCGTGCTATAATTTTTACCACGACATGAAGTCACAAGCCTCTCCTGAAAACTCCAGATTTTTTATGCTTTTTATCTTCGTCAATTTATTTACAGATTTGATAACGCAAAAAATACGTGTGCAATATTTTGCGATAACCTGACTGACGAACTAAATGGAATCATATTTTTTTACGCAGGCAACCTCACCTACTAGGGATGGACCACGTGACATTTTGACAGCGTTTGTCAATCCCATACGTATTTGAGGTTTTGACAATCGCCTTTGTTACGCCACCCCTAATAGAATATCACTTGTCTATAGAGCCTCTTTGTTGACGTTTTTAAATTGCCTGCGCCATGCTACCGCTGGCAGAATGTCACTTGTCCAGTGCCTTAGGTAACAATAGAAATAAAACTGTCGAATCCAATCATTTAGAATATAATAGAATAGTAAACATTTATTCGACACAGACACAACGAAACACAAAGTAAAAAGAAAATCTTTTTACAAAAAACTCGGTATTTTTGGTTGTTTCTTTCGTTTTTTGAACACCGACTTCGAAATTAAAGATATTTTATGTTTTTTTTGTTACATAAAACAAGTTTATTTTTTTATTTTTCACTTTTTAGTGGTACACCCTCCCCCCAACTAAACGTACCCATCATAGCATACGTGGTATAAATTAGTGTTAACAATTTAAAAAAATGCGATTTCAGCATTCCCGAAAGATTTTTTATCATTTATTGAAGAGTTCCGTTTCCTATCTCTGTTCTCCATCAGATCTTCATCAAACTAGAAATGGACCACCTTGAAATACTAAGACGCTCTTCAAAATCATCGTATAGGTACAAGTTTAGTTTTTCATTTTTACGTCGACAAGACTGAATGACAACATCATCGATGTAGTCAAAGCCTCGTCAAATACTCGTCGTCAGATCTCAATCAAATTAAATGGAATCGCACGACAAGCACCAGCTTTCGAAAACAAAAAGACTCATCAAAATCGGTACACCCAGTATTAAGTTATAACGCAACACACACAAAAAAATACAGTAGACTTGAAAACATTCTCACTTTTTGGAAGTCTGTTAAAAAATTACAATGATAAAACATATGACACTGATTAAGATTAAAATTGTGCTGAGCGTGACTATCCAAAAGGGTTACCATCTCAGCATTTGCTGGTCGTCAGACACCCAGCGCTGAATTTCAGTTGCCACCCTGCAGTGACACACGGACGTGGTTAAATAAAATATATGTATATGTACATACTTACTTGATTAACACTGCAGTCTCAGATATTTTTTTATAGTATCTACAAATCTGCAATAACTATGAAATAACGCAGGCCGTTCGACGCGGGGACGCATCATCTAAAGCAAAAACCATTTGAAGGAAATACAAATGTCCCATTCATCAAATATTCCTATGTATACTGTTATCAGAAAGAGAAGATAAGTGATCGAATTTCATAGAAAACGGGTTACAAATTAAATACTGAGAAAAGCGAGTTCATGGGAACCCTATCAACATGCTGATTCCTGTTACAAATGCCTACCGACACTACAAAGCTTGAGTAACTTTTTCAATACAATTCGGTCAAAAGAATAAACTCAACTTTTTTTGCATATTCGAGGGTAAGTTTCTCTCTTTTTCTTTTGTGCAAGTTTTGGGATCTATTCTTTGTGGCTCGTGGCCGATAAATAATTCATGTTTCGAACTACATGAAAATGTAATAGTTTTTCCATCAATCATGATGGGTGCTTGGATTGGAAATGTTATTGTAAATCTAAGTTTTGTCTGTCTCAAGAGTCAATCCAATACTGGCCAGTATTGGATTAACTTTTGAGAGAGCTCAACGATCAGAGGAGTAAATCTTAATGTTATACGACTAAAAACGACAAGGTTTCAACCTTAGTGAATTACTACTAGCAGTTACTGGGAGTTATTGTTTTCAGAATTTACCTAACTTTTGGCAAGTTTCTAAATTGTTTATTCGAAGTTTAGAACCCCACCAGCTGCTGTGCCTGAAAACCTGTAAAATTTAGCATTCAAGCTAGATTTTTTCTTTTCTTTTTTTACGAACTCTAAACTGAAAACCAGTTACCTCACCTCATCACTTTCTTCAAAATCGTGTGACCAAATAACCCATAAATTGTGTCATTGATTCAACCTGTAATCCCGATATTAAATAAAATAATCTGCGTCTAAATTTCACTCAAACATGAGATTCCCTTGATGCCTAAGTTCATCTTGACTTTAAATTCGCACACAACAAAAATCCTTTTGCCCTTAATCCGATTCTCACAACGGCTCTTGAAAAACCGAGCGTCAAGTGTCAACGTACCAACATAATAACAAAAAAAAACGTTTTTCTTTTCTAGTTGTCACGTCAAAATCAACGTTTTGAGGTTACTCCATTGTGTACACTTACGTACACAAGTAGTTTAAGCGTCGCTAAAACATTTCAACTGCTGTCACCGACAGCGAATGTTGGCTGTCTGTTATTAATTGTCAGTGCAATGACTAGGCATTTCCGACTGTCTATTGTTTTGCATGAGAATTTTTATGCGTTCCATTTTCGAAATAAAAGAAAAATGGCGGATTGGATGGTGCAGCTGTCATCGTAATCTATACATAATTATGATTAATCTGTATCTGATCGCTGTCAGGGAATATATTTGAGAAAAACTATTATCTAAAAGGTCTTTACTAGCGCAATAGAACCCAAAACAATGTTTTATAGAAGTTTTGCCTGGTTGTCTATTACTACTCAAAATAACAATGTCAACGTTCTCAGATTGTCATTATTGAACTAGCAAACTTAAGAAAAAATACTAACAAAATCTTGTCAATAAATCCAAAAATACTGTTATACATAAACAAGAACACATGCCGCAGTACACACACACACACACACACATACGCTCAACAAAGTTCACTCTATCAAGAATTTATGAACACAGTTTCCATATTTGTCCTTTGTATACTTCTGGAGCAGCTCTAATCCTAAACAGAGAACTATTATGTTATACCCAACAATTCCGCCTTTAGAGTGGATATTATGAACACAAAGGTTGCGACCACCGGAGGCTTAAACTAACTATAAGGGATCAAAGCGACACCTGCATTATACGTAAGGCTTATAAACTTAGGTGAGTACAATCTAGACTTATAGGTTGTTTAGGATTACTTTTGTAATAAACTATGACTTGATGATAGCTGAAAGTGAGGTCCGGAGTGCCTCCATCGTTTATTCAGGCAAGGTGATGGGTTTCTTCGATAGGAACTTTGTCAGTCATCATTATTTTAGTGAAAAGACGTCCACTGCTAGCAGTGGCGCTACTTGAGATAGCCATATGCCTGAGCATATGGCTATCTCAATTGGCGCCACATCGGCCGTCGTCGTTGAGAATCGGCTCGTTCGGTCATTGACCTATCTTGTGGCTGATGCGCCTTCTGGCACGTCGTGGCCAACCCAGATACTTTTGGCCTCATTAAACTATTGTTTGCAAGTAATGTGCCTTGACCGCTGCCATATGAGTTTGACAATTCTTTAGGCTAAATTGATAGACTTGCTTCTCTTGCAGATCACTTAATTTCTGATTAGGCTATGCAGGCAAACTTTTGGTGACTTTCTTCTGTTGAGGCCCATAAGCATAATCAGCCTTTTAATGTTCCCACTGCTGGGACACAGGCCTCCTCTCTAGGAGAGGGAATGGGCCGTAATCCACCACGCGGGCCCAGTGCGGGTTGGTGAATGTCGTCGAATTTTTGTTTCTAGGACATGCCGATTTCCTCACGATATTTTCCTTCACCGTTTTCAGAGCAGCGGTGATGAAATTAATCACTCAAAGTAATGCGCCTGGCTGGGTTTGAACCCGCGACTTACAATTCGTAAGTCGGGGCCGTTACCACTCGGCCACCACTGCTCAGGCCTGTTGAGGCCCATTTGTGATCAATTACTGCCAATTGGCTTGTCCCTTACTACGTGAAACTTACAAAATGACTCGCCAAATTTATCCTCACATTTCGGCTATTATTTTTAGGTAGGTATCTAATAATACTATTATTTTTAGGTGTCTAATAATCTCTGTCCGCCATTCTGATATTACAGTCGAGATATAAACAGTCATAAGCAAAATGTTACATTAGTGGTTTATCATTATTTCCAGTCCATTTCAATGGAATTGCATCATATACTGTCGTGATCAGTGCGATTAGCGAGTGAATTGGGGATTGCGAACTATTGTTGTTGCAATAGAGAGTGTTATCCGTATTGGAACAATAATGTTAGTAGCACTGAAAGTCATAATGTTTAACAAACACTGATTTAGTTTTTATCTCTCACAAGATCACCGATTTCGTGGATGATATGCACAAAGACTCCCACTTTATCTGCATTCTCATGTTTATAATCATGTTACCAAGAAGATTAATTTAATGAATCTCACTCGGAAACAAATCAAAGACAGACTGACTTCCTTTTTTTATTGATGGGAAATCATCAAATGACTTCTCCCGCTCCGCCCAGAGCGGGAGAAGTCATTTGATGATTCTTACTGACTAAAACCCACTCGTGATCCTTCTTGTGCCCTTTGCGTTCCAGGGCCGCGGTGACTCTTTCGAACAAATTCCGCAACCCTAGCAGGCACTGACCCTATGTGGCCCCGTCTTCTTTGCTGACGGCTCTTTGAGGCGCGCGTGGAACACGGTGCGCTGTCGACTCGGGCCTGGTTGCTATCGGACGGCGAGCCACCCATAGCTCGCCATCCGCATGCCTATGCCTACAGTGGCTGGGAATCACACTGCGTTTCCCTACGCCCGGGGCGTCTTCTTCTGTTGCAGCGGCTGGGGCGTGAGGTTTCTCTCTCGCACGCGTTCCGCCTCCTCCTTCGCTAGCATTACTGCTTCGCAGAAGGAGGCGACCGCTTCCCATGCCTCCTCGCTCCGGACCATGGCTTGAACCAGGGACAGACTTCCTGGCTGCTAAACATATCTATCATACGACGAATCAAATAGTTCCTAAATTAATAAAATAAAGCTTGACACTACAACTCACTCCGCTGACTTACACTCTCATTTAAACATTCTCTCATCTACACTCACCTCACGAACGGAGCTTGGAACGAAGTTCCTTATCGCGCGTTAAGAAAGACGAGAAAAAAATTAAGACCAACGTTGTAACGACACTTTTTGTGTCACGATTTGGATGGGAGGGTTAAGCGGTTGTTAGTGAGGTCACGATTTGGATGGGAGGGTTAAGCGGGTGTTAGTGAGGTCACGATTTGGATGGGCGTGTTAAGCAACTGTTGACAAGGTTGCGTAAAGGATGGGTGGAGTTAAGCAGCTGTTGGTGAGGTCACGATTTGGATGGGTGTGTTAAGCAACTGTTGGCAAGGTCGCGAAAAGGACGGGTGGAGTTAAGCAACTAATAGTGAGGTCGCGGTTTGGATGGGTGGGGTTAAACAGCTGTTAGTGAGGTCACGATTTGGATGGGAGGGGTTAAGCAACCTTCGTTGCATCCGGGTGTCCTTTGACACCTCTCAAGATTTTTTTATTTTTATTTTTCTTATCTATATCATTTTGTTTCTATTTTGGTCATTTTTAGTTGGATTTTTAATTAAATTTTTATTCAATTATTATTTTTTGTTACCGAACTTGTTTACTATACTTAGTATAAATTTTGAAATGGTAAAACCATCTAAAATGGGTAACCAAGATACAGGCTCGCCTAGTTTGGGGATAATGTAATAAAACTTTGTAATGTTTTTGGTAAATAAATATTATTATATTATTATAATATATATATAATATTTTGTGATATCATAAAACCATTCTATGACACTCGGCAAAAGCAACACCAGTTAAATATTTTATGTTAGTAAAACTATTCTGGAAAAGTTCTTGATGTTGAAACTGTGATGGCACGGAAATATATCTGAAAAGTAAGGCCGTAATCTTCACGAAAATCTAGAAAAAAGGCACGGAGACGAACTTTCAAGTTTCATTTTACAGCTCGTTGCGCAATGTCATAACGGAACTTAGCAGACGCGATTATTGAGAATTCAACGATAAATTATAAGAAGTGAAAAAGTTCGTCTATCGTATTTTACCAATTCAGTCATAGACTTCATTAGTAAGTCGGGGTGGATGAATTTAAATATTCATTTTTTGAGAAATATGATATTCTTAAAAGCGATAGAAGTTTGTACTATGATCTTTTTCGGCTATGGTTGTATTTTTTAGGAAAGACGATTAACGTTTAACATTGTAAACGTCACCGGTTCATTGCAAACACTGTAAATTATAATCCCACCAAAAGAAATTCATGTAAATTGTTGCCAAGACGAGTCCCCGTAGCTTACCCTGTGAAAAAGTTATCAGATCTCGTATAAAGCCAAACTCTAAAGACTGCACGCTTAGCTGCACATTTAGTCAAAACGTGTGGCTTGGCAGTTTTATTTCACACCCAATAAACGAATACCTACCTATGAAATCTTCGTTACGGTAGCAAAACGGCCAAACCAGAAAATAATATCCATGTAGTCCTCATATTCACAAAAGTAAATTTAGTAAAAAAAATATAAACTTTACAAAGTAAATATTTATGTCACAATAATAAAATAATACTTTATAACGCAAACATGACGCACACGACGATCAGCGGGCGTACCATGACGTCTTAAAACGTGAGTCTTCCGAGCGAGAAAAAGGGATGGAGCTATATAGGGTGTATAACTCTATGCCTCTTTCTCGCTCGGAAGACTCACGTTTTAACACCTCATCGTACGCTCGCAGGCGACCGCCAGTGCCCAAACACAAAATCATATAATTATCTTATTTAAAACAATGGTCAAAAATCACTACCTCTCTCTTTAATCGATTTTATTTGGATTCTATGCTTTATGTTTCATCATTTTATTTTATTTAATTATTGTATATATTTATTATTGTATATATTATATATTATGTATTTATTGTATGTATAATTAGTACACCTAAGACTACCTACAGTGCTGTATTTCCTTTTCTCTTTAAAATCCATCCAAAGGTTGTCTTGAAAAGATCGCTTTTAGCGATAAGGCCGCCCATTGTGTCACCCTATGTAATGTTTTCTTCATCTATATTTTCTGTAACTTATATGGTGTACATAATAAAGAGTATTCTATTATATTCTAGCTTACAAGTCCTGCAATACAGCAAACTAGTGCATCTCTGCTTCAGTCTGTCCGGATTTGCTTAGCACGACAAACAATATGTAGAACACAATCGGGCATGATGATTGGACAAGCTGTTGCCTTCCTAACCTGTTAGTTGGATACGGATGAAGTGTAAGGGGCTTAGTAATGATCTTGTGATTGCTAAGCAAAACTGAACCGTATTGTAACTCAATGACGTATTATATACAGATTGACCGTACTTATAATCAGGGTACTTATCCTTACTAAGTACTATCTCAATTTGTCTTTCAAAAGATTGTGTAGGTGTGCTTACTATGCCTTTAATGAAATAAAGGAATTTATAAAGTAAACCTACGTTTTAGTAAAGGTTAAAAAAATAATAATCAGGAATTTTAAATGTGTCTCTATTTTTATGTAATCCATGTCGAGGAAAAGTGATTTTATTTATAAACGCGCACTTCGTTTTTCGGGGACTTGGTAAGTACTCCAGAAACTTCAACACCCCGTCAATAACTAACGTAAAATACACCATAGCTAACGTAAACACGTTAGTTATGGTGTATTTAATTTATTTAACCATTTACTTAAATAATTATTAATAATTTTATCCACGAATTGTATATCTTTGAATTCGAATTTAATTTTTCTATTGTATGTTATTTTAATGTTTATTTTATTCTATTTTTTATAATTCTATATTAATTAATGTAATTAGGCCTGTGCTGTTTTAATTAACTATAAATAATTTTGAAGTATCAAAGTAATTAAAATTACATAACAAAAATACATTATTTTGCCCTACAGTAGAATAATTTCATACACAATTATATTTCTCGTTGAACCATCTCGGCATGTACCTCGTTACGACAAACTGTCGTGTGTACCTCCCAAGGCAATCCTCCAATTTACGAAATAAATAAAAATATAAAAAAATATGATGAAAGAAAACCATCTGTTATATTGTTCTTACGCTATTAAATATTTTCGTTTTTGTTGAAAGTTGATCTGATTCAACGTCAAAGAGTTTACGTATGAGGGTGCTTATCCACGAAATATGTATATGTATGTATGCGAGGTAGCTATGTAGTGCAATGATTCGTAGTGACGCTAGCGATGTGAAATTGTATATAAGTCCTGTTTTTTCTGGATGGGAAATCATCAAATGATTTCTCCCGCTCTGGGTGGAGCGGAAGTGAGTGTCAGACTCTTACTGACTAAAACCCACCCGTGATCCTTCTTGTGCCCTTTACGTTCCAGGGCCGCGGTGACTCTTTCGAACAAATTCTACAACTTGTATATCAGTCCTACAAAAACTTGCGCGGTATGAGCGTATGTAGCGAAGCTGTGTGACTAAATGGTACAAGGATTTGTAGCGGACTCTTTTCAGCAAACATATTCCTTGCCCACGTCCCCCGCACACATCTCTCGCTTTGCATGTAAAGAAACCTAGCTCTGCTAGCCTTTTTCACCAGAGCAGCGGGCGTACCATGAGGTGTTAAAACGTGAGTCTTCCGAGCGAGAAAAGAGAGAGAGTTATACACCCACAGCACACCATATATACATAGCTCCATCCCTTTTTCTCGCTCGGAAGACTAACGGTTAAGACGTCATGGTACGCCCGCTATGCTAAGTTTAGCTAGGAAAACAAAGTGATCCCATTGGTGGATTTTTTCTTCGAGCATCACCGCGCTATCTTGCGTATCTTTGTTAGAAAAGCAACTTTAAAGACGAAGTTTTCTTTGTTGCTTTGATACCCTTTTAAGCCAAGGTTGTTATCACTAGCAATAGGGAATGATTTCAGAAGGATGAGCGATTATTTCTGTAGTTTGAAAATTGCTTAATTTAGCAATAAATCTGTTCACATTTTCAATGCTTTACTTTTCACTCTATGAATGTTATATTCCGGTTGGATTTAGATAATGCTTATGTACATGCAAGGTCATGTCATGCTGGAATAAGCACGCAATATCCCGGGAGTATGTTCCCTTGAGATTATATTTGACTTTTACACGGACTGAAAATAGGTAGTCATGAATATTTTTTCTTTAAAAATAATTATTACAACATGACAAATACTATTTACCTAAGCTAACAAGTACTTTAAATCTTTTTGTTTTTCAGTATGGGAAATTATCAAATGGCTTTTTTGCTTTGGGTGGGTCGGAATGGAGGGTCAGACTCTTACTGAGTAAAACCGATCCGAGTTCCTCCAAATGCCCTTTGCGTTCCAGGGCCGCGGTGACTCTTTCGAGCAAATCCGCATCCCTGGCAGGCACTGATCTTAGCGGGTTTTATTTTATTTTATTTTTATTTTATTTTATTAGGGAAAACAAACAATTGTACATTTTGTCTTAAATCTAGGTATACAATAAAGTAGGTTAATGTACAATCAACAACGTTTCCACATATTACTAAAAATATTATTCACTTACATACAGTATGGATGAAAGGTAGGGCTACGTTTAT
The DNA here is from genome assembly GCA_905332915.2 of Hecatera dysodea. Lineage (NCBI taxonomy): Eukaryota > Metazoa > Arthropoda > Insecta > Lepidoptera > Noctuidae > Hecatera > Hecatera dysodea. The sequence goes on along the minus strand of HG995298.1, from coordinate 3,334,510 downwards.
TATTATATTAAATTATTATTAGGTTTTAAGTGTTTTAACTGTTTTAACTAATTCTTTTTTTTTTTTTTTGTTTTATCTACAATGTTAACATCTCTTTAAAGCACGCGTGGGACATAACGCGCCTTCGACCCGGGCCTGGTTATTATCGAAGAACCGGCAAGAATTTCCACGGTTACAGTTTAAAATACTGAAAGAAAGAAAGAAAAACGTTTATTTAGGACTGATTGATATTACAATATTTTCATATGCCAGTATTAATAACTATGAGAAGATTAGGCTAAATAATAACCTAACGGCTGCATAAGTCGAGCTTCGATGGGTGACCATCTTAATATCCCGAAACTCCTCCGTGCCTCGGAAAGCACGTTAAGCTGTTGGACCCGGCTGCCATTTGTAGATCATTTGGCAGTCGCTACTGATTGTCAGAAGCCAGAAAATCTAAAACCAGTCTTGCCTAGAAGTACCGTGTTACTCTGTTACTGTCTTGAGGACTTCAGATAGGCAGTCGGTCGACTAACGGCCGAACCCAATAACCGATCTATCGCATACTGGAGATAGAAAAACAAATGAAACAACAGAAAACCTATATACTTTTTCTGTTGTTTCATTTGTTTTTCTATCTCCAGTATGCGATAGATCGGTTATTGGTTTCAGCCGTTAAAATACTGGTACTTTTCCGTAATGCCGTTTAACTGGGCCTCAAGTCTGCTATTTCAATAGTGTCAGAATGGTTTATCATTGATTTCATAATGGTTGATTTTTACAAGTTTAGTAATCTACTAATATAAAAGCGTCACTTTGACTTTCCAATGGTCAACCACTGACACTCCATTGAAAGAAATGGCGTGGAGTGGTTATCTCGTACATAATGACAAATGAATGACAGACGTATGCGGTAATCTGCAAATAAATTGACAATTCCTTTCATCAGTGACCTACTATTAGAATGGCATTGTGCAGTCCCTGCTTTTAATTGCTCGGTTAGCAAAAAGTATTACGAGACCATTGATCGATCAATGATCGACCATTATGAATTTAGCAGATTACGAATTTTTAGAAAAATGACAATGGGATCGTGTTGGAATGACAAATTTATAAAAATAGCAGACTTGGGGCCCTGGAAGCTGACCCCCATCAAGTAGGGAAAAGGCTAGCCAGATGAATTAGGTATCGACAAAGTAGAATTAATTTAATTTTGGTAAGACGTTATTATAGGTATTGAAGGTAAAATTATGTTAAAATAGAAATCTTAGCAAAGTTCTCCGAAGCGCAATTTAACGCCTGAGGTGAAGTTTGTTGTATCAATTAGCGCTAAATGTAGCAAAGAGGTTTTAGTTTCCTAAAAGGTATATTCAAGATGTAAAAGGTATAGTAAGAACATTTTATACAGATCGTTCTATTTTATATACCGTGCTCTCTTCGCTTTCACAAAATAAGGTGCCTGATACTCGTAATGTCTGCTGTGGATTTTTCATTCTGAAGTAGTTTGTGATTTTAAGAAGTGAATTTTATTTTTGTGTTGATTAAGTGGCCGGGCAAGAAGCTTCCAGAAAAGACAGTCGATATTGTTGAAAAGGTTTTGGAACGTTCAATGAAGTGGCCACGAAGGCTTCCTACAAGGTGGGCCAATGTCAGGCGTGTATCCGTTGAATGAGAGACGCATAAGACCAGACGATGTGGCAACGCTTGGGTTGGGAGAGGTCTCCGAATTATTTCAGTAGTGGACACTTTCAGCTGTGAATGAATAAACGCAACGTCCACTACTTGAATCAATTAAAACAAAATTGAATCAGCCAGTAACCTAGGTGAACATGAACCTTTTATTATTTAGATCCAAAAACTTAGTAAAGCAGTATTTTTCCGCACTTAAAAGTAAAAAATAGAAATCTGCTTTAAAATAAAACTAACAAGTAGGTAAGACTGATATCTGAATACTGATGTCAGAATGATATAATCAAGAAACGTCAGTATCAAAATGCGGAGAAGGGCGCTTCGTGATAGTGAACAACCTAGTTACAATTCAAAGGAAAGCAAATATCAAGGATACTAGGTAACATGGGAATACAGTAGAGTACAGAAGGTCTGCTCAATACAAACATAAACCGATGCGCACACACATTCATATCAGCGATTAGGTGACAACATTTTGAGTAACTGTACAGTAGAGAGTGTAATTCACAGAACAGATAAAAGAGGTAGGAACTATTTCCTTTCTAACCTCTTTTATCTGTTGAAATCTGTTCTGTGGTGTAAATAATACACACAACTTTTTGAATTTGGAACTAGGTTTGCTTGATTGCCGAAGTGTAATGCAGCCAGTTTGATCCTAGACAAGAGACCAATAAATATAGCATCCAAATTCAATAGTTTACAATACATCCGCGGACAATTTTTTAAATGTTTTTTATGAGTATATATAATTCAATTAGATAAGTGTGCTAATGCGTTATTTAAATAACTAGGTTCTGTTACTAGTTAGTAGTAAGTTGATACCTCGCGTGACCCTTTTTTTTTGGATGGGAAATCATTCCGCTCTGGGCGGAGCGGAAGGGAGTGTCAGACTCTTACTGACTAAAACCCACCCGTGTTCCTTCGTGTGCCCTTTGCGTTCCAGGGCCGCGGTGACTCTTTCGAACAAATTCCGCAACACCTCGCGTGACCCAAGGTCTGGCTTTTACTTCGGACACTGGATAAGCATTGCCATACAACGTTATAATGGCGCTAGTCTTTTGGGTTCACTTTCAGTCGATAGCGATGCAGACGAATTTTTTGATGGCATATTCTAGTTGGGAGCATATAGTTAGATTTAAAGTTTACTTCTTGTAGCATTAAAAATAAAACTCCCTACTTATTTATCAAAAAAAAATTAGATTAGTATTTAATATAAACAAAGCAATAATTAACAATAAATGTTATTATAAATTTTTGGTGACAAATGAGCGAGCGTTTTTGTGTTATACTAAACTTACCTTCTGAGCTATTCTGTGCTATAAGTACTAAGTAGATATCCACAATAGGGTATCAACTGGAGAACTTGGCACAGCCCACCGCCGCACTAGCAAATTACTTCGCACTATTAATAAACTTTTAGACTAGCACAAAAGGCATCTTAAAATATGTAGAGTTAATAACGTTTACAGGAAAATTTATGTTGACGTTACGGTGTATCTAGTGCCTTTTAGTAAATTCTTTTCAAGGACATAAAGCGCCTGCTGGTTTTTTAGTGGCGTGCTTTTGTTTCTTCATTCAGTGCTTTAAAATTAATTTCGTCAGTTATATTTTGTTTTGCCAAAGTTTTTTTTACTCTTAACAATCATAGTTTATTGTTGACGTGTATTTGTATCAATTTTAATGTGACATTTAGACGCATGAAAATACTTGGCACACCAAAATACTCAACTTATTCAGAAGGTAGCATCAATTTTCGGTTTAAAGTTTATTTCTCAAATAAAAATATACAGTTCATTTGATGAGAAGCTTAACTAAACTAACTTGAACAAACGTTCAAGATATTCAAGAATCAAAACATCATAGTATAATGTTATAAAATTTAATATGTAACGTAGGTAATAAATAATATTATAAAATTTTACAATCATGTACTAAAGTGTAAATACACTACAAAACAGTTACAAGCTAAAGTAATGGGTCCAATATAAAAAGCAAAACATAAATATCGTGTGAACTTTCGTATTTTTCAACAGCTTTCAAATTCGCATCACAATCGCAAACTGTCAAAAACACACAAGTTCTTGACAGTGATGTCACTATCGTGATATTCCCACTTGAATTTAAACACTTCAGAAGTACGAGAATCGGTTTTAAAATATCATCTTAAAATCATGACCATCTTCATCTTTTATTAATATTTTGCGCCAATTAGTCGCAAAAAAACATTGGATCTAAGACGAAATTCTACCATCCTATTAAATACGTCTCGATAGTTGAAATCCTGTCATAAATTGATGTTCATTGTTAACAAAAGCTTCGTTTTTTAAGGAACAAATTGAAACTCAGGCAGTTGTTCCAAATTCTCATTTATGAAATTAAATTACAAAATAACTATCGATAATTATTATCGTCGAAACGTTGATAATCTGTGTAAACACGGATATAATGATTAAATTCTATTCTATTCTATAATAATTGTGAAAATCAAATCCGCGTTGAGAAATACAAGGGTTTTTGAATTTAATCTCACTAATGTGAATTCCGGTACAATTGAGCACTTACAGAATTAAAAAAAAACATCTATAAAACATGTGTGTTTGATTGTTATCTATACATTTTAGTAAATGGAATGGGCCTTTTAACTTTCAGAAGTTTGATTATTTATTTTTGAGGTACAAGCAAAATGAGTTTTATAAAAAGCTTGAAATAATACAATAGTAAAAAAAAAACTAAGGATTCGTTTTGGGGATACTTAATACTCAATACTCAAAGCATTTATTTCAATTGTACCCTGTACAGGCACTTTTGAATTATCAAGTCGAACGAAAGAGGTGAAGCTATCTGCACGTTCCAAAGCGTAGATCTCTATGGAGAAGAACGTGCAAGAAACTCCACGGACACACTTTTAAATCATGTTCTATATTACATAACTTTTTTTACATCCTTTGGTGCTTCTACATATATGTGAGGACAATGCAAAGAAAAATAAAAAGGAAACTATAACTGTGCTTTCCTTTATGTAATTCTTTGCGAGAGCTTGTGTTTTCTGATAGCTTCAACCTTGGGGGTCTTTAATTCAAGAGTTATGAATAACTCAGACTTCTAGACGAGCCTGCTCTATCATCGACCACGACGAACACATCATCACTTTCCTTCACGTGAGATTGTGGTCACACGTGAGCCTATCAAAAATAAAATGACAAAAAAAAACATTTTTAGAAAAAAAAAACAGCACTTCTGAAGCACAGACTTCTAAAAAAACACAAATACTTTATTTTCTGAAGTCGGTGTTTTTAGTTGTTTCTTCCTTTTTTGACACAGTCATCCTTTTGTAAAAATTATAACTTTTACTATATATTATACACTTAACTAATAAAAAATAGAAGTAGTCAAAAAATGGGGTTGTAAAATTCCTCCGCATCGCTGGCCACTGGTAATGTACCCAAAAGGCTGGCAGCATTACCACGTTGTATGGCAATGCTTATCCTTTGTCCAAGGTAAAAGCCAGCCCTTGGGTCACGCGGAGTATCAACTAAATGTTTTGACAAATCTTTAAATAGCCAAGCCTTATTAGGAAGCCAAGCATTATTAGGGATAACTCAAATACTAGTCGCCAGATCTCAATCAAATTTAAATAGGACCACACGACAAGCAGAAACAGCGGCTGGTAGAAACTGGATGCGAGAAGCCGAAAATAGATCTAAGTGGCGCGCAATTGGAGAGGCCTATGTCCAGCAGTGGACTGCAACAGGCTGTTGATGATGATGACACGACAAGCATCAGCATTCGAAAATAAAATAAATCATCAAAATCGGTACACCCTGTAAAAAGTTATGAGGTATCACACAAAAAAATACAGTCAAATTGAGAACCTCCTCCTTTTTCGAAGTCGTTTACAATCAGAAACCAACGGAACGAATGGAACTTAATGCAGGTACTAGCAATTCTCAGGTAAGCCGATTTTATCCGGATTAAACCTGCCCAAAATATTCCTTACTTAAACTCAATTGGAGAGCCCTCTAAAGAACCTAGATCGAGATTATGCGTACACAGTTAAGTAAGTAGACGACTAGACGTCGATAAAATGTAGGTAAACACTGTAGGTATGTATAGCAAATCGACATCAAATCCTTATTTGTACTAATATTATAAAGAGGAAAGATCATGAGAGTTTGTATCGGTTAGGATCCGAAGCCACTGAACCGATTTGAAAAATTCTTTCACGGTTGGAAAGCTACACTGTCCCAGGGTGACATGGCTATATTTTATCACCATATTCCCGCGGGAACGGGAACTAGGCGGGTGCAACCGCGGGGCGCTGCTAGTATTCTATATTTAGAGAATATTTGAATGGCTGTTACTTTTTGATTTATCTTCTTTTCTAATAATAATAAAGAGGAAAGATTGTTTTGATTGTACCGAATACGCTTCGAAACTACTGGACCAATAAATTTTAACTATTTCTTCACCAATTGCAAAACTACACTATCAGCGAGTGACATTGGCTATATTTTCGGGACTCTGCGTTCAGCTTAAATATAGCAATAGCTGAAATAAACTATTATTGTAGAGCGCAAAGTCAGCTAAATTTAGTGAGTCGATGTAAATCATAACAAGACACAATTCAGCGCCACTACCCTACTACCATAGAGCAATGTCACTTGGGTTCTCGGAACTCACTTCACTTCACTTGGCCTTGATCTTGACACGTGAATACCGAAACTTGTATAGGCGAGATGAGAAGCGAAGTGAATATGACTTTCGAGATGATTTGCGAGATGGCTTTCGAAGTGATTTACTATTTATAGAAAAGCACTGCTGATAGTAGGCAATAACGTGCTCAATGAAGAAAAACGCTTGGATTATTAGCAATTGTCATTACTTAAGTAAAAAAAAAAATATAAATGTAATTATCCTGTAAGCTTTCTTTAAAAATAAATAAATAAATATAAGTTCCTCCCATACAGTTTTGACTCGGTTACACTTATCAGGAAACATAAGACTCCTAAAGATTTTTTTCAGAACTATTTTTCTTCAAAAGAGTAACTAATTAGTTCCCAATGGGCCCTTTGCCTATTCAAGGTGATCGAGACAAAGTGACAGTATAAATCAGCGATCAAGATGGTCTAAAACGTCAAACCACAATACATTATAGACTTTGGATAACCATAACTTTAATTATATTTAGGTAATTGTTTTGTTTTTCATTTATTATTTTAACTTAGTAGAAGCACTATGAAGCCTGAAACCACAGGTTCAACAAAGCAACGGTGTTCTTAAAAAAGAAATGCAAGATATTTTATTGTAATGTGCCCTGTTTTATAAATTAACAATAGTATATATTATTATTACCTTAGTAAAAAACTGGTGGTGCCGGTTTACAGAACCTAGGTATCTACCTTCTTTGTGATTATTATATACTATGCCTTGCCTCATATCGGATGCTGCTGATCACCAGAATTTAATATGGCGCTATAGCTTATTTAAAGAAAGAAAACGTATTTAATTGTTACAAAACGACATACATTCATGGATTTCCCACAAGACAAATTAAAATTGATTAATTACTTGGCAAAAAGGCATACATGATCTCCCTTTGGGAAGACCTGTGTAAGATTCTCAGCTTCTAAATACTCGTAACGAATATCTGTGAGAGGTCTACCAATCAGAGAGAGAGGATTTTTTTTTATTATTTTCTTTTTCTCGGAAATGTCGGCGGATTAAAATTTCAACCAGCTATAGACCGATTACGGCGAGCGTTTCTTAACATTGTAGATTAATTAACCCGTGCGGCTATTATTATTTAACCTCGAGCTTCTTTGTGATAATTATCGTAACTGTATAACAGCATGTAGCTGGGATCTTAACGGCTGATTTTATCATCAGCATGGATATTATACTGAATGGCCCGGTCCGGGTTAAGTGGCTAATTATGAACGTCATTATCACACTGTTTATGCGATGGCCACTGCGATTAATGATTGAACGCTGATCATTGTTGTGGATGCGTCCATTCCCTGTTCGTGACATTTAATGCGTTATTAGTTGTTGAGGGATGTAAACAGAGACTGCATACAAACTAAAAACGTTTGTTAGGAGTGGAACTCTCTACATTTGTAACCCCCGACGTAAAAAGAGGGGTGTTATAAGTTTGACGTGTCTGTCTGTCTGTCTGTGGCTCCGTAGTTCGCGAATAGATGAAGCGATTTCAATTTGTTGTTTTTGAATGAAAGGTGAGTTACGGGCGAGCGTTCTTGACATGTTTGATGAAAATCGGTTGAGCCGATTAAAAGTTGTGGGGGGTGAAAGCGGGGAAGAATAACTGAATGTCTGCAAATATACTCGAGTGGGGTCTCAAATGAAAGTGCACTGAAAGAGAATATTGATAATGACGTAATCAAGATTGTTCTTATAAGTATGTACCTATTTTAAATATAACATAAAAAAAATAAAAAACCCTCGACACAAAAACCTAAGTTCCCTCTAAAAAGTAAAAAATAATAAAAATTAACTCAATCTTAAAGTACCTAAATATGTATTAAAAATTCCTAAAAAAAATACGTTCCGTTGGGGAACCACTCTAAACCTAACAATTTAATTACAAATAGTCTATTAACTAACTAATCAGGCCCTGCGTACTTTAAGAATGAGTTTTTTTTAATTATTATTTACTTTTTAAAGGGAACTTAGGTTTTTGTGTCGGGGGTTTTTTTAATTTTTTTATTATCATTTTGAAGTTCCCATTTTGCCTTACAAACATATAAAGGAATCTTTCAAGTCTTCGTAAAGACTGATGGGACTTAAAGCTTAGTTTCTTAACTGAGTTCAGTGACGAATATGTTACTTTAAGATTTTATCATATTTTGTACTAAAACATAGTCATCATGACTATCTATAGTCATGAAAATGGCAGCCGAGTTCACGCGTATATATGAGTAGAAGCTCATTCATTTATTTTATTTCAATTAATCTTTGCACCAATAGTTTTAATTATTATAATTAAATAAAACCAAGAATTTCATTTATTTAAACTTCATGTATAATAACAGTGGTACATGGGCCGACTTAATGCAATAAGGTATTCTCTACCAGTCAACCTTTAAGTTAAAAAGACAACACTGTGGTAGGTATACAACAAATAAATAAAATTTAAGGTAGTTTTTTTTAGAAATGCAAGAAATTTAAAAATAATAAATCATACGAATACAACTAAAATTGTAAATAAAACAAAAGAAAAACTGAATATCATTAAAACTGAAAATGAAACAAAATAAAAATAATTAGAATTAAAAATATTACATAGAACGACATCATATTCACAAATAACTAAATACTTTTTCAATAATAATAATATCATCCAAAACGCTGAAATAATGACATCTTTTTAGAAATAGATGCACATTGGTTTGAAAGATATCTACGAGCAGTCAGTCATGCATTGTATTGAGCGTGTTACGTAGTTTTAGACATCTGTAGCTATTTAGATTGTTCAAACGTAGGTACGTAGAATAGTTTCGAAATTCGTTTGCTTTCAGCTAGGTTCTCTACGTCTGCTGAAACAGAAGCGTTTCTGCGTCCTTCGTCTAATTTTAATAGAGCATTACATTTTCTGTATCTACGAATATTTTTTTAGCTAAAATCGGGTAGCCTGTATTACAAATGCAGTCTTAGTGGATTACGTGAAACACGTATACAACACAACTAAAGAAAGTAAGAATATTTATATTTTTTTCCGAATGCGTCGTGGTGCGCGCGACTACAGCGACATTTTCACTAGTATAGGCATCAAAGCTTTTAATGATGGTGGACAATATTGGATGCCGATAGTTGTTTTACATCCAAAGTACGTAATAAATTAATGACGTTTCACGTTGAAAATACATTATCATCAACAAACATCGGGTAAAAAAAATTAAATTGCTAGAACTTGATAGGCCTCCCTCAAGATCTTGGACCTGTTGGTCATGTACTCCTCGTTTCTAGAGGATTCTTGCGGCTTACACCAAGTCATAGGTCAACCCTTTTTGTTTCTGGATGGGAAATCATCAAATGACTTCTCCCGCTCTGGGCAGAGCGGAAGGGAGTGTCAGACTCTTACCGACTAAAACCCACCCGTGATCTTTCTTGTGCCCTTTACGTTTCAAGGCCGCGGTGATTCTTTCGAACAAATTCCGCATCCCTAGCAGGCACTGTCACACCTCTCTCTGGACCATGGATTGAACCAGGGCCGGACGCGAGAGGTCGCCGCCGCCAATCGCCTCGACCAGGACACGGCGTTGATCCGCCTATGCAGGGCAGACCTCTACCGTATGCTCCACCGTGTCCTCCGGGCGATCCACACAGTGTTGACACACGGACGTGTACTCCCGCTGACTCCGAAACGGGTACTTCCCGAAACAGCCGTGTCCGGTGAGCACCTGCATCAGGCGGAAGGTGAGGAGGCCGTGCCGTATACCCACCATAGGTCCACCCTGTAAGAGCCTATTGTTACGCAAAAACCAAGTAATTATCTCAATCTCAATAATCCCAGCACTTTATATCTAATAAAAACCTAATAAAACGTAACAAAGCATTAAGCTCAAATGTCACGAAATCTTCCATTAATTTACCTTTTCCTTCTATATCCAATTATGTTCCAATATACATAATCTCAGCGCATTTGGCCCCAGGATTACCCGAAGCCGGGGGCCATTTTACATAAGTCTTGAAAAGAAAATTGGGTGTTTCAAATTTTGTTACAGACTTCGGTCCAGCCTATCCCGGCTTTGTGTTTCGAGTAAAGTTTAATGAATTTTTATGGGCCACGTTAAAGTCTCTGGTGTTGTATTTTTTTTTTGTTACTCTCTGCATCAAGTTTATAAGTTTTCCCCTTTTATAATTCGCAGTGCGCTTATTTTGTTCGATGTTCTTTTAATTAATTTTGAAATTGAGAATCTTTGTACTTAAAACCTTAAAACTTATTCTCGGAAAAACAGAAGTTTGGGACAAGTTAATCTAGCCTGTCTTCAAAACGAGCCTAACTGACACGTACCTATCAAACACAAAACACGTTCTATTTCTTATCAAATTACACAGAAATTTTTTTCGTAGATGTAGTTGTTACACGAAGTTCGTCGCGATAAGTTAGTTCTGTGCTGGCTTCCAGTGTGTATGTTATATATGCATGCAACACCTGCATGCCCAACGAGCGAAGCCTCTGACGTCACACATAAAGTATCGAGCATAAGGATGTACTGAGATATATTTTAGAATGAACTTCGCTTTAAGAGCGTGTACGCCGTATGGCATTTCATACAAATTTTCAAGTCACTATTTAGCGAATTGCAGGGTACATAGGTCCTGGGCACGCCACTATTGTGGCGATAAGTCCCCTCTTTGAGGCGTGGCTGGAGAGACGTCACGGCGTCCTCACCTTCCACCTGACGCAGGTGCTCACCGGACACGGCTGTTTCGGGAGGTACCTGTGTCGGATCCAGCGGGAGGACACGTCCGGGTGTCATCACTGTGTGGATCGTCCGGAGGACACGGTGGAGCATACGGTGGAGGTCTGCCCTGCTTGGGCGGAGCACCGCCGTGTCCTCGTCGAGGCGATCGGCGGCGGCGACCTCTCGCGTCCGGCCCTGGTTCGGGCCATGGTCCGGAGCGAGGAGGCATGGGAAGCGGTCGCCTCCTTCTGCGAAGCAATAAAAAGTAATGCTAGCGAAGGAGGAGGCGGAGCGCGTGCGAGAGAGGGAAGCCCCTCGCTCCAGCCGCCGCAACAGAAGAAGACGCCCCGGGCGTCGGGAAACGCAGGGCGATTCCCGGCCACCGTAGGCGCGGGCCTGCGGATGGCGAGCTATGGGTAGCTCGCCGTCCGATAGCAACCAGGCCCGAGTCGACGGCGCGTCGTGTTCCACGCGCGCCTCAAAGAGCCGTCAGCAAAGAAGACGGGGCCCCATAGGGTCAGTGCCTGCTAGGGTTGCGGAATTTGTTCGAAAGAGTCACCGCAGCCCTGGAACGCAAAGGGCACAAGAAGGATCATGGGTGGGTTTTAGTCAGTAAGAGTCTGACACTCCCTTCCGCTCCGCCCAGAGCGGGAGAAGTCATTTGATGATTTCCCATCCGGAAAAAAAAAAAAAAAAAAAAAAAAAGGGTACATAGGTCTAAAAAGTTAGTCAAACACATTTTCAAAATGTCTTATTTAAAAAAAAGATAACTGGAAATTTATGTTTGTATGAAAAATTTAAAATCGGTCTAGTTTAACTGTAACATTATTTATCGAAAATGTTTTCAACTAACTTTTTAGACCTATGTATCCTGCTTATATGTGTGAAGTTTCATTAAAATCGGTTCTGTTATTTCGCTAATAGTGACTTGAAAATGACGTCAAATAATTATGATTTCAAATTTGTTTGGTTCTAGGAAAACTATCGTTATTCGTTTTCCTTAATTTTTGAGAGTACTGATATATACATATGTATATTGGCCAAGAGTAACATATAAATAGGTACGAAGTATAAACATAAATGAGTAAAAAGATGGCCAGACATACATAAGTAAATATCTTTCCTATCTAAGCCCAAGGGACTGTACAACCTAATAATTACTTTTTCCTAATAATAGGTTTCTCCCTCGAAAAAAATGTACACGAACATAGATTAGTCGGAATAATATTTTATTTATATCAGTGACTGTCTCATTGTTCTTGAAATAGTAAGCTGTCGGTACTATTTCAAGAACAATGAGACAACGAGACTGTGTTGTTGGGATTTAAATCTGGAATTTCTGAGAAGCTGCCCAGATTCTAGTTTTTTGTTCGGTTTGTGAAGCAAAAGGAGGGTTATATAATGGAACTGAAATATAGCTGAGGAAATGTTGGTTAAGCACACGTATACCTTTGTCTAATCCTCCGGGGAACAGAGGAGTGACAGTATTTTATGATAAAAGTTATTTTGTTTCCATATGTCCCCACGTGTCTCCAATCTCATTGTCCAGTTTTGTTCAAGGACAATTTGATATGCGCTTCCGGATTATTTAAACAAGTTTTATCTGAACAACGAATTCAATGTGTTGCTATCCTTTGGAAGTGTTTGGAAAATCATCAAATGACTTGATACGCTCTGGGTGGAGGGTAAGGGAGTGCCAGACTCTTACTGACTAAAACCCATTCGTGTCCCTCCTAATACCGACGCCTGGGGTGTCTTCTTCTGTTGCGGCGGCTGGGGGGTGTTGGGTTTGCTGCTGCAACGCGGTCCACCTTCTTCGTTTCTAGCATTATTGCTTCGCAGAAGGAGATGACTGCTTCCCGTGCTCCCTCGCTTCGGACTATGGATTGAACTAGGGTCGGAAACGAGAAGTTGCCGCTGCCGATCACCTCGAGGAGACACCGGGCGTGTCCTCCACCGAATCCTAAACAGGTACTTCCCGAAACATCCGTGCCCAGTGAGAACCTGCGTCAGGCGAAAGGTGTGGACGCCGTGGTGCCTATACAACCACTCCTCAAACAGAGGACATATCGTCACAATGGCATATCCACTCTAGCCAGTACCTATGCAATAAATTTCGTTGCGCGATTCATAAAAAACGATTCGTTTCGATTTCGTTGAACGACGACAACGGAATGAGTTCTGAAACGATTTCATCCGCATAAAAGTTGAAAATAATCCCACGAAAACTGGGATATGAAGTACCTACAGGTCACAGTCTAAGCGTGTGCCAAATTTAGTTGAAATCCGTTTTTTTAACGGCCAGTGCGTGATTGTTTTAACAAATATTCAAAATCACATTTTATTATTAAACAACAAGCAGGATAGGTGGTCGAGCCTACGCTCATGAAGCTGGGTATAATGATGTATCCGGGGTCTATATTCGCACTACTTTCAATTTAAAGTGATGCCAGCTGAATTGTATAGAATAGCAACACTGAATCTGGTGCGGTAGGTAAGATTTGACCGCCGCAAGGGGCGCGAGAAGTTTTTAATTATCACAATTGAAGAAACTTTATTCAGTTCCCAGTGCCTCTTATAATTTAATTAGAATGATAAATAAACCCTCTATTTAGACGAGAGGGTCTAGACAAAGACGTATTATCAGTGATAGCGATTGTCAATAAAAGTTAAAATGTATGACATTGACCGGTGTTCCTGTAAAATATGCTCTTTTGTGTTACAGGGCTTTTTTTGGATGGGAAATCATCAAATAGAAAGAAGTAAGAAAGAAAAACTGTTTATTTGCGCCAAGCATGACGCACACCAAATAATTTAAAAATAAAGCTTAAAACTAAAACAAAAATAATCGTTAAAAGTTGGGAAGGTATGCGTCATATTTGCGCAAAACGGCTGTCGCTCAACATAATGCTAGGACTCTTGTACGAGATAGAGTCGAAGCGCTGATTTTCAGCGACAGCCGGCACCGACAAAATGTCTGCTGGAGCAGCCTATCCGGTCCTTATAGTGCGCCTAGACAGAACAGCAGTGGCAGAGTGCAAAATTAAATACAGTAAATGGAAAGGAAAAAAAAAAAACATATAGATAATGGCAACAGACTGTTGCGTAGGCGACGGAACGTAGCCAACAAAAAGTGGCGCACCGAACTCTAAACATAGTTTTGTTATCTGTGCACACCATAATTCAAAGCCGTTCCATGCGCACGCCCAGCCACAGATTATAAGGTACATTCGCTCAACCCTCCATATTTAGGCAAATGACTTCTCCCGCTCTGGGCAGAGCGGCAGGAAGTGTCAGACTCTGACTGACTAAAACCAACCCGTGTTTCTCCTAGTGCCTTTTGCGTTCCAGGGCCGCAGTGACTCGAACAAATTTCGCAACACTAGCAGACACTGACCCTATGGGGCTCCGTCTTCTTTGCTGACATCTCTTTAAGGCGCGCGTGGAACACGACGCGCCATCGACCCGGACCTGGTTGTTATCGGACGCCGAACCACCCATAGCTCGCCATCTGCAGACCCGCGCCTACGGTGGCTGGGAATTGGCCTGCATCTCCCGATGAACGGGGGCGTCTTCTTCTGTTGCGACGGTTGGGGCATGAGGCTTCTCTCTCTCACGCGTGGCAAACCACGCGTGAGAGAGAGTTTATTATCCTCCTGGGCTTGGAAAAAGTGACACAGACCGCTAGGGTTGCGGAATTATACGCGAAGAATCGCTAGCAGTTGCGTTCCAGGGCTGCGGTTACTCTTTCGTACAATTCCGCAACCCTAGCGGGCTGTGTCACTTTTTCCAAGCCCAGGAGGATAATAAACGAACAGGCAACTAACTTTACGAGTATGAAGGCATGATGCACAATTGGAATGTTTGGTTCGTGACTGAAACTGAAAAGCATTTCAATATGTTGTTAAAACTTTAGACCTATGAAATGCATGAGAAACTTGTGTCTAGTGTTATAACTCCTGTATGAACATGTATAAATTATTATCTGAAACGTATATTTAAAATCAGTTTGAATTTGATTTAGAATGTCATTTGGGTCCAACTTTGGACCAAATCTGAAATCGCGAATAAAAAATCATCTGTTCCCTACATTTATGTTCGTATAACTCGTCAAAATGTAGGGAACAGCTGACTTTTTTTTCACGATTTCTGGTTTGGTCCCATAGTGAAAGTTGTTCATAATTATGAGTACAATGACCTCTTAAGGGGTTGTTGGTGTTTTTCAAATAACCCTGTATGTTAATCTTCGTCACAAATTGACTTTCATCCCGTTTCGTATCTGCGTTTTTAAGTTTCACCATACACAATTTACGTAGTAGAAGTATTGGCAAACACAGACATGTTCCACTTGGACGCGATCAAATACCTCTCAGTTTAAATAACTTATCGGATCGCTGAAGGATTTTTTCGGTTGTCAAGGCAACTGAGTGAAATGGACCTTTATCAAAACTGAATTGTATTATGGGCCTAAATTAACTGATTTTTTCTATACTGTAAGAAAACAATTTTTGAGTGCAGTGATTTATTACACGACTTCTCAAAAAAGGAGTGTTATGTTTTCAGGGTTCATGTATGTATGTATGTTTGTGAGTTTATTTATTCCACCAAAACATCTTAATGGCTTAACCGATATCAATATATGTATCGTTAGAAGCGCTGAGTTATACCGGGTAACAGAGACTAGTGAAAATTAAAAAAGAAATGTCCCCTTTTTGACCCCCGCCATGGACACGAATAAAAAAACCAAAATATTTGTTTTCATGACAATTACACTATATATTCTGTCATCATCGTCTAAAGCTTGCAAAAAAGATACAAAATAAAAAAAAAATGTAATTTAAAAAAAAACGCGCCTGCCATATCAAAGAGTGAACTAATAAATTAAAAACAAGATAGACCATAGGTAGGTACCTAATCTTTTCATTGCAGTCGGGGCCCTGTCATTGCAGTTAGGTAAAAACAACTTTGAGGGCGAGGTGAATAGAAGAATTCAATTAGGTTGGGCAGCATTTGGGAAGCTACATCGAGTCTTTACATCGTCGATCCCACAGTGCCTAAAGATGAAAGTCTTCAATCAGTGCGTCCTACCCGTCATTACATACGGAGCCGAAACATGGACACTGACGGCTCGTATGGTCCACAAGCTCAAAGTCGCTCAGCGGGCTATGTAAAGGGCTATGCTCGGTGTGTCTCTGAGGGATCGCATCAGAAATGAGGTGATACGTCAGAGAAGCAAGGTCACCAATATAGCCCACCGGATTAGTAAGCTGATGTGGCAGTGGGCTGGCCATATTAGTCGTAGAACCGACAACCGTTGGGGTAAACGAGTTCTAGAGTGGAGACCGCGTCTTGGCAAACGTAGTGTAGGACGTCCTCAGGCACGGTGGAGTGATGATTTGCGCAGGACGGCTGGCAGAAACTGGATGCCAGAAGCCGAAAATAGACCTAAGTGGCGTGCAATTGGAGAGGCCTATGTCCAGCAGTGGACTGCAACAGGCTGTTGATTGATTGATTGATCGATTCGGGGCCCTGTACAGAACTATTCAAAGGAACCGTCCCCGACTTTCTTTTTTTAATATAATGACAGTTCTAGATTTATCTCAAGAAGGTTTAGCTCGTTATTTGATATTGCCACTTATTCCTTGCGAAATTTATTCATCTAAAATATAATGTATTTCTAACATACAGTAATCGTTTGAAACATACATTTAATTCGAAGTGCGCTTCATTCCGAACCAATATTTTCATACAATATTTGATTAAACTACTCTCAATGTTATATCGGGCATTCAATGTTATTATATTAAACTAAATAGTCTTGTGATGCGCCCACACTATCGCGTTATTTTTATGCTCTGAAAATAAAAATATATTATCATTAACTTAGCTTCGTTATCTCGTTGCTGTGTGGGTAGTGTTTCTAAGTCACTAGGAAACTGGGACGGCGGACTAGTTATGTAGGCAGTAGGTCGATCCACGTAAAACTTGTATAATCAGCTGGTATTTGTTGTTCCTCTGCTATAGAAGGACCTCCAAAATATTCTTAGATTTAATTATTATCGTTTACCTCCTTCGAAGTATCTCTCCATATCAGGAATGAGTCGAAATCGTGACGTTGTAGCGTTTATTAATATAATCATGCTGATTATTCGAACCTATAACAGTAATTTCTCTAAAGTTAATTTAAGTCTAGTTTTAAGCTCTTTGTAAACAAATGGCAAGCAACTTAGCTCTGTTATTCATGATCAAGTATCCAAGCGTTCACGATGCTCAATTCATGAACTAGTTAATTTTTACTTGTATTTGTCACAGGATAATTGTAAAATGCGTAAGATTATAAAATATCGGGAGAGATTGTAAACTCTCTGAAAATCGTCAACTTAACAATTGGAATACTTTTTTACGCGTCTATTAGAATTTTGAAATTGTATTAATTAAAGTTTCGTAACTTGCTATTCTACAATTTCACGGTATGACTTCGAGAGATTATAAACTGTCAAATTTTCATGCGTAAAAAAGTGATCCAAATGTTCAGTTGACAATTCATCGAGAGTTTTCACTCTCTCAAGATATTTTATAATCTTACGAAGTTTGCCATTTCCCGGTGACATAATATGTATATTTTAAATAACTAAAAATCTTTAAACTATCCACATACTGTCAGAATTCCGTTCGCATGGTGTACACTCGTTATTTTAAACACGGAATCTTATGTATATTAGCCTACAAAACTGCTTTATATTTTATAAGTATCACTGTTAGCTATGTGAATAAAAAATGCTTAGAAATTACGAAGTGTGCTTACGGCACTTACCCTTAATGTATAAATCCTTACCACTTTGTGTATAAACGCGTAGTATTCACCTTTTTTTTTTTTTTTTTTCTGGATGGGAAATCATCAAATGACCCCTCCCGCCCTGGGTGGAGCGGTAGGGAGTGTCAGACTTTTACTGACTAAAACCCACCCGTGATCCTTCTTGTGCCCTATGCGTTCCAGGGCCGCGGTAACTCTTTCGAATAAATTCCGCAACCCTAGCAGGCACCGACCCTATGGGGCCCCGTCCTCGGTGCTGACGGCTCCTTGTGACGCGCGTGGAACACAACGCGTCGTCGACTCAACCTGGTATCGGACGGCGAGCCACCCACGCTCACCGTCCCCAGGCATCAGCCACTGCGCGATAGCACAGCGGCCGACTTGTCTCTGGAGGGGGCCGAAATGGGACCATTACTGGCACTCCATCTCAGCACCCTCCCGAGTGTTGGGAGCCGCAGCACCCGCAGCAGAAGCGGCAACGGCGGCGACAAAAGCCGCGGCGGCGGCAGAGGCGGCGGTGGCGGCGGACCTCTTGCCCCTGGTCGGGGCGGATGGCGCGCAGGCCCTTCCCCCAGCCCAGTGCTCGGCCGGCTTGCCAGCAGCCGCACATGCACTGCAGTGCGGCGTGGCCTCGCACGAGCCGGCCTTATGACCGGGCTGACCACAGCGGAAACAGAGTCCGCTGCGGTCGACCTCCGAGGGGCACATAGCTCCCGTGTGGTTACCCACATGGCAGCGGTAGCACCTCAGAGGTCTGGGTTCCAGCAGTTTTACCCGCGCAGACACCCATCCCACCAAGAGCCTTCGGCCCTCCGACACAGTTCTGGCCGCCGTCACGGGGCAGCTCACCACAAGGGTTTGCATGCCCGTGTTGTCAGGCCGGAGGGTGCCCGCCTTGACGAGCTCGGCAGAGCACCCCCCAGTCCTGGCGACGGCGGCCACAACTTCCTCCTCCGTCACGGAGTCATCCAGGCCCACTATGCGCATGTCGATGCGCTTAGTCGGCCTGGACACCCGGACCTCGTCCGCGGGCAAAACCGCCCTCAGCCTTTCAGCCAGGGCGTCCGCGAACGGGCCACTCTCCGCTCCGGCGAGCTCGAGCTTCCGGGCACCGGTCAAGGTCCTCCTGACCCCGATGCCCCCGCTGATGCCCAGCTCTTGGAGGCTCACCACCTCCTTCGCCCGCTTCAGTACGGCGAGATACGTCACGCCCCTCTGTTCCGCTTCCGGCTGCAGTGTGAGAACTACAGCCGCGGATTTCGGGGAGCGAAGCCTCGCCGCAATGGCGTTGGCTTTCCGCCGCTGCCTTCTCGCCTTGTTTTTGGCCGCTTTCGCGGCCCGCCGTTTCTGGCCAGCAACCTGCCACTCGGCCTCGGCCGCAGGAGGGTCCGAGGTTGGGGGTGGGGGCGGCCGCGGCGCCACTGGTGCAGCAGCCTTAGCCGCTCCCCCTCCAGCCTTCCTCCTTCCCCTCTTTGCCGGGGCCGTCTTGGTAGTCGCCGGCGTCGCAGGCGCCGGCGTCACAGGCGCTGGCGCGGCTCCCGCCTTGGCCTTCGCCCGGCCGGACGTTCCCGGGCCAGCAGCCACCGCGGCTGCGTACGAAGCCGCCTTCTGCTGTCCCGGGGGCCTCTGTGCCGCCGCCAACGGGGGACGCCGGATCATGTCCTCCAAGACGGACACCTGCCTCCGGAAGGGAGCCAGCTCCTGCCGCACCAGGCTCCGCACCTGGCTCAGCACTTGGCTCCCCTCCAGCGCCGCCGGACTCGGCCCCCCCTGCGGCTCCTCCGAGGCCGCTCTGGCCATGCCAGCCAGGTCCCTCCGGAGCGACTCATTCTCCGCGATGAGTCGCTCCGTTACGGCCGCGAGGCGGGCGACCTCCGCCCGCAACTCTGTCGCCTCTCCGGACCCGCCGACGTTGGCCGCCGCCGCCGCCATTATGGAGGCTTTGGCCGCGCTAATGGCCTCCCGCTTGGAGGACTGCTTCCTTTTGAAGGCCACAGCGCGGATCGCGGCCTCCACGACCTCCTCCAGCTTGGCCCTCTTCTGCTCAACCGTGGGACGCACCTCTCCCGGGGGCTCCGAGTCGTCGGAGTCGAGAGTAGGCGGAAGAGTAGAGGGAGCCCTACGACCGCTCCCTCCAGGGCGACGCCCCTCCTCCACCAGCCTCCCGGCCCGACTCTCCACCTCCCGGGTAGAGGGAGCCAGCCCCCTCCCTGCCTCACAGCCCCTGCCCCGCCTAGCGGTGGGGATTTTGCGGGCGGAGGCAAATTCGCCCTCGGAGGACGACCCCCCGGTATCCTCCCGTCTGGGCCGCTTGCGGAAGAACTTGCCGTTCTCCGCAGCAGCCCCCTCTCTTCCGGATCCAGAGCCCGCCGAGCTGACCGTTACTAGGTCTGGCGCGGAGCCGGAATCCGACTCCGCACCACCCCGGCGCTCAGGCGAACCCTCCTCTACAAACTCGTGCGCCAACAGCTCCTTAAAGGAGTCAGATCCGGATGACGACGATGACTCGGAGCCTCCTCGGCTCTTGTTGCCACTGGCAAGCGGAAGACGTTTGGTGCCCACCCCAGAGTACGGAGGGCAGCCCGCCGAAGCGGGGTGGGATTCCCCGACCGCTGAGCAGTCGGGACCCACCTGGGGACTCATTTTGCAAGCGTCTTTTTTCATTTTTGTTCCTTTTAAGGGTGTGGTCCCTTTTCGCTCCGCCCCTTCTCAGGGCCCTCTCTCCCAACCTCACCTCTCCACCTGCTCGCTGCTCTCAAAGTCACGTCTGATGATCAGACGCGTACCAGAGAGCAGCGAGCAAGCGTGTGTGTGTCTCTCTTGGTCTGATCCCTCACTTGCGACCTTCCGGCATGAGTGGCTCTACCGGGAAAGCTCGCAAGATCATTGGGACGCTCAAGCCCCACCACGACGACAACGTGGAGACACATTCGGTGGGGGTAGTATTCACCTTTTTTTTTTTTTTTTTTTTTTTTTTTTTTTTTTTTTTTCTGGATGGGAAATCATCAAATGACTTCTCCCGCTCTGGGCGGAGCGGAAGGGAGTGTCAGACTCTTACTGACTAAAACCCACCCGTGATCCTTCTTGTGCCCTTGGCTCGCCGTCCGATAGCAACCAGGCCCGAGTCGACGGCGCGTCGTGTTCCACGCGCGCCTCAAAGAGCCGTCAGCAAAGAAGACGGGGCCCCATAGGGTCAGTGCCTGCTAGGGTTGCGGAATTTGTTCGAAAGAGTCACCGCGGCCCTGGAACGCAAAGGGTAGTATTCACCTACACTTCTATAATGGTAAACAAAAATGTATGGGATTATATTACAAGCTTAGCTAAGAATTTTACACATTTTATATCGTATTCAAAGCCCATCTTGGAGTACATTTCCTTATTACAAACTGGCATTCATTCTTTTAATCATACTCATAATCTGCCTTTAAATGTTCCCACTACTAAGATGAGACGTTTTTCAATTTTAATACTAAAATATTTTTTCAGCATCTGCTGCTATTTCTAAAATTATATATTGGGGCGGCTCCCAGTCAAACCGGATTCAGCTAAAAGCCAGTATTTTACGTAGAGCGGTTGCCTACCAGACCTCCAAAACCCATCAACCGGGTAACACGGTAATTCTGGGCACAACTAGTGTCAGATTTTCTGGTTTCTGAAAATCCGTAAAGACTGCCAGTAAGTAAGTAAGTATTTTATTTGTTTAAACATGGTGTACATGATACATAGCATGCAAGATAATAGTAAAAAAGAAAGTTCTAACATGTTCAGCCGCATATCGAGGCGTACAAATTGGTAGGAAGAGATGGTGCGTAAACCGTGATAAAATTCATCAAAATTACATTATTCATAACAAATTAGGTATATTACATTTCAAAATATTTATTAGATACAATTGATGAAAATGTCAAAATAGTGTATAAGTAAAATAATAAGTCAGTAAAATTATGAACAATTGATGAAAATGTCAAAATAGTCTATAAGTAAATAATAAGCCAGTAAAATTATGAATTTATGTCATTCAAATTTCAAATTAAAATTATTTACAATAACATGCCAATAATACAAAAATCGCCATCTTAAAAACAAAGAAAATTTTCCTCTTTCATAAACTCTGCTATACTGTAATACGCTCTGTCAATTAGTAAACTTTTCAATTTATTTTTAATTTCAGATAAATTCAATGTTTTCCATGATTTGGGCAATTTATTAAAAATGGTTGGAGCCATGCAAAAGATGCTCTTACGCATAAGAGCTGTTTTAGCGCCGTGAACACAGAGTTTGAAATTATCACGTCTATTCCTAGGGAAAGCATCAGACAATCGCTGAAATAAATGAAAATTTGATTTTATGAACATTACTGTTTCCAAGATATATAATGAGGGCAATGTCAATATCTTGCGCTCTATAAAATAAGATTTACAGCTGTCCGTTGTTTGCAGTCTAAACATCGATCTAATGCACCTTTTCTGTGCTCGAAACGCTATTTCATTATCCGTGCTATTCCCCCAAAAGATGACTCCATATCTAAGAATTGATTCGGCTAATCCATAGTAAGCAGTAATTAGCGCATCTGTATTGAGAACCACAGCAAGCTGTTTCAGAGCGTAGGCTGCACTACTCAATTTTTTACTAAGTGCCTCTATTTGAGGTTTCCAATTCAATTTAGAATCTATAATTAGTCCCAGAAATTTAGTTGTGTCGGCTTCATTGATATTTATATGATTAAATTGAATATTAAGATTATAATTTTTTTGTGTACGTTGTCTAAAGTGCATTATGTTAGTCTTTTTTAAATTAATGTTTAAATTATTATCATTTAGCCAATTTATAATAGATATTAGTGAATTATTAATGTCATTTTCATATGTATTTATGTCCTTACAAGCTATTGTCACAGTGCAATCGTCAGCAAAAAGTGTCATCGGGTGTTCAGTTACTTTAGGCAAGTCATTTATATACAAAATGAACAGCGGAGGCCCCAATACACTGCCTTGAGGTACTCCGTATATAACTTCATGTTCCTCTGATCTTGAAGTTTGTTCACGTTTTATTTTTTCATTTATTTTACTGATTTCTGTAACTTGTTTACGGTTATGAAGATACGATTTAATTAATTCTAAAACGTTGCCTCTAATACCATAGGCTTCAAGTTTCTCTGCCAGAGTATTATAGTGGACGCAGTCAAAGGCTTGTGTCATGTCGCAGAATATGGCACAGATTGGTGTTCTCTTATCTACATTTAACATGACATTATATAAAAACTCATAAATAGCCAAATTTATGCTTTTATTTTTTCGAAATCCCTTTTGTTCGTTACTTAGTATATCAAATTTTTCTAAATAGGTATTAATTACAAGATATATATATTTTTCGAACACCTTAGACATAACTGGTAAAAGCGCGATCGGTCTATAATTTATCATTAATTCGTGATTATCTTTCTTATATAGCGGTTTCACTATAGACTTCTTTAATGCATCAGGAAATACACCTGCACTTATGCAAAGATTAATAATGAAACTCAAATGATTACATATTTCAACTGCAACTGCTTTCAATATTTTTGTGGCAATACCATCGTAGCCTACGCTGTTCGTGTTTTTAAGTTTCAGAATAATATTTAATATGTCATAGGGCGTAGATGGAGCCATAAACATAGACTGTGCTCTGCGAAGAATTAATGACGTTGAGTTTGTTCCCGCGTTAGTTGTTGGTTGTATTTTATTTATAAAATAATTATTAAATGTATTGGCAATGTCCTTTGGGTGTGTGATTTCTTTACTTTCAAATTTGATGCAAGAAATTGAGTTTTTTGGGGCATTGTATTTACTCTTATTAATTATTTGCCACGTAGTTTTAGACTTATTATTAGATGTTTGAATATTGTAATTATTTTGAGCTTTCTGAGTTAAATTCATAATTCGTTTGAGTAATTTTGAATATTTTTTGAATTTATCTCTATTAGCTTGACTTGGTTTTAACCTATATTGCCATAGAAGTTTCCGTTTGTTTTTACTACACAACTTTATTCCACGTGATACCCAAGTAGGCTTTTTAGTAGTCTTAATGGTTATAATTTTGTTGGGGAAACATAACCCGTAAAATAATTGGAACGTTTCAATAAAACAGTTGTAGGCTGCATTAGGATCGTCTATCTCGTATACGTCTGAAAAAGATAGACTTCTTAGACAAGTCTTGAATTTTTCTATATTTTCCTTACTGTAGTCTCGTGTACTTTTGCGGTAGTACTTAAGAGCATCCTTTTTTTTAACGGGGCACTTCAACAGTTGTGCTGTGTGATCGGATAGCGCGAACTCCAATACTTCTGATCTACAGCGACGCTTGTTAAAATTATGCGCAAAATTATCTATGCATGTTTGGCTCACAGCCCTAGTAGATTGTCTCAAAGCAAGTTGTAAATTAAAATTTAAAAGAATACACTCAAATTCGGCAGACAGTTTACTTTTTTTCAAGATGTTAATGTTGTAATCACCAGCTAAAATTATATTCTTACATCGTTGTATAGATAAATATTTAAGAAGAGTTTCCAGTTTATCAAAAAACTCATTGATATTATTTGAGTTAGGTACTCTATAAATACACACAATTATAATGTTATAGTCCGTCAATTTTATTGCACAACACTCGAATATACTTTGCGAGGACATATTTGCTACATTGGTTAATCCCTTCCATTGAATACCATGCTTAACAAGTATACATGCACCGCCTCGTTTACTTGTCTGTCTACAATAACAAGCAGCTAAACTATAATTAGGTATGTGTAGCTGATTCTCACAGCCAGCCATCATAAAATGCTCTGAAATACATATTACATCTACATCAATATCTCGTTCTGAAAGTTCATACAAACAGACTGAGAGAGCGTCAGATTTACTAACAAGACCAGCAATGTTCTGATGTAATATACATAAATATTTAGTCAAGAAAAAAAGTATCCGTATTTGTCAAATTATCATTAATGGTTTTGTCAATTGTATCACTTATACTATTATTACATTGTATGTCAATTATTAAACTATTTAAGTCCTTGAATATTATATACATTCCATTGTTATTTATTAAGCCAGTTCGTTTATTATAAATTTTATAGTCAAAGGATAAATTTAAGTTACTGTCTAACAGATATACATGTTCATATGTTAGTGCATCTAGATATAAGAGATTGTTGAAAGTTTCTACTCTACTATTAAATAAATTAGCATAGTATCCATTTTTATACGTCGGTAAACAGATGATCACATTCGTATGTTTTATGTTTTGAATAACTTCTCTTATATGGAATATAATTTCAAAATAATTATTAGTATTTTTGAAGTCTTCATCACCTAGAAAAATTACACAAAAGTCATTCATGTTGAATTTCACAAGTTTTTTGTTTAAATCTTTCAAAATATGTTCGGTTTTCCCGTTACGTATTAAATAGTGACAAAATTCAAATTTGTCTGAAAAGGTATTTTGCGCTATGGATAGTATTTTATTCGTGTTATTCGTACTCAGTATGCTTAGTTTATTCTTGTGGATTAAGCTGGCGGCTGGCAGCTGGCTTTCATCTTTTTCATAAAAATCCTGGATATTTGCAGAAATTGTTTTAGAACATTTATCTTGCTTCGGTTGTTCTACATTTATGGGCTTTTCAAGGATAGTAATATGTTGAACATTATTTTTCTTAGACGGGGTGTGGGGTTCATTCTGTTCTTTATTTTTATTTTTCCGCATTGATGTTGGTGGGGCGGAAGAAGACTCCCCACATCCAACCTTTTTGTATAATTCTATGATTTTATAACTCTTCTCTAATTCCCATTTTAATTTTGTATTTTCTGTGTTAAGATTGTCAATTTCATTATTTGCAATCAGTAATTCCTCCTGTACAGATAATAATTTTTCTTGTAGTTCACGTACTTCTAAATTTTCGCATTGATCAGGCAAACTTTGCATTGTGGAATCAAAGAGTGACGAGTCTGAAATGTTCATGATCGACACATTATTATGAGAGTTCGTTTTCCGTATTTTTCTCATTGTTATATTACTAGTGTCTCCACTTGCCATATTGATAATAAAATAAATAATCAATAATAATATTAAAATAACATGAAGATCAAAACATAAGTATGTCTGAATCGAACTTATGCCTAATCGAATCACACACAATATTTTTGCAAGTGTACTGATTGCCAAAAAGTAAGCTCGTTGGAGGAATCGAACCCGCGGCGCTTTATTCACAAAATCTCATGTAGACTCTGTGATTACTTCGCCAACCAGACGTTTCTTCGGTGATTGAAATAGTGTGTCTATTTAAATGTCTATTAAATTTAAAACATCAAACAGTCGTTATATGACTCATGCTGCAAAAATGTTCACACTGTCAAACTAGATTTGCTGCACGTTTTAGACACAATTTTTTGTTAATTTTTTAAGCAGTTCGCCACTCACTTTTGTTCAGATATTGTTTTAAACTGTATTTTATGTGGATTTGTAGTACCTATAACTTCTGTTTTTAAGCACTAATCACTTCACTTTTAAATCACTTTTCGCTTTCTGGGTAAAGCTGGAGTCCAGATAACGATGGGACAGCTAATTCCAAGCGATATTGACACTTTAACACCACTTTCAACGTTGAATACTCGTTAATACTATTTTTAAATATTTTTATACACGGAGCCAATGTTTACGTGAAGGCAGCGCCATCTCTCTCTCTAGAGATCTCTCGCCAGAGATCTACAAATGATAGCCGGGACCAAAGGCTTAGCGTAGGTACTTTCCTAGGCATATCCATGCACAGACCAACCTTGGCAAGCGTTAAATGATAAATGATTTTTATAAGTAGGTTGTAAAAAACACTTTTACACGTCAATCTTTTTTGGCCGTTATAAAAACTAGATGAGGCCGGTGTTTCCTAGCCGACTACCCTGAGAAGAAACATCGAAACAAACTCAGAGGTCAAGGTCTCTTTTGAAGTCCATACAAATGGTACCGGTCAAATCATATGAGAGCCATGTAGGGTAACCACGTTGCTCAAGCTTCCGTATGGCTGATATTATTTAACTTATTTAACTAAAGTATTATTTAAAAATAAAAAAAGTTTATGTTTGGAATATGACAAAACAAATGTGACACAAAACAAAGCTATTGCATTTACAATTTACAAACTATAAAGAGTATTCTAGAACACGTTTCAAATAACGAACATTCACGTTCCAAATTATCTCGTTTTCTAAGACCCTGACAGACAGACTGCCATTTCAAGTCATTAGCGTTTCTGGCACTTTTCCTTTAAAAATAGAACAAGTTCTGCCAAATTCTTTACGTACCCGTCTGGTAAGGTAGTTACAAAGGATCGTTTTGTTCAACGCAAGGAGTACTTCAAGTAAAATGTTTGACTAATTTCATGTATAAAATAAACTTTGTAATGTTTTTTTACTTACTGATTTGGTTCGCTTTTGAAAGATCAAAGGTAAGTTGAAGTGGGCACATCTGATGGATTCTCAAAAATGGGTTAGTTAAATAATTCTTGTTGAGTGTTGCTGATAATATCTTTAGGTATAGACATCTTACTTTATATGTCTGGATAGAAGCGGGATAAACCAGTTTAGTTACCTAAAACATCTTCTCTATCGACTTTTTTTTCAAGGAAAAGTGCGTATATTTTTAGTAGTTTTCTGAAAAATTGTTTATGAAAGAATTGGAGATCTAATTATTTATAGGCTAATTATGAAGATGTTGTACCTATAAGTTTTTGTATTTTAAGTGGGAGGATATCTGATGGGTTATATGATGGTTTTATGTTCTAGATATTTCGTTGTTAATTTTAACAACAGTAAGTAACCTTGCATTGGAAGAGTATATGTAGGTACTAGCAGCGCCCCGCGATTTCACCCGCATAAGTTTCGATCCCGTAGGAATATCGGGGTAAAAATTATCCTATTGTTAATCCTGATTATAAACCACCTGTATACCATTTCATCCAAATCCATTCAGTAGTTTTTGCGTGAAAGAGTAACAAACATCCATCCAAACTTACAAACTTTCGCGTTTATAATATTACTAGCTGTCCGCACAACTTCGTTTGTGTCACATTTTTCATGACTGCTCCGCTCCTATTGGTATTAGCGTGATGATATATAGCCTATAGCCTTCCTCGATAAATGGGCTATCTAACACTGAAAGATTTTTTCAAATCGGACCAGTAGTTCCTGAGATTAGCGCGTTCAAACAAACAAACTCTTCAGCTTTATAATATTTTAGTATAGATTAGGATTATAGCCGGTGCTTGATTTGGATACTGGTAGCCGGGTTCAAAAAAATCTCTATAGAGTATTTGGGTCTGAATCTGCTGATTGGTGTAGAGTTTGAGCATGATTGGGGCTTTCATAAATGTTTTCCAACATATAAATTTTCACCATTTTGATTTAATAATGATAGCATGTACGTTTGTTTCAGAGTAATAAACTATTTTTCATTCTTCTTTCCTTTCACTATGAACAAAGACATATACACGTTTTTATGGCTCCGTAGTAAAACAAGAATCACTTATCACTTGTCCGCTGTTTTACTCAGAGAGAATTAAATATTGATTTCTATGAAGATGTAATTTGGTATGGTTATAGATATTAATCGGTACGTGTTGCGCGGATCCCAAGTAACATGGGATAAGGGCAGGAAGATGATGATACATATTAATCGGCTGACGAGAGTTTGTCCAGGGGGGGGCGTGCGTTTTGGGGTACTGTTTTTATATAAAATTTGATTTTCAAAAAGTGCTGGCTCTCTAGTCTAGTTGGAACACATGACTTCTGATTTGATTTGAATTTTTTAGGTCATTTGCGGTCATTTTAAAAGTCTTGGGGATCGCGATAAGGAAAAAGGGCTCAAAATCCAATTCCAAGTTATCAACGGTGACTCACATTTCTTGAAATGATATGATTTTTTACTGTTATGGGGGAGCTACGGAACCCTATACTGCGCGCGGCCCGATGCCCATGCCGGTTTTCAAGGCAAATTCTGTAGCTATTCACAGTTTTTCAGCATGCAATATGTCAGGTGGGAGCCAACCTGAAAACAGAACTCATAAATTCATGTTAGTTTTCCATAGAATTTATAACCCATCCAAAAATGGCGTGCCATCAAGCTGAAACCATTACTTAATGAAAAGAGCACGAATTATTCAATGTAATTCATTTTTATCTAGTTTGTAACAGGACGGGAAGATATAAATTAAACGCAAATAAAAGTTAGGAACTATCAGACAGAAATGCTAATGTAGTAAGTGAAATACCCACTAGCTGCTGCCCGCGACTTCGTCCCCGTGGAATCCCCGATTTTAAAACATTCTTTATCGCTGCTCCGCTCCTATTAGCTTAAGCGTGATGATATATAGCCTAAAGCCTTCCTCGATAAATGGTCTATTCAACCCAAAAAGAATTTTTCAATTCGAACCAGTAGTTCCTGAGATTAGCGCGTTCAAACAAACAAACAAACAAGAAAACAAACTCTTCAGCTTTATAATATTAAGTATAGATGTTAATCCTGATTAACATACAGGATTAAATTATATGAATTTTTACTGTTATGGGGGAGCTACGGAAATCTATATTGCGCGCGGCCCGATGCACACTTGGCCGGTTTTTTAGGCATATTCTGTAGTTATCTACAGTTTTTCAGCTCATTATGTCAGCTGATTGTCAACCTGAAAACAGAACTCATAAATTCATGTTAGTTTTCCATAGAATTTATAACCCATCCAAAAATGGCGTGACATCAAGCTGAAACCATTACCTAATGAAAAGAGCACGAATTATTCAATGTAGTTCATTTTTATATAGTTTGTGACAGGACGGGAAGATATAAATTAAACGCAAATAAAAGTTAGGAACTATCAGACAGAAATGCTAATGCAGTAAGTGAATTTATTACCCATTAGCTTCTGCCAGCGACTTCGTCCGCGTGGAATAGTTACTTTACCCCCGATTTTGAAACTCTCAGTCCGATCGGTTTAAAATTGACAAAGTTTCATACAAACGTTCATCCCTTATTTTATCCCCTTGGGGGTAGAATTAATCAAAATCCTTTCTTAGCGGATGCCTACGTCATAACATCTACCTGCATGCCAAACATTTCCGTAATACATGATTTCTATGTAACTTTAACCATTAAGGCTACACACGCGACGGAAGCTTAAAAAATGGAGTAACTTCTCCCGTTTTCCCAACATTTCCGTTCACTGCTCTGCTCCTATTGATTGTAGCGTGATGAAAAGTATACTATAACCTGCCCAGGAGTATGAAGAATAATTGCACCAAGTTTCGTTAAAATCGGTCGAGTAGTTTTTGTTTCTATAAAGAACATACAGACAGACAGACAGACAGACAGACAGACAGACAGACAAAAATTTTACTGATTGCATTTTTGGCACCAGTATCGATCACTAATCACCCCTTGATAGTTATTTTGAAAATATATTCACTGTACAGAATTGACTTCTCTACAGATTTATTATAAGTATAGATTATGAATCGAGTTATCATAATTGATATAAAAAAGTTAACCTTAAATTAGTTAAAAAATGGATGATCAATAATGTATAATCATTACATAGAATAAAACAAAGTCACTTCCCGCTGTCTGTCTCTATGTATGCTTAAATCTTAAAAACTACGCAACGGATTTTGATACGGTATTTTTAAATAGATGGAGTGATTCAAGAGGAAGGTTTATATGAATAAAACATGCATAATATAGTAGAAATTCAGTATCAGCATAGCACCCGTGCGAAGCCAGGGCGGATCGGTAGTAATATTATAAAGAGGATAGATTTTTTTGTTTGTAGCCTATAAGCTCCAAAACTGCTGGACCGATTTTAATCATTTTTTTACCAATGGAAAGATCAATTATCAGCAAATAACATAGGCTTTATTTTAGCCACATATTCCTACAGGACCGGGAACTAGGCGGGTGAAACCGCGGGGCACTACAAGTAATGTATAAAAGACTGTTTGTCTTGTTAAACTGCATCATTTGTGAAATTAAAGGCTATTTATTCGTGTGGAAAATGGCTTTACAAAAGAAAACAAAAAGCAAATAATCAACGAAATTTTGTTTTTCTAAAGTTCTGCAACAAACAAAGCTCTCAAACCTGTAATTAAATACGTGTACAAACAAAAGAAATCTAAACAAAAAGGACAACACTCAGCCACATATTTGTTGCCACGATCAAATTTCAGTTGCTCACACAATGCACTAGACGTATCCCGCTGTATTGTGTGGGTATCAACAACAGACTCGGTGAGATCAGCTCACGACAAAGGAGGTAACTCGATACAGAAGGTACAACACCCCTGCAATGTGCTCACTGCAGAGATTACTCCGCGAATGATCTATACGTCTGGCTTGATGTATCTTTATGATGTTGTTTCATTATAGAGAAGTGCGTATGATTGTGGATAGCGTAAGTAGGGGCTGACGGTATAAACGATAGATGTAATGAATATAATGTTTTTGCTATTAATAATCTATACATATTAATAAAATTGGAGCGTCTCTTTGTAATATTGAAATAACCGCTTTTTACTACATGCATATATTAATATATACGGTACATACCTGCACCTATAATATTTTTTACAATTTTTGCCTGTCTGTTTGTACTGGCTAATCTCTGAAATTGCTGGACCGATTTTGACGGGATTTTTATTGGCAGTAGATGATTTAATAAGGAGTAACTTAGGCTACTTTTATTTTAGAAAAATAAAGTAATGTTGAATGTCCAAGTACAGCTGTCCAGCAATATCACAAAAATGGGGGATTAGTAACTATTTCACGCGGTCGAAGTCGCGGGCAGAAGCTAGTCTCAAATAAACATAATTGATCTCCAAATAATTATTGCAATTAAGTTAATAAATAACAACGAGAAAAATGATGACAAAATGATATGTTAAAAAAATATAAGAATAATATGTACCTATTATTAATTTGATTTCGATGATTAATCTTATACTTTTTGCCGTGCCCTACAGGGTCCATAAATGTACTTAGCTTTAAGCCCATTGTAAGATCTTCAGACATTACGGAATGCAAATAAAGATATGAATATGAATTTGAAAATGATGATTTGGCTAGAAAGGAGGAAGTTTGGAGAAATATGTAGAAGAACAAGATATGTTGCATCAAACCTAAATAATTTGAGGTAATGAAAAAAAGAGGGTGAAAATGTATGTTCTTTCTTTTCCAATTCTTTCAGTAGACCTTATCCAATGCTGATATGAGTAATTTTGGCATAACTAGAGAGGGAGATTGTCTATGTCTTACCCGATTCTAATCAGCACGTCTTACCTAGTAAAATGATGGCCTATTCTGTTATATCTATAGTAATATTATAAAGCTGAAGAGTTTGTTTGTTTGGTTGTTTGTTTGTTTGTTTGTTTGTTTGTTTGTTTGTTTGAACGCGCTAATCTCAGGAACTACTGGTTCGAATTGAAAAAATCTTTTTGGGTTGAATAGACCATTTATCGAGTAAGGCTTTAGGCTATATATCATCACGCTTAAGCCAATAGGAGCGGAGCAGCGATAAAGAATGTTTTAAAATCGGGGATTCCACGGGGACGGAGTCGCGGGCAGCAGCTAGTATGTGATATGTCTGTAAATATTCAACAAAATCCGATTAGTGGTTTTTGCGTAAAAGGTACACACATCCATACATTCTCACAACTTCACAATAAGGATTAGAAGAAATAGGAATTAATTGGGGTTACTAGGATTTTCCGCGCTGAGCGAGTGACTTCTATGGGATACAAAAGAAACCTTATTTTTTGGGGATGATGGTTCTCAGTTATGATGTATCTTTCAATCAAGATTTCTTTTTTGTAATCTGATCAGTACTTGTAGAGATTTCCTCATACATACATAAAAACAATGTTTTCTTGTTTAAAAGTGACGCCATACTAAAAATATTTATTTATTTACATTTATGTGTATACCAAATTTCATCTAAATCGATCCTGTGCATTCGGAGAAACTTGGCTGTGGCAGAGAGACATACAGACACACGTGTGATCCTATATGGGTTCCGATGTTTCACACGACATCCAAATCCTTTTTATAGTTTTAATTTCTAGTACAGTTGAATCCGCTTATAATGACATCGAAGGGAAGTGAAAAGTACATCATACTATAAGCGGACGTCATAAAAAGCGTAATCTTAGGAACCAAGCTAATTCCCATCTTTGTTAGGTATTTTTTGTAATAAGGAGATAAACAAAAAATTGTATATCGATAGTCGTAGATCAATCAAAACAAAGTGAGGAACAAATTCGGTATCACGTCCCCAATTATGTTTGGTTATAGTAATGACCAAACATATTTTCTGAAAAATAGGTCATAATAAGCGATATGTCAATAAACGAAGTCATTATATCCGCACTTTTTTAAAGAATTTAATATGAAAACCAAAATGAGCTCTGTTTTACTTCATATTGAGCGGTTGGTCAATATAAGCGGCGTCATAATAAACGGATTTCACTGTAATTACACTTCCACTTTTCGTATTGAAGTTGGGTCTGATAGAAATTATACAACACTAGCTGCTGCCCGCGACTTCATCCCCGTGGAATCCCCGATTTTAAAACATTCTTTATCGCTGCTCCGCTCCTATTGGCTTAAGCGTGATGATATATAGCCTAAAACCTTCCTCGATAAATGGTCTATTCAACCCAAAAAGAATTTTTCAATTCGAACCAGTAGTTCCTGAGATTAGCGCGTTCAAACAAACAAACAAACAAACAAACTCTTCAACTTTATAATATTATAGTATAGATAGGACTGATTCGCAAATAAAATACAAAGCTTATTCCTTATAAGACTTATCTGCACTGTGACGTAGATATCCCATTATCTGAGCAATTCACTATATAGTCAATTGCTGAGATAATGGGCCTAACAACTTCAAGTTCCAGGTTGAGTGAAGCGTGTATAGTCATAGTGATGTCTCCCGTTATTAAATACTAGCTGCCGCCCGCAGCTTCGCCCGTGTGAATGTCGAAAATTATCCCAAGGGAAAATTTATTGGCGGGATAAAAATTCTGTGTATCATATGTGTTATTGCAGTCTATAATCTACATCTGTGCCAAATTTCATCAAGATCTTTTCAGTATTTTTTGTGTGAAAGAGTAACAAACATCCATACATACAAATTTTCGCGTTTATAATATTAGTATATAATAAGGATTTTACGAGCATAATTGGCAAGAAGCCGGAGTAAAATAAAACTACAAAAAAAATCTACCTTCCCCATCGGTCTCTTGCTTTGCCTTGCGTAAATGTCCAAAATTATCCTAAAAGAAAATATATAGGTACCGCCGGGATGAAAAGTATCCGTTGTCATATTCCAGAATATGGTCTACCCGTATATCAAGTTTATACAAATCCGTTCAGTCGTTTAAACGTGATGAGGCAACAACAAACAAAAAAACGGCCACACGTTTTGTATTAGTAGTAAGTAAGCAAGTATAATGAGTCAGTATGGATGGATAACTTGAAATTTTCCTTCCACAAATTCCACCGTAGGTACTCCTCAATCTGATCGATCTCAGTATTTATTTACAAGTGATCATCGACCAAGCACTTACCAGGAATACATAACTAAAGGCTGATAGTTTGCTAAACCCTCAAGAGAGTACTCCCGTAAATATATACACGAGTATTATTCATCCTGTATTTTAACGCCGGCGTACCAACATCGATGAGACTCTGGGGTACAACATTTTCTTCAAGAAAAATAAATGCGGAACTTCCTTGTTAGAGAAAATTGTGTTTGATGCGTAAAATGTTATTCTGCATAGTGAGCGGTTCTATATATAGGAATGGATTAGATGAAATTGCATAGCAGAGGAAAACGAGACGCTTTAGATTTTTGTCATTAGTTGATAGAATAGGGTATTTTTACTGAAAAAATCTAATTACTCCGTCAGATACATTTCCAAAAAATATTGGATAAGTATTTTTAGTTTTTCACGTAGAAAAAAAAATGAAGACGTGCGTCAAAAACTCGTGTGACGTCATTACGTGCTATAATTTTTACTAGCCTTGTGATGTCACCAGCCCCCACTCTAGAACTTTGATGCGCGTTATCTTTTTGTTATGATTTGAATTGTAAAAAAATACGTGCCCAATTTTTTTTTTTTAATTCAACGGATGGACTGGACACCCAGTTGTAGCGGCATCAATTCCACTACAAGAAAAACTAACGTACGTAACGTAACGTAATTTGTACGGCAACAAGTTAGCAGGCAGCTTAACAAACAATTACTATCAGAATTTTCCGTGTAATTCGAATATGTACAACTATGCGGCAATTACCCACCAGACGCAACGTCTGGTCAGAGGATCCTCCCATTTCTATGTACTGTAGCAATAAAGACTGAAGTAAATACGTCCATTCTAATATTTCCCGCAGTGAAGTCTGCTCTTCACGAAGATTGGCTGCCGTAGCCGAAGTTCTTTGTGGAAAAACCTATCAGAAAGACCGTCTTATGAAATGAGGAGATAACATAACAACATAATCAGCCTTTCAATTTTCCCACTGCTGGGACACAGGCCTCCTCTTTAGAAGAGGGAATGGGCCGTAATCCACCACGCGGGCCCAGTGCGGGTTGGTGAATGTCACGTGTCTTCGAATTTTTGGTTCTAGGACATGCCGGTTTCCTCACGATGTTTTCCTTCACCGTTTTGAGAGCAGTGGTGATGAAGTTAATTACACAAAGTATTGCGACTGGCTGGGTTTGAACCCGCGACCTACAATTCGTAAGTCGGGGCCGTTACCACTCGGCCACCACTGCTCTCAGGAGGAGATAACGATCAGCATCAACGTCTCAATTCAATTTTTCTAAACATTCTATTGTTCTAATAAGTCTTAGAATAACGTTTTCCAGTCAATTAGGTATCATGTTAAATTTTTGAGCTGCAAGGATGACCCATAGTTGGCACTTTACGGTTAAGTTACTAATATTGCAACAACAATAGCTCTAAAATAACAGAAAACATCACATGTATAATCATCATCATCTTCCTGCCCTTATCCTATGTTACTTGGGGTCGGGGCGACATACTTTTTTCTTCCATTCTGTCCTGTCAGCCGTCACGGTATCACTAACTCCCTTTTCTTTCATATCACTCCTCACACAATCCATCCATCGTTTCTTTGGCCTACGTCTCACTTTCCATCCATGTATATAATTAATAAAAAAAAAAACTAAAAAAACATTGACAGTCCCACATGGAAACTTGCCAGGAGATAAGACGAGATATAAATAAACACCAGCCTAGTGTTCAAGAAGCAATTCCACCTCCTCGAACCACAACTTCTGAACTCTCGTACCGAACAATTTAAAAGAATTTTAGTAAGCTACTGAAACAATTAAATGCACACTTTTGTGTTGTCCTGTATTATTCATTGCGGTCGGTCCAGAATTGTGTTTGTAACGCTAAACGGACCATTGTTGGCCATTATGTACACCTGTTCACACAGTGGTGCACGATTATATACCCTTTATGTGGTGTTAAGAGGAATTTAAGTTGGTACAATAGTGTGGAAGTTTGGTTCAGTAGATTTTTCTATGATTACTTCTTTTATTCAATTTGGAACACTGTTTCATTCAGTCTATTAGAACTAAATTTTAATGCAATGTAAAGTCCAAATCGCGACTTCATTATCATTATTCATGGACTTCAAAAGAGACCTTGACCTCTGAGTTTGTTTCGGTGTTTCTTCTCAGGGTAGTCAGCCCTCACGACGGGGGAGGCGATTTCCCGGGGTGGGGTGGTCGTGGCGGTTTCCTTGACATCGCCAACGCCTTTAATTCCCTGCCCTGGAGTTGCATCAGGGAGGCACTCCGGTATCACCGGGTGCCAACCTACCTCCGTCGCGTGGTTGAGGACTACCTGACGGACAGAGCCGTCATCTACCCCGGTCACCGGGGAGAGTGGAACCGGCGAGAGATGTCGTGCGGTGTTCCACAGGGTTCGGTTCTGGGGCCGCCCCTGTGGAACATCGGCTACGACTGGGTGCTGCGCGCCGACCTCCCTCGCGGCGTCAGCGTAGTCTGCTACGCTGACGACACGCTGGTTCTGGCGCAAGGGGGGTCGCACCAGGCGGCGGCTGAGTTGATGACACGCGGGGTTGCGGTAGTCGTTGACAGAATCCGGCAACTGGGTCTCGAGGTGGCCCTGCACAAGTCCGAGGCCATGTGCTTTCATGGCTCTCGGAACCGGCCACCACCGGGACCCCAGGTAACGGTAGGAGGGGTTCACATCGGCGTCGGGTCAACGATGAGGTACCTGGGCCTCGTCCTCGATAGCCGGTGGAACTTCGCGGAGCATTTCCGACGTTTGGCCCCCAAACTGGGGCGGGCCGGGGCTGCCTTCAAGCGGCTCTTGCCCAATCTAGGGGGTCCAAACGCCTCCTGCCGGAGGCTGTACGCGGGGATCGTGCGGTCCATGGCCCTTTACGGGGCCCCAGCGTGGGCGCTGTCGCTAAGGCGACTGCCAGCGCGCCACCTGATCTTGGCCCAGAGGGTCATGGCCATTCGGCTAGTCCGTGGATACCGCACGGTCTCTGGCGAGGCGGCGAATCTCCTTGCCGGATTGCTGCCGTGGGATCTGGAGGCGAGAGCCCTCGCGCACGTCTACGCGTTGCGCGTGGAGGCGCTAAGCCGGGGTGAAACTCTGCTGCCGCGGCAAATTGCTGCGCAGCGGACGGAACTCCGGCGGGATCTCACGGAGGTTTGGAGACAGCGACTATCGCAACCCAGTGCTGGGCACGCCACTATTGCGGCGATAAGTCCCCTCTTTGAGGCGTGGCTGGAGAGACGTCACGGCGTCCTCACCTTCCGCCTGACGTAGGTGCTTACCGGACACGGCTGTTTCGGGAGGTACCTGTGTTGGATCCAGCGGGAGGACACGTCCGGGTGTCATCACTGTGTGGATCGCCCGGAGGACACGGTGGAGCATACGGTGGAGGTCTGCCCTGCTTGGGCGGAGCACCGCCGTGTCCTCGTCGAGGCGATTGGCGGCGGCAACCTCTCGCGTCCGGCCCTGGTTCAAGCCATGGTCCGGAGCGAGGAGGCATGGGAAGCGGTCGCCTCCTTCTGCGAAGCAGTAATGCTAGCAAAGGAGGAGGCGGAACGCGTGCGTGAGAGGGAAACCTCACGCCCCAGCCGCCGCAACAGAAGAAGACGCCCCGGGCGTCGGGAAACGCAGGGCGATTCCCGGCCACCGTAGGCGCGGGCCTGCGGATGGCGAGCTATGGGTGGCTCGCCGTCCGATAGCAACCAGGCCCGAGTCGACGGCGCGTCATGTTCCACGCGCGCCTCAAAGAGCCGTCAGCAACGTAGACGGGGCCCCATAGGGTCAGTGCCTGCTAGGGTTGCGGATTTTGTTCGAAAGAGTCACCGCAGCCCTGGAACGCAAAGGGCACAAGAAGGATCACGGGTGGGTTTTAGTCAGTAAGAGTCTGACACTCCCTTCCGCTCGGCCCAGAGCGGGAGAAGTCATTTGATGATTTCCCATCCAGGAAAAAAAAAAAAAAAAAAGGGTAGTCTAAATTTGAATGTTTTCTAAATTTTTAGACCTATGTATACTGCTTATTTGTGTAAAGTTTCATTAAAATCTGTTCAGTCATTTCGAAAAAAAAAAACGACTTGGAAATTTGTATGAAATACCTTACGGCGTATACGCTCTTAAGGTGAGAGCTCATACCATTCGTTTGTTACTTACACTTGAAAAAACCAGCTGCAGAGAGTTTTTCATAGTCATTTTCCTTCCCTCCTTTACCTTTTATTTTACTTTTAAGTTATTTAAAGTAAATTTCAAAATGATTCGTATATTTCGGTACTGACGTAAATATTCAAATTGAATTTAATTTGAGCAGAGCTGACCACATGCGAGCGGACGCCACGAAACCAAAGGATTCTGTCTACATTTGGAAACGACTGAGACCTTACTTGATCCTAATTTGTTTCACTTTGCCAAAGTACTGGTCTCAGCTTCTACCATTTTAGGCTTGACGTGTTGAGGACTTAACGTTATAAAGGACTAACTTTTTACCGTGACTGCTACTGTAGCCGTTCGTTGTAAAATGACCTTAGGAATGAAAATGACACAGCTAAAAAAAAAAATCAATTTGTGTGAAATGAGCAAAAAAATTTCGAAGACATGTGACATTCACCAACCCGCACTGGGATTACGTGTGGTGGATTTCGGCCCATTCCCTCTCCTAGAGAGGAGGCCTGTGCCCCAGCAGTGGTAACATTAAAAGGCTGATTATGCTTATGCTTTTGAGCAAAAAAAGTATTATTGATTTTTAAAATATGTGTATCTTTCTCATGGGGCTGAAATATCCTTGATAAAAGTCCCTAAATAAAAACAGATTTTAAAAAAATGTATCTCTCCCATGCCCCTTTTTTCTATTAAAACCTTGGGCTCTGCTTCACCACGGGGTTTTTGAATAGGCTTTTTATGGTCAGTTTATGGCAAAGTCAGAAAATACAGAAATATTTAGTTAGGTCACTGACATTCTAAGGGTGCGCTAACTAAATGGAAAATAAAACACGCGTGCCATATCAAAGAGTGAACTAAAAATTTAAAAACAAGAAGATGATTTTATTGTTGAATGAACACAAACGAGGAAAACTGAAATTTATTTTTTTCATTTTGGTCGAGGACGATTCCTTTCAATAGCTACGAGTTCCCCGACATCACTAAAAAAAAAATCACTATCGGAAAAATACTATAGGAAAAAATCACTATCTGGTTTTTAATATTTTAATGGTTTTTTTCATTTTTTTTTACACAGAATACGTAATCTAAATTTCATGTAAACAAAATATTTTCATTGTTATATGTGAACTATTGCTCCCGCTTTTTATTTTAAAATCCCGATGTAAAAAGAGAGGTGTTATAGTTTGACGTAGATGTCTGTCTGTCTGTCTGTCTGTGTGTGTATCTGTCTGTGGCATCGTAGCTCTCAATAAACAGATGGACCGATTTTGATGCGGATTTTTTATTAGAAAGCCAGTTTCCTTGCGGTGGCACTTAGCTATGTATGTTTGGTTCGCAGTGTAAGAGTATCAGTTCTTTTTCGAAATGATGTAAGGCATTTTTGTCGTGTTGGCGTATGATTACTTGATTAAGTGCTTCACGCGTGCCAGTATAGTGGTTAAATGACAATCACTTGATAATTTTGACTTGGTGCTGTAACTGG
Organism: Hecatera dysodea; assembly: GCA_905332915.2. Classification (NCBI taxonomy): domain Eukaryota; kingdom Metazoa; phylum Arthropoda; class Insecta; order Lepidoptera; family Noctuidae; genus Hecatera; species Hecatera dysodea. The sequence continues at coordinate 3,294,330 of HG995298.1, read as the reverse complement.
GATGGTTTCAAGAAAACCCGACTCTTCGAAAACTCACGGCAGACATATGGTATTTTTGGGTTCAATAGATTAGTTTCAATGGTAACTTGTAGGTTATGATCTTGAAATACGATCTCGTTGACCTGGTACTGCAACCTAGATGGTCTTCAGAGAAACCAACTCCTCGAAAACTTACAGGAGACATGTCGTGTTTGGATTCAATATATTAGTTTTAGTAAGTAAATTTCTTGCAGATTATGATCTTGCAACACGGCCACGTTGACCGGTTGCTGCAACCAGGATGATGGTTTCCAGAGAACTGCATTCTACATTACAACTACAAAGTCATACTATAAACCAATACAGACAAACAAATATTTAAAAAACACTGTCTTGACGACTGTTTTGTTACTATTAGCTGTATTCACAACGAAAGACACAGAGACAGTAGAAACGTAAGCCCGAAGGCATGGGCATTAATTAAATGGGAATTTTAGCCAGTGACAGGTATATAATATACCTTTGACTGTTACCGCCTTCACCACTGGGATATCATCGTTATTTATTATACTCGCTTAGATTTTTATATTTATTGTATTGCCCTATCGGTTATGTCAGTTTAAAAAAGCTCAAATTTCAAAAATCCCATACGCAAAAAAATACTTTTAATTTGACGAACAACCCTTAAAAAGTAAAAAAATAATTGTCTTTTATCAGTCGTTATAAATCAAATAAACAAATGTTTTTTGAAATGTGAAAAAAAAAACAATCAAATCTTTCCTCTTTATAATATTAGTGTTAATGAAACTTAACAATAACTGTTTACTCGATTTAACGATATTTGTTTTTCAACCATCCGAAATCAACCTAGATTTCTTTGTACGATTTTTTGTAGGTGTAAGAATTTTCATCATTTATTAATTTCCAGTCACAGCTGTTTGTTTCCACTTTAAGTCACTTATCATTATCATTCCAGCCCAAAGCCGTCCACTGCCGGACAAAAGCCTTCCCAAAACGTCACCACATCAAGCGGTCTTGTACTAGTAGCTCGTTTGATTTATATTAATAGTGTATAATTCTACCGATGATCATTTATTACGGCCACCTCAGAGGGGGTGGCTTGTCAAACCCAGTGCCAAACTTAAGTTATTATACACCCACTCTAATTCGGTTCTAAAGTTTCCTCATTTTCTATTTTATTACATGGAGGAAAGCCGAGCTCAGCACTCTTATAGCCTGTAAAGTTCAGGCTTTATTTGCGACCAAAGGCAGGCGACCGAAATTTCATACAAAGTAGAATTTCATACTTTGTCAGCTAAGTTCTTAACGAAATAAAGTGAGTTCAAGTTGCGACCGAAAACTTATTTATTTTGAAGTTTATTTGCGTTTAAAATAGTTATTTTTAACATTTTAATGTTACATTTTTGCTTGATTTATTTTTATTATTCAAACTCAAACTCTAAGCATTTATTTTAAATAAAACCTTTACAGATACTTTTGAATTGTCAAGGTCGGTCAGTCGAAAGAGGTGAAGCTATCTTCAAGTTCCAAAGCGTAGATCGTTATGGAGAAGAACGTGCAAGAAACTCCATGGAAACTCTTTTAAATCAATAATTTTTTTACAAAGTTTTGGATACATTGTTCTTCTTTTAAATTATCCCTATATGTGAGAACGATGAAGAAAGTCGTGTATGTTACAGGCATCCGGAGTAGAAGGAACAATTCAAACTACTAACATAATTAAAATAAACCGTGACAGCTGAGAGATGACCCATCCCAGCTAACGGAGCCAAATGACGAATGAAATTTTGATAAAAGTTCATTATCTGCTAAATCCATAATGTTCGATCATTGGTCGGTCAATGGTCTCGTAATACATTTTGATAACCGAGTTGTTAAAAGAAATGAATGCACAACAACGTTCTACTGATCAAAGGAACTGTCAAAATTACCGCATATGTCTGTCATTCAGTTGTCATTATGTACGAGATTACCATTCTATGTCATTTCTTTCAATGGAGTGTCAGTGGTTGACCAATTGAAAATCATAATGACGCTTTTATATAATTAGATTACCAAACTTGTCAAAATCAACCATTATGAAATCAATGACAGACCATTCTGAGAATATTGTAATAGCAGACTTTGGGCCCTGGTGGGATTTCCACCATGTACCGGTGGCGCACCGCCGAACATCTTCCATTCTGATGATGGTAGGTCAGTAACTCAGCGTCAGTATTGAAAGGTATTTCGAGCAGCAACATTGACTTAGACGTTTCATATTTACCATAGGGGAAGGCAAAAACAACACAAGTCCAAGTGCCTGTTATACCACAATCCTTCATTTTCTTACCACTTCTGAGTGTGTTTCTTTCAAAAGTTGTTAAACAAACAATAACAATGAATATTAACAGCACTGTGAGAACTCGCTTTTGTGAAGCAGTTTAGGTACTAACTCTTTTGTTGACTATTCTCAATAAGGAACTCAAACTCATTCAAACAGTGTTCATAATTTTCTTTTTTTCTTTTTTGTGCGTGTTTGCGCAGGCGTAATATGAAAACCGCTGAAGTAACTTTGATGGGGATTTCACGTTTGAAAGCCTGTGGCCTAATTAAAAATAGAGGTATGCTACCAGACGGAAGATTGAATTGGGCGTAATTTTAGTGTGTTTTCCGTTAGTGTATCTGTGGCATAATTTGCATCAAGGCATAAAAGGTAATCTGTGCAGGACCTATCAGAATACCAGCGCTGTGATATTTTTATTTTTATATATCGCAGCATATGCTGAGATAGCTCTTATTTACGCTTCCTTGCTGGGAGTTTAATTGTTGTGTTATACAATTAAGCTGGTCAGGTTTCTGCTGTGAAATTAGACACTCTTACTCTTATGACTGTATTACTGAAACTTACTTAAGACTCGCGAGCATTACTTAAAAATAGTTTAATGCCAGGTTGAATGATGCTTATGTATAATTAATTTATTTAAAGTATGGTATGGAGTAAATGTCTCGCTAGATCGTTTTGGGAACGTTTTTTGGCAAAGTCAAAGTAAGGTATTTAATTAATAAAAGCGGGAAAAGTAAACACATACTCCTCTTTACGTAGCACATTTTAATAGAAGTTAGGCAGTGTTGTATGCACTGTTAGCCTAAATAAGTTGGTGTATGCTTAAAATCGAAACAAGTCTTGATTATAGAGTCAATTCTACATATCTCGAGTTGACATTGGTCCTTCGAGCCGGATCATCTGCGATAGGTCATTACAATTACATTTATATTAAGTATAAGTATTTTAGTGTATATACATATACAAATCAGTATAGAAGCTTTAAGTACAAGACCAACAAAACAAAAAACAGAAACTCACAAAAACACCCACAAATTTTCGGCGATACACAAAATTCATATTAAATATCAGTGAAAGAATGTTTAATACTGGAACGTATATCTTTTTCTATGACGTCACATAAATATTATCCGGGCTTACAAACTACTTATTTTCCAGCCTGAATATATGCTTCGGCACACACATCGCAAGAACAGTTTAATTAGGAACAATTATTCGCTGCAATAATTTATGTAATTGCCTCGCAGTCTTGTCTCGAACAGTTTGTGGCTTTTAGTTGGTGAAATATATGAGTATAGCTAAAGGCTATATTTTACGTACAGTCTGTTGTCAACATTATCTGACCCACCCTAAAAACAAACGAATTTGGACCCTCTGCCTGTGACATTAAAGTTTATTCAATTTATATGAGCTTATTAGACGAGTGCGCGAGGACGCAAATTTGATCTTTAACACGTAACGTTAAGGTAAGCGTTAAGCTATTTTAATCATTATCTCGTTGACATTAAAGTTGAAAATCTTCCAAGTCACAATATATAATTACAACGGAATCTTTTATTTCGCACATTAGCAACAAGTTCTCGTGGCTTAGCGGTTTGACGCTGGATTGGCGACCAAAACCAAATTGGTTCGAAAACGCGTTTCACCTGTTATAAGTATCTTTTTTAATTTGTTATCATTTCTACACTATTGCTTGCATTATTAAAGAACGACCAATATAATTTACGCTCAATAACTTATCTTGTAAACAGGTGGGTATAATAAAAAACTTTCAAGTTCACAGAATTTATACAAGAATTTGGTTGGATACTAAGTAAAATATATTTGCTTCGTGAGGTAGATAGTAAATTCATCAAGTGACAAAAGTTACACTACGCCTATTAGCAGTGACCGCGCACGCACATTTGTAAATCGTTTCTCATAACTCGTTAAGTATTTTTAAGCAATTCGGTGTAAAAAGCATCATGTCGCAACTTAATGACTATACCAAACACAAAATCATATTTTTACATGAGCAGCATGTTGGAATTAGAGAAATTAGTCGTCGACTTAATATTGCAGTAAGTGTTTTGTATTATTAATGAACGTGTAATTGGTTATTTTACCATTGTATTTTATTTTTTTCATTCCTTACAAGTTACATACACGGTTCCAAACATGTTTATTTTTTGTTTTAGAGAAATACGGTCAGACTATGGCTAAGACGTTATGGAGACAATGGAAATATTCAGCGGATTCGTCCAGGAGCAAAAGCCATCAAGTATAGTCCCGAATTCGAACGCCACCGGGCCATTGTTTCTAGCCATATTGAAAATCCATTTTTGCCCGTTAGTGTATCCGCAATAAATCACAATATTTCAGTCGAAACAGTGAGAAGGCATTTACACGCTGCTGGGATAAAGAATTATAAGCCGGCACAGAAAATTGCATTGACACCTGCTCATCGCGAAGCGTTTTGCCCAGGAATATTTAAATTTTAATTGGGAAGAAAATGTTGTGATCTTCACTGATGAAAAATCATTTAAATCAGATAAAGATGGACGTAAAATCTTATGGAGACGGAAAGGAGAACGCTACAATGAGAAGTGCTTGCTACCTTGTAGAACCAGTGGTAGAATAACCTTGGGCTACTGGGGCTGGATGTCGTCTATGGGCCCTGGTGAATTGGTGGAAGTAGGTGGAAGGTTTAATAGTCATTTGTATTTGGAGATTCTGCGTGATGTCATGCTGCCGACTGTGCGAATTGCCTATCCAACATCGCACATTTATTTCGTGCACGATAACTGCTCCATCCACCGTGCAGGCATTGTGCAGGATTGGTTAGCTGCTCAAGAAGGTGTGACAGTTATTAATTGGCCATCTAAAAGTCCTGATTTGAACCCTATAGAAAATCTATGGGGTCAAATGGTTTTAAATTGGGACACAACTGAAGTGCGAAACAAACACAACTTGGTTGAGATCGTGACGTCGACTTGGGAGCACATGAGAGGCAAAGATTTGTGTTGGAATATGGTGCGCGGTATGCGTAGCCGCTTACAGCAAGTTATAGCAGGGGACGGTGCGCCACTCCGCTACTAATTAATCTAGTAGGGATTTTAAACACACCATGTAAGTAAATGCTCAATGGATTGACTGTTAAACAATTAAAATGTTGCAGATTATGTGGTGATGTTATTGTTATCAATAGCTTGTTTCTATTTAAATAACATGTTTATTCACTACATATAGGCAGCTATAAATCTGTAGTTAAAGCATTTCACGGATGAATTCATTTTCTCGAAAACAAAATTTTAAGCATAAGCATGCCTTTTTTAATATTTATAAATTGTTAGATTTCATTATGGCATACTAATATAAAATGTATATTAATTTGGAAATATATGAGCATTTACTTACTTTATCTTACCTAAGTCTTTTAATGAAATGATAAACATTTTTAACTTGCAATTTTCTTTAGTTTTATTTCTATACAAACTACCCTTTTAAAATGACAAGACCCTACGTCGTCCATTAAACAAGTGTAATAAAATAAAATAAAAAACAGCTGAGCAATAAGCCACGTCTAGGTCAAACTTGGTTTCGAACGTATTACAACAATGAACTCAGCACTATCCTAGTGACCACAAGACCAACTCACTTCTTATATGTCGTATTGAAATTAGAACGTTTTTGTAATGCTAGACACAATATTCTGAAGAATTTGACCCATATAGTATACTTTCATAAAGTTTATTCTTGCACTGCACAAGCAACCATCCTTCTCCTCGTGCAAATAGATTATTTTGTATTTTAAATAAGTAACCACTCCATTAAGACATGATAATAAAAAACTAGCTATACAATAGAAAATAACAGATTGTAAAGAGCCGTTGTTTTTGCAATTTTAAAGCAAGGTAAAATATGTTTACGCGAAGTCATTGCATACCCTCAGTAGCATAATATTGAATACCAGTTTTAAAATGAATCCGAGTATTTATTGTTGAACTACCCACATATTACAAGTTATGCAAAAATATTACATTCCAGAAAGTTTATATCCGTCTATAGTTCTTTACATTATTATAAGAAATAGTTTTGGCATAAATTTTAAATTGAAAAGCAAAACGACGTCTTTGCCGCGGGATTTGATCTTACAACTTGTTTCTCACAGTCATGTGCATAGACCACGAGACCAGAATAAGATAACTACTTATTTTAAAATAAGCTATTAGACTAATTATGTTATAACAAGTAGTTATAAAATATAACCTAATGACAATGGTATAAAGATTAAATTTGCGTGTTTGTATTATTATTGTATTTGTTCATCGATTCCTCGAGCACTTGTCTGATAAGCTCATTGCATTGAATAAACCTTAATGTTATAGATAGAAAGTCCAAATTCGTTTGTTTTTAGGGTGGGTCAGATAATGTTGACAACAGACTGTACTCCAGAATAATATTTTGTGAGTTTACTCAGCGTGTGATTGGCGTGAAAACAACTAACTTTCTAAATGTGTTTTCGTGATAAGGCATTTCGCTTTTTTGGCCGTTTTTCTCTAACCGTAAGATGATACTAGTTCTCTCTGATTTATTCACTAATGATTTAATCAATTTTATTTCTGCCCTTCGGTCTGGCATGATAGAACCTTGATAAGCTATGGGCATCACGCCGCAACTTTGAGTACTGGCTAAGATCAGAGTCGTAATCATATTTTCAAATAGGTACTGCTACTATTATTATCACCTTCAATTTTTCTGAGTATTAACTGGAAATTACACAAAGGTTTGAACCTAATGGATTCATGCTATCTTTTTGGTCTGAAAAGTGTTGACATTACGACAGCAACTGCGGATGATATCTTTTTTGTTCTGGATGTAAAATCATCAAATAACTTCTTCCGCTCTGGGCGCAGCGGAAGGGAGTGTCAGACTCTTACTTACTAAAACCCATCCGTGTACTCGAATACCCGTTGCGTTCCAGGGCCGCGGTGACTCTTTCGAACAAATTCCACAACCCCAGCAGGTACTGGTACCACTTGGACTTCAAAAATTGCATGTACTGGTAAGAATGAAGGTGCTATCAACGTAATTTTACTATTGATGTACCTATCCAATACACACATCAGCTGCAATCTCAACTTATTTCAACAGCAAACGAGATGTCGTTACAGTCCTACCGTTCCGTAGTTTTATAGAATACGTGACGTCACTAAATTCAATATGGCCGACGCTAGCAGCCATTTTATCCAATACGACAATATACCAAATAAGATCGAATTGTTTCTGAGGTCTTAAAGGAACATTATTTTATTTTATTTCGTGTTTATATCATTGTAATCGTGAGGCGGTTGAGTTATAGAGATCGAGTGTGTATCTACCTACTGAATTCAAGAAAAGTACTTTTATCTGATCTGAATTGTGGTTCGAGTCACTACTGCTTTTTTATAGGAAAATATCTAAAGCATTGCGAGAAGTAGGTATTTTAATTATTGTTTCTGTTATTTGCCTTTTTTTTTGGATGGGAAATCATCAAATGACCCCTCCGGCCCTGGGTGGAGCGGTAGGGAGTGTCACACTTTTACTGACTAAAACCCACCCGTGTTCCTTCTTGTGCCCTTTGCGTTCCAGGGCCGCGGTAACTCTTTCGAACAAATTCCGCAATTCTGTTATTTGCCTCGAGTTGGTGAGTTTCAATAATTAACCTTTGATTCTGTCAGGTCTGTTCGATCATCGCACTAAAAGACTGACAGCGATGCACAGTTGCTACATGGTGAAAATTCGACCCACACGTCTTCTGGGAATGATTTTACTGTGCGTACAGCTAAAGAGAACTCCGCTTGCTATCCTCGATCCCATCATCGCCAACCATGAGGAGAGATAGTGGTAGACCATTACTATTTTTTTAGTAGTTTAATTTTATTTTTGGTTTACTATTTTGTTTTTTTTTTGTGATATAAACACTTTTCTTTCTCTCTTTCTTTTCTTTAATTGAAAAAAAAAACAAACAAGAATATTAATGTTCAATCCATTAGATTAATGCTATTTATTCTGCAAAATCCGGCCGTAGCCTTAGATTAGTATTATTAATAATTTTATTTTACAATACGTTTTTGTCACTTTTGTTGATTCGTTATCCTCTAAAGAAAAATATAAGCAAAGCATTTCTTTCATGTTTTGCTTCCCAAGTATTTTTCTTTTTCATTCATTTTTCAGAATTGGTTATGGTCCTTCAAAATCCTGTAATCTGGAATCACGCGACCAAAATTATGCCCTTTTCCGTGTCAATATGGTTTATATTTAACTGTAGGATAAGGAAGGGTGTAAACGCACAACCTTTTGATCTTCGAGAAGCCGTAACTGTAATACTATAAAGACCTGTATGTAATGTAATAATTTCCTTCTTTTTGATATAATTCCTCACACCCATTATAATGTACACTTGAAAATTAATTGGATGGTTGTTCGAGCAACAAATCTTGAAGATAAGAAAATTCACACTTGCAGAGAATTATTTATTTTATACTAAACGTTGGTGTACCTCGTACTACCGAAAAACGGTTTGATTATAAGCCTTCTTAGCACTGAGGCAAACAAAACAAAAGAAAAATCATATCTCTCGAGCCATTTTCGAGACTAACGCACGGCAATTGATTTTGTATACATATATAGATTGTTTAGATAAGCCGATTATAGACTAGCTTTTTCTGCGGTTTCGATCTCGTGTTCTATCGTATCGGAACGGTTCATTTTCATCGGGATAAAAAGTGTGACACTCAGCGATATTGAAACTTTTTCTCAGTGAAATGTCTCTGAAATAGAATCAGTAATTGCAAAGATTATCTACAAATTTGTGCAGAAACATACAATTTTCACAGTGAAATCAGTGTTGATAGTTTTAATATATAATTGCCACGGTCGAAAATTGGCATAGTGATCTTATTAGTCGGCTTTTTTAGAACTAAAAAGAAAACTATTTAATATATTTATAATAAACTAGCAGCGCCCCGCAGTTCCACCCGCGTAGTTCCCGTTCCCGTAGGAATACGGGGATAAAATATAGCCTGTGTTACTCATGGTGAATGTAGCTTTCTAAAGGTGAAAGAAGTTTTGAAATCGGTGGAGTAGTTTTTGAGATTATTTATTACAAACATACACACACACAAATACAAATCTTTCCTCTTTATAAAATTAGTGTAGAAATGTAGATTAGTTCACTGACAGACAGTACTTAGTACTTACAGTTTTTTTTTTGTATCACTTATAGACAGAGAATAGATATTGGGCCGCTTAGAATCAAGTACCTACTTAGGTTTCTGTCAGATCCTCGATTATAAAATTAAATATATTACAAATGAACTCACTTCACCCTAGCACTACCAACCCATTATTTAATAATATTTGCATCCCTTTAGATTAAAAACGTTCCCATATATTCACAGTATTTTCATTACGCAGAAAGCTTCTCCGAGACACATATGCTTACCTACTAGACAACTACATTACTTATTTACTATATTATGCAGTATACTATATATCACCGTTTTGCTTTCGACATGTTTTCGCTGAGAGGAACCCCTCAAGAGGTGGAAGGAACATGGAGTAAACATGTCGATCCTCTGCTCTCGAATGATTATGAGTGAACAACAATAACAGTGTACAGGGTGTGTTTTTAACAATGTAGTATTTTGTAAAGAAGTTGCACGTAGCTTCAGCGGTAGATTGATAGAAAATTGCAGTTTTCATAAGACATCTAAATATAATTTAATTAGAAAGAAGAAGTCGCTTTAATATTCCCACAAGGTGGACCGGTGACCTGGGCCCCAAGTCGGCTATTTTTATAAACTCGTCATTCCAACATAATCCCATTGTCATTTTGCTAAAAGTTTGTAATCTGCTAAATTCATAATGGTCGATCATTGGTCGGTCAATGGTCTCGTAATACTTTTTGATAATCGAGCTATTAAAACCATTAGAACGACATTGTACAGTCATTGACAGTAAAATGACGTTCTAATGGTAGGTCACTGATCAAAGGAACTGTCAAAATATTAGCAGATTACTGCATACGTCACGTCACGTATTTATTTGTCATTATGGACGAGATTACCATTCTATGCCATTTCTTTCAATGGAGTGTCAGTGGTTGACCATTGGAAAGTCGTAGGGACGCTTTTATATTAGTAGATTACCAAACTTGTAAAAATTAACCATTATGAAATCAATGATAAACCATTCTGACACTATTGTAATAGCAGACTTGAGGCCCTGGTGAGGGTCGCGGGTAGCCGATAGATGCAAGGCACACTGGACCGGTTGTTGTCACTTGGGGGAGGCCTATGTCCAGCAGTGGACGTCTTTCGGCTACGATGATAAAGAAGAACCTTTTTTTTCAATAATTTCGTTTTATTTTCTAACATACACGCGAAACTCTCAGGACGTATACAGATAAGCCACACAGGTGCTGGCCTGTCAGTCTTGATGCTTTGTTTGTTGTGTGCTTTGTTTTAATTTACTTCAATTGTTAGTAGAATTAAAACGCGTGATGAATAATAAAACGTTTAATTTTTTAGTTCACTAACCTATTTTATATAACTTGTGTGAGTCATCTGGAAGTTTATTAAGAAGGATCACCATCTTGCGAGGGTTGCAGCAACCCTCGAAATTGTGCCAATTGATCATTTGTTTGTTCGTTCGAGGTAATATCTGACAATATCAGTCAAACAGACAAAAATATCTATGCCACAGACTGATAGCACATTTTCTCTGCGCTACTTTGAAAAAAACTGTTGAGAGGCCGAATAAAGACTTCCAACGATGTTATTATAACAATTATATTGAATAGAAATTACATATCCGCGTCCATTATTTAAGATGAACGTAGAATGCTAATTGCACACACTCTTCACAACGTAAAGTCAAGATGTCTGCTGTCTTGATTGTGCGTCGTTGTCTATTACGCCGCCGTGTCATCGCCGCGCTGCGTTTTTTCCGGTGCGGTGTTGCCATCTTTCGGGTGCGTTCCAAGTACGCGCATTTAGGCGCGTTCAAAAACTAAAGCCAGTGTGACTAAATACAAGAGGCTACAAAAAAAACGAACTGTAGCAAAGCCACACAACGTTATTGACAGTAATTTTAGATTGCCAACTGTGTTGCCAGGTCTATATTTATATTCGAGAAATTTTATTTATAAATAATTTATTCAATATCATTTAGTGTTATTGTGGTAGTGTAATATGTTGAGTCTGTATTTAGATCCGGCCCTTAGTAACAAAAATGTTGTACTAGCCAGGTTGATAGTAAAATATTTTTGTTATCCTACATTATTCTGTTTTCTTTTCCTATTCATGAGTAATATTTTAATGTGTTTCACCTGTATGTGGATCATGCCCGTAGTAACATTAATGCTTTATTGAATACCTTTTAATGTCAAGTTCGAAAATAATTTGAGAGTTATTTTGTGTCCATTTTTCAACCGACTTCCAAAAATGGAGGAGGTTCTCAAGTCGACTGTATTTTTTTGTGTGTATTATCTCATAACTTTTTACTGGATGCACCGATTTATGATTATTTTTATATTCGAAAGATGGTGCTTTTCAAGTGATCTTTTTAAATTTGGGTGATATCTGACGACTAGTATTTGAGATATCCCTAATAATGCGCGGCTTCGACTACATTAATGATGCTTTCCTGCTCACTTTTCGATGTAAAATGAAGAAAAAAAAACTGCTTACGATGATTTGGAAGAGCATTAGCATTTTAAGGTGGTCCTAATCTTATAGTTTGGTGAATATCTAATAAAGAACGGAGATAGGAAACGGAACTCATCAGTAAATGATAGCAAATCTTCCGGGATTGCTGAAATCGCATGTCTGTTTTATAACACGTACGCTATGATGTGTACGTTTAGCTTTGGGGTGTCACCACTAAAGTTAAAAAAGCTTTTCGCAAAAATATACAAACGACTTTCGAAATTAAGGGTTTTATAATTTTTGTGTCTTTTTTGTTGGGTGTCGCTATATTTTTTACCAATTCACGTGTGGTATTAGAATGTGTTATGCCTGTATTTAGATGATTTAACAGAGGGCTCTAACCCAGTACAAACAAACCAAATAAAATAAATTCGCAGACATGTAGCGAAATGTAAGCATCTGGAATTGAAATTATTTATTCTGTAAATTGGATTTTGAAGCAATTTTGCTTCTATTTTTACATCTGTTTGAGTTCTTTTGATGTCCTTTAAACATTTTAGAAAAAAAAAAATACGAGTCATAGTGTTTTGAGGTTCAAAATCGGTCACCATTTTGAAACACATATATTTTGTTTCCAAACCAGTGTTTTTTAATACTTTTACTGTCCGTATATCCAAGGAATTCCCTCCCGAAGTCCTTCCCTTCTCTCCTTTCTCCTGTTAGCTACAACTTGGAGGAAACTTTAAGTCAACAGTGGAAATGTTACTTCTTGACAAGCGTGCTCCATCATCAAGTATATTATCGCTTTCCATCAGACGAGATAGTGATCAAACGCGCGCCTATCAATATTATAAAATAAAATGAAACACCCTGTATATTCTATGTCCATATTTATCATGCCAATATTTTTCTTTTTGGTAGAAAATGCGGAATTCCTTTATATGTCATCTTCAGGCATCTTTGGTATGACTGACCGATCCGCGGATCATTGTCCGTCCCGTCCTTTTTATTTTTTGGGATACGGAAATAAAGGCGGAAAATGACATCGTTATTCCGTTGGTCATTTGTTTTCCTTGGTTTTTATTGTCTCTATTTTGTCTTGTTTTTCGAATGGTATTGTGATGGGTCTGTGATCGTCATTGGCTGTCATTTTCGTTAAGTAATTTGAAAATAAGTGTATTGGGTTTTATCTCTTTTGTTTGATCTCTTTGGGAACAACTAGTCGGTGTAAGTAATTGAACTTAACTATACTGTTTTATTCCTGCGTTAAAATGTTTGTGTCCATCCAATCCAATTAAATTTAAAGCTATGTAGCATAAATGTTTTGTCATAAAGCTTATTAGATTTTGTTTTAAAGATGTGGTACATTGTTTTATTACACTCCTAAGCTTTCATTCCGCTTGTCTCGATAATGATAATGAAAAATGTCTTTGTTGTAAATATTTTTCCGACTTGGCCGATTTCAGAATAAGCTCATATCATGCACTTAGAATGAAAGGGACCAAACTCAAAAAATGCAATTTTCGGCAAATGAGTATTAATTATAATCTTTGTTGGATAAAAAAGCAAACATCTCCCGAGACCTACGCTGTCCCTTTCCCAGTTTTATTTTTGAATCTTTTTCATAACTTGGTTTTAGAGTATGTTTTTACACTCAGTTTGTAACTTATAGTTACAGAAATTTTGATTTAAGCCTGTTTCATTCGGAGAGTGCGAGTCAAAAATTACTGTTCTGTATCCATTCTGTTTCAAAACATCAGAATTATCATCAAAATTTGCAATTAATGTAACATGCAACACTAGAGCAATATTATCAAAAGCTTGAATTATCACTGCAATCTATTTTCAGTTTCATGTCCGCCTTTGTTCATGATTTCAGAGCAACCGATGATATTCATCGAATCGTTATTCATTCGTGTCCATATTAGAATTTCGAAATCCAGATAATTATCAAATTTTAGAACGAAAATATCTATGTCAAATGAAGCTGAGTTCAAATAAATTGATGTTACAATACTAGGGCCATTGGTTTCGAGTCTTAACGAGTTTTTCGTGAAATCAGCAATCAGTAAGTCTTTTCAAATGATCAGAGGCAATGCTGCCAGTCTTCTGTAGGCACGCATGTCCCATTGGCAGCGATCTGGACGAATTTTTCGAAGCCTTGTGAGTTCGTTCCCTCCCTTTTTTAATCGACTTCCAAAAAAGGAGGAGGTTTTCAAGTTGACAGTATTTTTTATGTGTGTTTTATTTTGTTGATTATTTTCATATTCGAAAATTGATACTTGTCATATGGTCCCATTTAAATTTAAGTGAGATGTATTTGAATTATACTAAAGCGTTTCTTTGACTACATTGACGATTTTCTCATTTTCACTTACACCTAGCGATTTAAAATGAAAAAAAAAAAGAAACTGTATACGATGGTTTCGGTCAACGTTCAAAAAACGAAGAAACAAACAAAAATCATCGACTTCCAAAAACTAAACTTATTTTATACTTTTTGTGTTTTTTTTTGTATTTTTTTGTAAAAAAGTTGGTTGTATTTTTTTGTAAAAAGTTTTATCCCGTTTGTAGGTATACATGTGTTTTACTCCCTGTAACATATACATATATGCTATTTATGAAAGTTGTATGTATATGTACATAAAAAATAAGTTCAAATTCCACTGCATAGCATACTTTTATGGCCGTTTTATTATTATATAAATGGTCACTTAAAAATATACTTAAAACACACCACGCTAAAATCGATACTTGACTTGGGGGCGATGAATGCCAAATGTCTCGAATTATAAATTCGTATACACATGTATATGTACTTAGGAATTTGCTTTGTGTGAACTAGTCCAGGCGTTTAGTGACTGTAATTACTAATCTGAGTCTCACTGTATGTATATTGTTTTATTTTATGAACTTGGTTAAAATTGTTATTTTCTATATGTATTTATATGTGTCATTTTAGTATGTGTTCCATGAGTGTGTCCGTGGCATCATTTGGATCAAAGTTAAAGTAATCTGTACACGACCTATCAGAATAACAGTGCTGTGATATATTTTTTAAAGCGCAACAATGGCTGAGATAGGAACTTTTTTGGCCTCGCTAAATTAATATTGTTAGTTTATGTTTTTTACTATTGTTTGTTTATATGTTTGTCTTGTGCGAGTCCCAAATAAACATTATTCTTTCGTTCTTTGTTTCTTTAGGTACCTACCTAAGTGAAATACAGATTAGTAATTTTAATATAGTGCAGTTGCTTAATTTTTCGTTTTGTTTTTATTAATCTATTTATTAGCACACACAGACAAGTTATTATACATAAATATTTCGTACAATGAGGTATGCAATCAAAGTAAACAGGGAATATAGCAAAAGTGGTCATGGGCCCCAAACTAGGCACAGCCAATATCTTGGTGACCCAGGATGATTAAATTGGAATAAGGAAGTTTTGTGTGACAACACAATGTACCTGTATAAGAAATCGGTTAAGCGAGAGATGGACTCACGCATGACGGGTTCCGTATCATCGTACAACATTAATACTATGTGTTTTTAGTATTTTTGTTGTTACAGCTGCAACTGATATGCACACATTGTGAATATTTCAACTGTCTGCTATTAAGATCCATGAGATACAGCCCGCTGACAGACAGATGGACAAACAGACAGCGGAGGCTTAGTAATAGGGTCCCGTTGGCCTTTGGGTACGATAACACAGTAAGAAATAGCCCTGAAAAAAAAACCATTGCATTTATTACTTACAACAAGTCAAATTGGCTGAACTCAAATTAATCTTTGCATCACCCAAAGATTGACTGGTACAAATTGCCTTAGGCATTAAGTCTGCCCCTGTTTATCTGTGTGCGTAAAGTATGAAATAAATAAATAAATATACCATTTACTTAAAAATAAAACTCTTACTCGTGTAACACAGCATATGCAAGAATTATTTTTGTTCTGAAACACACAATTAACGCCTTTTACTTCAGTTTCCTTGCCTAAATACTCTCAATTTCTGGTTTAATTTCATCTCATACATAACAGAGTTATCAACTAACTTATCAAGACTTTGTTTGTTCTAAGAACTTTGTGTAAATGTATAATGAAGTGTGCTCGTATATTGGTTACTAGCTGTTGCCCGCGACTTCGTCCCCGTGGAATCCCCGATTTTAAAACATTCTTTATCGCTGCTCCGCTCCTATTGGCTTAAGCGTGATGATATATAGCCTCAAGCCTTCCTCGATAAATGGTCTATTCAACCCAAAAAGAATTTTTCAATTCGAACCAGGAGTTCCTGAGATTAGCGCGTTCAAACAAACAAACAAACAAACAAACTCTTCAGCTTTATAATATTAGTATAGATTGCACAGGCTTAGTTCAGTTCTATGGCGGGAATGAGGCTTCACAGAAGAACAGTTCACATTAAATGAAAGTACTCCTTATATTTTAAATTGTCTTTGTTTTTCATACGTATACGTCTGTATTCTTTAGAGACCTAAATATGAGATACAAATTCCCAGTATGAGAGGGAAAATGAAAATTACACTGCGTACATATTATAATTTACAATATTTCAAAGAAGCAATACTCGTAGTACATTATTAAAACCTACTTTTCATTACGTCCTTCACTTACTAGCTCAATTTTAATAACTTTTTTCCCGATACTTCGTCTATTATAGAAGTTTTCTATTCCATCTAAAATATTATTAGTGTAGTAGAACATTTAATGTTTAAGTCTTAATATAATATATTTAATATTATAAAGAGGAAAGATTTGTATTTTTGTATGTAACGAATAAACTCAAAGACTTCTGGACTGATTTCAAAAATTCTTTCACCATTAGAAAGCTACATTC
Source organism: Hecatera dysodea (assembly GCA_905332915.2). NCBI lineage: Eukaryota > Metazoa > Arthropoda > Insecta > Lepidoptera > Noctuidae > Hecatera > Hecatera dysodea. Next base: position 3,277,477 of record HG995298.1, on the reverse strand, counting down.
ACTTGAGTAACATAGGCTTTATTTTATCCCCATATTCCCACGGGAACGGGAACTACGCGGGTAAAACCGCGGGGCGCTGTAGTCGTGTATAATTCTGTGTCTGGTAATGTCTGAACTTAGAAAAAACAAATTTAGAACGCCAAAATATACTTCCTATAATTTTCTTTAATTGTTGGTGGCATTGCGCAAATAGCGACTTGTCAATATTAAAAAAAAAATCTTTAAATATCTTTAGTTTAAACTTATTCGAATTTTAGTTCAGTTTCCCAGTAAATTTAACATTCCGGAACCCTGGTGTCATGTCCATATTAATAAATACGTTTGTGGTCATATGCTCAAATTAGCTCTACCTTTTTTATGGATGAGAAATCATCAAATGACTACTTCCGCTCTGAGCGAAACAGGTGGGGATGTCAGACTCTTACTGACTAAAACTGATCGGCCAGAGCCAAGATTTTCTTTCGAACAAATTCCGGAACAAAATAGGCCTACCTACTCTGATTACTGGATGGATAACCCACATACTGGAGTGCCCCAAAACCATACAATTGCAAACCTTTTTCAGAATTTCAGAACTTTTCCCAGATTTTTGAAGACCTTTTGCGATCCCAGATTTTTTTAAAGATAACTATAGACTCGAAGAAAAGAAGACAAATAGAATTAAATAGCTACACAACTGTTTTACACGAAATCTATTTCCTTTTAATCGCGGTCTTATCGCTTACAATCTGAAAGACAATTTCTGGATGGGCTGATAACGTTTACAGATATCAATCAAAAGAATTAAAGAGGGGGGAGAGGATTGTTCCCTTTTGAGTTGATTTGATTGATTTCTTCCAGTGTACTTTTGAAATAAAATACATTAAAAGCAAATAGATGGGCTTCTAATGAAACAAATGAAATACAACTATGTATATTCGCGACAATCGGAGAAGTCTGTTTGCTTCTTTTTCGTACTTAGTGGTAGAGTGATCTTCTATCTCTCTCAAGTGGTAGTAGTAGTGGTAGAGTGATATTCTATCTTTCAAATCCGACTTATTAGATTATCAGTCGTCCTTAAACAACCAACTAAAAACATTTATTAACAGAAATAAAGTACAGTCGACTTGAGAACCTCCTCGTATTTCCGAAGTCGGTTTAAAATAAAACTCAGCAGAAAACAAAATACTATAGTCACTTTAAACGACAACGTACTGAACAGTACTTCCAGATTATTTCACGTTTCATTTGGCAGTATGCTTCGGCGATCCTTTTGCTCCGTTCGAGTCGCTTCGGACGCTACCGAAATATTTATTACCGTTGTTTTCTTTGTCCTTTGTGGTCAATATTGCAAATTGAATATTAACGGACGTACGAGGGACTTCGCGGATGATTGCTTAATAGGGTTTGTGGACAAAGGAAAAATATTAACCTGTAATTGCCTCACTGAAACCAGAATGGTAGGGAATTTGTTCGAAAGAGTCACAGCGGCCCTGGAACGCAAATGGCACAAGAAGGATCACGGGTGGATTTTAGTCAGTAAGAGTCTGACACTCCCTTCTGCTCCGCCCAGAACGGGAGAAGTCACTTGATGATTTCCCATTCAAAGAAAAAGGGGGAAGAAGAGGGAGCGGGCGTCGATAGCCGCGCTTGCTTATCTGTGGCCATATTGCGAATTTTTTAGCGTACTCGATCGCGTTAGCGTAAACGTCAATTTGTATTGAAAATGAATAAGCGCCGTCTGGTGGCAATCACGGAAAACCTTTTTACCATACAATCTTTCATAGCGAACGTTTATTACGCAACGAGTACGTTGAAAAACTCGCACTAAGCCCTCTGTAGTGCTATTCTGTAAGAAGTGAAGCTATACTTAGCTGTCAGTATTGATACTTCAGTTGAAGTACATTCCACCTAAGTTTTCAAGGTGGTATATTATGGTTGCGGAATTATTTCAAAAGAGTCACCGCGGCCCTGAAACGCAAAGGGCACTAGAAGGATCACGGATGGGTTTTAGTAAAATTCTGACAGTTCCTTCCGCTCCGTCCAGAGCGGGAGAAATCTTTTTATGACCTCCCATCCAGAAAAAAATCATGTCCATGTGTACAGAAAAGACCAGCTGGTGCCGGTGAAGTGTAACCAACGGAACATTATTACTAAGCCTTCGCTGTCTGTCTGTTTATCTTTCTGTCAGCCAGCTGTATCTAATGAACCGTAATAGGAAGGCAGTTGAAATTTTCACACACTGCATCTTTATTACTCAGCAAACAACTGTAAAATTTGATTTAAAATCACGTTTCTTGTGTGGGATGACCGGCCCGCACTGCGGTGGTAAGAATCTACCTTTGCGAATGGACGCTAGAGTCACTTAATTATGATAAATTTTATAGATGACGTTCAAAAGTGCCGTTAATGGCCTAATTGAAATAAACGTTTTGACTTTGACTTTGACTATATCCAATCTAATTTAATGACATTTCAACAGTCGTTACAGCTGATAGAATATGACTTTGTCTAGACTAGAGCTTCAGGTTTCGAAAAAAAACGAAGACATTATTTCAAAATACAAATACTCCCAAAAGACGTAAAGGTATGCTTTCAATTTGTAAGCTATTGGAGTTGCTATGCAATTTATTATGGGAACGACGGGCAGTAAATTCCGGCATCTAGAATTTGAAGGAGGCTGCTGTTGTTTTTGTAGCATAAAAGATTCCCCATCGTTTTGTGAAACTATGTTCTTGTACGTATTTTTTTTAAGTTTCTTTGTTGAAGGTAAATACATTGTTTTACGTCTTCACAGACAACCGCATGGTACCAAAAATGTTGTTGAACATACTCGTCTCGGTAAATTAATTTAAAATTCAAATAATTATTTTTGGTAACTGTCTCGGACGTCCTTGTTCTCTAACGGCCGAACCCAATAACCGATCTATCACATAGTATTACATGGCACCAAGGAACTTAGAATTATCTGGCCTTGATACTAAAAAAGTTTGCTGGTGGTACCTATTTAAATTTTTTTCTCACAAAAAATACTTTACTTTTTACTCTAATAGACTATGAAGTTAATTAGTCCTGATATTTTCTGCGAAAAGGAACAACATTTTTTCCAAGAATTTTAAATTATTCTCGTCGGTTATCGCCTTATCAATTTATTTAGTATATTATATGAAAACCTCCTACACACTTAGTGGCAGGTATGTAGGTCATTAGCTACAAAAAAAAAAATGGCATTTAAAATAAGCCCATTGGTTGATTTTAATTTAAATGCAAATTTTTGAGGCAAAGGATGAGAACCCTCATGAAAATAAATAACTGGAAAATGGTCCAAAACTGTTGTCAATTCTTCGTGAGTTTGCTTTAAATCGCGGAACCCGAATAAGGTAAAAATGTAGGCGATACCTACATTTTGTCGATTTTATGTTCGCAAAAATTCAACTGCTTCATTCCCCCTGTTATGCCGTACCAATGCCATCATGATTCTGTCTGTGAAATAAGCAATTTTTTTCACTGCATAGATTTATACATATATAAATAATTTAGGCACGTGTATCGGCATCAATGCAAAGAAAAACTCACGAAGCTAGAAGGGCAACAAACAAAAAAAAAAAAACGCATCGCCATCCATACAGCCAGCATCAAACTATCAATGGTACCGGTACCAAGTACCGGTTACAGAGTTTTCCTTGCGATTTGAACATAAACAAAAGTTCGAATATCAACTATCGGGCAGTTGCCTACTGGACACAAAAACTATCCAGTCGGAGCACCCTACTGTATCAATGAGAGCGGGTCCTTATACTCTGTACCACATACCTACCTTTATACTTACATACAACAAAAAAAATCAGATGATTATTTTTTGTTTAGTTTGGATTCTAAAATTTCATGAATGTTATTTTATTTTATTGGGGACAAAAAACAGTTACATACTTAAGAGAAAACAAGAGATACTTAAAATTCAAATCACAAACATGTAACCCACATCAATTTCCACGTATTCACAAAGAATAATAGAAGTGAAGGACTGTGGCAAGAGTTCACAGATTATAGATCTCTGTGATAGCTTCATCTTGTATATAAAATTCTCGTGTCACGGTGTTTGTGGTTGAACTCCTCCGAAACGGCTCGACTGATTTTCGTGAATCTTAGCGTGCATATTGGCTAGGGTGGCGAATCGGAAAACATCTAATTTTGATCCCCCTAAGTGTTAAGGGTGGTCTACTCACAAACTTTTATTTTATTTTATGTGGCAAAACGACGTTTGCCGGGTCAGCTACTTTAATATAATATTATCATAATTAATATAAGTATATACAATTAATTGCAATTTATTATATAAATATTAATAATTTAGTATTATTTAATACAATTCAATACAGATCATTAAAGTTATTTTTATAGAAAACATATCTATGGCTCTCCTTTTGAATATAAGTTGGGACAGAGGTAATATTTCAAGCTCCAATATGTGAAATTGAACACCCCTTAAAATGTCACTGTGTGATAATACGGGTATTCTCAGTAGGTATACTAAGAACTTTAGTTTGGCATATTGTAACTAAATATTTTCAATATTTCAGGTAAATTGATAACCAGCACTATATGGCAGTGTAGTTTATCTTAATCAAAGTAACTCAACACGTGTAAGTATATACAGTACAGGTCAAGATTTCTTGTTACTATGTCAGTTAAACTGAGATAATATCGTTTGATCGGTCGGTCGCTAAGGTATTCCGGAATTATACCTATTAATTTGTCGTGTGGTCTAGATACGTCATTAATAAGTATACAGAAAAATAAGATATGGCACTTTTAAAAACATTATCTTATTATTTACAAAATACATACAACTAAACAAGATATAATATAGAAAATATATATATGTACAAGCGGAGTAAAAAGGAGGAAAGACTCATAGGGCGTCGAAAAAATCGTCCACATCGCTGTCAACGGGAAAAGTGCCCAGAACACTGGCCGCATTGCCACGTTGAATGGCAATGCTGATTCGTTGACCAAAGAAAAGGACGCTCCAGAACAACTCACCGTGCTAAGAAGATGGGATGGCGCAAGGGTATCGACACATGTTACATCCCACACCAAAGGCCTACCCACCTTCCAAGGCATTATGGTCATCCCATCTGGCCTCTTCCCATCGTATCGCGCCAAGCCATTTGGTGCTAATACAGCTGGCACTCCGGCGGTGACAAGAGCCCGCCTGATGTCATTAATGCTGGCGTGCCGTGCTACCCGACTCACACTTCTACTGCACTGCTTCGTACAGAAAACTGTATGTAGCATCCATTAGCTTAAATCCTTTCTTGTATAATTTGGACGTCGGTTAAAACAACATCGTTAATTTAATTAATGTAATCCTCTTATGACATAAAACACGAATGGCGTCATTATCTGTACGGAATAAGAAACGCCATCAGAAAACAAACATCAAAATTTGAAAGGTTGTTAAGATACGCGTGTGAGGCATCTTCTAAACAAACTTTCTTTAAGCTTTTCCACGCGTACACTCACGTACTTCGGGGTGTTTTAGAGTCCATTAAAATTTAAAAAGGGCAAACTGTGTTTTACGTAAGATTTTTTGTTTTCTAGGCGATTTCGTAATAGTTTTTACATTCAAAAACTCACATTCACTATACTGCACGCCAAAAAACAGATCGATCAGCTGAAATTGAACGAGGCTGAATATATCTGCTGTATGTCCATCGAGCATAAACACAAAATTGGTGTTCTTAAATTGCGAAACGGAGCCGCGGCAGACCACGAAGGAGATTTCAACTTGGAGAATTGGCAGGTTGAGGAACAAAATCGGAAACAATGGAAGTAGTGTAGAGAGCCGTTTGCCCAGCTGTGGGATATTTCAGGCTAGTAGTATTTATAAATAGGATATATCATAGACCCATAAGTGAGCTTCGGGTATGGACCTACACCCCAATTGCCCACTTTCTATCACACCACGTGTATTTCTTCATATGTTTGAAAAAATCGTCGACTTAACACCGTAAATAACGCAGTGAAAGTGTCTAAATTGAATTGATTACCTTTAATAATTGTGTATAGCGCAATAGCCCTGCTGGTAGTACGTAAGAGAAAAAAAAATACTTTGGGTTACTTCTTTATTTAACAGTTTATGCACAAACATTTATTAAATAGAAGAAACAGAAAGAATAGAAGGATACGGAAAAATATTTACAAAGATGATGCTTATTTCTAAATTAATCTCTTCCAAAATACTTGCGAAAGGAGTATCGAATAAAAGAAATATAGACATCGTGTATAAACGTTATATGTATTGGTGAGGCGTGTAAATAGCCTACACCTTTGGGTAGATTGTAAGAGAATTTGAATTACGAACCTATGTTAAAAAGTGTAATGGCGGACCTCAAAATAAATTAATTTCCCCTTTGATGAATCCGCGAGAAACCAATACCAAAAGACTTATTAGCAGCAAAACATGCCCACGTACCTTGGCAATCCAGAGATTCCACTTAGACCCAGGGTGATGTGAAGATACCACGTTCATGCGCGCTTGATGGTCTTGTAGGTATAGGCTGCCGGCCGGCGAGCAAAATCTTGTTGAATCCACCGGTGCAATGGTTAAAACTCCAAAAATCAACACTGCACTATAAGTTCTCAATGAAGCACAGATGCAGGTCCAATTATTTTACGAGTATCATCAAGGTTTCACCAAAAAGGGAATTTTCAAAAGGCGGTGCGCCCGCACAAACAGCGTTGCGCACGGTCACACGAAGAGGACTGTCCGCTCACGCCCTCTATCGGCCGGATGGCGAGAAAACTCAAGAAAGTTTCGATACAATGGGCGCTGCGGCAATAAATATTGGTGCGAGGATTCATCAATTGAGAAACTAAAATATTTAATTTGAGAGACTAACATATTATGCGTATTATATGACAAATCCTAAAATATTATTATTTTATTTTTTATATTGAAAAAAGGCATTGACGCTTCACCATGTATAAATAAAACAACTAACTTCAAATCGCTGCCAATGTGGTGAAGCAGTCAACTGCCTCGGACACTGGCCAGTCCTGCAGTAGAAGCGCGGGTCGGATGGCACGCCAGCATCACCATCCGTCTGGCTCTTGTTACCGCCGGGGTGCCAGCTGTATTAGAAACGAACGGATTGGCGCGAGATGATGGGAAAGGCCAGATGGGATGACAATAATGCCTTGGAGCATGGGGTAGGTCTTTGGTGTGGGATGTTGACACCTTTGCGTCATCCCATCTTCTTAGCGTAACGGGTTGTGCTGAGGCCGCTGCGGCGGGTGCAGAAAAACTCAATGGTGCAGAAATCGGCGCAAATACAAAAACTTTACTAGGAATTATGTATGTAATTGAGCCGTTTCAAGTTGAAACACTAGGGCTATAAGGTCCGACTGCTGGTCGAGTTTTTCGTGACATCAGCAAGTTATAGTCGACTCTGCACGTGCCACAGAGCTGGCCTTTTATTTGGTCAATAAATCGGCATTGCCATTCAACGTGGCAATGCGGCCAGTGTTCTGGGCACTTTTCCCATTGACAGCAATGTGGACGAATTTTTCGATGCCCTATGAGTTCTTCCCCCTTTCCCCCTTTATACTCTGCTTGTACGTTTATATATATGTTCTATTAGCTTGTAAATACTATCTAATAAGTTTTTATCTAAATAAATATAATTAAAAAAAAAAATAACATAAAATAGTTACACAAATATTACTAAAATAAATATGACATAATAACACACATTTATATGCAACTAAAACGTACGGAACACACGTACAGATACAAGACACTGAACTGAAAAGAAAAACAACCAACCAACCAAGAAACTATAAGAGTTTTGCAGTACCTAATCTCACCTACAAGCCGAACCCGTTCAGTTAGAGCTGGTAGGTATTCTTTATTGAACCTCCATGCATGCCTCCAGCATGTTTATAACATGCTGTGGTGGATATTTTTTCGTATTTACAGAATTAGAAACGAGGTTCAGTTACAACCGTACTGTAGGTTACCATACCATCCCTACCTTGTAGCTATTCCACCAATTCGCACCAAGCGTTTTCAATCATCTTTTATAATGCGCACAGTAAAGGAGTGGAACTCTGCCTGCGTCTGTGTTTCAGAATGCATTTGACCCTAATCTCTTCAAAGTTAGAGTGAACAGGCTTCTTCTGGGTAAGTTCATTCCATCGTATCCGTCTCTGTCACCTGTGACCTAGACTAGAGTCAAGAGCAAATCCATTTCACAATAAAAAAAATCGTGGGGAAACCAGCCTAATCTAGCTTAAAATGAACAAAAAATATCGGACGTGTAAAAATTTTATGTTTAACCTACTTACAAAATAAATATCATTTATCATTTACCTAACACAACCAACAAAAATATGTAATCTCTTTTACAGAGTTTACCAAAAATAATATAAGGAAGAATTTACGGTTACAAAAAGATAACGCATTCACAAGATATTTGAACGTTATCGGCATTATCTTGGGTCTTTGAAAGATACATACATTATTGAAAACGTGGGGAAGTTACCTTATACTTTGTGAGAGTGGATCCTTGCCGCCATATTGAAAAAGCCCGCTACATTGCCACCGTTTCTCTTCGCTATGTAAAAGATATACTTTTTAATATTTTGCTTTTAATATATCAATTTCCTTTTGCTGATCCCTTTAGCTATTTAAGATGATGATTTATGGAAGACTCTTCAACTTTTTTGAGGCCCACTTGTGCGACGCCACTTATCAATGGGCTAACGGACTAATAAAAATAATTTACAAAAATTTCAATAACTGCTTTTTCTATGTTTTTTTTAACGCTTCTAAGTTATTTTTATGAAAAAATACTCAATGTACAGATACGGCGTGTCTCAAGATTTTATTATATGTATAGATTATGACTAAATTACCATTGGAAAACACAAAATAAGTAGCTACCTACTTAAAGGAACGCCTGATTGGGAAATAAGTCTATTCAGACAGAACTTATTATCATAATGGGAATAGGTATAGCATAGCTTATATTTAAATTTATCGAAGGCTAGACTAATTACCGAGGTAAATAAACGATGTAATAATTATGTAAGTACTCTTAATTTGAATGAGTATTAACTAAAAATTATATATAGGCATGAACTTAATATACCCATTCCATCTCCTTGGTCCCAAAAATGTTGGCATTGTAACAGCAACGCGGGTGATACCTTTTTTCTGGATAGGAAATCATCAAATTACTTCTTTCGTTCTGGGCGGAACGGGAAGGAGTGTCAGACTCTTGCTGACTAAAACCCTGCCACCCAGAAACCCAGCTATTCGTCCGAGTGCCCTTTGGGTCAAAATTCCGCAACCCTAGCAGGTACTGGCCCCGTCTTCTTTGCTGACATCTCTTTGAGGCGTGAGTGGAACATGATGCGCCGTCGACCTGCGGACGTACCATGACGTCTTAAAACGTGAGTCTTCCGAGCGAGAAAAAGGGATCGAGCTATATAGGGTGTATGTATAACTCTATCCCTCTTTCTCGCTCGGTAGACTCGCGTTTTAATACCTCATGGTACGCCCGCTGGGCTTTGTTGTTACCGGACGGCGAGCCACCCATAGCTCGAAAAACTGTGCAACGTAACTGCAGATGATACCTAGAATATTATTTTTGTATAGTATATTTGAAATATAATTTATTTTCAATTTGGAAAGTTTTATATAAATCTTCGTTTAGCAACATGGCACAAGTAAAAAAAATGGAATCTTTTACTAAAATCATTGGATAGAACTCTCTATTGCGGATCAAAGCCAACATTATTATATTTTCGGAAATCAATCAAACCTAGACCAATATTCAAATAGTTGACACAACGTTCCAACACATTGGTGACAAGCAATAATTATTTAGTTTATTTAATCGACTGTAAAGTAAGTCAAACTGACTTGAGCGGTGTTGGTGGCTAAGCGACAAAATACCCCCTTAATGCCAAAAACTTACTCGATCATATGAGATTATTACATAACTGGCGTTCAGTTGTTTGTTACCATAATAAAGAAAATAGCCTGCAATTAAGGCAACTCGTTATGACTCTCAAACGAAGCATCTAGAATAGGGTAGTTGACTAAAAAAATCTTATTAGTCCGTCAGTTAGATTTCCAAAATATATTGGACACATATTTTTTCTTTTTGTACGTAAACAAAAAATTAAGACAATACAGTGAGTTGAAAACCTGTGTGACGACACTACTCGCTACAACTTTTACCACGACGTGACGTCACAAGCCCCCACTTCTTTGATGCTTTTTATCTTCCCATTTTGATGCTTTTCAGCTTCGTCAATTTGCTAAAGCAAAAGATACGGGTCAAATATTTTTCTATAATTTAACTGACGGACTAATAATAAAATACATCATTTATTTCGGGTAACAAAGACCCATTACATATATACCTTACAGACTATTATACATATTTATAGAAACTCAGGAAAAATCCCTATTCTAGAATATTCAAGAGGCTAGGCAGTTTAACGATGGACTGAGTCCCCTAACAAGCTTACAATTGTAGGTTTCAATATAGCATTGAAACGCGAGAAAATAACGATGTATTGGAAAATATAGTCCCTAACAAATTGAAAGACCCAGATGTTCGTTCTGTTAAATTAATGGTACCTACTTATCGTATTTTTATTAGAAAAATAATTTATACAGAAAAAGGTACCTTTGTAGGGTCACGTCCACCGATAAATATCACGCGCTGAATTTCCAAATGTTAACAGTATTGAATATGATGGATGTCGGATTTTTTTAAATAATATTATCAAATCCCCTTTCATCTACTGCCATCAAACTATTTAATGTGTTCACGCGTCATTGACGTCCTTTTACTTACATCCTAGAATAGTATAGATTAATATTGATTGTGTAGTTATAGTGTTTAGTTATGACTCAACGGGGCTGGCATGTTCTTAGAATAAAAGTCCCTAAAACAAAAGATAAAAAAAAATGTTAACAGTAATATGATTTAGGAATTGGGGATTTTACTATAAATAAAATAAAAATAAATATTATTTTTATTTTAAAACTAGCTTCTGCCCGCAACTTCGTCCGCGTGGAATAGTTACTTAACCCCCGATTTTGAAACTCTCAGCCCGATCGGTTTAAAATTGACAAAGTTTCATACAAACTTTCATCCCCTATTTTATCCCCTTGGGGGTAGAATTAATCAAAATCCTTTCTTAGCGGATGGCTACTCATAATATCTACCTGCATGCTAAATTTCAGCCCGACCCGTTCAGTGGTTTAGGCTGGGCGTTGATAGATCACTATGTCAGTCAGTCAGTCACTTTTGAGTTATATATATTTAGATAAAAAAGTAATAACCTTGGCAAGCGTGTTAAGGAGTAACACCATCCCCACTCATCCATGCTAATAAACACATTTATAATAACACTAGCATCGCCCCGCGGTTTTACCTGCGTACTTGCCGTTCCCGTAGGAATATGGGGATATAATATAGACTATGTTCAACGGAGATAGTGTAGATTCGCAACAGTCAAGCCAGCAAATCCAGCAAATCGGTCAAGTAGTTTCGGAGCCTATTCAATGCAAACAAACAAACACAATCAAATCTTTCCTCTTTATAATATTAGTGTAGATTGTAGGATTCAGTAAAAACCATTTTTATACCGTAGCGTCCACTGATACTGATATACACGTATCATATGCACGTCGCTGAATTTCCAAATATATGTTAACAGCAATGGGATTTCAGAAAATTAAGTTCACCGTATATTGGAAACTCGTACCTTTTATTCGGAGAATAAATGATACATGATTAATATCTACCCGAATTTTATTACCATTTCAAAAATATCTGTATTTTCAATGCACTACCAACCCAAACTCGGTTTGGACGGTTTTAACGACTTGTTAAAACATCGAGTATTCACAATTCACATATTCAAACAGTCAATCAATATAATAAAGTTTTATCTTTACTATAGTCCTATATTACAAAGATTATTATATAACATAATACTTATGAGTGTATTATTTTAGTATATATTTATTTTATACATATTTTTTCCCAAAAAAATGTATGTATTTTAAATTTTATTTATTTGTTGTACACCAACCACAGTGTTATCTTTTTAATCAACTTCCAAAAAAGGAGAAGGTTCTTAAGACAACTGCTTTTTTTGTGTTACCTCATAACTTTTTACTGGGTGTACGGATTTTGATGATTTTTATATTCGAAAGCTGGCGCTGGTCATGTGGTCCCATTTGATTGATTGAGATATAACGACTAATATTTCAGTTATCCCTAATAATGCGTGGCTTCGACTACATTGATGATGTTCTCATTTCCTCTTATCGATGTAAATTGAAAAAATAAAATTTTGTTCGATGGTTTGGGAGTTTTTTAACCCAAAGGTTGACTGTTAGAGAACGCCTTGTTGCGTTTATAGTTTAGTATTATCTTAACAACGGTAACAATTGAATTGAAATTCGTTGTGTAAATAATTAAGAACGCAGCCCTGTCAACAGACGAATACTAGCTGACCCGCGCCACTTCGTTTGTGTCACATTTTTCATGACTGATCCAGTCCTATTAGTATTAGCGTGATGATATATAGCATAAAGAATTTTTCAAATCGGACCAGCAGTTCCTGAGATTAGCGCGTTTAAGCAAACAAACAAACTCTTTAGCTTTAGATATTATTATAGATGTAACGTGTGTAAATATTGGAACATAATAAATGTATATAAACATTAATTTGTAAAAATAGCTGAAAAGTACATACTACCTACATGTCTACATAAATTTTAGGAAATTGTGCAAAAAATACCCAGTAGCCATGATTTATTACAATAGCTTCCAACGTTTGTTTTATCAACAACACTGCAGTGCAGATATCAAATACCGAATAGAAATTAACTTTACTTTAACCCACATTCATAGTAACCCATCAATTTGCCGTAGTTTTTTGACTTACAGTCCAGCCAGCAGCTGAATACCAGTATTTTTACATAGAGAGACTGTCTATTTGACCTCTACAATGACCACAACCCAGTAACTGGATTATAGTTATATCTTGGCAAGGCTGTTGTCAGGTTTCCTGGTTTCTGACTAACCGTAAAGACTGGCTAAAAATTGTAACTGACAGCCGGGACTAACATATTAACATAACACACATAATCAGCCTTTTAACGTTCCCACTGCTGGGACACAGGCCTCCTCTCTAGGAGAGGGAATGGGCCGTAATCCACCACGCGGGCCCAGTGCGGGTTGGTGTGAATGTCACATGTCTTCGAATTTTTGGTTCTAGGACATGCCGGTTTCCTCACGATGTTTTCCTTCACCGTTTCACAATGAATTACACAAAGTAATGCGCCTGGCTGGGTTTGAACCCGCGACTTACAATTTGTAAGTCGGGGGCCGTTACCACTCGGCCACCACTGCTCTATTAACATGCTTTCGTATAACTATAAACATTGAGGTACGAACTCCTTACTCGCATTCATAACCCAAAAAATTGAACTCATTCCAAACCAATCAAAGCTACCCATGACCTAAACAATGAACTTTTAATCCCAGTCCAAATTTCAGTCCAGAATTTAACAGAGCAGATCTTAATACGATCATAAAATTTTATTAGACCGAAAAACAAATGGTCTAGACTGGACAATCGTACTTTAAAACTACAATAAGCCTAAATGTCTGCGTTTTCTTAAATGGCTTTTGGCATGCACAAGGAAAACTGTAGATTACTGATATTGCAATCGCTGCACTGTAGCTTTTACGGCGGTATTTTTTTTTCTACCAATCTATACTAATATTATAAAGCTGAAGAGTTTGTTTGTTTGTTTGTTTGAATGCGCTAATCTCAGGAACTACTGGTTCGAATTGAAAAATTCTTTTTGGGTTGAATAGACCATTTATCGAGGAAGGCTTTAGGCTATATATCATCACGCTTAAGCCAATAGGAGCGGAGCAGCGATAAAGAATGTTTTAAAATCGGGGATTTTAAAAAAAAGTCGCGGGCAGCAGCTAGTCTAAAATAAAATAAAACAATGAACATTGCGTGAACTGATCTTCAAGCTTAAACAACGCTTGCTGAGATCCATCAACGGATGGGTGAGCATTCATAATTTACCGAAAAACCTGCGTTCTTCGGAACACACGTTGAGCCGGGGGTCCAGGCTGTCATTCGTACATCTTTGGAAGTCGTTACAGGTAATTATATGAAAGGAAAGCTTATTTCTAGTCTTGCAATGGAGGTATTACCCAGTTACTGGGCGGTCGCTCGAAATAAAAAACTTTTTTACAAAACAATATAACCGACTTCTAAACAAAAATATATAAAATAGCTTTACTGTCGGAACTCGGTGTTTTTGGTAGATTTTTCGTTTTTTTGGACACCAACCATCGTAATTTTCATTATTTTTTTCATTTTACATCGACAATGAGTGAATGAGAACATCATCAACATTGTCGAAGCCACAAATTATTAGGGATAACTCAAATACTAGTCGTCAGATCTCAATCAAATGGGACGGGATGGGGGAAATTTAAATGGGACCACATGACAAGCACGAGCTTTCGAATATAAAAATAGTCATCAAAATCGGTTCACCCAGTAAAAAGTTATGAGGAAACAAACACAAAAAAAATGCAGTCGACTTGAGAACCTCCTTTTTTGAAAGCTGGTTAAATACTGACATTAATTAGCTGCATCCTGATAGACATTTAGCCTAAGGCAATATAGTTGAAAACAGTTTAGGCAGATTGTTTATTTTGCCGATTTAAAATTAAATATAGTGCAGTGAAATCCGTCGTAAATCGTATTCGCAGTAGACCGAGTCGTGTGGGTATGAATAAGTACGCTTTCCGGAAAGGGTATTAATTAATGTAAATTCAATGTAATATGTACTCATCTCGTATGCAATAAAAGAGCTTTTGATGGTAATGTGTATTTTAACTTTTTACAACTTACAATTGAATACAACATACAGATTATGGAAGAGCACAGTATCCAAACACTGCCTTAACACCATTTCCGAATTGAGAAAACTTTAGCATAAAAGTAGAGTAGAGACAAGAGTCCTTAACTTCAAATACTGACTTCAGAATTTACACCAATGTTAAACCGGTTCTTTGATTAATTTACACTAATGTCAAACTGGTTCTTTGATGAATTTACACCAATGTCAAACCGGTTCTTTGATTCATTTGAACAATTAAGTTAGTGGTTTACATATGTTTACGGCACTAGATACTGAGACGAGCTTTTTAGCCTCCCGGTAAATATGTATACTTAATTGAACACCCAAATAACACAAAAATACTACAAACTAAAAAAAAAACCATGTAGGTAAACATTTTATTTCATAATTTTTTTGTACCAGTTCCACTTGAACATTTTTTTATGTTTTAAATTACGTTACCATGATCGTGTGGTTGACAGACTAAGCAGTATCAGCCAGTTCTAGACCCAGTAGATAAAAGATTTAGTGCACTCGGGTAAAGCTGTCACTATAATTCTAAAAAGAGCACAAAACGCACAATACCTTCTGGGAACACATTCATTATGCGTACAGCTAAGCAGTGGAATTCCCTCCCAGAGTCTGTATTTCCTGATAGCTACAACCTTCTTGTCTTTAAGTCAACAGTGAACAGGTTACTTCTAGACGAGCGTGCTTCATCTTCGACCACATCATCGCTTACTATCAAGTTAGTTAATATTCAAATCATAGATATAAAAACGCTTGCTTATCAATAGGTAAAAAAAGAGTTGCCTTATTCTTCCAAAACAGTTGAGCATCATTAATAATAATAGGGTATTTTACTATAAAAATCTAATTAGTCCGTCTGATAGATTTACAAAAATGTTGGACACGTATTTTTTCTTTTTTCACGTAAATAAAAAATGAAGACGATACAGTGCGTGGAAACCTCACGTGACGTCACTACGTTGCTACAATTTTTACCAGCGACGTGACGTCTCCAATATTTTTTGTAAATCTATCAGACGCACTAATTAGATTTTTACAGTTAAATACCCTATTAAACCGATATCCAGCCGTATGCCAGTTTTCAGTCACTCTTTTTTTTCTTCAACCTATATTGTGCCACTGGTGGACAAAGGTCTCCCCTAAAGCCGTCCACTCTTCCCGGTGTTTTGACCTCGCCGAACAATCCGTCATGAATAGGTAGGTATTCATGCGTAGTCCAATCACTTCGACTTGATGCCACCAACTGCATCTTTGAATTAAAAGTGATTTGTTTGAAACTTTTTACTTGTTTTTTAACATTGGATTTATGACACGTGATATCTGTCAAAAGTTTCAATTTACAAACATATTTGACAGATTGCGTTTGAGATGCGGATGCAAGAAGTTCTTTCGTCCGCAGGGAACATTGTTGATCCCATAGTAAAAGTATTTCAAGGTCACTGAACCATCGTCAGGAATAGGGTAGTTAACTAAAAAAATGTGATTAGTCCGTCAGATAGATTTCCAAAAAATATTGGAGACGTATTTTTTCTTTTTTCACATGTAAGTACAAAAAATTAAGACGATACAGTGCGTTGAAAACTCGTGTGACGTACACGCTCACTCCTTATCTTTGATGCTTTTTATCTTCGTCAGTTTTTATAGATTTGATAAAGGAAAAAATACATGTCCAATATTTTTCTATAATCTAACTGACGAACTACACATAATCATATATTTTTTACTCAGGCAACATCCCTATTAAGTTTATTCTGTTACACGTTGCAGAATAACATCTTTTATATGATCATGCACCTCTGAAACTTTCTCTGTATTAGACAATACACTCACGACGTTAAGCTGAGCGTTGAATATTCATCAGTGTTACATATTAATTAATTGTCATCTATAGTAACGAGAACGGCTTTAAGAAACGCTGGCATGGCGACTTGGACCTCCAAGTCGCCATGCCAGCGTTTCTTAAAGCTTAACGTCGTGAGTGTATTGTCTAATACAGAGAAAGTTTCAGAGGTGCATGGTCATATAAAAGGTGTTATTCTGCAACGTGTAATAGAATAAACTTAATAGGGATGTTGCCTGAGTAAAAAATATATGATTATGTGTAGTTCGTCAGTTAGATTATAGAAAAATATTGGACACGTATTTTTTCCTTTATCAAATCTATAAAAACTGACGAAGAAAAAAGCATCAAAGATAAGGAGTGAGCCGTGTACGTCACACGAGTTCTCAACGCACTGTATCGTCTTCATTTTTTGTATACATATGTGAAAAAAGAAAAAAATACGTCTCCAATATTTTTTGGAAATCTATCTAACGGACTAATCAGATTTATTTAGTTAACTACCCTATTCCTCACGAAGGTTCAGTGACCTTGAAATACTTTTACTACGGGACCAACAATGTGCCCTGCGGACGAAAGACCTTCTTGCATCCGCATCTCAAACGCAATCTGTCAAATATGTTTGTAAATTGAAACTTTTGACAGTTATCACGTATCATAAATCCATTAAAAAAAAAGTAAAAAGTTTCAGTCAAATCACTTTTAATACAAAGATGCAGTTAGTGGCATCAAGTCGAAGTGATTGGACTACGCACTACCGTCTTCGAACAAAGTCAACATTATCGACGAAACTATTTTCCGCTTTAGTGCTTTCCATCGCTGAGCATCCTATTGTTCTCCTCATCGCTGGTACTGTGGTGAAGCTGTCAACAGCCTCGGGCAGCATGGCTTGTGATGCAGGCGAAGCGCGGGGTTGCATAGCGTGGCACGAAAACATCAGCGACATTATCCGACAGGTTTTTTTGCAGTTGGCGTTCCAGTTGTATGTATCTAATGGTCTGGCACGCGGCGATGGTATGTCAGCGAAAAGTATGACTTTATTTACATCGAAGATAGACCTTCAGTGTAGGACGCTACTTTTGTCAATATCTTTGCGTAATCCCATCTTCCTAGCTCGCCGTGCTGCGGCTGCTGGGAATCTCAAGCGGCAGTAATAACCTAGTTGGCAATTACATTTTCGAGCCGTTTGGGGTTAAAACTGTTGAACCGTCGAGTCCGAGTGCTCTTGCTTTAGTTAAAGTACTTTTTAAACATTTAGTTGACATTTTGCGTGACCCTAGTGTTGGCTTTTACCTCGTTAGTTTTTTATTTTTGTTTTAAGTGTATATTATAAGATTAGTATTTAAATATAACATGTACATGTTTATAGTTTAAAAAAAAAACACTCGTCTTCTACAAAATATAAAAATAACTTGAATTTTGGAAGGCAGTACTATTACTTAGTTATTTCTTTGATTTTTGACACCGAATTGAAAGTTATTTTATTTATAAATATATTTTTCAATCTGTTACTTACATATAGGTACATATTTTTTTGTAAAATAATTTTAATTATTTTTATAAGTAATTCATACAGTAGTATTTTGTCATTCGTCCGGTCTTGCCAAGAAGTACTGTGTTATCCAGTTAATGGGTTGTGGAGGTCTGGTAGGCAGCCGCTCCACGTGAAATACTGGTATTCAACTGAATCCGGTATGACTGGAAGCCGACCCCAATGTAGTTGGGAAAAGGCTAGGCAGATGATGAGTATTTTGTAATTCGTACACATACAAAATACGAATTTTACGTTGTTTCGTTTATTTACAGACGACATGTTTTTTTCCAGCTATTTAAAAAAAAATACTACTGAGCCAATTTTGATGAAATTACTATGGGGCCAATCAGAAAATATATCCTTCCACATATTATTTGTTTTTTAAATCTGTTTATAAATGACGGAGTTAAGAGTTTATAAACATAAAAAGAACATACAAGTGAATTTTTTTTTTTTTTTTTTTTTTTTTTTTTTTTTTTTTTTTTTTTTTTTTTTAATAATAATTGAGGACTAACTACTTCTTTTCAAGTCGGTTATAAAGAATAAAAATCTTTAAACGTAGAATCTTATTCAAATGTTTTTCTTTAAATAAATAGCTTACGTCTAAGAAGCAAAAACAAAACTGACTGGACTACTTTTTTTTAAATCAAATATCCTTTTTGATCAAAATGTGGCTTGTATCGCAAGAAATTCAAAGCCAGATTAGAGTTTTTGAACTGGGTTATCTTTTAGAGTTTTATGTTCAGCTTATCGCAATCCGCAAGAAGATTTATAACAAAAGTTGCTTAGAAAATGTTCAAGATAATAGAATTATCTTTAACGTTTTCTAAGCAACTTTTGGTCCAGGTAGCTCTTTTTTAAAATTTGTATAAATACAGGCGTAGTTGTAAACAATTTTTATGTTAAAGGTTCATTTTCTATAACGGCCCAGGGGACACAAATAGACACAGATACTACAACAACGTAAATATTCCATAGACAAAAAAAAAAACGGAAGCTAACCACAGACTGCATAATACCCATGCGATGCACCAACCAGCTATTTTCACGTTGGCAACTCTATTGTTTCTGGTTTTTAATTAAGAGCCTTCAGATGAAGCATCGTGGCCACAGACTTTATAGAATTGAAAAGAAAGAAAAAAAAAGTATTTTTAAAAGCTTATTTTCTTTGTTCGGAAACGTAGGAATTCGCGGTAGTTAATGGTTACTTTAGTCAGAGGATTATGCAATCATGTTCAATGTATAGTCTGTGCACATTTAGGTTTGCATATCAGAGTACATACATTTCAGCTGTTTTTTTTTAATGGACCACTCACAGTTTAGCAATCTAAGGCTGGTTACTGTTTAACCGGACTGCATTTTAGTTGTCAGAACGTTTTACTTATAAACTCAGTTTGCGATGTCGGGTGCTATTAATTTTAGTCAGTATCATCTTTAGGGGTAAATATTGAGTAGTCAACTTTTTTATTCATTACTGCCTGTAATTCTGACAACGGCTTCGCTTGCATAAATTGCGTATATTATCACAAAAGTACTCCCGAGTATTAAGCCTAGTACTTTTCTAGACTATAATCTATCTCTATGCTAAAATCCATCCAGATCTGTTTAGCCGTTTTGCTGTGATTAAGTAACGAACATCCATTCAAACTTTCATAATATATTTATATTAGTACTTATGATATTTACATAGTTAAGTATTTAGTCGTTTTTGCGACTCCAAAAGGAAATTATTTTAATTAAGCCTGAAATAAGTTTCATTAAATTTAACTCCAAGAGTAGCGATACTCACTCTGAGTGGCATTAAGTCCGCTTGTGTACTTTTTCAGTTTCATGATGTTTAAATATGTTAAATTAAAATATTAAATGTAGGTAGGTACCCACTTATTTATGTTACACTTATTTATATATCCACTTATTTAATTGACATTTATATCTTTTATAAGTGCATAAGTTAGGTTTGATGATATATCCCTAACTATCCTTACAGCATCAATGGCTCAAGCAAAAGCAAAGCACCTTTGGGGATTCCGTAGATCGTTTTGGCATACATCAATGTCTACTATCCATTCATATTTGAGCTATGTTATGGAGCCAAAAAATTCAACATTACCAATCCGTAATAGGTCTGCATGGTAGACTACAGCCCAGTCCCTCTCTTAGAGAAGGGACCTGTGTACTAACAGTTGGGTCATTATTTGCTAAGTACGTATCTTCATCAGAAAGACTTATATCACGCGTCCATACTTAAACGTACATACTTAATTATTCATTTTTATCAAGTGCTTACCATACTAACAGTTTGCACCAAAGCGCAAACTGTTAGTATAGTCAACAACATTATATTATTCTTAAGAACTAAAAAAGTAAGTCTTACAGTTTGAGTCATTTATGCGGCCTACCCAAATGTCCTTACTTTGGTATAGTTCGTCAAATCGTTGAGCTCCTTAATATTCTAAGTTTGAGCTACACGGTAACTGACAAATGCTTGCACTGTCTGGACAGGTTCACTCAAATCTTTGTAGCACTTTCCTCAAAAGGCCATCTCAGACATTAACCTACATGTTTCTCATATGACTTGACCAGTACGTATTGTATGGATTTTAAAAGAGACTTTGATCTCTGAGTTTGTTTCGGTGTTTCTTCTCAGGGTAGTCAGCTAGGAAACACCGGCTTCATCTAGCTTAAAATGGACAGAAATATTTAACGTGTAAAAGTGTTATGTTTAACCTACATACAAAATAAATATCATTTATCAAACGCTCCATCATACTTAAACGCAAAACGTCCAACACATGGTTGATAATCAGATTTCCAGTTACCCTGCATTTACCCTTCTAGTGAGTAGCGACGAGCAATTTAGCCATGAATTCAAATTCAGCCAATCTAACTAGTTTGGCGAATGTACTCACATATAGGAGCCCCTCCAACAAGTTAAATAGACTTGATATTTGTGTTGCCGGAATATTAATACCAACCTAAAACTATATTTTGTGGTCTGCATTGACAGTGGTCAGAAATGAATGTGGATTCCAACCGTAATATAGTTGTGTTTCACAAAATTTGGATAAGTAAAAATATAAGCTGACTTTATAAAATTGAACTTCAGAATCAGTCTTCAGCTAGCCCCTTCTATCCCTTTATTAAAATGGTTACCAGTTTGCCAGCGCAGAGCGCTGAGGGCCCTTTTATTCTAGATAGGAAATCATCAAATGACTTATCCCACTCCGAGCGGAGCGGAAGGGAGTGTCAGACTATTACTGACTAAAACCCACCCTTGTTCCTCCTTGTACCCAAGGCCGCGGTGACACTTTCGGACAAATTCCGCAACCCTAGCAGGCACTGACGCTATGGAGCCCTGTTTTCTTTCTTCACATCTATTTGAAGCACGCGTGGAACACGATACGCGGTCAACCCGGGCCTGGTTGTTATCGGAAGGCGAGCCACCCGTTGCTCGACATGCGCAGGCCCGGCGTTACTCCTTGACTAGAATTATATAATCTTGCTTCACAAAAAAAATCTTCACTCTACCAATATACGTCTTCTATGATGTCCCTCACACCGTTCTTCGTGAATCGTGGCGATCTTCCTTTGGAATGCGCTCTCTCTTAGAATCAGGATGGCAATCAGTTAGTTTTTCTTAAAAAGAAAGGACATGAGTACATTCGCAAGAATTAACGTTGTTTTTTATACTCTTATATGTATCTATAAAAGGTATGTTTTCCCTCTTTTTTGTCTTTCTTTAAAGTTTACCCTCCATGTTAAGTCTGCTCCACCAAAATTCAACTGGTAAAAAATACCTATAGCGTTTAATCCGCCTTTGCAGAGTGTTTTTACTAATGCATAAAGTTTTAATAAATAAAAAAGAATCCAATATTTTGGTACACACAGAAAATGTTAGAGGTAGGTAAATGTATGAACGAGCAGTCAATAAAAAAGTGTAAATATTACATTTTCAGCTTTACATTTTTAGTAAATAACATGCCTTACCAATAAGTTTTGAGTGGTATAAATGATTGCATCCGAGCACAATGATTTCACAACACACATTCACATTCATCGGAAGGATAAGAATAGCGTGTCCAATAAATAAGAGGATCTCCAATAAACCTCACATTTTTATCATAAATCAGAGTGAGCGTTTTAAACATGTTTACAAAATATACATGATGTGCTTTAAATTATGTAAATGGGGTACATTTTCTATCAAAATAATACAAACGATTTAAAAAAACATTACAAAGTACAAATTAACTTTAATTTTGGAAGTTGGTGTTACTTCGTGATTACTTTTGTCGTCGTTTTTTGACATTGACTTCTGTTTTTTTTTTAATCGTTTTTAGCGCTGGCCCCCCCCCAAAACTAAAATTTAATAGTACGCAAATACTATGGTAAGGTACCTTATGGATCGAAATTGCATCCTTAATGAGTTTATCTACACACTAGCAGTACCCCGCGGTTTCACCCGCATAGTTCCCGTTCCCGTGGGAATATAATACAAACAAACAATCAAATCTTCCCTCTTTATAATATTAGTATACATAGATTCGCACTGTCTATCATTAAGGAGTTCCGTTGCACGCCTTTGCAAAACAAATCTAAACCAGATTATAGTTAACAAGCAGTTCAAAATCATGACTATTAGGTATACACAAAATTCATAAAAGTGTACGCAGAAACAGATGCACTCTCTGTCCCTTAACTTTCGTAGTCCGATGTCTCGGCAATCTGAAACGTCCTGGCAGCAGGACCACCGGCATACCATTGGGGGCACGGGCTGTTGCACCACCAACTCCCAACCCTGCTTTTGCCCGACCTAGGAATCGCAGCCAGGACTTACACTCGGCAATTGCGCTTGCAACCAAAAGACCATGGGGACCGTTACAGTCACAAGATGGCGATATTAAACCCACATAACATTATCCCCTCCTGTATTTGAAGTCTGTTAAAAATGAGGTGATCTTCAACCATGGCACGTACACCATGTCTTTTACATTGCTATCAGCAAAAATATCGCCTCGGGAAACAAATGGCGGTAGACTGGGCAGGTTGCATGCTGATAAGAATGAAGCTCCATTTCCTGAAAATCAAATTGATCGCTATAGCAATAGGTACCACGAGTGACTAATATTATAAAGAGGAAAGATTTGATTGTTTGTGTTTATTGAATAGGCACCGGAACCACTGAACCGATTTGAAAAATTCTTTCACTGTTGGGAAGCTACACTATCCCCGGGCGACATATGCTATATTTTATCTCTCACGGGAACGGGAACTATTCGGATAAAATATATCATAATGTTCCTCAGGGTGAATGTAGCTTTCTAGTGGTGAAGGCATTTTTGAAATCGGTCCAGCAGTTTTTGAGTTTATTCGTTACATACAAAAATACAAATCTTTCGTTTTTATTATTATTTTTAGTATATTGGTATTAGTATTAGTATTAGTATAGATAATGTGGCACGACAATATACACAGAAAACCACAAAACAGTGAGACACTTAGTTTTTGTCATACTTATTTTTTTTTCTTTAATTTTTACCATGTACCGTGCGTATTTCATGTATCTGCTAAATAAATATTGTTCTATCTTTCTTTTATTTCTTTCTAAAACTGTCTCAAGTAAAGCAGCCCATATCAGGAACAGTCGCAACTTAACACACTTAACTCACATCATCATCAAACCAACAGTTATCCAGTACGTTAAACTTCGACTTACAACTTAATATATGCGTATAAGAAAATACAGCAGTCGTGTACCAATTAGAACTTGTGACGTCACTAGACTGTATTCGCTCGACAAACACAGGACGCCAGTTTCAGGGCTGTCGCTAATTGAGCTCTTTATTTAATTACTAGCTTTGTGGGTTGGATGAGAAGTTTTTGGCTGGATGAAAGTACCCTGCTTATGTCTAGGTAATTGCGTTTGTAGATAATTTTAAAACGTTACACTGTTTTCTGAGGGGTAATTCCCGTATTATAAAGGTACCAAAACATCTAATTTTCCTACATTTTGACAACTTTTTTTACAACACATTGCTTTTTGCTAAGAAGATATTGCGCCTTGAATTCAGAAAGCCTCATAAGTACATGTAGCGTATTTTCACAACCTCCACTTTTCATAGGTGCTACCTGGAGGTAATTCAAGTGTAGTATAAATTATGTTCTTTCTAGGCAAATGTGTTTCATTGTTGACGTAATCAGGTGAATCGTGAAGACGCGAGACAATCAGTCTATACTAATATTATAAAAAAAGAATTAAAAAACTTGGAAGTATATTTTTTGTGTCGCCCCCGATAAAATTTTAAAATCTAACAAATAATAATTTAAACCTATTATAATTATTATCGTCATATATAATTATTATGTAAGATCAAATATTTTTATTTTCCAAGCGTCGTCGCGTGGGAACGTTAAGTGAGAAAAACAGGTGAATTCGCAGATTGTTTTTTTTTTTTTGTTATAGACAGTTACAGATTTTTTAAGTAAAAACTTAGCTCTTTAAGGAAATCGAATATCGATCGTTTAGTTTTTAACTGGCAGTAGGCTACCTCTCATACATCCATAGGTGAAATTAAAATGGTCTGCAGTAGTACACCTAGCAGCTCACCGTTCGACAATTTCCAATTAAAGTGATAGTATCCTAACACGAACACAAATTACTCACCTAACGTAAAGGGCGCCGGTTCTAGTGTCGGCGCGTAAATTGTCCTCTTATGTAATTACAGGTGTTTGAATTTTGTGAAGTTCTATCCTACTAACATTGTAATGTGAAAATTTGAATCGAATGTTTAGTATCAATCCTCGTTGGTCGAGTGGGTGCAGCACTACTGCCGAGTATATAGTCCTGGGTACGATTCTGACTGGTCGAAAAAAGGGTAGGGTAAATCGGGTTTACCCTAGTTTTATAGGTGCCCCGGTCGTAATTACTCTTATTTCGCGAATGAATCGCATGCTATTTTATTTATCTATCGGGAGATTTCCCAAATTACAACTATGTGGACCGTGTGGTTGCGGAATTTGATCGAAAAAGTCACCGCGACCCTGGAACGCACAGGACACTAGAAGGATCACGGTTGGGTTTTAGTCAGTAAGAGTTTGACACTCCCTTCCGCTCCACTTAGAGTGGGAGAAGTAATTTGATGATTTTCCACCCGGGAAAAAAAGGCGTTATGTTATGGTATAATCAATTAAGTACGTCTCAATGGCTAAATAGATTTTGGTGAAACATAGATAATAGCCTAAATAAGAATATTCACTACCTACTTTTATCCCGTAAAAAAAATTAAGAAAGAAAATTGCGTTGATTTAATCATTGGTTTTATGATAAGGCAATAAATGAAAGGTTTTTTTTCCTTCATTTTCTTACCTACATAATTTGCTAAAAAGACCTCAGCTACAGATAATGCGCGTTAGTACATTCCCGTGGGATAATTTCGACCTTGTGAATCACCGCAGATGACGTCGCTGACAAATTTAGTTTTCCATGAAATGTAGGTACCTAATGGCTTTTATAATTGAACGGACATAAAATACTTTGCCTCCACCTAACAACGGACGTGTACGGTATTAAGTACCATCTTAATAAGGGTCTAACCGAATAAAAGTCTATTTTAATCATACTTTTGGTTCTGAGCGAGAATGTGACGTATTCGTAAATGCGCATTAATATGGTGACCCTCGCACATTTATGCCACTTAGAGAGGGTAGCCAATTTATGCAGGCGTGCTTTCCAATTCCAATTCTTTTTGTAAAAGTCGACTTTACAAAATATGAATTAATCATAACATTTCAATTCAATTTTGATTCTTTTCCCATAGAAAATAAACAGTAGAACAAATCCATTGCACTGATTTTCTCGCGGTTTGTTCCCATTTTTCGAGATAAGCTTAGTCTAAAGCACTCAGCGAATACCTAGTTTTTTACATCAGTTCTTCCACGGGTTATTAAGAAACGTATTTTTATATTACCTTTATATGTAATACTAGCTTCTGCCCGCGACTTTGTCCGCTTTGAATATTTACAAACCCCCCGGATATCGGAGGTCACGCCACAGTCGTGACAGTAAGTCTACCTTCGAGAAGTGGCTAGAGAGGCGACACAGTATCTTGACCTTCCTTCTGACGTACATATTTACTTTCCGGACACGGTTGTTTCGGGAACTGAATACATTCAGTGGGAGAAAACGCCTGGGTTGGCACCGCCGTGGCCTCGTCGAGGTAATCAGTGGCGGCGACCTCTCGCTTTCGGCTCTGGTTAAATCGATGTTCCATAGTGAGAGGGCATGGAAATCAGTCTCCTTCTGCAAAGTAGGAGCTAGCAAAGAGCCTAGCGTGACCGAGAGGCAAACCTCAGGCCCTAGTCGCCGCCACAGAAGAAAACTCCCCGGGCGTCAGAATCTTGGACTCCGGACAACCATGATTCCCGGCCACCATGGCATAGGCCTAAGGACGGACAGCGGTGAGTGGCCAGCCGGATCGAAGGCCCCTTGTGTTTCACGCGTGCTTCAAAAAGGTGTTAGTATAGTAGATTCGCCACGGCCCTGGAACGCAGAGGGCATTTGGAGGAACACATACATATGTGTTCCCCTTGTTGTTTTGTCGTGTACCCTTTCTGCGTAAAACCCATGTTTTACGCAGAAAGGGTCAAAGTCAAAGTCAAAGTCAATTCATTTATTTCAACTAGACCATTAACGGCACTTTTGAACGTCAAAACATTTGAAAATAAAAACATTATAGTGACTCTAGTTGTCCATTCGCAAAAAGTAGATTCTTATGGAGAAGAACGGACAAGAAACTCCATAGTTACTCTTTTCAAATATGTATAAGTTTTACAATATTTTGTATAGGTACATTAGCCAATTGGTTATATGTGAGGACGATGCACCCGAATAAAACTAAGTACTATACTATTAACAGGTACAACAAAGTAACGACAGCAGAGGTAAAATTAATAAATTTGCTAGTCAGGGACATAGTACTCACATATTTACAATTTTTTAATCCTTGTTTTATATAATTACCGACAATGAATCAGTGTGTGTTAAATTAACTATAAAAGATCAGTAACTACACCTGTCTTTGTCTACTACACCCAATATTGTCCTATGGAGCAGGACCAGCATGTTTCCAAGCATTCTTATCTTGAATATAATCTTCTAGCTTGTAGTATGCTTGTTTACAAAGTGTGCTTTTAACATAGGTTTTTAAATTTCCTTTCATTTAATTCTAATATGTCACAAGGTATTTTGTTGTAACATTTAACACTGTACCCCATGAAAGATGTACGTACTTTAGCTAATCTATATAATGGCTGATCTAATTTATTTCTATTTCTAGTCTGATATTAGGTCTGATATTACATTGCGCAAGAAGTAATTTGATGATTTCCCATCCTTAAAAAAATGTATATATCGAAAGAAAATATAATGAACAAGCTGCTTATCAGCACAAGAGAGTAATAAACGTGAAGGAAATAGCTTTTTATTGCGCTGGTAATTGCGGGGTTGGCAATAAACTACCTTTGTGATAATTGTGTTTGGATTCAAGCAATATATATTAATGTGCTCATTCTCGATTTTTGTTGCTGAGCCTAAATGTACTGCGAGGACCGTAAGTTGTAGTTAGTCTTAATTATATCTAGTAATAGAAATTGTAGGTACATATATGTAAGCCAGACCTGTTTCATAAATATGGTGGTTCAAAATGAAAGTGTTCGTAAATTAGCGGTTTTTTTTTGTCACTAAGAGATATTTTTTTAATTCTATTGACATAGTTTGTGTAGTTTCGTTATAGTTAATTAACAATTTATTACTAGCTCTTTGCACATAAATATAAAACAAAAAAACAGATATAAAAACAATTTAATCACATGATTATTATGTGTAGAAGATTGCCTCAATTTTGGAATACAAATAATGGTATAAAATATTGGAAAGTATTTAAGTTAAAATCAATTCAATAATATTTGAGTTTGTTATTTGGTTATGTAATTATGCCTTAATTTATTACCAATTCAACATAATTTTACAAAATACTAACAAAACATGAATTTATTTACTTTTTAAATAAATTATTTCACTAATTACAAGTATACCTTGTAGGCAACACGACCTATTTTTATTTTATTTTAGCTATGAAGTAATCACACGCTTAAACTTTGTGAAATGAAATATAGAGCTGCTGAATTACCAACAAAACATAATTCAAAACACTCCATGTCGACAACCCTAGGTCCTATGTACTCCCAGAGTCAGTTCTGAACTTGTTTCTGCTTATTCAGATTCGCGTTGAGTTGTAAAGCGACAGATTTCGTTAGGTATGCAGCGCTTAAAGCGAACTTTATTCATTCAGCACACTGACACGCCTTTGAATCTAGTTGTCTTTCAATATTTTTGCAACAACTTGAAGTTTTTGTAGCGATTTCAAATTGATATAGCTTTTTGTTAATATATTGAGATGCTGAATATTTACTAGAAGACTACATTTTGACAACCCTCCCGCTTTAAAGGAATTATCCCAACGGAACATATCTATTACTGCGATAAAAATTATACGTTTGTATAGTTCCACAAAAATTCTCAAAAATGTCGAGATGTTTTTTAAATCTATATTTTTAACAACTATTTAATTCAGTCTTTCATACTTTTCATTTTGGTAAGTTCCATTAATACGATCTTCCAAAGATTAATCTATAGAGGTGAAAACTACATTACTAAACGTTTAATTATGGCTGACTGACTTTCAACACCTTCTCCAAGCACGACTTATAAAAAAAAAAACGAAGAGCAACACATGAAGGCTTTTCAAGAAGACGTATTATAGAGCTGCTATTACTAGCTGCTGCCCGCAGCTTCGCCTGCGTGAATGTCGGAAATTATCCCAAGGGAACATAATCCTGGGATAAAAAGTATCCTATGTTACTTCTAGTACCTCCCAGAATATGTGTACAAAGTTTCATGATGATTCGTCAAGTAGTTTTTGCGTGAAAGCGTAACAAACATCCACGCTTTCACATTTCTATTAAAGGATTTCTCGATGATTGGATGGTAGGCACTTTCGTATGTGTGTATTGTATGCGATTCGATAAACATCTTAGGGTTGCGAAATGGCATGCAAGGTTTGTTTCATATATTTAATGACTGTATACATCAAATTTAAAATTTTGCAATATTGAAAACCAATTGACTGACGATTCTGGCTGTGCCAGCACGCTCGTGACTGTAGAAATTAAGGATTATTTAGTCCACTCAATGTAAGTACACATTTGTATATTTCAACATCAAGATCTCACGAGGGTCTGTATGTGGCAGTATGTGTGTGAACTGACAAGTAAAATATTGAGAAGACTAAAATAAGTATTTTATTTCAATCAACATCGTCATGCAAATTAATGCCCGTCACAATAAGTCTCATGAAACAACACTAGGTAAGCTGGTGAGTAGAAAAAACATGCATACACCACTTCACTTCTGAAAATCGTCTCATCGAGCCTTTTATTTAAGACCAAATCCCAAAAAAGTACGACGGCGCTTTACCCGCCATCTTGTTCTATTTCCAAAATTTTACCTTACCTTTATAGCCCGTGTCACTCAGTGTGTCTCGGCAAGTCTAATGATTCCTCATTCGTTAAAATCCATCAATTTATTTAGGCTGTAGACGTTGGAAAAGTATTCCTACTTACAAAAAAAAAAGCAAAAAATTATGTTTGTCACCAGACAGAGCAATGGTGATGGTATATGTTTTATATTATAGAGTAGTTTAACTCTATAATATAAAACCTTTGCGCCGCAATTGGATTTAATTTCTAAGAACCATGAATCATCTTTTTTACATAATAATCTGTTTAGTAGTTTTAGCGAGTAAGAGTAACGAATAATATAATCTTCAAAAAATCTCAAGTTTATTATAGGTCTAGAGTAGAATAGGATTTATAATATGGCAACTAAACAATATGCATGGATGCGAATGTTAATATTTATGCCCATTTTGATCAGGCTCGGCTTGAATTGGCTTTTAGCTGATTAATAGACTGTAGGGTACTAACATTTTAATGGTATTAGTATTGCCAGCAGTAAATTATCAACTGTTTATGCTTCTGTTATTTTGAAATACAATTTAAAAAATAAATAAAAAAAAAACATTACCAACTTCTAAACAAAAAAAAATACATAAAATATAAAATAACTTTAATTTCGGAACTCGGTGTTTTTGGTTGTTTCTACGTTTTTAGAACACTGACTTATAATTATGTATGTATATTAATTAAATATTATGACGAGAAAACAAAAGTCGTCTTTAGAACCTCTTCCTTTTTTGGAATTCGGTTACAAAATAATGTAGTTCAAAAATATAAATTTTGATAAGTAGTGTGCGTGAACTGCCTGACAATCGCGTTATATACTGTGCAAAATTTCCTTATGGACAGTGGTAACGGGGCCGACTTATGAGTTGAATGTCCTGTGTTTGAAACCAAGCAGGTACTTTGTGCATTTTATACATCACTACTGCCTTTAAACAATGAAGAAAAAAATATGGGAAAGCCAACAAGTCCTACAAATAATAAATTAAAGACATACATAACATTTAGCAAACCCTACTGCAGGATTACAGCCCATCTCTCTCACACTGAGTTGACTTGTGTCCCAGCAGTGGAAAATTATAGGTCAATAATGTTATACTAGCTTTTGCTCGCGATTACGTAAGCGTATATCCCATTTGCGTAGGAATTTCGGGAAATTCTCTCTACACTCCCCAAGGAACTAACATGCCAAATTTCAGTCATTTAAGTTTTCTACGACCAGTAGTTTCGACTGTGCGTTGCCTGTCAGTCATTCAGTAACGGAAGAATTTTATAGATATACTAGTTGTCCTAGCAAATGTTGTTTTGCCATACAAAATAAAGAAAAATATTTAAGGTTATCGTAGAGGGGTGAAAATTTAGGGTAGTAGTATTTTTGTATGCTGTATCATAAAAAAATAAAAACAAAAAAAATATGTCAAAAAAAAATTATGGCTAGACATCTATTTTGATGTTGTCCGATTCGCCACCCTAACCGATATGCACGCTAAGATTCGCGAAAATCGGTCAAGCCGTTTCGGAGGAGTTCAATCACAAACACCGTGGCACGAAAATTGTATATATAAGATACATAATTAAAATGTGTGTGTGTGTGTGTTTGTGTGATCGTGTGTGAATGTGTGTATGTGTGTGTGTGTGTGTGTGAATGTGTTGTGTGTCAATGTATATTTATAATGATACTGATTGATTAGGCCCAGCGAAATAAATGAAAGAATAAAATTTATTGACTTAAAATATGAAACATGAACAGTACATACGCTCAAGACTCAAGATTCAAAGCATTTATTTCAAATAAACCAATCACAGGCACTTTTGAACTGTCAAGGTCGGTCTGTCAAAAACATGAAGTTGTTTAAGTTAGAAAGTTTCATTTCAACAATGCCAGACAAGCTGAGCTGCTTATCTATTTTTATTTCGTTAAAGGAGGATTAATGCTTCATTGTCTGACTCAGTAGTGGTGTTGCCATGAATAAAAGAATTATGTTCAAAACATAACACTCACAGGGGTAAACCCTGTGAAACTTCACGCCCGGTCGTCGGGAAACGTAGGGCGATTCCCGGCCACCGTAGGCGCGGGCCTGCGGATGGCGAGCTATGGGTGGCTCGCCATCCGATAGCAACCAGGCCCGAGTCGACGGCGCGTCGTGTTCCACGTGCACCTCAAAGAGCCATCAGCAAAGAAGACGGGGCCCCATAGGGTCAGTGCCTGCTAGGGTTGCGGAATTTGTTCGAAAGAGTTACCGTGGCCCTGGGCACGCAAAGGGCACAAATAGGATCACGGGTGGGTTTTAGTCAGTAAGAGTCTGACACTCCCTTCCACTCCGCCCAGAGCGGGAGAAGTCACTTGATGATTTCCCATCCAAAAAAAGAGGGGTAAACCCTGTCGCACTGCCACTTCGCTTCTCCTTCGTACTCTGCATCACACTTCCAGCCGCTATGATGGCTCATTCTCGGTTACTGTACTGCGTCTCTGGAACTCTCTTCCACACCCTATACGCGATAGCCCTTCTCTTGATGTCTACAAGAAGAAAATTAACGAGCATTTTCTTTCACAATGAAATATAATTAATAGATACACATGTACTTATGTATGTAAATATATTTGTATAGTTATGTATTTATAAGTATATATATTTGTATTGCTTTTATGTAAATATATTGATCTATGTTATTTGTGCACTGGATCCTACCCTCTATGCTGATCTCTCTCTATCACTCAAAGGTTTGCTGGGAGAAAACTCAACTTTGAGTTAAGCTCGCCTTTGTAAATGCCCTTTATTATGCCTTGTATAATATAAGTTGTTTTGGTGTACAGTAAAGAGTTAAGAACACTATCAGAAGCCAAGACCCACTTTTTTGTATTAATAATTCATAATCATAATCAGCCTTTTAATGTTCCCACTGCTGGGACACAGGCCTCCCCTCTAGGAGAGGGAATGGGCCGTAATCCACCACGCGGGCCCAGTGCGGGTTGGTTAATGTCTTCGAATTTCTGGTTCTAGGACATGCCGGTTTCCTCACGATGTTTTCCTTCACCGATTTGAGAGCAGTGGTGATGAAATTAACTACTCAAAGTAATGCACCTGGCTGGGTTTGAACCCGCGACCTACAATTATTTGTAAGTCGGGGCCGTTACCACTCGGCCACCCCTGCTCTCATTAATAATTACTGTAGGACCATTGTAAGTTTGATAAACGACGTCCACAACAGTAACTTGTCTCCATCAACTAGATAGAATTCCTGTGAAACAGTGCAATTTGAACATGGCACAGTCCTGTGTCTATCAGGTTGTCAGTGACATGTCTAACGTAGATAGCCGGTAATGCAATTTGAGGGGACATACCCCATTGTATTTGTAAAGGCGATTGTACAAGGTTTCGTTAACGAAGGTCTCTTGAGTTAATTACACGACTGCCCAAAAAAAGGAGTGTTGTTTTCAGGGTTCATGCTTGTGTGTATGTTTGTGAGTTTCTTTATTTCACCATAACTTCTAAACAGTATACATATGTATGTGTTATCGTGAGAAGCGATGAGTTATCAGCAGTCGGGGTGGTTCCTTTGAAATACAGGTCTCCCGACTGCAAATAAAATATTGTTATCTATGTTGTTTTTAAGTTTTTAGTTCACTTTTTGACATGGTAGGCGTGTTTTTTTAATTTATTTGTTTTTTTTTTAATCCATAGAAAACGTAGTTTAATTTTCAAGAAAGCAAAATATAGCTGTTTTTATTTTTTTGTGATTCTGAGTTTGTTTGTTTTTACGCATTCACACCTAAATCGCTGAAACACTTATGATGCGATTTTGATGACCTAAAATTCGGAGATAAAGTGACATCCACCTTTCGTCGGACATACTGATGCTGTCTGACGCAAGTTTTCTAATTAACCCTTTAAAAGATTAGTGATGGTTTACGGTCTAGAACAGTGGTGTGTTCTTCAGTGAATGTATTGTCATCGGAAAATTGCAAACGCCGTGAGATTGTAAAATATCGCGAGTATTGAGAATTATTTTTTCTTAATTAGACACTGATATATTGGAAACTATTGAACACAAAACGTTTTTTTTTTTTAAAATATAATACATCGAGGGATTATATATACAGTAAAAGTTGACTTAAAAATCTATTTACTCGTAGTCCGTCAGATAGATTTCTAAAAAATATTGACGTATTTTTATTTTTTCACAAAAACATAGAACGAAGACGATACAGTGCGTTGAAAACTCGTGTGACGTCACTACGTGCTGCAATGTTTACCACGGCGTGAACTCACAAGCCCCCCCTCCTGATCTTTGAAATTTTGTATCTTCGTCAACTTTTATAGATTTGAAAAAGCAAAAAATACGTGTCCAACATTTTTTGATAATCTTACCGACGAACTAAATACAATCATATGTTTTTAACTCAGGAAACATCCCTATTACAATCTCACAGACTCTGCAATTTTCTGGTGACATATCTAATTAACGAATTCAGTAGTTAACACTATCAACAGCCACGAGCAACATCTTAACTCGAGTATTTTGGCTTTTAATAGATAAAGTCTACAAGGGTATCTACTTTCTTAAAGACTAGATAGCCGGTACTGTAATTTGTGAGGTCGTGAACCAATAGTAAAGGTGTTTATAAAAGATTTCACTAACGAAGGCCTCTTGAGCTAATTGGATACGGTTTAAGAGGGAAAAAAAGAGTTGATTGGGAGACGAATTTTTCACTTTCTTAAGTAAACTTAAGATTGCTCTCTCATCGGCCTAGCCTCTTCACAACTACATGTATATTGGGGTCGGCATCCCGTCAAACTGGGTTCACCTGAATACCAGTATTTCACGTGGAGTGGTTGCCTACCAGACCTCCAACACACATTAACTGAGTAACACGGTACTTCTTGGCACGACTGGAGTCAGATTTTCATGTGTGTGTGTTTTTTTTTGTGTCTGTGTGTGTGAGTGTGTATTATGTATATGCATATATGTATGTATATGTATAAAATTCTCGTGTCACAATGTTAGATATCATACTCCTCCGAAATGGCTTGACCGATTTATAAAATTTTATATGCATATTTAGTAGGTCTGAGAATCGGCCAACATCTATTTTTCATCCCCCTAAATGCTAAGAGTAGTCCACCCCTAATTTTATATTAACTTTTTAGACAAAGTTTTTTGTTTTTATTTTTTTATGATAAAAAACAAAAAACAACAACAACCCATAAACAACAACCCAACCCAATACATACAACCCTAAATTTTCACCCTGCTACGATAACCCTAAATATATTTTTTTATTTTATATGGCTAAACAACGTTTGCTGGGTCATCTAGTAATTATGTATATTTAGATACCCACATTTATTAAACCATTAGGCACTTTATCAATCTTACCGTGATTGAATCAGCGGAAGTCCAGAAAGCGACAGTCCCAGAAAAATCGCGTAATTTCAATTTGTAAGGGTCCTGCCTATTCCTTCTGCCCCATAGGAGCCCCATTTTCCTAGTTTTCTCAGGGCCTCCGATACGTAAAAGGCGATCCAGGGCCCTGAGTCTGCTATTACAATAGTGTCAGAATGGTCTAACATTGATCGCATAATGGTTAATTTTTACAAGTTTGGTAATCTACTAATAAAATAGCGTCACTATGACTTTCCAGTGGTCAACCACTGACACTCCATTGAAAGAAATGGCATATAATGGTAATCTCGTACATAATGACAAATGAATTACAGACGTATGCGGTAGTCTGCTAAAATTTTGACAGTTCCTTTAATCAGTGACCTACCATTAGAACGTCATTGTGCAGTCATTGCTTTTAATAGCTCGGTTATCAAAAAGTATTATGAGACCATTGACCAACCAGTGATCGACCATTATGAATTTAGCAGATTACGAACTTTTAGCAAAATGACAATGGAATCGTGTTGGAATGATAAATTTATAAAAATAGCAGATTTAGGCCCCTGGCTGTGCGTTATCTGCCAGCAACTCACTCATCAGTAAAGGAAGAATTTTATATATTAGGATTAATTAAGGGATTCAGTTTGACTGGGAGCCGACCCCAATATAGTCGGGAAAAGGTTAGGCAGATGATGATTTCTAAGGCTAAGCTTGCAGTATAATCTACTACTACGAGTATGATGATTGACCAATTGTATATGTATAGATAATATCAATTTATTGGGTTATGCTTCTGCCTGCTTGATAACAAATTAGGTAAAGGGTGGTAGAAATAAACTCCTATATTACATCAAAATTTATCATTGATTAGGAAAATGGGCCTTATTATATCAGCAGATTCATAAACCAAATATTTTACAACGTATCGCCTATATCCGTTCCCGATACCATCTATCTCTGTAGCAATATTCATTAAAATAGTAGCGTTTCCCACAAAAATAACTTCACATGACATCAATATTTACCTCTTTCCTGGCTTTTAAATGTATGACTGGTTTTAAATGGTTCACTTTCCAACAAGCAGGAAAAATATCCCCAACGCACGGGCGATATGAAAAACTTATTCATAAAAATAAAAATAAACGGCCAGACATAAATTGCAAAGAGTAGAAAAAAAAAACATGGCGTTGTTCGAATAAATTTCAATTAAAAACATTGCAGTGTGCTGCAGACAAATTGTGAAATTAGATTTTTATACTAGGTAGGTATGTTATATTTTTCTTTTTTTTTTGTGAGTTGCAGCGTTGGTTTTCAGCTTCCTGATGTGCGATTATTTTTGTAGCCAGCAAGTTATGTTTGTTATTTTTTGTTACTTTTATTATTTTTATTAATGGCCTTCTTGGGATTTTCAAGTTCGTCTGAAGTGTATGATAAACGCTAGATGCACGAACAATTAGCTTTTTCGTTCGTGTTTCAACTGATGATTTGTATATTTAGTGATACTAATAGGTAACAAATGTTGACGAGTCGGGAATGAACGTATGTAGATCAAAATCTTGACCAAACGCCACTTGTGTTCATTTGTTTTTTCTACTTATGACATGCTGACCAATCGGGAATGTGACATTACGGGAAGTAGCCAAAAGATTGTCGAGTCAAAATGGATGATAGGTATCATCATTTTTGATGAGAAATTTATAATCAGTCTATCAAATCTTATAAATTTATAAGACCAGAAATGAAAAAAAAAATGCTCAGTTTAAAAGCTAATTAGCACAAAAAATATGCTGATTACTTCATTCATTAAAATTTTCTATAGAAAATAATGCAGCTAGTATTTAAACTAGCATTTATGTTAGATGAATAAGCTTGTTAATTAAAACTGAAAAAAAAACATTTTAAAAAGATTTTTAGTTTTAATGACTTAGTTTTCCTAGTTCAGTCCATTTCGTTGTTACGCAGATGTTGTCAAGTTAGCTAGGAGTTGGAATTTAGTTTAGCGCACATTATGCAAACTGCGTCCAAACAGTATTTTGCCTTTCAGAATATCTGTACAGATTCCACGCGATCGTGTTTTTTTACAAGAGGTAGTTTATAGGCATTAAAATACGCGTAGATTTTCGTTTGCTATTTTATCTAAACGAAACAGGGTAAAATGTTTCTTCTGTTTGTAAAACATTACGAATCCATTCACTGTTATTGTAGCGAAGCCGCGGAATAATCTTAATTAAGCTAAGGCTAAGGCTAAGCTAAAGCTAAGGCCAAGAGCACAGAAAACCTAGATAAACTCTCGATAAAACTCACCTACACACACAAACACTCACGAACACTTAGTACACACATATACTCACTGCACATTTATTCTCACTCACACACCCACACACTAATCATTCATCACACACACACTCATTCCATTTAATAATTATAGTAGATCTATCCTAGTTCCAAATTTTTATTTAAAGAGTACCTATATCATCTACTAGTATGTACTAATGATTTAATTATATAAGTCTTTGTTGCTTGGCACCTATTTACATACACCAGCTGAAATACTGGCTTGGCCTAGTTCTGTTACAGACGCTAATCTCATTGATTACTCGAAATTGTTGCTATATTGCTGTTGTAAAGTAGTACTAAGTTTTTGAAAATAAATTATTATTATTAATATCATAAATGCGAAAGTAAGTTTCGTTTACTTGTGACGCTGTCACTTCAAAGTCGCTGAACCAATTTTGATTAATTTTTGTACTTAGATAGTTGGGATACTGGAGATGGTTATAGGCTACTTTAAAACGAAAATGATCTTGAGGGCTAAAAGTAGTATTGGTTTTTTCATTAAAGCCAGTTGCAAATAACATAGTACA
Source organism: Hecatera dysodea (assembly GCA_905332915.2). Classification (NCBI taxonomy): domain Eukaryota; kingdom Metazoa; phylum Arthropoda; class Insecta; order Lepidoptera; family Noctuidae; genus Hecatera; species Hecatera dysodea. The sequence goes on along the minus strand of HG995298.1, from coordinate 3,239,288 downwards.
GACTTTATCTCAGACGCTATCATGGTGCATGGGAGCAGTGGTGGCCGAGTGGTAACGGCCCCAACTTACGAATTGTAGGTCGCAGTTTCAAACCCAGCCAGGCGCATTACTTTGTGTAATTAATTTCATAACCACTGTTCTCAAAACGGTGAAAGGTTCTCAAAATGAAAAAACATCGTGAGGAAACCGGCAAAAATTCGAAGACATGTGACATTCACCAACCCGCACTGGGCCCGCGTGGTGGATTACGGCCCATTCCCTTTCCTAGAGAGGAGGCCTGTGTCTCAGCAGTGGGAACGTTAAATGTTATCATGGTGTGCCTTAAAACCGACTTTCACTAAACCTTTGCCACCAAAGCGTCTTCAAAGTGGTAGCTTCTCCAAGGCATGCACTTTAGAACTATAGTAACACGTTAAAAGACACTCCTTTATCGGTCCAGTTTTGCCAAAAGTTAACAACTTATACTCTCCAATTTACCGTACATTCGCGTGTCGGAAATTAAGCGAGAACACATCACCAAGTTTGCTGACGTTTCAGACAAAATTTTCTTCTAGATTTCGTAGTAAATTTTGCTATAATGAACAAAAGAACCAAGCATGAGTGCACGCACCGTTACAATGAACAGACTTGGCTCAACCAAAATTGCTGGAATTACGGTTAAAAGCATCATCAGCCATCTAATATGGGGGTTAAGTTGGGCGAGGAAGCGGGTTTTCCGTACTTATAAAGAGGAAAGATTGTGTTGTTTATACCGAATAATCTCCGAAACTATTGGACCACTTTAAAAAAAATCACAAATGTAATGCTTCATCAGCGAATAACAAAGGCTTAACTTTATCCCCATAATACCACGGGAACAGGAACTACGCAGGTGAAACCGCAAGTCGTTGCTAGTCACTTATAATTTTCGAAAGGAAATCTTATGTTTTGGCATCTTTTGTTATCGGACGGCGAGACACCCATCGCTGCGGTGTATTTTATCTTCTTCTTCTTAAATAAATAATACGGTTTTAATGTAAATTTATACGCACGCTATTCAGAAGATACCTCTAGATCTAAAACTAGGTCAAGTCTTTTCGCTAAACGCGTTTAAAGGTTTGCTGTTAGAAAACCCGCAGGGTTAAGTTCGCCTTTTTACCTACATTAGCTGTTCTGACATGTTTTTATTTGGATGTTTGTGCGAACAAAAGTTTTCATAACTATTTATTTAAAAAGTCGGTTCATTAATTTCCAATGTTAAGTATTTGACAGTTTGTATTAAATTTTGTGAAGGGTAAACGCTTTAACTGACTTTTACTGTGACTTTGCTCTCATTGCCTATTTCACAGGAACCGTATAGTTCTTAAGGATAAAAAGTAGCACATAGCAATAGTGATCTATCGCAAGTTAGGGTTTTATTTTTGACTTAACAACTGTGGACTAGTAGACATTGAAAGATTGGTACAAAATCTTTTGTTTGTTAATACTTGTATTTTGATGCTGATATTTCATAAATAAATCAAATAGTGCAGAAATAATTTAACAACAAAATCTGGCAAGTGCGAAACGTAATAAAACATACTGCCGTGGTAAAACTATCTACTTCTTAAAAGTTTGCCTGTAATCCGTGTTTGAAACACAGAAATTCACTAAGTACGAAATTTCAACAAGATTGATCCAGTACATTCGGAGCACATTGACTGTGGCAGCCAGACTGGCAGACCCTGTAAGACGTCTTTTTTTTAATGGGAAATCATCAAATGACTTCTCCCACTCTGCTCTCTATTTTTATAAATTTGTCTTTCCAACACGATTCCATTGTCATTTTGTTTAAAGTTCTCTGCTAAATTTATAATGGTCAATAATTGGTCGGTCAATGGTTTCGTAATACTTTTTGATACCCGAACTATTAAAAGAAATTCTTGCACAGCGACGTTCTAATGGTAGGTCACTGATCAAAGGAACTGTCAAAATTTTAGCAGATTTCCGCATACGTGTGTCATTCATTTGTCATTATATACGAGATTATCATTCTATGCCATTTCTTTCAATGGAGTGTCAGTGGTTGACCATTGGAAAGTCATAGTGACGCTTTTATATTAATATATTACCAAACTTGTAAAAATCAATTATTATGATAGACCATTTTGACACTATTGTAATAGCAGATTTGGGGCCCTGGGCGGAGCGGAAGGGAGTGTCACTCTTACTGACTAAAACCCACCCGTGATCCTTCTTGTGCCCTTTGCGTTCCAGGGCCGCGGTGACTCTTTCGAAAAAATTCCGCAACACTATAAGATGTCTGTATTTGTTTGTTCACACGGAACCCTAAATGGCATTTAAAACAATTTTGTTCAATAACTTGACTTTACAATTCAATCAGATATTGTACCTAAACCAAAGTGCGGTTACAATGTTTGTAATTTAAATGGTTCTGTTTATAATTATCGAACCAATTAATTGAAAGTTTCTGAATGATTGCAATATTTATTCAAGTGTCAATAATGTAAATTGTGATTGGTTCTAACTTGCCCACAAAGCGAAAATTGATTAATAACACTTTTATTACTTACAATATAATTATGAACTATCCCTCTCTCTCTAGGAAATATCTGTTGTTAAAGCAAATGCTATAAACATTATGTTATAGCATTTGTTTTAACAACAGATATTTCCATTTGTTTTAACAACAGATATTTCCTTCGGCTTCATTGCCTTTGGCTTTCTCACAGAAATGGTGAGTTTTTTTTTTTGAATTGTTAAAAAAATGTTTACAAAAAAAAAAAACCGACTTCTAAACCAAAAAAAGTATAAAATAAATTACAACTCGGGACACTCAGTACAAAATTATAAGGTAACACACACAAAAAAAAAATACAGTCGAATTGAGAACCTCCTCCCTTTTTGGAAGTCGGTTAAAAAGTCAAATATGTATGGGAATGACAAACGCTGTAGAAAGAAACTGTGACGAATCCCTCTGCATTTCACATTCCGACAATCGCGTTTGCAAATAGAATGGCATTTTGTGTGGAGCCTGTGTGCTACGACGTAGCTAAGCGCGTAGCACGTAGCGAAGCGCGTAGCACGTAGCGAACGCGTAGCACGTAGCGAAGCGCGTAGCACGTAGCTAAGCGCGTAGCACGTAGCTGAATGCGTAGCGTACCATGACGCATCAGTACCCATTCCATGTAGTGATTTACGCTCTTAGAACAATTTAATCGATATAATGAACGCATTATATCGATAAAATTGTATTTATTACATTCCAAGTGATTGTATTTTAAATATGTATTTTCTGTCCTAGCATTTGCCCGCGGCATCGCTAGCGTTTATATAGATTTTCGCAACAAAAAAAAAAGCACGCTATGTAGGCGTGTTAGCTTAACAAAAAAACTCATTTCTTTATTTTGTAATATTATTGAAGGGTTTCGCAGACAGAAATTTCATAGAATTTCGTTTTGCAGCAAACATATTTTTACATTATATATGGGCCTTGTATTTTTATTTCGAATATTATTATTTCAACGACTACTTGATACATATTTCAAAGAATCAAAAATTCAATGAATTTAACAATATCATTTTTTTTATTTAACAAACTGATAAAGCAGTAGAAATATTTGGTAGCGAATATTGTTTATTCGGCGTATTTTATCATGGTATTTTATTTCAACGACAATGTAAAAATAGACGTTATTTTTAATATACATAATTTTATTCATAAATTTCTTACTTATAAATATTTTGTTGGATTATTTAAGCGTTTAAGAGTTTAAAATATACAAAAAAACAAAGTATTTTAATAATATTTGATACATAAACGCAGTTTGCATGTTAGCAGCTGCTAACAGTATATTAGGTTAGGTTTGGTTAGCCTCCTCGCTCCGGACCATGGATTGAACCAGGACCGGAAGCGAGAGGTCACCGCCGCCGATCACCTCGACGAGGACACGGCGTTGCTTGTATCCTCCAGCCGATCGACATAATATTGACACCCGGGTGAGTCCTCCCGCCGAATTTGAAACAGGTACCTCTCGTAACATCCGTGTTCGGTGAGTAACTGCATCAAGTGGAAGGTGAGGACGCCGAGACGCTTGTGGCTCTCCAAAGAGGGGACTTTTCGCCACAATGGTGGCGCGAACAATATTATTATTATAATTATTATTATCCTTTATTCATTTTACTTATCTACTAATTTACATTTTTAAATATATCTTAAAAAAAAAACATTTTAAAATATAAAAAAGTAGTGGTCCGCCGGTATCGGGAGCAGAGTCCAAGCTACCGGTGGTTAGGGCTCCAGAAAAAGGAACCTCCTCACAATACGAGCCGTATCGAGGAGTACTACCTTCTGTATCAGGCCCTTTAACCAACCGTGTAACGCCAGCTTCGACAGATGGTCGTCGAAGCTTTTGGCCATTATTTATTTGTCTCGGACAGAATCCATATAAGTGTTAGTAAAACAATTTGCTTAAAAACTATGTTAGTATACATAATGTAAACATTTATCATTTAACACTTCCCGTCACTATTCCCATCTAGTGAGCCTGGATGGGACAGTCATTGCGGGAAGCAATCATTTGCAAAATGCTGTTGGTACTACCGCGCAATCTTTGGAATAATGACGCCACTTTCTTACGCATAATAGCGTGAAAACCATCAACGCGTGCATTCATAATCAGCCATTTAACGTTCCCACTGCTGGGACACAGGCCTCCTCTCTAGGAGAGGGAATGGGCCGTAATCCCACCACGTGGGCCCAGTGCGGGTTGGTGAATGTTACATGTCTTCGAATTTTTGGTTCTAGGACATGCGGTTTCCTCACGATGTTTTCCTTCACCGTTTTGAGAGCAGTGGTGAAGAAATTAATTACACAAAGTAATGCGCCTGGCTGGGTTTGAATCCGCGATCTGCACTTCGTAAGTCGGGGCCGTTAACACTCGGCCACCACTGCCCTCAACGCGTGCATTAATATATATACACTTCCCATAAAAATATTACTCGAAAAATATTACTCGCATTTGCTTCAACATCACACCAACACTAAATAGGAAACCTCTAGGGCCGTACAACTAGCGTTTAACTAGCATAACTTCAGGATAGTTTTGAAAACTTAAATTGCCAAGTTACGTGGATTGGAGCTGAAGTTATTTTCAGCTTGTGCTTAATACCTGCGGGGTTTATCAACTTGCAAAATTATGTGAGAATGTTCGACTCGCGTGCATTGCTTAATACGGTTATTAATACTTTTTATGAGTTACTTTATTGAGGTCAGCCGTGAGAGCAGTGGCGGCCGAGTGGTAACGGCCCCGACTTACGAATTGTAAGTCGTGGGTTCAAACCCAGTCAGGGGCGGGGCGTTACTTTGTGTAATTAATTTCATCAACACTGCTCACAAAACGATGAAGGAAAACATCGAGAGGAAACCGGCATGTCCTAGAACCAAAAATTCGAAGACATTTATGACATTCATCAATTCACACTGGGCTCGCGTGGTATTGCCTCTCCTAGAGAGGAGGCCTGTGTCCCAGCAGTGGGGACGTTAAAAAACGTTAAAAAAGGATTATGACTTTATTGTGGAAAACATTCCAGTATAAAATTCCGCTATTGTTGATACATTTAATTAGGTACCCAATTCTTTCAAGGATTTGTACGCCGTAAGTAGTCTTTTAGTTATTTAATCTTTACCTCTTATAAGTGGTTCATCTACGTAGCCTTTTCCCAACAATATTGGGATCGACTTCCATTTAAACCAGAATCAGCTGAATACCAGTACTTTACGTGGAGCGGCTGCCTACTAGACCTCCACAATCCATTAACTGGGTAACACGATACTTGGACAACACTGGAGACAGATTTACTGGCTTTTGACAATCCTTAACGACTGCCAAAGATCTACAAATGACAGCCGGGACCAACGGCTTAGCGTGCTTTCCGAGGCACGGAGGAAAATCGCAATGTTAAGATGGTTACCCATCCACAGACCAACCTTGGCAAGCGTTGCTTTACCTTGAAGATCTACTCGTGCGCCTGTTTGTCTTTAGCCACTAGCTCTTATAAATAGTTTTTATTTTTGATACACAAATTAAATTACTTACGAAATACCAAAATTCCAAGAATATCGTAGCACATTTGAAATCTAATAAGCTATCAATTTTTTGGTTAAACTAGGGTTTTTTCATTAGTCGCTATGCAAGCATACATAGGTAACACAATCATCAAATTAATCACTGTTTTTTTTTTTTTAAATCTGAATCATACGTACATTCAAACATGTTCTTATCAGAAGCCTTTACAAAATACATAATCCTACTTCTATATCCATAATCAATAATCAAGGCATCACAGAAAGCAAAATTACATGATTACCCGTTGAGGTAACATCTGCGAATCTAATTGAAACCTTTTAAGCGTACTGAAAACGTTCCAGACTTACGTGAACCAAGGGCACGTTACCGAATCGACCCGAAAGTGCGTAATTCCTTACGATTTTATCGGTAACACACGCAAATTCCATTTTCTGGTACATTACACAGGTCAATCTAAAACCATGATTCCGGTAATGGTACAGAATGTTAAAAATTTTTTTCGGTCTCTGTAAGAAGTGCTTTTTATATGAATTCTTTGTTAAATACTTGGGAGGTAAACATGAGGTTAAGGATAGTTTGTTTTTAATCGAACGTACGGGTAAAGTATGGTAAAGTGCGTTTCATGAAAGAATTCCCTTCACAGTAATGTTGGCATTACGGAAAATCAGTGTTGCTATATTTTAAGCAATAAAACTACTTAATATTAGGAAGATAAACTAATATTCCGTTACTTTTACCAATTACTTTATAATTTTGTTTTATCTTTTGGGAACTGTAAATCTATTTTTTAATAAAATATACAACTTACTGCACAGGAATTCAGAACAATTCATAGCTTTATGATGAGTAGGCACTCACAGAATGAAACCACAGATTGTCCTTTTATCGAGTGCTGGAGCAGTCGAGTCTTAATACGTTTGTTGACTAGCTAATGTTCTCACCACGGCATAAACATACCCTTTACAACACCGACGCGGGGAATCGAGAAATTTTTATTGGCAGCACTGATAGCCATCTCCATTCTTTGACGTTAAGACAGACAGGGGAGCCAACAATACGACGAAGGGAATTCTTTCGTGAAACGCACTATAGGATATGTTATGTCTGGAATTTGAGGAATTCATTTTTAAAGATGCCTTTTTGTGAAAGGAAAATAAAAATTGTAATTGATAACTAATACGATAACTTTGATAGTTATGATGTTTGGTAAATGAATAAATAATTCTTACAGCTATAAGGTCGAAATACGTCATCTAGCTAAATGTCAAGATCAGAATTACATACTCTTGATTTTGCCACACATATAACAGCAAGGAGCTCAGAATAACCTAACCTATACTTTTTTATACTAATGTAATGAAGAGGAAAGATTTTTGTTTGTTTGTAACGAATAAGCTCCAAAACTACTGGACCGATTTTAACCATTTTTAAACTATTGAAAAGCTACATTATTAGCAAGTATTTTATCCTAGTATTCCACCGGGAACGGGAATTACGCGGGTGAAACCGTGGGGCCCTGCTGGTATGGTGTATAAATGGGCGGTCTGATTACTAGATCAGATTGGTTCAACAGGAATTTCTCAGTAACAGCCTGGAGACTAAATTTTAGCGTATTTGATAACAATAACCCCAGACTTTATGACTCGAAACTTACACCTAACTGTGAAAAGCAGGGGCGGATCCAGGTTTGTCATTTGGGGGGTTTGACCTCACTGAGGTTAGGTTTTAGTAAAGTTAACATTAAATACAAAACATAACATTTTATTTTGATTGTAAACTACTAAAAAAAATGGTTAGGGGCCCTTGAGTTCCTTGCCCCCTTGGATCCGCTTAAGCTGAAAAGTAACCGTAAGTCCTAAGTTACCTTATAAATTGTTGGCATGTCAATCTAATATTTTAGTGACCCAGGAATTGTTCACTTCCGAATCGCTCAAAGCCTTCGGTTTTAATTATTTTTTAATTCTGCCGTACGGTTCGACGCAGTGGCTGAGCGATTGGCCTTTGTGTACGGTTCGCTACCCGCACGGAATCAAATATTTGAATGGCCTATATTTTATAGTTCCGAGTTTCCAATTTTGTAAGATTAATGAATTTCAATGACGACGGAGAAAAGAGTCTGGTAGTGAGGAATATATTGCTAGGAATTTTTTGAGTTAAAGAAAGAAAAAAGAAAAGATGTTTGGATTGTGAGATTGTTCAAAACAATTTACGTGGTCCTGGAAAGCAAAGGGTGTTATATGAAACACGGGTGCGTTTCAGTCATTTAGAATCTGACACTCAATTCCGCTCCACCCAGAGCGGTAGAAGACATTTGAAGATTACCCATTAATAAAAAATATATTATGAGATAGATGATACTAATCAAGGAAGGGGATTGTGAAATCAGCAAGCAGTTAGTTGACTCTTCACGTGACCAGAGAGCTGGCCTTTTCTTTGATCAACGAATCAGCATTGCCATTCAACGTGGCAATGCGGCCACTGTTCTGGGCACTTTTCCCGTTGACAGCAATGTGGACGAATTTTTCGATGCCCTATGAGTTTTTCCCTCTTTTTACTCCGCTTCTATATATATATAATTTCTATATTATAGCTTATTTAGTTGTATTTTGTTAATAATAATAGGAAGGGAATTTCTATTTACTTGACGGAAAACTGAAAGTGAAAGAAGAAAACAAGTTGCGTCGATCCCAAATAATTGTTGGGAGGAAATCAGGGACATGAAATATACGAGACTAGCTTCTGCCTACGGCTTTGACCTTCAAAGATCATCCCAAAGGAGCATACCACTTGGATAAAAATATAGTGCGTACTATTCCAAGACATGCTCTACCCACGTGTCAATTTTCATCAACATTCGTTAAGCTGTTTCAGCGTGCAAAGGTAACAAATAGTTGAAATTTCTTCAATTTCACATTTATAATATTAGTATGGATGAAACATTCCCATTAGTGTTATAAGATATTACCTCAGCAATGTTATATAATAACTAGCATCACCCCGCGGTTTCACCAGCGTAGTTCCCGTTTCCGTGGGAATATGGGAATATAATGTAGCCTATGTTCACCGGAGATATTGTAGCTTCCCAACAATGACCAATTTTTTAAATCAGCCAAGTAGTTTCGGAGCCTATTCAATGCAAACAAAGAAAACAAAACAATCAAATCTTTCCTCTTTATAATATTAATAGAGATACAACTTATTACGGACAAAGTCCATAGGGTCAGTAACAATTTACTTTAAGACGAGTGTCAGTAGGTACAGATAATACTACTGTATTCTTAAAAAAAACATTTGACACTGCATTCTTTGTAGTTTTTCTAATAAATGTGAGTATAATTTTTAGATCTACAAACGCTGACAAATTGTAGATTTTTAAAGTTTAGTCTTGGCGGAGACAAGAGTAATTGACTCAAATCAGTTAGTCTGGGACATCTATCGACAAGTTCCACCTCTATTTCTCAGAAATACAGTATAATGTTGAAAGATAGAATTTACCATATTACATATTAATTTGACTGTACAATAATGAATTAATATGGAACAGTTACGAACAGATTATACTCAAGTCGATATATTGGAATAGTTACGAACAATTAATTATATAAATTGGTTAACTATTATGTAGTTAGTATCAATCTCAAATCAATTTTGAGGATACATGACAACAGATATCTACATATTTTAGTTTTATCATAAAATAATGAGTTTAAAAGCATAGCTCGTGGTGGTTGGTACGTATATGGGTGACCGAAGTGCAACAGAAGAAGACACCGCGGGCGTCAGGAGTACCGACCACCGCAGGCGCGGGCCTATGGATGGTGAGCAATCAGTGGCTCGCCGTCCGATAACAACCAGGCCCGGAACGAGCGCGCCTTGTTTTCCACCCGCGCCTCAAAGAGGTGTCAGCATAGAAGACGGGGCCACTAGGCCCAGTGCCTATGGTGGCGGAATTTGTTCGAAAGAGTCACCGCGGCGCTGGAACGCAAAGGAACTAGGAGGAACACGGGTGGGTTTTAGTCAGTAAGAGGCTGACACTACCTTGCACTCCGCCCAGAGCAGAAGAAGTCATACTGCGATGATTTCACAAAAAAAGAGGTCAGGGCTGTTTTTGTAGATCTTTGATAATCGTTACGGTATTCGGAAGCCAAAACTGTGATCAGTCTGATATCAGTCTTTTGATGGGTACCGTGTTAGCCAGTGAGTGTAAGCCAGGTGTGCAGTAAATTTACGAAAAGTTCAAGTATCTACACTTGAAGCCCCCTCCATATTTGAGAAACTGCTTTTTTTTAGGAGCTCGTGGCTAAATAGTAATAGCCGCACGGATCGATCTTCAAGGTTAAGCAACGCTTGCCAAGGTTGGTCTGTGGATGGGTGACCATCCTAACATACCGAGTTTCCTCCATGCCTCGGAAAACACGTTAAGCTGTTGGTCCTGGCTGTCATTTGGCAGTCGTTACGGATTGTCAAAGGCCAGGAAATCTGACACTAGTCTTGCCAAGAAGTACCGTGTTCCCCAGTTAATGGGTTGTGGAGATCTAGTACGCAGCCGCTCCACGTTATATACTGGTATTCAGCCGAATCCGGTATTACAGGAAGCCGACCCAATATAGTTGGGAAAAGGCTAGGCAGATGATGGCTAGACAATTTTTCCCCTCCTAAAACACAAAACTTGCATACAATCTTTCATCCTCTATGTGTATACTATACATATATCCAGGGAAATTGATTGAGTCAGGCGTTACTTTGCGGAAATCCATTTTAAATTTCCGTGAATATTAGTGGGTTGCAGGTATGCATACCTGCAACCCACTAACATTCGCGGAAATTAAAACTAGATATATTATTTTCATTTTCAAATATATCCAGGGACCAATTTTCAAAAATCCTACCTATTATAACAAATAGTACAAAACACAGGCCAAATATATTTGAAACAAACTAAATAACAGTTAGAGAAACTCCGTTGTTTACGTTCCGTAACCTCATAACATGAAATGTTTTACCGCAGAACGATTGAAGCGATATGTGGCAACCCCGAGTTTCAATTTAGAAAGTTATAATTGGCGCGAGTTCATTCCACACAATTGGTGGAGAGACCGATCTACCATTAGCAAGATTTTGGATTTTAATACCGTTCTTTGTTAACTAACTTCAAAAATAGGAAGAGGTTCTCAAGTCAAATATATATTTTTTTTGGGTGTTATCTCCTAACTTTTTACAGGGTATACGATTTTGATGATTCTTTTTATATTCGACAGCTGTTGCTTGTCATGCCATTTAAATTTGAGTGAGATTTGACGACTATTTTTGAACCAATTTGAGTTATCCCTAATCAAGCGTGGCTTCGACTACACCAAAAGATAGAATATTATTTATGTACACCATACAAGGTACAGAAAATATAGATGAAGAAAACATTACATAGGGTGACACAATGGACGGCCTTATCGCTAAAAGCGATCTTTTCAAGACAACCTTTTTGGGTGGATTTTAAAGAGAAAAGGAAATACAGTGATGATGATCTAAGGTGTGCTAATTATATGTACAATAAATACATAATAGATTGTATACAATAATAATTTATGAAACTAAAAGCACAGAATATAACGATTAAAGAGAGAGGTAGTGATTTTTTACTATTGTTTTAAAAATAGGCAAAGATTGAGCATGCCTTACAGACACGGGCAAGGCATTCCATAACCGGACCGCTTGAACCGTAAAAGATTTGTCGTAAAAGCTGATGGAATGTATCGATATCTCTAGTGACATGATGTTCTCATTCTCTCTTTTCGATATAAAATGAAAAAATAAAGCTGTATACGATGGTGTGGAAGAGCATCTTAGTGTTAATATAATTTCGAAAGTCGGTGTCAAAAAACGGATAGACTACCAACTCCGACTTCCGAAAATAAAGTTACTTTTTTTTTAAGTGAAGCTTCTTTATCTGCGTTGGAAAAAAAAAATACCGTCACTTTTTTCGGTTACGCGTCACATTTTTCCGTTACGCGCCATCTTTTTTCAGTTTATGAATAACAGAAGAGGATAGGAAGAATTACTTTGTTACCAAATACCAGCCACTTCATCTTGCGTTCCTCCAAACAAAAAAGAGTCCAATAAGTACTTTCATGATAATCCTTAACCTTGATTCTTAGCATTGATCTAAAACTTGGCACAGATCCATCAGTCTTCAAGGCTAATGTCAGTTACGATGGATGACCAGTTTCATTGTGATGTTTAGGCGAGGGTACATTGTCTGAGCCGGTATGTCCATTAGGGATAAAAATCTGGTACGAAAAAGAAATACAAGAGGACTTATTACTTATTGTTAATCTTTTAGTGAGTGAAAGCACTTACAATATGTACAACTTTTACAATAAGATCAACACTGAAATCGCAGAAAAAATCAGGCCTATTTTTCTTCTTGCAAAGAGTTCTCTATGCAAATTTGAATTATCATTTCAGTATGTATTGGTTACAGCTGGTTATATTTATGAGTAAGCACATTATTTCACTGAATAATTTTCAATGCAATGAAAATTACCGTGTAGATATCGTAGCCATGGACACATCGACACCTCGGTCATAAGTTCCCTCTTTTAGGAGTCGTTGGAGAGACGCCACGGCGTCCTCAACTTCCACCTGACGCAGGTGCTCACCGGACACGGCTGTTTTGGATTTAGCGGGAGGACACGTCCGGATGTCAACACTGTTTGGATTGCCCGGAGGACACGGTGGAGCATACATTAGAGGTCTATTTTACTTGGGCGGAGCCATGCCGTGTCCTCTTCGAGAAGATCGGTGGCGGCGACCTCTCGCGTTCGGCCCTGGTTCAATCCATGGTACGGAGCGAGGAGGCATTTGAAGCGGTCACCTCCTTCTGCGCTAGTAGTAATGTTAGCGAAGGAGGAAGCAGACTGCATGAGGGATATCGAAACCTCACTCCCCAGCCGCTGAAATACAAACGCAGGGCGAGTTCCAGCAACAGTAGGCGCGGGCCTGCGGATTGCGGGGTGGCTCGCCGTCCAATAGCAACCAGGCCTGGCTCGATGACGCGTTGTGTTCCATGTGTGCATAAAGAGCTGTTAGCAAAAAAGATGGGTCCCCATAGAGTCAGTGCCTGCTAGGGTTGTGGATATTGTTGGAAAGAGTCACCGTGGCCCTGGAACGCAAAGAGCACTAGGAGGAACACGGGTCGGTTTTAGTCAGTAAGCGTCTGGTACTCTCTTCCACTCCGCCCAGAGCGGGAGAAGTCATTTGATAGTTTCCCATCCAGAAAAAAAAGGTATCGTAGGAGGAACACGGGTCGGTTTTAGTCAGTAAGCGTCTGGTACTCTCTTCCACTCCGCCCAGAGCGGGAGAAGTCATTTGATAGTTTCCCATCCAGAAAAAAAAGGTATCGTAGGAGGAACACGGGTCGGTTTTAGTCAGTAAGCGTCTGGTACTCTCTTCCACTCCGCCCAGAGCGGGAGAAGTCATTTGATAGTTTCCCATCCAGAAAAAAAAGGTATCGTAGCCAAATAGATTGGCCATTTCATGGAGATGTTGGCCAATTAACATAATGGTTCACCACTTCTTGAAATGGTCACCTCAAACCAACCTTATCTCAGTCACATCATAAAATGGCCTATTCTACAATAACAAATTTCAACAAATTTCCCGACGTCGACCCGGACCTGGTTATCGAACGGCGAGCAACCTATAGCTCGCTATCCGCAGGCCTGGTACATGTACAGCCCTGAATTGTAACCATAAACCCGAAACCGTCTTTGAAATTTGACGGGATAGGTAGTTAGTGTTGATCCGCAATTCACCAGTTTTGTTGTAGATCCCATATAGTAAGGTTTCCTTTAGAAACATTACATCCTGATATTAAGGGTAGCTAGTTCTCAGAACGTATATTGTGGAGTACAAGTGGAAAGTGGGTCACAAATGTGCGGTTTTAAGTATTTAAGCACAGAAATAGGGGCACAATACCGTGATTGATTGAATTAATTCCACGTTTTAGATATTGACAAAAGAATATTTCAAATCATTCTCTGTGACAATGGTACTGTTTGTGTGACGTTAATTTGATTTCAAGATGTCTGACAATCTACCTTTGAATTATTGATAGTATTATTATTAGATTCGGAAACGTGCCACGATAATCCGTCGTGTACTTACTAGCAGTTCTTCCTCGACGCACTTTATTACAGTTTTTCATGAAAAATATTGTTTTTCCCTCCTGTCCTGATCAGCTTAGTACAAAACTTGTTTGTATTCTCTTTACCATCATACGACTTTGAAGTACATATTAAAAATGAATTTTATATGGTCCTGGGATTATCCGATGGGAGGACAGAATTCTGTGTTACAAGGTTGTGTGAAAAATAAACGGCTCGAAAATTCGACGTCATTTCCGATTGCCACTGGACTGTCCCATTGAATATTGAACTGTTCTGAAAATCAATTTTTATTTGTCCATCTGTTGAAATTGGGAGAGTACAGTTTGAGGTTTCGTGTATGATGATACAATTGTCTGGTGTCGTTTTTGTCTGAAGAGTAAATTGTGATCTATATATTTTATTATTACGCTTGAGAATAATGCATTTATCTTATATGAAATGTAGTTAGATCACTTAAATGAAAAGAAAAAAAATACCCTTTACCTATACCTATAGCAGGACAGAAAAGCGTTATCTTTGATCTAAATTCAAAACAGAAGGTGCGCCAAAAATCAACTTGAATTATTTATGCCCCAATATAACCTACGTAATCAGCTTCACAAAATAATATATCACTGTCTTCCGCACCCACGAGACGGTGTTACCCGATTGCTTCCTCATTATAGAGTAATGAGTTTTCACGTACTTTCTAGTACATTGGTTACGAAAATGTGGTCCACGTATCGAAAAAAATAAAGAGAATACAAACAATTTATTTAGCACAAAATTAAGGGCACACAATACGTTTACAGGACAAATAATAACAAAAAAAAAACCTTAAAAAGAGTGTGCCTCGCGTCTGCATTAAATAGGTCCAGTTCAGCGTAATACCAACTCAAGTAGTGCCTGACGCTAATTTTCAACTGATTCTGAGATTCTGAGTATATAACGGTCTGCTGGTCCGCAAGAGCTTCGATTTAAAGTTTATTTCTCAAAAATAACATATGTACCTACCTCCCTTAGTTATGGTGTATCGCACCTCCAATGAAATACTGACACTTTTGCAATATTTTGATAAACGAAATAAATAAAACATAAAGGCCTGAGGTACTTCTGCACTTGACGCAATAATGTCACTGATATAGTAAGTGTCATTATGGTTTGTAGCAACTAGGCCCGGGTCGACGGCACGTCGAATTCCACGCGCGCCTCAAAGAGCTGTCAGCAAAGAAGATGGGGCCCTATAGGATCAGTGCCTGCTAGGGTCGCGGAATTTGTTCGAAAGACTCATCGTCTAACTATCACGGTTCATGAGATATAGCCTGGTGACAATCGGACGGTCTTAGTAATAGGTTAACCCTAAAAATCAAAGAGGTGGCAGGCCATGAAAAGGTTGGGAACCAGCGATGTAACAGTACTACATTACACTTTATTATTAATACAACAATTCCGCCGCAGTCTGTGGACACAAATCGGTAATTACCTCAGAATGAAGTCGAGAAAATCCCAAAGGAATTCAAATGGAATATTAAGGCTGAATCACATTTTTGCGATTTTCAAACTCAATAAATTCTAAGGCCGAGTTGGTTCGATTAAATATTCATTACGTTTATTTTAATCTGCATTTTGGGATAAAAGGAAACATGTGACTGCGATTATGTATAACTCATTTTTTGTTAGATGTGACAATTGATATTTTGAAGAGTATTGTACACTTTGGGATATGAAAAAACCCTTGAAAAGCAATCCTTGAAATAAAAAAAATAAGTTATTTTTAGGTTTTACAGTTGCTTGTCAATTAATTTGCATAAGAAATACATTTGACCTACAGTGCCTGCAGTGATGCGGGATTTGCTCGAATCACTCGGAGGAACATGGATGGGTATTAAGTCCTAAATAAATATTTTTCTTTCCTTCTTTCTTTCTTTAAGTCAGTAAGAGCCAAACACACCCTCCCGCTCCCCCCAGACCTGAAGAAGTTATTTGATGATTTTCCATTTTTTTTAAATGACCTCATTTAATTCTCGCTCGACAAACACTTATATACTGTGCTTGTATATTTATTTCTTCTTCCACTAGACAAGCTTTACTTAAACTGCGACAAAACACGTCAACCATTGGCCTTTTTTTCTAAGAGAAAGAACCTAATCACAGTTCAGCTCAAGTGGAAAATCGAAACCGAGACTCGAGAAGAGTTAGTGATCCGAAGTGGTGCTACCAATAAATAAATGGCTAGCTTTTGCTTAATTTAACTTTCGAGAGTAATGTTCTGTGTGAGCTAATGTACAAGTTTAGTACTAGATTTAAGTGCTGCTGAAACAATTGGTGTTACATTTTATTATAAACTAACAATGCTCCGCGGTTTCACCTGCGTATTTCCCGTTTCCGTGGGAATATGTGGATAAAGATAACCTATGTTACTCAGGGTGAATATAGCTTTCTAATGGTGAAAGAATTTTTGAAATCGGTCCAGTAGTTTTTGAGTTTATTCGTTACATACAAAAATACAAATCTTTCCTCTTTATAAAATTAGTATAGACTAAAAATGCTCCGTGGTTTCACCCGAGTATTTCCCGTTTCCGTGGAAATACGAGAATGAAATATAACCTTCGTTACTCGCTGATTATGTAGCTTTTCATTCGTCAAAAGTAGTTTAAATTGGTCCAGTAATCTGGTACGAACGAACAAACAAACAAAAAAGAATCGTCTTTGTAATATTCATAGATTTGATTTTTCAAGGTTTTTGTTAGTATATAAGGTTTAAATTACAATTTACAAACGATCTTATTCTATTTGTATACAAATCAGATTATTAATTTCGTTACACAGGCAGCTATGGCCTTTACAAACATTAAGCTATATTGTTACTTGATATTAATTTAACATTGATTCAACTTAATTATTTGTAATTGTTCAACTACGAAGTATGTGCAAGTCTTAAGTGTGGACCCACATAAGGCTCAAAGATTTAAGTTACTAAATGTATGTTTATTATAATCTACTAGCAGCGCCCCGCGGTTTTACCCGAGTAGTTCTTGTTCCCGTGGGAATATGGGGATAAAATATAGCCTATGTTACTCAGGGTGAATGTAGCTTTGTAATGGTGAAAGAATTTTTGAAATCGGTCAAGTATTTTTTGAGTTAATTCGTTACTTACAAAAATACAAATCTTTCCTCTTTATTAACCGACTTCTAAAAAAAAGGAGGAGGTTCTCAATTCGGATGTTTGTATTTTTTTTTTTTTTTTTTATGTTTGTTCGCGCATAACTCCGTCGCTTTTCAACCGATTTGAAAAATTCTTTTTTTGTTCGAAAGGGTATACTTCCCAAATGGTCCCATGAAAATTTTATCGAAATCGACCAAGCGGTTTTCGAAAAATCTAAAAAGAAATATCTAATTTACCTACATTGACGACCTCTTAGTTTACTCTGCAAAGGAGCAGTACGTTTTTTTTACACCAATGTGATTGGTTCGTTTAGGTGGGGGAGGGGAGGGGGTTTAGGTACCACTAAAAAGTGAAAAATAAAAAACTTTTTACAAAAAAATACAACCGACTTCCACAAAAAATCAAAAAAGTACAAAATAACTTTGATTTCGGAAGTCGGTGTTCAAAAAATGAAAAAGGAACCACAAACACCGAGTTCCGAAATCAAAGTTATTTTGTACTTTTTTGATTTTTTGTGGAAGTCGGTTGTATTTTTTTGTAAAAAGTTTTTTATAATATTAGTATAGATTATAATATTATAAGGTAAGTAGCGGGTAGTTTGCAAAAAGATTACCCATTCTCAAACAAACAAATACATTTTTCCTCTTAAAACATTTAATGTAGATAAGATATAGACGAAGATTTTTTGCTTACTTTTAACCACTATAAACATTTTCCGTATAAAAAGTAGCCTATAGTCATCGACCCGAATGGAGCCGCCAAGGCCTGCAAAGAAACAGGTGGTGACATGAACTGAGGTTATAGTATCTACTTTTTGTTAGCGAATGCGACTGTTGACATGCGAAAATACAAGGATTGGTAAAGTAAAATTTTGTACATTTTGAAGTTGTAAGAACTGCCTTCACCACGGCTGACAGAGATCAGTTGTTACAAGTAACGCATAATCGATTTCCAAAGTAAGTATCTGATTATTATCGGAGATAAGTTGCGTCGCTGCTGAGCCCAGTCGGCGAAGAGTCCTGTCGGCGAAGTGTCCTGTCGGCGAAGAGTCCCGTCGAAGTAGTCTTGTCGGTGTTCAGTCTGTCTGCGTAGTGTCTGTCGGCGTTCAGTCGTACACTCGTTGTTTAGATCCTCTTTTTTATGCATGGGAAATCATCAAATGACTTCTTTCGCTCTGAGCGGAGCGGAAGGGAGTGTCTGACTATTGAGGACTAAACACACTACATGGACTGGACATTTACCTCCTTATGCCCTTTGCGTTCCAGGGCCGCAGTGACTCTTTCGAACAAATTCCGCTACCCTAGCAGGCACTGACCCTAGGAAACATCTCTGGGCCGCGCGTAGAACACAACGCGTTGTCGATCCGGGCATGGTCTTTAGAGCTTCTGGAAATGCACATTGAGAACTGGTTTGAGAGAGCACGAAATGTGAGTTTAAGTAAGTGAGTTGGAAGAATTTGGTTGAGCAAGTAGGACAGGATCGGCTTGAAAAAAGTCTCTGCGATAGTTTTGCTTGGCAGTGAAATAACGTTCGTAATCGCCATATAATAGTGCTTCGTCAAGCAAAAAAAGTTATCTTGTATAATTATTTCAGTTTAGATTATAAACAATGCAAATGGTTTACAATCAAATTACAAAACTGATTCATAAACAAAATATACGATCACGACAGAACAGTAAACAAACCATTTTTTTAAATCCTTGAATGAAATCAGTTTTGTCATATTTTCTTCTTTTTTACGGACGCTTTCCTGAAAAGAAAAACAGGCCAACAACACAAATATTTTTTGTTTTAAGTGATTTTCGTGATCCGCTGAAAGCTAAAAAGGCAAATGGCATTCGTCCGAATAAATAAATGGGCTAACGATTTGTGTACACATTTCTGCTTTCAATTATTGGAAAATATATTATATAATATATATTTTACTTTGTTAAATATTGCACTGGTACAAAACAAATTAACTATGTATTTTAAAGCAAAATGTTTGCATTGAAAATAGGCAGAATAACATTATATACGATGGTTATATAAAATTCTCAGAAGGCTAGACCATTCTTCAGAGAATTTTATCTAATATCAATTTGTCGGTCTACAAATATCTTTCGAGTCTCATATAAGTTAACATTAGATATAATATTCGTAAAAGCTCTAATAGAAGGGCACGACGCAATCGAGCAACAAAGATTATTTTTTTCATAGAAATTATTCTACATACTACTTCTATCCTTACTAATATTATAAACGTGAAAGTTTGTATGTATGGATGTATGGATGTTTGTTACTATTTCACGCAAAAAATATCGAATGGATCTTGATGAAATTTAGCACAGAGGTAGATTATAGTTTGGAATAATACATAGAATATTTTTTATCCCGGGAGTATGTTTCCTTGGGTCAATTTTCCGACTTTCACGCGGAGGGAGCCGAAGACGGCAGCTATTAATGAAAAAAGTAAAATTGTTTATTGTCAGTTTCATCTCCATAAGATTGTACGAACGGATAACTGGACATTTTATGAAATTTTAATTGTTGAAATGTAAAAAAAAGGCTTTTAATGGTGTAAATGAAATAATTGATTGATGACTTTGTCTTTGACGATATTATACCCCAGTAGTCACTTGGTTTAATGTTTATCGCATTGTGTGTCTGCATGAGTGTTACTTACCTATTTATTTATTTTTTCTGGATGAGAAATCATCCAAAGACTTGCCCCGCTCTGGGCGAAGTGGAAGGGAGAGACTTTTGCTGACTAAAACCCACCCGTGATCCTCCTAGTGCCCTTTGCGATCCAGGGCCGCGGTGACTGTTCCGAACAAATTCCGCACTCCTAGCTGGCACTTACCCTATGAGGCCCCGTCTTCTTTGTTGACATATATTTGAGGTGCGCGTGGAACACGACGCGACGTCGACCCGGGCCTGGTTGTTATCGGACGGTGAGCCACCCATAGCTCGCCGTCTGTAGGCTCATACCTACTTAGCTCACATTAGAAATAATCAGGAGTATGTTGTTGATGTTGATTCGACATTCCCAATTTATTGAATAAGGTAAATATCGAATGTCGTACCCAAAGCCCGTAGGATTGATTTTATCATAATTTATCTGATCTTGAGGGAGTAAAGGCTCAAAAAGTGATCGATTTGTGCCCGAACATTAATTTGATTGATAGTGCAAGAGGACTCTTAGTAATTAATATACTCAGTTGGCTAAAATAAAATGATGTTTGATCCATAAATGACACAGCCATTGACACAACTGTTGCTGTGTTGGAGTAGGCTTATACTTTTATGTGGTTTCTAACGTGTGGTGTCGTTCGTACCGTACAATATAATTTGGTTGTATTTATGAAGAGTCCTTTAGGATTTTTTTTATTTAATTAAATAGAAATCTAGTCTAAGAATCACTACTATATATTATATATTTAAACAAAAAGAAAACACTTAACAAATTAAAAATAGTCTAAAGACGGCGTCGAAAAATTCCTCCGCATCGCTGGCCACTGGTAATGTACCCAAAAGGCTGGCAGCATTACCACGCTGTATGGCAATGCTTATCCTTTGTCGAAGGTAAAAGCCAGCCCTTGGGTCACGCGAAGTGTCAACTAAACGTCTTGACAAATCTTTAAAGAGTTGTTTTTCTTTACTAGAAAGGGGCTTAAAATGGAGGGGTTAGCTCAACAATCTATACCAGAAATATTAAGTTACGCAACCATTATTTTTACGTAAATAAATTTGGCCAGTTCTAACGCTATTCTTTTTTATGTTCGTTATCAGACCATCAAAGAGGTCTTGATAACTGAGTTTGTCCCGCCATTTCTTTCCGAGGGTAGTCAGATAGGATATTTCGACAATTTCGAAAATCGAAAATTTATTTCACCAATGAACTCCACGAGTATGTGAAATCCAAATATTTGACTGTCAAACACTTACGTTTCTTGAATCTTAATCAGCAAATACGAATGGAAAGATATAAAAGAGATGACAAGACAAACTGAAATCTCGTTACTTCGCCCTGTGATCTATTTGCAACCAGTCCGTCCGATGGAAGGTAATCGTCCTAATTTTTCGTTCCTAAATCATAAAAAGGAATCACTATTATCTACGACTGTGAATGACAGCTTCGTTATGGCTGATTTTAAATCTAAGCCTTATCCCTCCCTTATTTCATGAAGAATAAAGATTGATCATGCATCTTCTATGATATTTTCTCTCCTAAAATAATGTGTTAAACAATCGACGGTTTTTTTCTACACAGCCTGGTTTTCTTACTAATGTGCAATGGCAATATCTGCCTTATTTCTGTCTTACCATGCTTTACGATACATCTTAATACTTTCTCCAAATATCCATTATAAAAGCATGTGTACATTTGTTAGTTCCTTCTTTTTTCTTTCTTTCTTTTTCTTTTTAAAAAACGTTGGCCCACACTAGGAATTTCTCCTGTGTCGTGGGTGCCTTTATAAACATTCAATTTCACATACACAAACAGCCAGACCCAGAACAACTATCTGCTGGTCATACAAATATTTGTTCCGTGCGGGAATCGAACACGCGACACGTAGCATAGCAGCCAATCGCTCAACCACTGCGCCAACCGTGTCGTCCTTGGCGACGACACCTGTCATTGCGTAAAGATAATTTCAGTTTTATTCAGTAACATTTTGTACCCTCTAAAATCCCTCAGCTTCTAAATTCAAAAAGTTACTGGCTGGTTTCGCCTCTCCAGCACAATAAAAACCAACAGCCAGTAACAACTCCATGGATTATAAATATCGCATTACCAAAGCCCAAGAAACACGGATGTCGAATCTTTATTGTTTCCTAAAAACACTTTCTGATGCCAAAATAGATTAGGACGCCATTCCCAGATAAAGATCGGGTTATTTTCCGAAGAGAAAATTTAAATAATGACGTGATTTTACTTGAAGAGCGGAAAAGTTACATTAAAATTATGCAGATTGAAGTATATTTCTTTCTGTAATGACCTAATAATGTGTAGGTTTAAGTTCTGGATTCCTTGGAAGCTACGAAATAGGATTAACGTTGCTTTCATGGAACACTTTCCCTGTAATGCCTTAGCGTGGGGATGTTACTTGTAGATTTTATGAACCGTTTTCTAAACAAGTTTAGGTTTATCGAATAAATCTGGATTTTGATGTTTGCTTACGATATTTATACCTTGAAGTGTATTGAAATGTACCTGTTCAAATGTACGTGTTACATAAATACACCCTTGTCTGGCCCTTCTGGGAATAAATTCTTGATATAATATGTTTGTATGTTATGGTGTATAATCTTTTTTTTAACCTGTAGTATGTTAGGAACAGTTGTTAACGCTTTTTTAAGGATGAAAACCATCAAATGTCTTAATGAAGGGAGTGTCAGACTCTGACCCATCCGTGTTCCTCCTAATGCCTTTTGCATTTCAGGGCCACGGTGACTCTTTCGAACAAATTCCGCAACCTTGCAGTTGTTACCCCCTAGCTTCGCAAAAAATATATTCGACATATCGATTACTAGCAGCGTCCCGCGGTTTCACCCACGTATTTCCTCTTCCCGTAGGAATACGGGGATAAAATGTAGCTTAAGTTACTCAGGGTGAATGTAGCTTTATAACGGTGAAAGAATTTTTGAAATGGGTCCAGTAGTTTTTGAGTTTATTCGTTACATCCAAAAATAAAAATCTTTCCTCTTTATAATCTTAGTATAGATTATCGACGGTGGCTGGTTTATAATAAATAGATTAATGTTTTTAATAAATTATGGTCTTGCTAAAAATATCGTGTCACTCTGTTGTCATTCCATGTAAAACACTGGCACCTACTTCAGTTACACTGCCCCCTTTACCCCAACACATTTGAGATACAGCTAGGACTCAAATTTTTCAAATTCAAATTCAAACCCAAAGCATTTATTTCAATTAAACCTTCTCTTCCTCTCTCTTTAATCGATTTTATTTGGATTCTATGCTTTATGTTTCACGATTTTATTTTATTTAATTATTGTATATATTTATTTATTATGTATTTATTGTATATATAATTAGTACACCTAAGACTACTTACAGTACTGTATTTCCTATTCTCTTTAAAATCCATCCAAAGGTTGTCTTGAAAAGATCGCTTTTAGCGATAAGGCCGCCCATTGTGTCACCCTGTGTAATGTTTTCTTCATCTATATTTTCTGTAACTTATATGGTGTACATAATAAAGAGTATTCTCTTCAATTAAACCCTTTACAGGCACTTTTGAATAGTCAAGTCGAAAGAGGTGAAGCTATCTGCACGTTCCAAAGCGGACTCCACGGACACTCTTTTAAATCATGTTCTGTATTACATAACCTTGGTTACGTGGGACTAGTACTCAATTCCAAACCAATTAATAAGACAGCTATCTTAAAAAAAAGCGTTCCATTTAAAATATTCACTCAAGTATCACTCAAGTATCGACCGCCTCAAAGTCACTATTACAGTCCGAACACGCATTAGGGGTCGACAGTAAACATCACACGCCTGGTATTATTTGCTGTCATTCTGATGACACAGGTAGCCCGGGTAGAATGTTAAACCGGCTCTTTTATAGAGGTCGCTCTTTTAAAATTATTTCTAAAGGACATACCTAATGTTGAATTTCGTCGAAGTAGTTTTCATTAAAATTTAAAATTGAAAACAATAATTATATCTAGTTTTAATTATTGCTTTGCCTTCCTGCATGTGCATAAAATCCTTGCATTTGCCTTGTAATCTTGCATGTGCATAGTATAGCGGGCGGGAGGGAGGTGCATACCTGCAACCCACTAATATTCGCGGAAATTAAAACTAGATATAATTATTGTTTTCAATTTTAAATTAAAATGGATTTCCGCAAAGTAACGCCTGACTCAATCAATTTTAGTTTTCATTAGTTCTAGGAGAGGTCTTGTTAACTTATGTTAAAGATTATTTATGAAGTTTATCTAGGATAAATGTCGTTGAGAAGGCAGCACGTGACATTTAAATAGTGCATGTCAGTCCTGTAATTTGTAGAGTGCATCGTTCTCACATATAATCAATTGATTAATATATTGTTAAACTTAAATTTCATAGGAATCTACTTTTCGCAAATTGACAACTAGAGTCATTATAATACTTATTTTCAAACTGAACAAAACAAGACACCAAATTCATCTGACTTTTAAACAATCGGCTGTAAACCATTTATTAACAAAAAACAGAAACAGCAAAATAAATAATGTTATAAAATTTTGTATCAAGTAAACCTTTTGTGCACTAGTAACATGAGTGATATAACAAAAAACACATTCTATATTTTAATCATATAATTAGCTTGAAAATGAAATATTATCCTACACGATTATCCAGTAAGTATATATTTTTTTAATTAACGCCAAGCCCTGTTTGACGTAAAATAAAAACAAACAAAGCAATTATATAATTACAACAGAAAAAGCGGAATTCATGTTAAATCTGTGACGAGTACTTAATATAGTTCATTATTTATTATATTTACATTAATTAAAAATGATCCGAATGTCTGAAATGACATGTATAAAAAATGACACGCGTGTTTTAATACATATTTCAGTTATAAATCAAATATATATGTTTTAAAAATGTTTATTAAATAGACTGTTAGCTAGACTTCATAGCATAAAATAAGATCAACCGATTTATGAGCTTGCGTCTCAAAAGATTGATGTCAAAAGCATCTGTCTTGGTTGCGGAATTGGAACCTGGAACGCAAAGGATATTGCGAGGAACACAGATAGGTATTAGTCAGTAAAGCAGTGTTTGGTTAACGGGCTTTAGTGGAGTAACATCTGTAAGAGTCTGACACTCCCTTCCGCTCCGCCCAGAGGGGAAGAAGTAATTAAGATTATTTCCAATACTTAAAAAAAAAAAACTATCTTCACAAGTTAGGCTTTCATATCAATCATACACTTTCATTTCAAATTCAAGGATCTGTTTTATACTTATTGTAAAAGGTTTTCCGTATTTTTCTTTCATGTAATTAAACTTCATTTGTTCCTAATAGTCCCTTAAATTATGTTAGGCAGTTGTGAGACAATCTCTTAGGACTGCTTAGTACCTAATGACGTATAATATATACCTTACTTACTTATAATTGTCTTTACATTCGCCAAAACTGGTACAGATGTAATTAATATTTGTAATTACAATAATGTTCCCACATCATTATCATTTCAAAAGCCGTAATGATCGAGTATTATGTTTATTAAAAATAATAACCCATTAATATTATACTAAGCAGAATCATATCATACATAATATAATATAATAACCCATTAATATTATACTAAGCAGAATCATATCTATACTTATAATAAATCTGTAGAGAGGTCAATTCTGTACAAGGAATATATTTTCAAAATAACTATCAGGGGGTGATTAGTGATCGATACTGGTGCCAAAAATGCAATCAGTAAAATTTTTGTCTGTCTGTCTGTCTTTCTGTCTGTCTGTCTGTCTGTCTGTCTGTATGTTCTTTATAGAAACAAAAACTACTCGGCCGATTTTAACGAAACTTGGTGCAATTATTCTTCATACTCCTGGGCAGGTTATAGTATACTTTTCATCACGCTACAATCAATAGGAGCAGAGCAGTGAAGGAAAATGTTGGGAAAACGGAAGAAGTTACTCCATTTTTTAAGCTTCCGTCGCGTGTGTAGCCTTAATGTTAAAGTTACATAGAAATCATGTGTGACGGAAATGTTCTACATAAAATTATCTAAAAAATATCCCGAAACAGCATGTCTATCTTTTGTCAATTTTAAACCGATCGGGCTGAGAGTTTCAAAATCCGGGGTAAAGTAACTATTCCACGCGGACGAAGTCGCTGGCAGAAGCTAGTCATACATAATATAATACAATGTATATAATGTTTGGCTTTGCAATGGAAGGAAAACCACATACATCATTAATTAATTCTCTCTACGAGTGAACTGTGATGCGACTGCTAACGCCATCTGTTATGGATATCGAGAACTAAGATAATTGAGAATGTTCGGTGTTGCGTGAGAATTTGAAAGGAAAGTTACGGATATGTTTGCTGTAGGTTTCCCATACTATTGTGGAATTTGCTCGAAAGCGTCACCACGGCCCTGGAACGAAAAGGGCATTAGGAGGAACACGGATAGGTTTTAGTCAGTAAAAGTCTGACATTCCCTTCCACTCCGCCCAGAGCGGCAGAAGTCATTTGATGATTTCCCATAAAAAAGGTACATAATATAATTGTTTCTTTAACTTTTGTATTTCAAATACCGGGTATTTATCAGTTCATTTAATTTTAATATTTCGCCATCAAAACGGTCTAATTGAAACGAATGATTAAACTTCGTCTTTGACATATCGACCAACCAAAGTTTCTTATCTGTTACAATATAGAAACTTTAACAATAACGCAAATAATATCTTCAATTTACGACTTCGAAAACTGAAAACTTGTTAGGCCACAAGCATTCGAATCAGACGAAAGTACGAATAGGTGGAAATTAACAAGGCGTTGTCCCTAACTTTAGTTTGATTTAGGCTTTGGTTTTGATACATCAGAAGACCGAATAATATATATAGAAGTACATTTGATTTATCGTGTGAGTTGTAATTGAAGAATCAGTTCTTCGGTTTTCATGTAGCGTTTTGCTAACTAACAGTGGCGGTAAAAGTGGGTGTGTGGTAAGGAATCACTAGTTTGTAGACTGGAAAATACAACAGCGTAGTATGTTTAAATTTTAGAGAAGTAAATTATAATTATGAATTCATCATCTGCCTAGCCTTTTCCCAACTACATTGGGGTCGGCTCCCAGTCAAGCCGGATTCAGCTGAATACCAGTATTTTACGTGAAGCGGCTGCCTACCAGACCTCCACAACCCATTAACTGGGGAACACGGTACTTCTTGGCAAGACTGGTGTCAGATTTTCTGGCTTTTGACAATCCGTATCGACTGCCAAAGATCTCCAAATGACAGCCGGGACCAACGGCTTAACGTGCTTTCCGAGGCACGGAGTAGTCTCCTTATGTTAAGATGGTCACCCATCCACAGACCAACCTCGGCAAGCGTTGCTTAACCTAGAAGATCGACCCGTGCGGCTGTTATAATTTAGCCACGAGCTCCTCTTTAAGTAAATTATATGAATTGTAGAGAAGTACCTAATTTATTCGTATACAAAACAGTTAAGTACAACAATAAAATTAGAACTGTGGACGAATTGGTACCACAAACAGTTTCGTTAGTTAAATATTTCAGACAAACTTCCTAAATAATGCGAGAAAGAAATCCATTATATGAATTTATCAACTTCAAAGACGATGCTCAATTTAAAATCTTGATTTAATTCTCCGCCATCAACCGAGACAGGTTGTCAATACCGATCGATCGTCAGTAATGAGTTTATCTCAGTAAGAATGGGTTAGCCATATTGTGTCTAGCTTAGCTATGTTTTGACCTACAAATATAAAGTAATTTATCTCCACTTTTCTAAAAGCATAAACTACACTTTTCTGAACAGATTCTAGCAAAATCTTATCTTAATACAGCAAAGTTTGTTTTCTTCTAGACACAAAAAACGGCCAAGTGTGTGTTGATCCACGCATAGTGATGGATCCCGCAGTTGGGACGAATATTTTATTAAATTAGTTGTTGTAACTTGAACATACTATGGATAAAAGAAGGACTACGTAGTAAATCAAAATAATAATCGAGGACTTAACGTTTATTTTAATTAATGTTATGCATAAATAGTGAATGATGATTTTATCGACTGCAAATCTTCTTGTTCTAGTCCCATGTTACTTGGAATTCAACATGTTTTTTTTCTTCCGCCATTCCAATGAATTCATTTAACTCAAAACTTCATTCTAAATGAAGCTTAGTATTCTACGTTTCGCTATATCCATCCGTGTTTAGCGACACAAAGAATATACTTTTATTTCAAATTAAATTGATAGAAGTGCCAGTATAATCTATACTTCATACTTTTATAATAATATTATAAAAAAGAAAGATTTGATTGATGGTTTGTTTGCATTGAATAGGCTCCGAATCTACTAAACCGATTTGAAAAATCTTTCACTGTTGGAAAGCTACTATCCCCGGGTGACATATGCTATATTTAATCCCCGTATTCCTACTGCAACAGGAAATGCGCGGTTGAAACCGTGGGGCGCTATTAGTGTTCAAACAAAATGGCTTTAATATTAGTGATAATAAAATTATCATAAACTATTTATTTGTTTTTGTCATTATTAGTAACTAGCTGTCCGCACAACTTCGTTTGTGTCACATTTTTCATGATTGCTCCGCTCCTATTGGTCTTAGCGTGATGATATATAGCCTATAGCCTTCCTCGATAAATGGGCTATCTAACACTGATAGATTTTTTCAAATCGGACCAGTAGTTCCTGAGATTAGCGCGTTCAAACAAACAAACAAACAAACTCTTCAGCTTTATAATATTAGTATAGATTATTTGTTTGTTTTGACATTATTAGTACCTAATTAAGATCTCATTTTGCCAAATGTACATATGTTACTAATATTAGTGTTTAAGTTGTGTATGTGATTACCAACAAATTGGATTCTGTGATCTGGATAAATAAATGTTATATTTTTTTTATAAGAGTTCCGATTTTGTTATCTATGTTTCTACGAAACCCTAAAAACTTTACTACTGAGTATATTTGTTCAGAAATTTTCCTTCCAACTCAAAATTCGGGTCGGGACAAATATACGTAGTTTACTGTGTTGGATTCGGTCAGATTATTTGTCCCTTGTCTTATAAGACTTATGAGACGATCAATCTGAGTTTCTGTAAAGGACCTATCTATTAGATATCACAGAAATATGATCATACTCTGTCATTTGTTTTTTGAAAGCAAGCTGAAAGAGCAGGGCTATATCTCATGACGTCAGGATGTGTTTGAAGATTTATTGTGCTGGATTATGCGGATCTGTGTCGTGGTATTATGTGAATTTTGTTCTGTACGTGTGTATAGACAGCATGGTAGGTAAACAATACAGGTGATCACGTTTAAAGTCAATCTTTGGAAATAAATAATTGGAACTAAAGGTTTAAACATTGTTGTTAATGCCTAGTATTTCAATTAATTAATCAAAATATTTTATCATTGCAATTAGATGTTATACGTTTGATTATAACACTACAAATATCTGTTATAATAAGACAGTTAATAAACAATTGAATTACTGAAACACGATTCAAATTTAACTAAGTTCAATACAATAATACGATAATTTCAGTACAATTAGAATTATGATCTGTACTAACACGATCCGGATATGATTCTTGTCCTATCTAAATTCAGTTATGGAGTAGTAACATTTATTTACCTCGAATTGTTTTAGTTTCTTTCGAAATACAATTATATTGAAGGTTTTAAACTTCTCGCGGAATCTTATAAAATAATACTGGAGCCATTCGATATGATCTTTCATACTGAGTTAAAAACATACATATTGAAATACATTATTTTCTCACCTCTGACGCTTCTGAAAATACATAATTTAGGAATTAATTTATAACATTATTTGAATATAGGTACTATGGCGTGTATATAATATATAGCCTACCTGCATATTCTAAATTATTTTTCGATTTAAATACTTTTTAGATAATTATCATTCCTGAGGTGAAATTTAAAGAATAATGTCAAACTTGACATTGAACGCGTAAAAAAAGACTTTAGATTTTTGAAATTTTTAGTGTTTTATTTCGGCAGTCAGAGAACATTTTTTCGTTCATATTTATATTCTCAGTGCCTAATGTTGAAAATCACTGAGTCCATTAAGATAACAAGTCACGATTTTATGAACCCTCAGATCTGATTGCTTACATAATATTTCAGAAGTCACATTAAACAACTTTTTTTTTTTTTACTGCAAACATTTTAAGGGCTTTATTGAATTGAGAATCAGCATTTAAAGCAGCCAGTAATATTTTTGCTCAATTCGATGCAAATATCAACTATTTGTAAGGAATTGATTGGGATTTGAAATTTGAAAAAAGAGTCAGCTCTTTTTCAAATTTCAAATCCCAATCAATTCCTTTCTTATTTTCGATATCTGAATTTTTAGATTTAGTATGGTAACGTTATGTTATCTACGCTCACATCATTTAGTTCTAATGATGAAATCACAGTTCTTATAAAACATGCTTGAAGCTGAAAAGTAAAACAAAACACGCATTAGCTGCGTGTTTTTTGTAATAATATACTGTATGTATAGGTCCTTTAGGTATGTTTTTGGTAAGATTTTAATAGTGTATGAAACTACACATAATTTGGTACTAAAACATGCGTGCGATACTATCATAAACGTCTCCTGTGGCTCGTTTTTCCACACTCAAATTTTAGTGACCATTGTTGTGCAACAATATTATAAATTCTTTGCAGGGTTGGGGAATTGTTAGAAAGAGTTACCGCGGCCCTGGCACGCAAAAAGTTTTTGGACGAACACGGTTAGGTTTTAGTCAGTAAGAGTCTAATAATTGTTCCCATTCCGCTTGGAGCGGAGAAGACATTGTTGATGACTTCCATCCAAAAACTATGAACAAATCATAAACTACTAGTTACATTACGTATATGTGTTTTTTGGCTACTTCCCGTTGTGTCACATTCCCGATTCGTCAACATGTCATAAGTAGAAAAAACAAATGAACACAAGTGGCGTTTGGTCAAGATTTTGATCTTCACACATTCATTCCCGTTTTGTCACCCTTTTTGAACTAGTTCTTTGTACGGTACAGTCAACTACAAAAGTTACTAAGTCCTTTTTGACGCTCTTTGTATCACCCGACTTTCCCAGAGGTGGGTATACTGGTTTCTTAGCATAAATGTGAATTCCTAAATTATATACGTTACGTGCATAGATAATGTCTCATGGTAATAGGTTTGATTACCATGTGCAGCTTTCATCTATTTACAGATGTTTGTAAAACATTTGACATGTTAATGAATCGGGAATGTGACATAACGGGAAGTAGCCATGTTTTTAAACTTTTTTTAAAATTCTAATCTCACCATTTTTTTTCCATAATTTCCAGGTGTCACCAGCCTTCGAGACGTGATGCTCTTAGTCCAGCCTTCCACAGTCATCAGAGGAGGAACAGCCGCCCTCATCTGTTCCCGAGACATGCAGGGGGCGCCACTGTACTCCGTTAAGTGGTACCGGGGCAACCATGAGTTCTACAGGTACACGCCGATGGAGGAGCCTGATACCAGAGTGTTTGGACTACCTGGAATCTATGTGGACGTGAGTAAAAAGTTTTGTACTATTTTTTTTTTAATGGTGTTCGCATGTTTGATCGCTGTGTCACATTTTTTTTTTTTTTTTTTCTGGATGGGAAATCATCAAATGACCCCTCCCGCCCTGGGTGGAGCGGTAGGGAGTGTCAGACTTTTACTGACTAAAACCCACCCGTGATCCTTCTTGTGCCCTATGCGTTCCAGGGCCGCGGTAACTCTTTCGAACAAATCCCGCAACCCTAGCAGGCACCGACCCTATGGGGTCCCGTCGTTGGTGCTGACGGCTCCTTCGGCGCGCGTGGAACACAACGCGTCGTCGACTCAACCTGGTATCGGACGGCGAGCCACCCACGCTCACCGTCCCCAGGCATCAGCCACTGCGCAATAGCACAGCGGCCGACTTGTCTCTGGAGGGGGCCGAAATGGGGCCATTACTGGCACTCCATCTCAGCACCCTCCCGAGTGTTGGGAGTCGCAGCACCCGCAGCAGAAGCAGCAGTGGCGGCGACAGAAGCCGCGGCGGCGGCAGAGGCGGCGGCGGCGGCGGACCTCTTGCCCTTGGTCGGGGCGGATGGCGCGCAGGCCCTTCCCCCAGCCCAGTGCTCGGCCGGCTTGCCAGCAGCCGCACATGCACTGCAGTGCGGCGTGGCCTCACACGAGCCGGCCCGATGACCGGGCTGACCACAGCGGAAACAAAGTCCGCTGCGGTCCACCTCCGAGGGGCACATAGCTCCCGTGTGGTTGCCCACATGGCAGCGGTAGCACCTCAGAGGCCTGGGTTCCAGCAGTTTTACCCGCGCAGACACCCATCCCACCAAGAGCCTTCGGCCCTCCGACACAGTTCTGGCCGCCGTCACGGGGCAGCTCACCACAAGGGTTTGCATGCCCTTGTTGTCAGGCCGGAGGGCGCCCGCCTTGACGAGCTCGGCAGAGCACCCCCCAGTCCTGGCGACGGCGGCCACAACTTCCTCCTCCGTCACGGAGTCATCCAGGCCCACTATGCGCATGTCAATGCGCTTAGTCGGCCTGGACACCCGGACCTCGTCCGCGGGTAAGACCGCCCTCAGCCTTTCGGCCAGGGCGTCCGCGAACGGGCCACTCTCCGCTCCGGCGAGCTCGAGCTTCCGGGCACCGGTCAAGGTCCTCCTGACCCCGATGCCCCCGCTGATGCCCAGCTCCCGGAGGCTCACCGCCTCCTTCGCCCGCTTCAATACGGCGAGATAAGTCACGCCCCTCTGTTCCGCTTCCGGCTGCAGTGTTAAAACTACAGCCGCGGATTTCGGGGCGCGAAGCCTCGCCGCAATGGCGTTGGCCTTCCGCCGCTGCCTCCTCGCCTTCTTCCTGGCCGCCTCTTTGGCCCTCCGCTTCTGGCCAGCAACCTGCCACTCGGCCCCGGCCGCAGGAGGGTCCGAGGGTGGGGGTGGGGTTGGGGGCGGCTGCGGCACCACTGGCGCCGCAGCCTTAGCCGCTCCTCCCCGAGCCTTCCTCCCACCCCTCTTCGCCGGGGCCGACTTGGTCGTCGCCGGCGTCGCGGCCGCCGGCGCCACAGGCGCTGGCGCTGCTCCGCCCTTGGCCTTTGCCTTCGTCTTGCCGGACGTTCCCGGGCTGGCAGCCGCGGCGGCCGCGTACGAAGCCGCCTTCTGCTGCTGGCCCGGGGCCCTCTGAGTCGCCGCCGTTGGGGGCATCGCTGTGTCACCTGATGTAAAACGATGTCAACTATACGCACGTGCGATATTTGTTGTTCTAAAAGCTATAGCTAGGAAGTGGTGTGGTCTTTTTGTTAAATTTGACGTTCAAAAAGTGCTGTCTCTCAGCCTATTTTGAATAGATGACTTTTGATTTTTTTGATTTTATAGTTGCTCTAAAAAAGTTATATGCTGTTAAAAAAAAGTTTTTTTTTATTTGACACTGAAACAAATCGGTTTTCCGGGATTCACCGAGCTTAATTGTGTCGGTGATTTTCTGGCGGTCTATTCTGGAAACATCTCACCATGTGATAAACCTAGGTGGAGTGAACATGATATGAATAGAGATGTTTCTTGAGTAAAAATAATATGATTCTACATAGTCCATCAGTTAGATTATCGAAAAATATTGGAAATGTATTTTTTGCTTTGGCAAACATTAAAAAAAATGACAAAGATAAAAAGCATCAGAGCTCAGGAGTGGGGGCTTGTGACGGTTACCTGGTTAATTGTAGCACGTAGTGACGTCACACGAGTATTCAACGCACTGTATCGTCTTTGTTTTTTGCACACGAGAAAAAATAAAAAATACATGTCCAATATTTTTGGAAATCTATCTAACGGACTAATTAGATATTTTAGTCAACTACCTTATTGTCATTCCATCCTGCCAGTAAGCTATTGTAGTCTTTGGGTCGATAGCTCAATTTATGTTCACTTCACACTGATGGTTGATTCTGGCTTTCAGGAGTACTGGCTAGGAATATTGTGGTAAGCTTGGCCCAAAATTAGAAAGTAGCCAACCTAGATTCTGACACAATCGCGAAAAAAATTGTTTACAAAAAAAAATGCATCCAACTTCCAAATAAAACTCACTACAAAGTGCAAAATAAGTTAGATTTTTAGCCGTTGCTTTTCATGTTGTTCTCCGCTTTTTGACAACGAGTTTTACTTTTTCACTTTTTAGTGATACCCCCGAAAATTCCAATAAACAGTCCATATCTATTTAGCGGTACGGCGGCTAATTCTGAAGTTTTTCATTAGAAAACCAAAACTAAATGGGGCCAATTTTTGTAAATCCGTCTATATATGACGGAATAATGCCCGAACATACATAAAATAAATATATATCTAAACATTGGATTTGGCAATATCCTCTATCTCTATCCTCCTTAATTTTTCTATTGCGTTTCGATTTTAATTTCCTCGAATCATTGCAATCTCATCCCACTTCCCTTCAACGTGCCTCACCCAAGAGCAACATAAAGATAATTAGGGTCTTTCTACTTTCCAATATGTTTTTCCTGCCCCTCCATTGGCTCCCACGGACAGATTAAAGACTCCATTACACGGATGGATAGGACTCGATCAGAGATCTAATTCTTTGAGTCACCTGCTATAAACAAAAAAAAAAACGATCCTTGTTCAGTTGATTGGTTGGATCAGGAGAAAATGGTGCAGCGTTCATGCAATTAGTTGAAGCAATCGATGCTGTTTCTTTCTGTTAGAGGAGGACTTTTGCTTTTTGACTAATTCGTAAAATTGTGTGAGTGAGACTTTAATTGACAATCTTTACTTCAAAGCCATTGATGTACTGAACGCTAAATGTATTTGAAACGCAATAGATTATTTTTTTCATGTTTAAATAATTGACAGAAAAAAAACATGACACAAATATAAAGATACAAACTTCAAACGTATAAGTCCCTCTGTATGGTCGAGAGTTATTAAGAAAAAGGATTGCGGAATTTGTTCGAAAGAGTCGCCGCGGCCCTGGAACGCAAAGGGGACAAGAAGGATCACGGGTGGGTTTTAGTCAGTAAGAGTCTTGACACTCTCTCCCGCTCCGCCCAGAGCGGGAGAAGTCATTTGATTTCCATCTAAAAAAAAAGCCCGGTGTAGATGTACACGGCTAGAGTTTAAGTAAGAATTTTCCTATGTCTACATATATCGCCGGTGTAAATATATAATTACAAAAATGAACTGTCTGACTCTGTGTCTTACGACGTTTGAATTTTCAACCGTTGATATGTCTTTAGTATAGACAGTGGTGCCCTCAAAAAAAAAACAGGCTGGGGACAAAATTTACCAAAGTTAAGCAGAGCATAAAAACGGACTTCCAAAAAAGTTATACGCCCAAAGTAAGTTTAGCGTGCAAACGTTACACACAATACGGTCAGCGAAAAAGGAAAGTACATAAAAAAGGCTCGCAGGCGACAAAAATCTAGTACACATATTGTGTACCTGTTTGAAAACATTCTGAATTTCGCTACCGACGGTACTAGTATGGTTTCACTTTGCTAGATTGAATCGATAAAGACTGGATCGGGATTGAAAACGATTTTCGAGGTGCGATCCAGCGCTGTATAGCGCTGTCTTCCTTTCATTACAGCGGAATGAGGTTTTTCACATCTCTTTTATTGTGGAGGTGTTTAAAACGAATATCTGTTGGTGGTGGATACTTTAAAATCCATTCCGGATATTTACTGCACGAGCTGCATTTGGTTGAATGTTTTTTATTTTTAAGTTGAACCAAAATCGACGCTTCTAACAGTAATTGTGTCTGTGATCCGGAAAATGTTACAAAGTGATACTTCTTGTTTAATAGACTGAAAATAATTGGATCTTTGGTTGTAAACGGCAAAAGACAATTTGATGAGTCTCTCAACGTTCTAAAGTCGCTGTGTAGTGAGTTTGTTGTCAGTGATCTACTCATGAAAATCAGAAAAATGCTGATTTTGAGGTATTCGTAACCTACATAATTATTTATTTCAAGACTCGAAGTACTAATAAATAACAACATCGCATGTAGAGCGTCTATAATTATTGATTAAATTACATGCACGTTAAAATAAACCCAATTAATAAAATCGTCAACATTTCTAGAATGAGTTTACCAGGTTATATCCACTGAGAAATTAATCAAGAATATCCTGGCTTCCACACAGGTTGATTTTGATGACCTCGCTTGCCCGAATACTGCCTTACCTGACAAACCATCTTCTCAGAAACGGTAGGACGACCACCACCACTCTGCAGAGCAGTTCAGAATAACCTACTGACCACGTCTCCTGCTACTGCTGAGTGGGCGCGCCTGGCGGCTCAGGGAAAATGGGATTCGGGTCTTTGAATTCATGCACTACCATCCTGGCACCTCAGTTCTTTGACGACACCACTTTCCACCTCACTGCTTCACTTTGTTTAGGAGCTCCATGTTGGTCCCCTCATCGCCTTCACTGTGGTGAAGGTGTCAACAGCCTCAGGCATCACGGTTTCCTTGTGGCTGCAGTGCGAGTCGTTTTGCATGACACGCTAATTAAGACTTCTTTATCCGGCGAGCTCTTGTCACCGTTGGCGTTCCAGTCGTATTCAAACTCATTGGTTTGGCAAGTGACAATAGCAAAAGACCGGACGGTATGCCCCCCTTTCCATGGAAAATGGCTAGGCCTTTAGTGTGGGATATACCTGTGTGTATAATCCCATCTTCTTAGTTTATTGTGTCGTAATGGCGCTGCCGCTGCAGCATTTTGGAACAGCTGCTTGACGTTTCCCATGCCCCATGAGCTGGCTTTTGCTTTGGTCAGAGGCATTGGTGTGGCAATGATGCCACTTAGACCCAATAGCCACTGACAGCGTTGAGGAAGAATTTTTTATTCTATATTTTAGTTTGTTGTTAGTTTACTTTACTTGAATGAAAAAAGAAAAAAAAACTCAAATCAGCCATTTACCACATAATTATCAAAATCAAGTTACAGGATGACGAGACAAATTCTAAAAGATTTTTCTTAATCTTCACTAAGTAACTTTTGAAAAACACTTTTAATGGATCGCACAAATTATAATCCCATTACCATAAAAGCAAAACATTTCTGACAGGCGGTCAATAAACTCTGACCTCGCTTCCATAAAGGAGTTCAAATCAGCTGGAAAATTAAATTATCCTGCCGAAAATTAAAGTGAATTTATTCCACAGATTTACTAACAAAATAGAAGTTAATTTAAATATTCATCTCTTTGTTAACTTAGTTATAGTAGTTCTGAATTATCTAGTCCACTGAATGTTATCTAGATCAGGAATAAATTCGATTTAAGTTTACTACTGAAAACATCCAAACTGTCTCAATAAATATTCTGAAATTAAGTCGAGTTGTTAATGTTTAGGAAAAGGGAGAATGAGGCTTTAGACCTGATGGAGGTCAATATAGGCTAGTCATTGAATTTGTTACTCTAATCACTATATACATATTTCACTTGGTATTTGAATAACCGGATTTTGGAGGAGCTCGTGGCTAAATTATAACAGCCGCACGGGTCGATCTTCTAGGTTAAGCAACGCTTGCCGAGATTGGTCTGTGGATGGGTGACCATCTTAACATAACGAGACTTCTCCGTGCCTCGGAAAGCACGTTAAGCCGTTGGTCCCGGCTGTCATTTGAAGATCTTTGGCAGTCGTTACGGATTGTCAGAAGCCAGAAAATCTGACACCAGTCTTGCCAAGAATTACCGTGTTCCCCAGTTAATGGGTTGTGGAGGTCTGGTAGGCAGCCGCTTCACGTAAAATACTGGTATTCAGCTGAATCCGGCGTGACTGGGAGCCGACCCCAATGTAGTTGGGGAAAGGCTAGGCAGATGATGATGACTTGGTATTTGAATAGCACTCCAAGTTTAAAGTTATGAGCAGATAAAGGAAGACTAGTTTGATCCAGCTACCTTGGTGACTTTAACAAAAGAAGATGAAGTGGAATGCTGCTGTCTAGATGTCTATGCAATCTATTTACGAGTATATGAGACTGGCATTTTTATTCGCAATAAAACTTTGAATACGGCCATAAAAAGTCTAGATCATTTGGTCGGTAGACATTTGAAACTACGTCTACTACATCTGCCAATGAACGTCGATCTCTTTGTGGAAAATCCGTGAAGGAAAGGAAGTATTATGAACTTACATTTGCAATTACAGAATAGGGATGTTTCCTGAGGAATAAAAATATGATTATACATATTTAGTCCGTCAGTTAGATTATCGAAAAATCTTGGATATATATTTTTTGCTTTATCAAATCTATAATAATTGATGAAGACAAAAAGCTTCAAAGAACATGAGTGGGGGCTTGTGACGTAATGGCGGCGTGGTAAACATCGTAACACGAAGTGACGTCACACGAGTTTTCAACGCACTGTATCGTCCTCGTTTTTTGTTTACGTGATATTTTGGAAATCTATCTGACGGACTCATTAGATTTTTTAGTCAACTATCCTATTGTCAGTGACGTATATCGAATTGGGGGAGACAATTAAATCTATGCTTCAATCCTACAAAGCTTCTTCCTAGAGCAGATGACATTATATGCTTTCATAGTTTGGGAACTCCAGGAGGTCATGTATTCTCGGAAAAATCGAGCCTCGTTTCCCATTCTACCTAAAATCCCTACAGATCCCTTGGTATACGAGACGGACTTGCATTTGTCCGGTTATATTTCTTAGTTACATTTTTCTGGACTTCAACTACTTCATAATGTCCTTGTGTTAAAGTGTTTCCCACGGTGTATTTCAGATGAACAGGTCAAACGGCACCCAAGTACTGCTCCGGAGACTGGACCTGACGCTGGCTGGTAACTTCAGCTGCGAGGTGACGGCAGACTCCCCATCCTTCGCCACGCAGATCGCTACCAAGTTCATTGATGTTATTGGTAAGTTTGATTTTACTTGTTCTGAAGCTTCTAGAAGCGAGTTTAAATAGGGAAAGGAAAATAACTCATTGACCATCAATAACATCGAAAATCAACATCTTTGTCAGTAATAGGGATATTTCCTGAGGAAAAAAAAATATGATTCTATTTAGTCCGTCGGTTAGATTATCGAAAAATATTGGGCACGTATTTTTTGCTTTTTCAAATCTATAAAAAATTACGAAGATAAAAAGCATCAAAGATCAAGAGCGGGGCTTGTGAAGTCATGGTGTGCTTCAAATTGGAGCACGTAGTGACGTCATACGAGTTTTCAACGCACTGTATTGTCTTCGTTTTTTGATTACGGGCAAAAATAAAAAAATACGTGTCCAATTTTTTTTGGAACTCTGACTGACGGACTAATTCGATTTTTTTAGTCGACTACCCTATTGGAACAGTGCTCAGCACACTGGCAGCATTGGCGCGTTGAATGGCGTGTTAATTCTTTGACCGAAGATTGGTCCCCAACCCTCTGGGCCCCAGGTCTGCTATTTTTATAAATTTGTCATTCCAATACGATCCCATTGTCGTTTTGCTAAAAGTTTGTAACCTGCTAAGTTCATAATGGTCGATCACTGGTCGGTTAATGGTCTCGTAATACTTTTTGATAACCGAGCTATTAAAAGAAATGACTGCAAACGACGTTCGAATGACAGGTCACTGATCAAAGGAACTGACAAAATTTTAGCAGATTATCGCATTCGTCGGTCATTTATTTGTCATTATGTACGAGATTACTATTCTATGTCATTTCTTTCAATGGAATGTCAGTGGTTGACCATTGGAAAGTCATGATGACGCTTTTATATATTAGTAGATTACCAAACTTGTCAAAATCGTCCATTATGAGATCAATGATAGACCATTCTGATTGACGACTATTGTAATAGCAGACTTGGGTCCCAGGTCACATAAAGAGTCGACTAACCGTTTACTTATTGATTTCACGAAACATTCCACTTCTCTAACTCTCTGTTTTCAAGTTTCGTTTCATGTTTGGATACTCATTGTCAGACGGAAGAACAGCATTTAAAAATCATTTACTATTATTATTTATTCATTCTTCAACAAAATACATTTGTGTCGAACAGTGGTTTTAACACTAAATGTCACAACAATTTAAATCCTCATTATAAAGTCAGGAAAAAAAATCTACATTCACATTGGAACCAACATTATTAGTCTTAATATTAATTATAATAATCTAACTGAATATAATTCAAAAATAAATTACCATGACAACCAAACCGAAAAACGTAACACATAAAATCTAAAAGTTATGGGGTTACACACACACCAAACCATCTACCTGAGCTGTAGGAAACACGTAAAAACTACCAATTCATTACGTGTTTTTACTAGGTTGGAACTTGGCTATTCCATGCCTTTCTAAACTTAAGTGATAGAGGAAAAGGAACATACTACTCACAGAACGGATGACCAAAGAGCGAAGTTCTAGATTGGTGAGCATGTGTTGGGAGGCCTCCTACTAAGTGGACCGATGACCTAGTGGCATGAGGAGTCCACTACATGCAAGAAAAATAAAAGACCAGGCGATGTGGTGACGTTTGGTCGGCCTCTGTGCTGCAGTGGACATCTT
This sequence comes from Hecatera dysodea, assembly GCA_905332915.2. NCBI lineage: Eukaryota > Metazoa > Arthropoda > Insecta > Lepidoptera > Noctuidae > Hecatera > Hecatera dysodea. The sequence continues at coordinate 3,198,619 of HG995298.1, read as the reverse complement.
TTGGCTGACTTAATGATGGTTATGACCAATTCCTTAAAATGCCCTGTATCTGTTAATAAAAGCGTGAATATTACAAAAAAAGGAATGAAAATAGAATACATATAGAGAGAATAGATATAGGTATATATGTATATAGATAGATAACATTTTACAGACACAATACATCAGCAACAGACACAAAGGAAAGTACAAGAACAGTACAAAATGCTACAGTAACATTTCGCTGAACGTGCATCCATACCAAAAGAAATTGCATTAGCATAAGCATAATCAGCCTATTGATGTTCCCACTGCTGGGAAACAGGCCTCCTCTCTTGGAGAGGGAATGGGCCGTAGTCCACCACGCGGGCCTAGTGCGGGTTGGTGAATGTCACATGTCTTTGAATTTTTGGTTCTAAGACATGGCGGTTTACTCACGATGTTTTCCTTCACCGTTTTGAGAGCAGTGGTGATGAAATTAATTACTTTGTGTAAAGAAATTTAAAATTTCTGAATTTGTAAAGATATGCCATCTTGCAGCTAAAAAATAAAATTCATTACAATAAAGCACCTTATCGACAGAGAAACTACGTACGGCTGTAGTGAATGTATCCACTAGCCACGGGCCACGATGTATCCACTCAATTTATCCCAGTTACCAAGCTATACGTAGTTTATGGACACGGTAACAGGTGGAGCAATTTGTCGCTATTTCAAAACGACACGGTTTATAGCTTATTATTTATCGCATAGACTGTCGTTGGATGGGCTACTTTATTTTTGCATTACAAAGAGAACTTATTGGTTGTGTTATTGTCAAGAATATGAGTTTTTTTTTTCTTGATTTTCTTCTTTCTTCTGTATGTGTCGATGGTATTGCCTTTGGAAGTTAAGTATTACAGAAATATCAGTAATAGGGATGTTTCCTGAGGAATAAAAATATGATCCTATTTAGTCCGTTAGTAAGATTATCGAAAAATATTGGACACGTATTTTTTGCTTTATGAAATCTCTAAAAATTGACGAAGATAAAAAGCTTCAAAGGTCATGAGTGGGGGCTTGTGACATCACGGCGTGGTAAAAATCGTCGCACGAAGTGACGTCACATGAGTTTTCAACGCACTATATCGTCTTCGTTTTTTTTTTACGTGAAAAAATAAAAAATACGTGGCCAATATTTTTGGGAAGTCTATCTTACGGACTAATTAGATTTTTTTAGGCAACTACCTTATTGATTATTATCAACGCAAGAAGGCCTGGAGGCACGAAAGTATAGAATGTGGCGCTAATTGGGCTAAACCTATGGCCAGAAGTGGACGTCTTTTGACTGAAATGATGTTGATGATGCTGTCATGACATAAAAAAAAATATATGTCGCATCATGGGTGGCCGAGATGCGAAACATCGGGTCTTCATCAAGATCCGACATAGTTCTTAGTAGATGTGGGGACTGACTTGGGTACTTGAACAAAAGCTAATTTGAATCAGAATAATTTTATTTTGATAACAGTTTTTACAATGTAAACAAACACGTGCGTTGGAACCGAGCGTATGTCAAGGCTGTCCGAGGTAGATTGCCGTACCACTCGGTCTTCCCTCCATTCTTCGCTGCATCCCCTCTACCGATGATTGTGTCCAAGCGGTGGGGTGCCGCTTGCGTTTCTGGTGACGATATTATTAGTTCAAAACTAATTGTTAGATGGCGCTGTCCTTCGCGCCCTAGCGCCATCAATCCATGACACATACATTTATAATAAGCCTTTTTTAGCGATGAATCGATATCACTATTTTGTTTTATATTCACGTATGACCATGTCATGATGTGAGTTAAAGAGTTCTGTACATAGTTTGCCGATATTTACCATTTAATTTGTTTAACTGTTCTCTAAGTTACTAGATTTAACTGCTTTCTAACAAATCTAGTTAATAGATATCAACTTAAATAAACTTTTCAAACAAGTTTATCTATCTGAAAGAGATAGCTCACTATAACTACCCGAGTTCTCAAACTTTAATTATAACCATTACAATTTTATAGTCTCAAATACGAAAACGGACCGTTTAACGCCTTCTACTCAATCTAAGATTCAGAGATTGAGCAAAAGGCGGGAAAGTAAAGTTTATTCGCAGTTTAAATATTACATCTGAATGATGAAATAAAAAACTTTTAATTAACCCGGAAGCTATGAAAACTGTGTCCCTTAAGTGGTTTAATTGGGACGTGAAGGGACCATGAAGAAAGTTGGGAAAAGTTTGTCATGGTTGGAGTTGGGGACATTGTGGGTTAATAATATATGAGAGGATAGCATAGATTCTGTTCATATAACCTACACGGGGCCAGTCCCTGCTTGGCACTGATCTATGTAACTCAGGGATAATGTAGCATACTAAATGATACTAAAGGTGAAAGAATTATTGAAATCGGTCCAATAGATTTTCAACTAACTTTCAAAAAAGGAGGAGGTTCTCAATTCGATTGTATTTTTTTTTTGTGTGTGTTACCTCATAACTTTGTACCGGGTATAACGATTTTGATGATTCTTTTTATATTCGAAAGCTGGTACTTGTCGTGCGGTCCCATTTAAATTTAATTGAAATTTGACTGAAAGTATTTGAGTTATGCCTAATAATGCGTGGCTTAGTTTACATTGACGACGTTCTCATTCCCTCTTGTCGATGTAAAATGAAAAAATAAAATTGTGTACGATGATTTGGAAGAGCATCTTAGTATTTCAACGTGGTCCTTTTCTAGTTTGGCGAAGATCTGATGAAGAACAGAGATGATAGGAAACGGAACTCTTCAATAAATGATAGCAAATCTTTCGGAATTGCTGAAATCGCATGTTTGTTTATTGTTGACACCAATGTGATTGGTACGTTTAGGTGCCCCCCCACCTAAACTTCCCCAGGTTTAGTGATACACTCCCCCTCCGGTGTACCACTAAAAATTGAAAAGTAAAAAAAACTTTTACAATAAAATACAACTAAGTTCTACACAACTTTTTTTTTAATTTTTATTAGTTTATTCGTTACAAACATACAAATCGTTCCTCTTTATGATATTAGTGTAGATAAGAATAATACTAAGTATTTATCTGTACAATTAACATAACGTTCACTTGAAAACCAGTAACCAGGCCATGAGGCGTACAATTTTACTGTTGTAATATTTAGGGCCCCTTCAGATCAGGTGGCAAGCAGTGCAGCAGCAGCGCACCAGCAGCACAAGCCTTCTTACAATTTGCCGCGCTATTTGTTTTGATTCTAGTGGCGTTCTGTATTCCAATAATAATGGATTCCAACGAGGAAACATCGTTCTTGCTTCTCCCTTTGTGGTTCTCTTTCGGCGTCATCATCGTCTCATCTACACTAATATTATAAAGAGGAAAGATTTGATTGTTGTTTTTTTGTTTTTCTTTTTTAATAAATATCTTGGGACAACTCACACACGGCTATCTGATCCCAAGCTAGCTGAGCTTGTGTTATGGTAACCAGACAACTGATATACATACTTATATAATTTATAAATACATACATATTATAGATAAATCACACCCAGACACAGAACAAACAATCATGCGCATCACACAAAGTTTGTCCTGGGTGGGAATCGAACCCACGACCTCCGGCTTAGCAGTCAGGGCCGCTAACCACTAGACCAATAGGCCCGTCTATTTGTTTGTTTGCACTGAATAGGCTAAGAAACTGTTGAACCGATTTGAAAAATGTTTTCGCTGTTGGCTACACAATCCTCGAGCGACATAGGCTATATTTTATTTCCGTGCTCCCACGGGAACGGGAACTACGCGGGTGAAACCGCGGGATGCTGTTAGTTCATAATAAAAGAATACAATACTGGATTGTCTGCACGCTACCGACCGCTGCGACAAGGTCTTGTTGCGCGGCTTTTGCGCTGCTCTTTTTAGTATGGAAAAATGACAGTCACGCTGCTACTGACGCGTTGCTTGCGACTTTGTGTGAAGGGGCTCTTAGTCTCCTTATATTTTGTTCCTTGATAGTGGTAGCGTATGCTAAATGAAAATATCAAATTTCATAAAAATAAAAGGGCGTTTTTCACATAAAGCCCTACTTTACCGTTTCGATGTATGTCCAACAAGAATATCGAATATTTATTTTTGTTTAATAGGTACTGAACGTTATGCATGATCCATCACTTCAATATCGCTTCCTGAATCCTTTAAATATGATTTAATATGTGAATTAAAGTGTATTCAGTTTGTTTGGTATCCTGCTTTCAACATTTTATATGCTTCTTTTGATTTGTACTAATTGATAGTTTGTTTACAATGTCAGTAGCAGAAGTTTGCAGAATTATTTTCGTCAATAATAGCAGGGTCTTTTTAAAAACCCCTTACATAACTGTTAAAAACGCTACGTCTTCCGGTACGCGGTCGTAACTCCAGAACTTTTCACCCTCATCGACCATCTGTTTTGCGAGCAATAATATCTATTTTATAAAAATAAAATTATAGAAATCCGTTTATAAACACACAAGATAAGAAAGAAATAAATAAAAAAAAAGAATAAAGAAGAAAAGAAAAGAAATAAAACTTCAAAAAAAAAAAATATGCGCTGACTTCACTCACATTGTCACTCTTAATAATAGTGATATAGGTAATAATAATCTTTATTTATACGGACAGCAATGATCCAGTGTATTAGTAAAAAAAAATGAATTATAACTAGTGTTAGTAGTTCAAATTTTCATTTATGCAATGTGCCCTGCCCACTGCCACGTCAGTATGGTGATTCTTCGGGCTATGTCGGTAACCTTTCGGGTATCATTATTCCTGATTCAATCACGCAAGGTAGCTCTAAGCATTGTCCTCTCTATTGCCTTTTGGGTGACTTTGAGCCTTCTGTGGAGGATAGTGGGAGAAATAGGGGGGGAAATATTTTCACTAATGGGAAATACAATGGCATATCGCTTGTATTGTATTTTAATTTCTAATCCGCCATTAAATTGCCACTGTCATTGGTGGATACAACGACTGAGAAGAAATATGGCCGTCATTAGGTTTCGTTGGTTCGAATTCGAATTGTAGGAATAAAATCGGCATCCGATTAATCATGACGATTATGGAATTTCCAGGCTGACGTTAATTACGTCAAAATGACAACATCTGTCAGTTTGTATCCAAAACAAACCATCTCTATAATTGAATGAAAAGTTAACTCAGTAATTTCAAGCGGACATTATTTTGGTCTCCAGTTTAAGGTCGTTCAGTAAAAGTTTTACAGTGTCATAACAATTTTATTGTTCCGTTCATAATTGAGTAATCGAGGCGTTTTAAAAGAATTCGAGTTTGTGATTTTCAATTCGACTTTGTGAATAGCTTGACCGTACATAATAACCAACATAAGTAAATACATTAATTGATCTCATCAATATATCTCACCAATATATGTACCTACACAGTTTTTATATTATATAAGTAGATCATAATGTTGACATTTAAATAGTGTGTTTTTTTATTTATGTTTAATTATTCCCATTAATTTCCATAAATTTGATGATTTCCCATCCTAAGGATGTTGGTCTCCCAAATATGAATTAAGAATATATACAATACTAGCAGTGCCCCGCGGTTTCACCCGCGTTGTTGCCGTTGCGTAGAAATACGGGGATAAAATATAGCCTATGACACTCCACAATAACGTACCTTAACTTTCTATTGGTGAAATAATTTTGAAAATCGGTTCAGTAGATCCAGAGATTACCCCTTATAACATCACAAACTTACAAACGTTACCTCTTTTTATTATTAGTATAGATATATTTTTTCAGTTTTTATTTTTGAGTCCTCCTTGCTTTGAGCAAGATTGAACCAATGCTGGCCATAAAGAAAAAAAAATGTTCTTATCTATAGTATTCTTTGAGAAAAAAAGTCCTTGTTTATTCTTTGACAACAAGAAACACCAAAACAAATTCAATTTACCCCACAGCTGCATAGCCACTAACCCGGACACAATTTCGGAAGGTCCTAATTCCATTTCGTGAAGTGTTTGGCTATAACAGTTTCAGTATTGTTATTTTATGTCCCATAAACTTAGAGATATCAGTATCGTTATCAACGACCGATCTTGTATTTATTAGGGATCGGATAGGCTAAGTTTTGGCATATCCTGTAGTTTGTAATAGGATAGGTTGGCCATAGTTGTTATGTTCCTGCTTTCCTTTGAATTTACGGCGGCTATTGGGTTTTTTAGAAAGGGAGTTTTATTATTATAAAAGTTTTTGTTTTATGGAAAGGATGGTGAAGATAATTACACTATCCTTTCCATAAAAACGTACTCATCATTATTAATGTTATGGTGGGCAGTAAAATTCTATTAGCGTTATAATCTATCTATACTAATATTATAAAGCTGAAGAGTTTGTTTGTTTGTTTGTTTGTTTGTTTGAACGCGCTAATCTCAGGAACTACTGGTTCGAATTGAAAAAATATTTTTGACCATTTATTGAGGAAGGCTTTAGGCTATATATTATCACGCTTAAGCCAATAAGAGCGGAGCAGCGATAAAGAATGTTTTAAAATCGGGGATTCCACGGGGACGAAGTCGCGGGCAGCAGCTAGTAATAGTATAAAGAGGAAAGATTTGTTTTTTTTTGTTTGTTTGTTTGCATTGGATAGGCTCCGAAACTACTTGACCGATTTGAAAAATTCTTTAACTGTTAGAAAGCTACACTATCACCGGTGAACATAGGCTATATTATATCCCCATATTCCCAGGGGAATGGGAACTACGCGGGTGAAATCGCGGGGCGATGCTATTTAGCTATAAAACCACTTGATTCTCACTGTAATACAATAAGGTTCATATTTTAATGGAGTTCGTATAATGATATACCTACGGCAGGATATTAATACTTGTAAAGATGATTGGAAGTCGTAAAACAAATACTCGAGGCCTCTAAAAGCAGTCTTGTTACATACAGAGTAAATACGAAAAAAACAATTTAAATACACAAAGACTATTATAATATGACATTACCTGTACCTATCATTTAATCTAGAACGGGATTACAGAATTTTAGTATATAGCACTGGTGACTGTCGAAAATTATCCCAAGGTTACATATTAAAAATAATCTAACTAGTCCATAATAACAACTAACCACGTGCCAAATTTTATTAAGATCTGTTCAGTAGTTTTTGCGTAAAAGAGTAACAAATTACAAATTAAAACAAAAATACAAATTTTCGCGTTCATAATATTAGTAGGGATTTGGAAACATTTCCAATGTAACAGAATCCAAATTCATCCAGAAAACAGAATCGAGAGAACAGAATCGAAATTTTTCACATATTAATACGGCTACGTGATTTATACCTTATCTTGTAGAATGCTTACTGAATGTTTTTGTTATATCAAACAATATGAGATACAACAGCGTTGCAATATTTTTGTGCCGACCATTTTGTGCGCGTGACTCCTTTATATCACATTTACGGAAACACATCGCGTCCTTATGTTCAAATTATGTTGGAAGAAAGATATATCTTCGATCTTGTTTTATTAGTAAATAAAATCCTGCTGCTGAAATATAAGAAAGGAAACATATGCGTATGTATATAATATTGCTTCATATTTTTGTGTATTTCCTCAATATTTTGTGACTGATAAAGTTTTTGTAGGCATATCTTTTTCAAATCATGTTTCGTTTGAATCCCAGTTACTTTTTTTTTAGTTTATGTGATATCAGTGTTACATAAAAATAAGCCAGTATTCTAGTTTTTCTACTTAAACTGTTATTTTACCACTCTGTTTTTGATTGGCGGTTATTCTTCGTATTTATTATATACACTGTCATATTTAAGTAATCCCTTTATATCAACATTTCAGCTCTCGATCTTGCCAGATATTCTCCTTAACTTTTGATATGAAAAGAAAAAAAATATATAATTATATATATACCTCTGATTGATTTGTCGCTTCATTCTACTAAACCACGCGACAGATTTTGATGTCACAAATAGACAAAGCAATAAGCGAAAAAGGTTTGTGCACGTACATTATGTTGTTTGCACCCGCGCAAAACAGTGGTGGATCACTAGTAGGAAATATTGTGGGATCTTTGTAAGTAAACGCTTTGTTCTTTGACAAATTCCATCTATTGACAAAGTTATTGCTTGGCAGTAAAGTAAGCAAGTTTTTCGCATATAATATATATGTAGGTACATCCTTATCAATGCCGGGGCGGGTCGCTAGTCTTCTAAATATATATAACTCAAAAGTGACTGACTGACTGACATAGTGATCTATCAACGCACAGCCCAAACCACTGAACGGATCGGGCTGAAATTTGGGATGCAGGTAGATGTTATGACGTAGGCATCCGCTAAGAAAGGATTTTGATTTATTCTACCCCCAAGGGGATAAAATAGGGGATGAAAGTTTGTATTTAACTTTGTCAATTTTAAACCGATCGGGCTGAGAGTTTCAAAATCGGGGTAAAGTAACTATTCCACGCGGACGAAGTCGCGGGCGGGTCGCTATTATATTATATAGATTTTTTAAATCGTGGCGACAAGGTTGGCAATGGGACAGCCTCTCCAGGACTCAGCAGACGAACTCGAGTGTCGTCACTCGTTTTCATGCTCTCAGACTGCCACCAAATGTGTGGTGTATTCTGAATGTGAAATGTTCGCCTGAGATATTTCTATTCATATTTTAGTCTCAAAAATACACGAAAATATTATTTCTAAAAGGGTTTTGTTGAACTATCGTAGTTAATAATATAGGCAGTTCTTTTTATAAACATACCTTGACCTTTTTAAGGTTCCGTACTTCAAAGGAAGAATCAAACAAAAAAAAACTTTATAGGATCATTCCGCTGTCCGTCTGTCGATATGTCTCGACCTTTTTTCTTAGAATCGCGTGGAGGTACTCGTATCAAATTGAAATTAATATCTAGCACGGAGGTCTATAGTCCCTTGGAGATCTACAAAAATCAGCTTTCTAAGTCGATGAAATTATTCAGTGGAATTTAATTAAAAACCTACAGGGTACTTCCCGTTGACCTAGTCATGAAATTGTGCGAGAAGATATTTCTTACAGTACAATAAAAGGAAAAAGACATTTGGGAATTTGTTGTTTTATATTTTTTATTTTTGCGATAACGTTAAGTTCGGTATCGCAAAAAAAAATAGTTTGAAAAATTGACCGTGCATTGAAAGAAAAGACAGAAAGAAAATAAAGAAAAACGGTTTATTCCTCGCATATAGACGCACATGACATTAAATGTTACAAACTATTAGGCCTGCCTATGTCAGGGACTGACACTATGCATGAAGTCACTGTCACATGCCGCGGTTACTTTAGTTTGTCCTTCAATCTTACTTGCTTTATTTTTGTCAGAGTAATGAGAGTGCTTTCATAATTTATAAACTTATGAAAACTCGTAAAAATCAAGACTCAATCGGAACCTTCAGTGCACAAGTCAGACTCACACTTGTCCGGGTTTTTGGTACATGTAGTATTTTGCCTAGATTGTGACTAAAATACGAGCTACATACTTTAAGAGCTCGAAGTTGAGTGTTATCAATTCAAATTTTGATATTTAAATGAAAATTAATTGTTATTTATTGCTGAGAAACCACCATAATTTTTCACATTTTTAGAGCAGTTTTGAACGTCAACTGTTCCAAAAATACGATCTATCATCATCATCATCGTATCAGCCGAAGACGTTCACTGCTGGTCAGGCATATGACCAGCAGTGAACGTCTTCAGCTGATCTAAGTCTTCGTTTTGTCTTCGGCTGGCTCTCAAGTGTCGCCACAATAACCAATCCTGTGCGTTTTGTATCCATTGGCTACCCGTGACTCTCAACAGGTCATCGGTCCACCTTGTCGCCACTCCAGAACTTTTCAACTCGCAAATGCTGTTAACACATTTTAATGTTTTAGCTGAGTAAAAAAAGTGAATGACGGATTTTACTCAACTCCATTTAATAATTTCAGAATCTGGCTAACTTCAATGAATTCTAACATCATACAAGCATTAATGAAATTCTCTATATCCGCATTCCCGTTAGAGCAGTAATTAGTTTAGCAACGGGATCTTGTAAATGTACTTTGAATATCATGTTTTCCTGGTAGGCATAACATGGATTATAAATTAATTATCCTCTTGCTTTCATGGCTAGCAAGAATGTTAGCTAGCATTCCTCTATGTTTTGAACTTACTCGTAGGCAGATTATTTTAACTCTTTAAAATTGTTAATAGGTTCGCTTTTGACTAGACTCTGACCAGACATGTGGTCGCCGATGGAGCAAGCTTAGCTTAGGTTCTTAAGTTAAAGACCCTCAGAAGGCTATGACCATCAGGAAACGTAGATACTCAACATGGAATTACCCTTATTATTATTTCAGTTGAAATACGACCACTGCTGAATAGGCTTCACAAAAGTATCGGTTTGACCCTATCCCCCATTATCTAAAGAACTGATACTTAAGATTTGTCAAACCTCGCCTTGAGCCTCAAAAACCTGTAAAATATTGTCATTATAATAGGCTTTATTTGTCATGTTCTTTACTCCAAATACACAATCCAGAAACTGATCCCATGTTTAATTAATATAAGGCACATTCAGTCGAAATAGTTAACTGAAAAAGATTCGATTACTAAACCATATACGGTTTAAAATTAGTCGTAAAGCTGCCAGGGTTATTATAGTTTTCCCTGTACTTGTATAATAAACGAAAACCTGAAGAACAATGAACACGAGAGAGCCATTGTGCCAATAGCGAAAAAAAAACTGTTACTATGTAGTTATCATTTTCGCATATATTCGTACAATACAATGACCCATGTTCAGGGTTTGCAATTCATAATGTTATACACTTATATGTATTCAGGCACCAATGCAGGCATAATATTATTTAAAAAAAAAGCAGTTTCAGTCAGGTCCGAGTGCTCATCGAGTTTTTGTGAAATCGGCAAGCAGTGACTCTTCACGTGACCAGAGAGCTGGCCTTTTCTTTTGTCAACGAATCAGCATTGCCATTCAACATGACAATGTGGCTAGTGTTTTGGGAACTTTTCCCGTTGACAGCGATGTGGACGAATTTTTCGATGCCCTATGCCATATACGAGTTTTTTCATCCTACCCCCTTTTTTACTGCACTTGTTTGCATAAAAGTTTGATAGTCTATAGGTATATGATCTCTCGAAGTGATTCCGAGAAAATGTACAATAGCAAGTAACGAAACGTTAAGTATTACAATCACAACATTTTAACCGACGCAGAGGTAATTCTGTCTGCAGGGTTTTAAAAATAACGTGAAGACTGTGATGGGAGCTAAGTTCTCTCGCTCACTCTTTCATTATACCATTCGAACCTATACTTTTTTCACTTTAAAATTTCTTGGATAGTCAATAATCTCTCAATGAATGACATTGAGAGATTATTGACTATCCGAGAAATTTTAAAGTATCAAATTCTGATGCGTAAAAAAGTAATTCAAATGATTAGTTGTCAATTCATCGAGGGCTTACAATTTCTCAAGATATTGTATAATCCTAGCATTTATAATTATCCGGTGACATATACTCGTATATGTTACGGGTAATGTTGAAAGATGGAGTATACCTAGGTCTACCCGAGTTTACTTAGTATTACCCAAGCTTTTTGGGTAAAGTCCGAATAACATTTCAAATTACATTTCAGTTTGAAGATTATACGAAGATGACACTTCGAATTGCAGAGTTTTCCCGCAATACCTAACATTATCCAACTAGAATTGGATAGATCTAGGTGAGTATGGGTAATCTTCGAACTGAAATGTAATTTGAAATGTTATTCGGACTTTACCCAAAAAGCTTGGGTAATACTAAGTAAACTCTTGTAGACCTAGGTATACATATATATTATCTAATAAGTACGAAAACTATTCGTAAATTTGTGTAAACAGTTTTGATATTCGGGTCAAAAAACGGACATTGAAATCAAGTGGTTCCCTTAGGATCATAATATTCATAGATGTACATGTTTCGTAGGATTCCGATATCCATTTGAATAAGTATTTTATTTTGTTAGGATTCAATTTAGTATCACGTTTTTCTTCGAAGGAATCCCTACAGATTTAGAAGGAAACTGAATGATTTTGTGATCTCAGATGTTGAATATTTGTGGAGTTTTGGTATACTCTAAGTAATTTCCAAGAATGTTTGCTTTAGAGACGACCTAATAAAAAAAAATGTAGGCCTTGCGATCTCAACGAAAAGGCTCATATCATCTGCTTAGCTTTTTCAAAGTCAAAATCAATATCGTATATTTCAATTAGGTCATTAAACGGCACTTTTGAACGTCATCATTAAAAGTTAACATAATAAAGTGACTTTACCGTCCAATCGCAAAGGTAGATTATTATGGAGAAGAACATACAAGAAACTCCATAGTTTCCCAACTTTTTTGGGGTCGGCTTTCAGTCAGACCGGATTCAGCTGAATATATCAGTATTTTACGTGGAGCAGCTGCCCACTAGAACTCCACAACCCTTTAACTGGGTAACACAGTAGTTCTTGGCAAGACTGGAGTCAGATTTAATGGCGTCTGACAATCCGTAACGACTGCCAAAGATCTACAAATGACAGCCGAGATCAACGGCTTAACGTAATTCCCGAGGCACGGAGGAAACTTGGTATGTTAGGATGATCACTCATCCGCAGAACCAACCTTGGTGTTGTTCAACCTTTAATTTTGTTATTGTTTTAACCACGATCTCCTCAATGGCTCATTTCGAATAAAATACTTATTATTTTCTTTCGTTCTTAGATAAGTATGCACAAGGAGGATATTACACCTGAAACTGATAATAAAAAAAAACCTCTATGTATTTGGTTCCATCAAAATAGGGCCGAGACTTTTTTGAATGTGCTTCGCCAACTCTCATATTTTTTTATTTGGCCATCCAAGCCCACTTGACTCCTCCTCCTCCGTCCTGTAGACTATGATTGTGTTTTATCTACACTAATATCATAAAGAGGAAAGATTTGATTGTTTTTTTGTTTTTTTTTCGCATTGAATAGGCTCCGAAACTGCTTGACCGATTTGAAAAAATCTTTGCCACACATCTCCATGTGAACATACGTACGCTATATTATATCCCCATATTCCCACGGAAACGGGAACTACGCGGGTGAAACCGTGGAGCGATGTTAGTCGTGAATACATACACAGCAGAATTCTTTTAAAGGTTAAATATACATATGTATGCAGGTATATTAGTGGCAGATACTTTTGCTTGACGTAGCAGCTGATGCGTTAAAAGTACATGAAGGAGAAATAGATGTTCTCCTTGATTTGATTTAATTGAAATAGGTATAATGTCAGTATATGTTTATACTAGCTGCTGTCCGCGACTTCGTCCCCGTGGAATACCCGATTTTAAAACATTCTTTATCGCTGCTCCGCTCCTATTGGCTTAAGCATGCAGCATGCAAGCAAGCATGCAGCATGCATGGTTTCTGTCACGGCTACGGTGCTGCGGGGCTCCGGCGGTCCCACGCGAGTTTACCGTCGCAGATGGGTTTAACGCTCACCACCGCAGCTTCGGCTTACTGCCCGGCTTTGCCGGCCAGCCTCAGCCGCGGCGGCGAGTGTTACAACCACCTGCTCCTCAACTCGCGGGCCGCCTCGCCCCTCCGCGCCTTCGCGGTTTTAAATTACACCCTAGGGGTAGGGCAGACAAGACAACGTAGAGTCGGTTTTCGTCGTCGTCGGCAGCAATTCGTTTATGTCAGTAAATTTGTAGTAAAAAGCGTTTACTGTTAAGACAATGTTTAAATTTTAATATACCTAAGATTAGATAAATACTTTTTATGGAAATGGTTAAATAGATTCATCCCAGATGAAATTCTGCCATCTTCATAGTATGCCAAGTGAAATTATACAAAATGATCGTTGTTCCAAGTAAACATTGTGCTAAACGAAAATATGCGAAATGTTAACTATGCTAAAGGTAATTATGCCAAATAAAATTCTGCCCTCTTAATAGATATGCCATTGTAAATTCGGACATATAAACATTCGGCCAAACAATAGTTATACTAAATATTTTTTATGCCTTAAAAACATTCATTTTAAAAAAGATTATGCCAAGTGTGTTATGCCAAGTAAAATTCGGAGCAGCACACGGAGTCTCGTCCCGAAGTGAATTCCCACACCGTGCCCTCTCCTTGTTAGTCTTGGGCCACATTTATTTTTTATTAGACTACTAAGTAATATTTTGTCTGTACCAGAACATTATCTAATGAGTTTATTCCAACTATTTCAGCATTGCCGCCTATCCCACCAGTCCTTAAGGCTGATAAGGATCGCTACCAGCCTGGGGAGGTGCTGCGAGCGAACTGCACGTCCTCGCCTGCCAGACCTGCTGCCAACCTTACAATCTATATCAATGAGGAACCTGTACGTATATTTATTATTATCTGACTCAGTATCTAATTATGTATCAGACTGGCCTGCATTCACGACTAACTAATCTGATGATGTTTTCGAATTTGTAAATACAGTAAGCCCAATTATAAAATTGATTGATTCAGGCGTTACTTTGCGGAAATCCATTTTAAATTTGTAAATGAAAATAATATATCTAGTTTTAATTTCCGCGAATATTTGTGGGTTGCAGGTATGCACCATCCCGCCCGCTGCAACCCACAAATATTCGCGGAAATTAAAACTAGATATATTATTTTCATTTACAAGCCCAATTATGTAAAAAACTTAACTCAGAGTTCTGATGTAACAAAACTTTTAATAATAAATATATCATCCATAACTCAGAATTGAAACAAAACTCTGGAAGGAATAACGGAATTTGCCTTATCAAATTTTATTTAATTAGCCACTTCGAACAAGATTATAAGTAGGTACGTAATATTATTGATAGTAATAATTTTGACACAAAGCTCTGGGTCAAAATAGTTTTTTCAATCAATAATTCAACTGAATCATCGAGTTTAGCCGGATATGGGTGCGTATTTGACCACCACAACCCAGTAAATGGGTATCACGATACCCCTTGGTAAGACTGGAGTCAGATTTTCTGGCTATTAACTATCAAAGATCTTCAAATGATAACTGAGACAAGCGTGCTTGCCCAGCATTGGGACAATATGTAAAACAATAATAGGTACCGACCCAGGTGGATATAATATGTTGCGGAATTTGTTCGAAAGAGTTCCCGCGGCCCTGGAACGCAAAGGGCACAGGAAGGATCACGGGTGGGTTTTAGTCAGTGAGAGTCTGACACTCCCTTCCGCTCCGCCCAGAGCGGGAGAAGTCAATTTATGATTTCCCATCCAAAAAATAGAATCAGTTAAAATATTTCCGCAAAAGATAATTATATAGGTGCAAGATATGCCTAAGGGCGCTTTCAATTTATGCGTTTCTTAACGGCCTGCTGCGGTGCCGAAGCGGTGCGTTAGTCGTACAGCGCACGGACGATCGTATTTTTCCATACAAAACGCGCGGTGCGGCAACAGTGCGGCACCGGTACCGCGTAAGCTCGACAACAGGACGGCAACCGCGCAAACATCACGTGTTCATTTCAGTGTTGAATAGTGCGATGAATAGACGTCAGAGCTAATTCCATAAAATTTTCATTTAATAATTTATTATTATTATAAAGTTCAAATCAATCTCCAAGATCTCAGACACAGACATTGACAAACAGTCAGGTTCAGTCCGCATCGGATGAACTTAGAGCAATCTCATCCGCCTCTAATTTAAGTGGAGATTCTGATGCTTCCATATATAGCGATCTTTTTACAGATGATATTTCTACATAATAATTTAAAATAATATAATATTAAGCAGAAATATCATCTGTAATGTAATAATAATAAGAAAATATCCATAACTTTTTTTTGTAGTAATTAATACAAATCCAAATACAGAATAGAGTCCATGGCTTGACTGATGTCACATCACTAGGATACAAACGCACGGCAATCAAATACGCTTTCAATTTAGGCGTTTGGTGCCGGACCGCTACCGTACTGCAGCGGCCCGGCAGCGGGATATAACCAGCGGCACGGTAAACGTGCGGCAGCGGTCCGACACGAAACGTCTAAATTGAAAGCGCCCTTAATGCTGCCAGAAACCCAAAACAAAAAATTCTTTACTCTCTCCGTAAAAGTCTAAAACACTTTTCACCGCAGAAGTATTATACAATTTTAATGGTAACAAACGAGCTAATTTGTTGAAGTAAAAGTTTTGTAATTAGATAATTTTGTAGGGCACCTGTAACTTAGGCACTCGTTACTTATTTCAACAGCGGTTGTAAAGGCAGGTGGTACTTTTTAATTGAATTATTACTCATTAATCTTTTCTTTTGCTTAGTTAGCATACTTTTTAATTCGTTCTGTTTTATCTTTACTAGTGAGTACAGTACAGTACTAACTCGCCGTTGGGTAATTTGACAAGTAGGTACTATAATTCGTCGTTTTAGAATGATCTAGATCAAATTATATTTGTATTCAATGGTCTAATAAAAATGGCGCCGTTACATAGAATTGTGTGATGGCTGATTAGCGAGGGATTACTGTATTGTTGTGTGTGTACTTTAAATTGCGTATTTTTATTTTTCTCATATATATTTGCAATTATATTAATGACAGAACTGTTATTGCTAGTTTTATTTTTTTAATCCAGGGTAGACAAACCACATTCTTTTCCGAATCAAATTTCGTTTCCCTAAAGTGGTAATTAAGATTATTTAGTCGGAATTTTAGTCGAAGATTCATTTGGCTAGAATTTTTTTGTGACAGACTCTTGGATATCTTACTACCCTCAATGAATAACATAATGTTTTTCATTTCATTGTGGCCCATGTTAACACATATTTGCATAACATTCCAGCTCCGTTCATCAGAGACAAGTCTGCACCCGTCTGAGAGCGGTCTTCTGTGGACCAGCGTCAAGGCAGATGTGAAGGTGACTCCGGAGCTGTTCCTCAGTGGAAGACTGAGGGTCGCCTGCCTGGCCACGGTCTATGACGTGTACAGGAGCTCAGCTAACCTGGACTTCTTTACGCCGGATACAGATCCAAGACCTGAGAGAAGTACGTATCATTTTTGTTAGCATCAGCATAATCAGCCTTTTAATGATCCCACTGCTGGGACCACAGGCCTTGTCTATAGGAGAGGGAATGGGCCGTAATCCACCACGCGGGCTCAGTGCGGGTTGGTGAATGTCACATGTCTTCGAATTTTTGGTTCTAGGACATGCCGGATTCCTCACGATGTTTTCCTTCACCGTTTTGAGAGCAGTGATAATGAGGCTGGGTTTGAACCCGCGACCTACAATTCGTAAGTCGTGGCAATTACCACTCGGCCACCACTGCTCCTCATTTTTGTTATTAGGTGTTAAATAAACCATACTTCTAGTTGTCCACCGCTGGACATAGGCGCCTTTTATCTCGATTTTCGACAACTCTCATCCAGTTGGTGCCAGCTTAACATTCTAGACCAAGTGTCTTTGAAGATCATCGTTTTGTCAGGGGCATATTATTTTAACTTTTTGATTTATTGACATTTGCCTATCTTTTTTCCAAATATATTGGAGTCAGCTTCCAGTGAAACTGGATTCTTTTCAATACATATCAGTATTTTAATCAGAGCAGTTGATTATTTGTCCTCCACAACCCATAAAATTGGTAAAACGGTACTTCTTGGCGAGACTGGCTCTTGAAAATGCCCGAGATCTACAAATGACAGCCAGGACCACTAGTCTAACGTGCTTTTGGAGGCATGAATGAGGAGTATGTATTTTTTATGGCGTAAAAGCCGACATACATACATCATCATCAGCATAAATTTTAATCAGTGATGCTGGGCATCGGTCTCTCCACTTATATCACATAATTATCTCGATTCTCAGGAACTCTCATCGAACCGCTACCCGACCTATGCGAAGATTATCGCACTAGACATTCATACTTTTCCAATAGTTTCCTTAGATCCATATTTTCATATTTTCTGTGAATCCACTTCAAAGATGAAAATGTACAGTAACATAGCGTATACGTTAGATTAACACATCACCATCATCTGCCTAGCCTTTATCCAACTATATTGGGGTCGGCTTCCAGTCATACCGGATTCAGCTGAATACCGATGTTTAACGTGGAGTGGCTGCCTATCAGACCTCTACAACCCAATAACTCGGGAACACGGTACTTCTTGGCAAGACTAGTGTCAGATTTTCTGGCTTCTGACACCGTTAGATTAACACATAAGCCATAATTTATAAAGGTATAGGCTATTTGATTATACGCAGACGGCGATGATTCCAATACCTAGTTTAATAATATCAATGTAATATCAAATTACATTCACATTATGCTACATTAGTACATTGCTATTATGATTACTCTTTGCTTTTTGTAAGTTGTCATCATCAAACAATAATCATCAAGAAAAAAATAAACTACAGACGCCCATGTAACGAAAGATGCAGGATTGCAGGCATCTGAATTAGAATTGCTTCACTTAAACAATTTGTTACATACCACATCGTGTTACTTTAATCTTTTAAATTGCATTCTATTTTCGTTAATACTGATCATTGTAAAACAAATTGCGTTTTGCGACAAGTAGCGCCATCTAGTTTTTTATTTTTGTACCAGCATTATAGCTCGGACTTTATACCGTAGCTGTGCGTGAAACGCCTTAAAATAATTTCCGTGAATTTTATAGGATCTTGATCAGTGTATTATTAATTACAGTGCCACACTATGCTACTAAGGGTTAACGCACAGTCTCTGTCTCTCTCCCTCGTAAGTTGCCGTGTCTGCACCGAAAGACGAGCTTTCGCGAAGAGCACTCGTGGATAACACTGACGTCACTAACTCGTTAATCTATAGCCATCTCGTACCCAGGGTCCTGGGTTTGAATCCCAGATGTCTGCTTTTCTTCACCGCGGCCCTGGAACGCAAAAGGCACTAGAAGGATCACGGGTGGGTTTTAGTCAGTAAGAGTCTGACAGTCCCTTCCACTCCGCACAGAGCGGGAGAAGTCATTTGATGATTTCCCACCCCAAAAAATAAAATAAACGATGTCTGCTTATGGTTTTTTTTATCCACGGTTGTTATTCTTCAAGTAAAGATTTCTTTATTAGTTCAGATTTATTAAAGCGACAACGATGCCGCCACACGACGCTTCTATTATTCACACATTTCATGAAATCTTGTAAATGATAAATTATATTTATTTTGTAAATAGGTTAATCATAACACTTTTACATGTCCAATCTTTTTTGGTAATTTTAAGCAAGATGAGGCCGGTGTTTCCTAGCCGACTACCCTGAGAAGAAACACCAAAACAATTTCAAAAGTCAAAGTCTCTTTTAAAGTCCATATAATCCGTACTGGTGAAATGTATACTAACATCTTACTTTTTTTTTAAATTCCAGTCACCCTCAACAGTGCATCGAAGTGCTTCCAGAGTTGGATCCTCCTTCTCTTCCTATTACTCCTGCCAGTAGCGATGGGCCATGACTACATACCTATAATGGATTATGAGGACTATGAAGAGAAGTTCAATGACCCCATAGCTTTTGCGACGCTTGTTGGCGGTTGAGATAAGAGAATTGTAAAAATACGAATTTAGTGTGATACAAATAATTTTAAGCACGATACTTAATTTAGTATAACACTGTTTTTTGTAAGAATTGTATACGCTTTTGGGGATTTTCTTTTGATTATGTTTTTGTTCTTTACTGTGTTTACTTTGAACTCAAAGACTGGAAGCACTGATGAAATATTAAAAATCTTATGGAGGTACGATAATTATGTGGGTTTGGATGGTAGTTTGGTGTTGGACTTTGTGTGAAATGTCAAATGTAAAAATGTATTATTACACATATACCGTCAGTTATGCTTGTAAGGTTCTCCTTACAAGCATAACTAACGGTATATATGCCATCGGATGGTTGTAAAATGCGTGAGATTATAAAATGTCTTGAGAAATTGTAAACTCTCGATAACGTCTGCAGGGTTTTAAAACCCGTAGTCGGTTAGAATGTTGAAATTATTATACTTATGTGGTGTTAATGTACATTGAGTAAAATATAGCATAGCAGTTTTTTTTTCGTTTTTCGAAAATATTCGTCCACACAAAACGACTAAAAAGTTACTAATAAATGAATCCTCAACTGTTTGTTACAGTTGGTGGCATTTTCTTTAGCTCAAAGATTTGATGATACCAAACTGCATCAGATTGTTTGAAAAGTATTATTTTTCTGAACTTTAGTCGTTTTAGAGGTCGAATTAAAAAAAAAACAAGCTTTTTTTGTTTTGATTTTTCTAATCTATATCAGTAACTCAACATCACCCTTAAAAATGAACACACATTTCTGGAACATTCTGTATAAGCTAATGATTTAGAAGTATTATTTACCACTGAAAAGTCTGGAGTTTGGTTAGAAGTTTGGATAGCAAGTTCGGTTGTCTACTAACGTCCAAATACCTGTGAGCGAGTAACAACTGAACCCAAACCGATATCGCACTTAATTTTACCACCAAAAACAATGTTGAAATAAATAGTTTATAATTTTAATATATTTTTTAAACTTTCAGTCCTTGAGTTCAAATGTTTAATAAATATTTTGGGTACTACCTGTTCTTGGCAACCTTGTTTTAGAATAGAACTGTAAGTTTAACATATTATCATGATCTACATGGTTTAGTCAAATGTACATTAAAGATTTCGAGATGTGGACAGAAATCCAGCTATCATCTCTGAGTACGATCATCTATATTTAGGTTGCGGAATTGTTCAACAGAATCACAACGGTCTGGCGTTTGGTGGAACACGTAGTGGTTTAGTCAGCAACAGTCTGACATCGTCCTGCTCCTCCCAGAACTGTAGCATAATATAAGCATAATCAGCCTTTAAATGTTCCCACTGCTGGGACACAGGCCTCCTCTCTAGGAGAGGGAATGGGCCATAATCAACCACGCGGGCCCAGACCAGTGATTTGATGATTTCCCATCCGAAAAAAATGCCCAATGACTTTATTATGTAGATCGTGCTTTACATAGATTAATCTTTCATACAGATTTTAATCAAGATTAATTTTTATTCTCACTTATGTACATTGAAGCTGCTTTGCACTATTTGTTAATTGTTGATGTCTCACTTCACATATTTGCTCCATTGGATAAATTGTAACTTTGTACATTCCATTTTCTATGTAATAATAAATATTCTACACTGTTTTAAGTCGTCATGTAAATATTGCTATCTATCATAATGTACACAGTTATAAGATATTGTGATAAGGGTTACCAAGCCCCTTTAGTATTAGTATAACTGGGAAAATTAAATTTTCATAAGTAATTAAATGTATGTACAGTTTCCGGTAAATTAAACTGTTTTATGGTGTTTATATGCAGGAAATCACTCTGTCGTTCAGCCAGTAACTCTATAGTTTGATAACGGAGTTTTCAAATAAAATTAATGAGTTAAGAATGGCATTAATTCTCTCAATTGTTTTATACGTAACATTCATTTGTTTCTTCAATTTCAAATATTTTGAATACTTGCAACTTTTTTGCAAGATCAGTCAGTAACTAACCTTGATATTTGAATTTTTAGTTAAGTATTTGTCGAAGCATTTAAGTTTACATTTAAGTGGGGTTTGACACTTTTTTAACTCCTAACACTTCATTTAAAAACTTCAAAATTCTCACCCGTTTTAGTTTCTCTCACTTCGATCATCACTTGGTGGCACCAGTTTCGAATTCACTCCATTTCAGAATACGAAACTTTAGTTTCACATGATTTCACTGCAGATTCAGAAGTGATTTCGCAAATGAACTTTTCAGAATAGCACGGCTGGTTCTTAGGTGAAGTAACTGGAGTTATTAATACTTGAGCATCAATGGCTAATTATATCATATTCTTATTTATTTAGTGCTGTCAGTACTGTCAGTACTTATTTAATTGTTTTAGGCTGTTTCTTTACTAAACAAGGTATCGAAGAGAAGAGTTTAAGTAAAGTGAAACAATGTTGGGAAGTATTTCTGTGAACTGAAGCTGGATGACGAGAACTTGGTGAAATTGCAGTGAACCGCTGACCTGCTATTGTAGTTATTCTCACTACGTAGAGCCGATCTACTACATAGCTTTGAAAAATGTTTTTGAGACGCTCGCTGATGCAAAAATGTCACCGTGAAAATATGTTCTATTTTTATGAGAAGAGTGACATCCAAAAAATTCACTCAATCAGCTCTATTCACTTCAATTTTTACAATTGAAGTGAATAGAGCTTGAAGTGAACTGTCATCAACTTGATTGTTTGCACTGATAGCTTACTTCATCTACACTAATATTATAAAGAGGAAAACTTTGTTTGTTTGTTTTTTTGGTTGTAATGAATAAGCTCAAAAACTACTAGACCGATTTTAAAAATTCTTTCACCATTCGAAATCTACATTATTCACGAGTAACATAGGCTATATTTTATTCCCGTATTCCCACGGGAACGGGAACTACGCGGGTGATACTGCGAGGCGCTGCTAGTGTTTACTATAGCTAAGTTTTCACGGTGATATTTGAACAGACGGATTAATCGGTAGCCCTAGGTCTGATCCCCAGCACTTCTTGACATGACTACCAAAACAAAAAAAGACAAAATTTTTGTCCTGCACTTATTTAAGGTGTACAATATAGAATAAATAAATAAATATTAAAGTGTTCATGCTAAGTGTGTAGGACAAAACTAATTTTTTGTGTTTTTTCTTCAGGATGTTCTGTGTAACTCGTATTTTGCACAATACAGGTGGAATAGGGACGTTTACTGAGTAAAAAAAACTTGATTCTAATTATTCCGTCAGTAAAATTATCGAAAAATATTGGATATTTATTTTTTGCTTTAGCAAATATATAAAAATTACAAAGATAAAAACCATCAAAGGGTCAGGACTGGAGGCTTGTGACGTTACACGAGTATTGAACGAGTATCGTCTTTGATTTTTGTTTACGTGAAAAAAGAAAAAATACGTGTCCAAAATTTATGGAAATCTATCTGACGGAGTAATTAGAATTTTTTAGTCAACTAACTACCCTATTGCAAACAAAATTTGTGAGCCTTCTTTAACAGCTTTATTTTTGTATTCTAACCATTTCGAGTTTATAGATTTCTCAGGAGCGACTCACCATATTGATTGTGTTTTTTACAAAAGCCTTCGTAAGGCAATATACAGCCTAACTGATAACTTTCTGGTGATACCTTTGCATTCTGAATTTGTCGCAGAGCAAAGCGTTTAGTTGAAAAGGTTCCAACAGCAACCCGCCCCAGCTTCGGTCAGGTAAAAATTACATAAAATACTTAAATTTTTTAATAAAGAGCAATTACTGACAACTGTGTCAAAATCCGTCGCGTGGTTTCGAAGATTTGCGCGGAGAAAGAGCCAGAGCAGACTGCGAACTTTGTTTTCATAGTACATACAGAAAAACCTATCCAACAGAAATAACGATTTTAGTTAATCTTCACATCGAATTATATACATAGATATATAAAATAACTATTATATAAATAGATAAAAAGATAACATGTAAATACTAGTAACAATTTATATTTGCCTCTTTGTTATGATGACTATTTCCACTGATTCAGGAATGATCCTGCTCGGTCCAGTTTTGCGGAATTTGTTCGAAATAGTCACCGCGGCCCTGGAACGCGGCGGGCATTTGGAGGAACACTGATGGGTTTTAATCAGTAAGAGTCTGACACCCACTTCCGCTCCGCCCAGAGCGGAAAAGATTTCCCATTCACAAAAAAAAGTTATTAGGTATTGTCAAGTTCGATAAATGGCTTGGTTCCACTGTTAACATTAATATCAGTGAATTGGAACTAATTATCGCATAGACAAATGTACACTTTGTCGTTTAATGGTGACCAAGTTAGTTTCAATTAATTTCTCTGACTATTGTAAGAAGACAGAATTTGCCTCATCGTTTGTAATCTGGAATAAACTACATTTTACTGTACACCATACAAAAGTTACATTAGGATTGAATGGCATGGTTGATTCAGCAGAGTATTCATCACTTTAATTACCCAAACGCACCATTAAACTGGTACTTAATGTATGTTTTATATAAAATACTGATTATGTCATATCTCTATGAGTATATACATTGAGAAAATACTTACCTGGTTTACATTATGTATGTTGAAAAGCGCGAGGTTGTTTTGTACCATTTATGTGTCATATTGTCAATCGCAAAATTTTAGACAACTAACGCCGTATAAATTTATAAGAAATTCACATCGAGGGTTTTCTGAAATGACATACACCAGGAGGCAGCACAGGGGCGTCAGATTCAAGCTCCTGTAGAACGTTTATATTTTTTAAATTAATTTAAATTGATGTCCTACCTATCCCCTAAGTGGCGCCATCTGGTCGCGTGAATTTTCCTGAAAATACTCGCTGTATAGGCTTGTTCTAAGGCTCGAGCTCTGCTTGTATAAATAATGTACGTTTTGAAGTTTTACGCTTTCTTTCTCTTCCTTTATTCTTATTTTTACTTTCAATTCTTCTCAACCAGGATATCTTCCTCATTGGCCTTAACCTCTTTTAAACCCACTTCAGTAGGTAAAAATTTTCTTGTGACATGCTCATCATTCCTCTAAACAACGCCATATTTGTATGTATATTTAGTAAAGACCTATAATGAATTAATTTTGTCAATCACAGCTTCTTGCAATAATTTTAAATTCTTAGGTAATTCCTTACATTATTTTTACGATTAAATAGTACACAAAGCACGAATTGTTTGATAATTTGTATTTGTTAATAATTTGTCCAAAGAATTGAATACTAACATCAATGAAAATTGTAAATAAAGATAATTTTTGAAAATAACTTCATGTGTGTTTTTTTATACCGGAATATCCTATTTATATCTTTACCTTTATGCTAACTACACGATGTCAAAAAATATACCTTCTGTCAAATCAAAATCTGGGAAATTCTATCAAATGTATCTGCTGTTAATGCTTACATAGCGATTACAAGCTTACATCCACATCATTGTACGATACAATGGTACATCTTTTGCAGCTGTACGATTATGTACAATGCTCATGATTTACCTATGTGAACAATAGCTACCGTAAAACGGGTCGGAAAGAAAATGCAGCTAGCAAAAAAACGATACTGATAAGAATTCTCACGTTATATAATATTGTTTGAAGTGCTGAAGAACTCCGGTTTTTCTTTTTTTACATGACTGCCCAAATAAAGGAGTGTTATGTTTTCAGGGTATGTATGTATGTTTGTGAGTTTCTGTATTCCCCCTTAACTTCTAAATGGCTTAACCGGTTTCATTGTATTGTTAGAAGCGTTGAGCTATCCCAGATAACATAGACTAGTGAATTTAAAAAAAAATAAAAACGGGGAGCCATGGTTCATAAATAAAAATATTATTTTCTTATGATAAATAATTATACTACGTGTTCTGTCACCGTCTAAAGCTTGCTTAGTACATAGCAAAAAAAAATTAAATAAAAAAATAATTATTATGAAAACTAAACTAGTAAAAAATAAAAAAACAAAATACATATTTGGGGATGACCCTTTGAATAGTTCTTCCGACTGCAATGAAAAGATTATTATCTATCTTCTTTTAAATTTTTTATTAGTTAATTTTTTAACATGGCAGGCGTGTGTTTTTTTTAATATTACCTAATTTTTGTTTTGTACATATGTAGGTACTTAAATTACTATCCATCCAAATTGCCTTTCTTGAAGACGATACTAATGTTTTTGTTAAAATTAATAAATGTTTTTTTTAATGGTTACCGAGAACGTGAGTAATTTTACATTTTTTATAAACAAAAATATAGCCATATCAAAACTGATTGAAGAATTCAACACATGCAGGTAACTAAACACAAAAAATATATCTTTTCACTTCTATTTTTATTTACCGCATTTTTATACATTTATATTTTGTCATCTAAACATCTGAGTTTATAAAGGCTCCCAGGCAGACAGATAATATGTAGATAGATAGAACGAAACAGAAATTTTCCTATAGATTTTTTGATTCAAACATTGAAACTGTTCCCGAATTTTAATAGCTTCAATCTTCATTGGTTTAAGAGAATGTAATCAATACTGCTATGATTGGGTTTTAGGGTCGGACAAACTGTTTTGAGTTTTATCATCGGAAAATTATCACTAAATGTAGTTTTGTGCTCGATTTGCCACTTAAAAGATAAAAACGCTTGGTTAAATGCTACTAGTTAATGTTCCACAGCCACTAGTCTGCACAAACTAATCCATTAGCATTTGGAAACACGGTTGGACCTGCTGAAGTTTGTAAGAGCATAATTTTTTCACGTATGGACTCGATCTATTATCATTGTAACTATAATTTCATGTATTAACGGTACGTATGTGAGTATTATGTACCTTAGAGCATTTTTTTAAAGAAACCTTTACGCGCACTAATATTTACTCCTGTATCCAGAACATGTAACCTTACAAACACAAGACACCCCGGACCCGGAACAATTATTTGCAGGCCATACAAACATTTATTCCGTGCGGGGATCGAACCCGCGACACGTTGCGCAGGAGCCAAACGCTCAACCACTGCGCCAACCGTGTCGTTGAATCTATTATTTTTGGGTAGGTATATCTGACTTCAATGTGTGTGTGTGTGCGGCTGGAAGTGTCATGCTCGCTCAAAAGCATCTCTTCTGATGGTGGCGTATGTGTTTCATTCATCATTTGGTTTCGTCAGCTGGCACTGGTAATTTTTCAACTGCTACGGTTTATTTTAATTATGTATATTTGTACTTTGAATTGTTCCTTTTAAATACGCCTAAATGATGCCCAGCTTGCTACATTGTTCTCACATATTTATATTAAATAATTTCAACAAAGACTATGTTCCCATTCCTTTGTAACAATTTATTGATTTAAAAGAGTGTCCGTGGAATTTCCTGCACGTTCTTTTCCATTGAGATTTACGCTTTGGAACTTGCAAATAGCTTCACCTCTTTGACTGACCGGCCTTGAAAATTCAAATGACTATATGGTTTAATTGAAATAAATGCTTTGAGTTTGAATTAACTGGCCCTAAAGATGTTGAATGGCAACGCTAATGCCTATCTTTTGTGCACGTTTCCACGAACGATTTCTATATGACTGAAAAGTCACATGGAACGCTTCGATGTCTAATAGTATTTTTTTTAACTTAATTTTTACTTTAATTAGGTAATAAATGGTATATTTAGCATTCAAGTTTCTTCTGTAGCTACACCAGTAATTGAATATTTATGACACTAGTCCTCTAGAAAATAATACAAAAGGGATGTAACACTGTGTATTTTTTTTTTGTAAAAAATCTTCTTTGGAATTGTCAAATATCAGACAGCGTATTCTACTCATTTTTAAGCAACGTTCGCATTAGCATCTTTGTCAAAATCTGTCAAAGCGCAAAACTCAATTTTAATAAATTGCCCTTCACATTACTAAAATATCACAACTTCATATATGTATATTCATATAGACATATTCACTGTCATAAGCCAGGTTCTTCATCACAAACGTTAATTAAAATCCGGTGGGCCAAATCACGATAGTAAAGTCGTGGGAAAAACTAGTCTATAAAAAAGGAAACGGACGCATTACCTACTTACCTAAACCCAGCTAGACAAAGATGTAGTAGAATAGTTACATCTGATCTAATCCAATCCCAGGTGCAATCTAAAATCCAATCAGACTGGTTCCAGTCCAATATGTCGCTGCTGGATTTAACGTAATTCTTATATCGAGGCTACTTTGTCTTGCAATGAATCGATACTTGTGCCATAATATAATTTATTATAGAATACTGAAGAACTACAGCTATACATCAGTGAAAGTTTTGTTGGGAGCATCTTGTGTACGGTTTGCGGCAAAAGAATAGTGAGCTCAAGCAAACCATCTCAAATTCAAAGTATGTATTTCAATTATTGAAATATATACTTTGAATTTGAGATTCACTCATATAATTACAGGCAATTTTGAACTGTCTAGTCAAATTCTAGGCTCTAGAAAAATTGACATTTTATCCGCAAAATGCCGTAGTATTTTGACTTGACCACGTGACATTTCGAAAGCGTAGGTAATGTCAACCCTAAATATATTTCATTTTTCAAATGGTTATGCCTCATAGAATGTCACGTTGTTTAGCGCGAATTGACGTATTATTCGCCGCTCACCAATGCCACTCATTAAGGCACTCGCCCGCAGAGGTGGCTCCTAAGGAGCCAGTCAGCCCAAAAGATGAATGAAGAAAAGATGAATTGCACGTTCGATAGCGTAAATCTCTATGGACGATTTGGTATAACTAACATGACCTGTATGTTAATATCTCACATGTCAAAGTGGCCGTTATTTTTCAGACTGCCATTTGCAGGCTGTAAGATTTATTTGGTATTTGATTATATTGGCACTAACTTTCTATCTGGTATACATCAAAAATATTGTCAATTCGATTGTTATTGCCAGTTTAAGCTCCTATTCGAGTATTGTTAAAATCTAATCATAACCTTGTAGGTAAAAACTACTACGAAAAGGACACCCTTCGTTTACTCCAAAAACCTTTATATTTCAGACACAAACAATTCCAACACATACATATAAAAATGAACGCAACCTAATTGTCTTCTATGAATGAGTGAAGAATTATAAGCACACTGCAATTAGAACGCGCTAGAAAAATCAAATTAAAACCTCTAATGAACAAACATAGCGGGAGGCGGTTGCCGGTTAGTAGCACAGAGTAGTTGATGATACAGAGGCTGCGGAGATAGATAGTAAGTAGGTTATTGTTGATATAGGGATATTGTTGAATGGACTTAGACGTGGGTGACTTACAATGCGTAGTTTAGTAACGAGATTCAAGTTAGGAGAGAATGAGGAGTTACGAGAAAATAATTTGTCATGTACTACTGTAATTTCAACCCACAAGGCAGTGGCTTTTATGTATTTTGACTTTTCCACAGTAGAATGCCACTTTGAAAAAGCCTATGGAATACTCTTCTAGGAACTATAATCTAGTAATTCTGATTGAGAAAAATAACATGCAATAGAATTAACATTCTCCTATTAAAATTCCGAGTGCTAGATTATTTTCACCAGCTTGACTTTTCCGCAACCACCTTTTTTTTATCGTGGGGAAATCCTCATGGACTATCCCCCGTCTTCCCCAGACGGGGGGGTGTGCCGGACTCTTACCGGCTAAAACCACCACGATGTTCCGTCACTTGACCGTAGGCCGGGGTCGCGGGATTCGCAAAAGCATGCACCGCAACTTCCGCAACCACCTGCTGCTCTGGCCATTATACTAAATTACTACTGCCATTATAGGTTAAATTTATTATAATTACGGAGAAAAGTTGATCCGCGGTTTCACCCGAGTATTTTCCATTCCCGTGGAAATATGAGGATAAAATATAGCCTACGTCATCGCCCAGGGATAGTGTAGCTTCCCAACAGTGAAATAATTTTTGAAATCAGTTCAGTAGTTTCGGAGCCTATTCCATACAAACAAACAATTAAATCTTTGCTCGTTATAATATATATATATATATATATATTTTTAATAATGTGTACTTCCATTACTTTAGCGACTCACTTCATAAATCTGAAAAATAATCAAACAAGACATAAAAAAATCCTACAATATTAATAGTCTCTAATCCTCCCTACTCTGTGCAACGTTATTCAGAGTGTTCCCGTCGCATAGTTAGTCTCCGCAGCTTCCGCCAGGGGCGCTGCTGCCACGCCACAAAGCTTCAGAAGAATTTTATTCTGCTTCAACTCTGCACCAATTATTTACCATGCCGCGATGCGCATTGATTCTCTTTGTTTGCTATGCTAATGAAGGACGCAGGTGGATTTTTACTTAATTTTTTTTTAACATTTTTACTTAATTATGAGTTGTGGTTTTAATTAAAATAAGGGCAAGAAAAACTTGTGAGTTGTGGTTTTAATTAAAATAAGGGCAAGAAAAACTTGCTTGACACGTGCAATTCAACTACAATGTAATAGCGTCGATAACTATGCTGTTGGGCTATTTTAATTCGTACAGAGCTAGAAAAACGGTATAGATAAGTTATACTGGGTTACTTCAGTGATAATGCGCAAATTTAACGTATAGCAAGATCATAAAAAAAAAACAAATATATATCGTTGTACGATGTTATGTTTTGTAAAAAAACCTGCAAACAGCAAAACATTTTTTTTGTTGTGTATAACTCTAGTCTAGGTCAGAGATGACAGAGACAAAGTCGACGATAGAATGAGCTTAACTAGAAAAAGCCTGTTCACTCTGAACTTTGAAGAGATTGGGGTTGAGGGTTGGGGGTTAGGGGAAGTATATGGAAGAATGCGCAATGTCTCTGAAGTGACCCTGTATAAAATAAGTTTTTTTTTAGAAATGTAGGTGGTCATGTGATGTGTACCCAAAGAGTTTGAAATGAAGAAAGGCATGATAATCCCAAGATGGATTCTCTTGCAGATTCTCTAAGCAACTGTCGTATGCTTCTGTGTTCAAGCAGCATTTTAGTCCAATCGAATGAGATTGGTCCTCCTTGAGCTCGATTTCGGCTCTGATCGGAACTGGACGCTAGGATCTGAAACTAAAAGAGCTTTTAACTGACTGACTGAGTGAGTAGAGTTGGAGTTCAAGTTGAGTTGGAGTTCGAGTTGAGTTGGAGTTTAAGTTGAGTTGAAGTTCGAGTTGAGTTGGAGTTCGAGTTGAGTTAGAGTTCAAGTTGAGTTGAAGTTCGAGTTCAGTTGGAGTTCGAGTTGAGTTGGAGTTTGAGTTGAAGTTCGAGTTCAGTTGGAGTTCGAGTTGAGTTAGAGTTCAAGTTGAGTTGATGTTCAAGTTGAGTTGGAGTTCAAGTTGAGTTGGAGTTCAAGTTGAGTTGGAGTTCGAGTAGAGTTGGAGTTTAAGTTCAGTTGAAGTTCGAGTAGAGTTGGAGTTCAAGTTGAGTTGAATTTCGAGTTGAGTTGGAGTTAGAGTTGAGTTGGAGTTCGAGTTAAGTTGGAGTTCGAGTTGAGTTGGGGTCAAGTTGAGTTGGAGTTCAAGTTGAGTTGAAGTTTGAGTTGATTTCGAGTTCGACTTGAGTTTGAGTTCGAGACAAGTTCAATTTCGAGTTGAGATGGAGTTTGAGTTTTGGAGTATGGGCTTTGGTCGGTTCCTTGACTACATTTTGGGAGAATGTATCTTATGACTGGACAACGAAGAAAGGTTTTTAGTAGTTTCTTTGCCTGTAAAATATTACGAGTAGGTACCTACCCAGATTTCAATGACTGTGAATCAAAACGTCCTATTAGTAAAATTTCCTATGAGCAAAATTACCTATTCACAAAAGGACCTTATAAGCAGAACGTTCTAAACGTATATGCAGACAAATTACAATTGGTTTTTCATCACGGCTCAACATTTAATTTATTTTAAAACTAGCGTCTGCCCGCAACTTTGTAAGCATGGCCTTCAGAATTCTCCCAGAGTGAAATGAAAAATGACGAATGCTAGTATCCAATACCAGAGCCTACCCAGTCTAAAACCGAAACTACTCTCTTTATCATGGTTCTACAATGAAGCTATCGTCAACATAGAATGAGACATCAAGTAACCAGTTGAATTAAGTATAATCCGAAAAAACCCAGTTTACATTTCAATCACCAAATAATTTAAAACGACAACAGAAATGAAATACAAATAACACATCTACAAGCAATTTCTCGAGACGTAGATAAATATATCACGCGGAACCCTCAACACTATAGAGCAAATCGTTCGGTTGTATACTTAAGAATCCCGTTTTTCCCGTGATTGAGGAGCCCGGGATTGAGGCGGGATTGAGCCGGGATTTACGGCGGGAATCAAGCCAGCGGGAGAATGTTTTCGTTCTGCATAGTGCAGTAAGATCCCAGGTATTCTCGAGCAACGGATTTACAATTGACAGAATTGAAATTGTTTATTATTATCCCCTTTGTATGCCTTCTTTGTTATTTTATAAAACTGCTTCTGAACTGAACTGGTTTTCTTGAAACACTTTGTTTGTTCGACTGTCCTTCGTTGGAACTTGACTTTTAATAATGTAGTATTTTCTTGGGTTTTTACAATAATGGAGAAAACTGTTCTTGTAGTTTCTAATGTTTAAATTTATCAACAGTTGCACTAAAATGTTTATCTTACAAGGATGAATAGCCATTTTTGAATAAATATGTTATTGTACCTATACCTACTCGTATTAGGCTAGGCCAAAGACTTCTTTTTGGCTGAATATAATACTCTCATACTTTTCGAAAATGGAGAAGAGTAGTAACGAATTAAAATAAAAATGAAGCAATATTTATGGATGACTACTAGTTCATATGCTAATCGCAATCAATCTTATTACATATAAAATAACGTTCCACTGCCGCTGCTTTTGTTTGTGTTGTTGTATGTCGGTAAGCAGTGGCCGAGTAGTAACTGCCCTGACTTACGATTTGTAGGTCGCGGGTTCAAAACCAGCCAGGCGCATAACTTTGTGTAATTAATTTTATCACCACTGCTCTCAAAACGGGTGAAGGAAAACATCGTAAGGAAACCGGCATGTCCTAGAACCAAATATTGGAAGACATGTGACATTCACCAACCCGCACTGCGCCTATTACGGCCCATTCCCTCTTCTAGAGAGGAGGCCTGTGTTCCAGCAGTGGGAAAATTAAAAGGCTGATTAATTATGCTAAGCAATAAACACAAAAATAAAAACATTGAAATGTGTGTAAGTTGGCTGAAATATGACCATTGTTATCGAGTTTGTATTAGGAGTGCAACTCTCTGTAGGCCATTCCATGCGGGAATCGAACCCACACAGTCAATTCGTCAACCACTGCAACAATCGTGCCGTGCCGTACGTGTATTGTAAACTTATCGAAAAAAAAAAAAACTGCTAAGCGTGCAAAACCTCGCCACGCACTTATTAGTACAGCTTTAAAAATATTATGTAAGACAATGTCACTTTAATCTTAATCTAAATCCCAAGGCCAACACTCTAAGGGCTATATTCCCTCGTTTTTGATAACGATCGAATGAAAAGAGTACCTAACTCCGTCCGCCTTTACTATGAACATCAATTTGCTTTTGGCAACCAGGTACTAGCGGCTTTGCAAAGCGAGCAAATACCACAAATCCTCGGGTCTTAGATAAAAGTTACCTCACAGTATTGCAGTTCAGGCAATATGAGATGCTTATCTTCTATTAGAAACGGTGAAAGACGCCATTGTGGGTATAGAATCTGTTTTGGGAATGTTGTGACCTTTTTATAGGTGATGGAAATGGAACATCTATGTACCTACCATTTTTTTGACATATTGTGTCTTATTGACATTGACAGTGTGTATTATTTGTTACTAACAGCGCCCCACGGTTTCACCCGCATAAGTTTTGATCTCGTAAGAATATTAGGGTAAAAATATCCTATATGTTAATCCTAGTTATAAACCATCTGTGTGCCAAATTTCATCCAAATCCGTTTAGTAATTTTTGCGCTAAAGAGTAACAAACATCCATCCATCCATCCATACTTACAAACTTTCGCGTTTATAATATTAGTAGAACTTTGTAACGCCTGGTAAGTTAAGAAGGTTTAGATTGTTTACAAAGAAGAAACGGAATCATGCATCAGATGTATCGATCAATTTTCAGATTGTCATAAGTACCTTCACTGGTTGTGTCTGGTGAAGGTACTTATGATAGTTCAACATCATTCCTTTGGCTTCTAGGCTTCATCGGAGCGAAAGTCTGATCTCCACAAGTTCCTGGATTACACTGTGGTATACCAATAAAATCAAACCAATCGTCTTTTATAATGCTTACAGAAAAGGACAACTGCCTGCGTATGTGTTTCCACACGCATTAAACAACAACCCTAATCTCTTCAAAGTTACAGTGAACAGGCTTCATCTGGGTGAGCTCATTCCATCTTCGACTTTGTCTCTGTCACTTCTAACCTAGACTTTTTTATGAGTGGCGTCTCGCAGTTGAACCTAAAGTTGTCGACTACTTTACCGAGCTTGCCTGTGGCGGCCTTGATGTAAATATAAAAGCCTCCACCCAGGGCTTATAAAAACTTACAAACCAAGCAACTACACGCGGAGGGCACCCCTGTGGGGTACGGACCTCTGTTTAGGGCAACGCTGGGGCCAGTGCGATCGAACAAGGAATATTATTTAGGGACGAATTTAAGACTACCAGCTCAGCGGCGCGGCTGGCTCAAGTAAAGGTTCGGGTCGTCGCACACGTCATCGCTTACCATCAGATAAGATTGTTAGATTCATCGACAGGCTCGCGATTGAGCCTATAAAATAAAAATACTATCACAGAAAACATGGTGGCTTCAAATCTCACCACAATTTAACACACAAAAACTTTGAGAACGTGCTCCTATAAACCAAGCTTATTTACATAGAACTACACAACAAACCGAAAACTGCATACAAATAAAAGAGCCAACTTTAGATAAACGTAGGCTTTCGTGATTTTAAGATGCACCAACATAGTGACATTTACATGGGCCACACAGGAAAGTTAGCAACAGCGGGGTCCCACAGTACCATAGAGTACAGAATTGCTGCGGCAGGGACTGGAAGAGCGGGTTGCGGAATTTGTTCGAAGGGATCATCGCGGCCCTGGAACGCAAAGGGCACTAGGAGGAATACGAATGGGTTTTAGTCAGTAAGAGTCTGACACTCTCTTCCGCTCCGCTCAGAGCGGAAGAAGTCATTTGATGATTTCCCATCATTCAAAATAAAGGGAGTAGAGGGCCATTACTAATAACAACAGTTCTTTTTCTAAGCGTATTGTTAGCAAATACTGATTTTAAATATTATATTTGGAGTACGTACCTAGCTACGGAAAAACCATTAGCTGAGGCTGCCATTAGTTTCCTAAATGTACAGGGGACCGGGCTGCGCGCAGACGAAGGGTGGGCCATGGCCTGTGGAGAGACGGTACAGAAACATTGAAGTTCGAAGCCATTTGGATCTTGGATTAAGGTGTGAGTGAGTGAAATTCCTGGCCCGAGTGTTACCGATAGTTATAGTTATGTATATTAATAGTATGTTACAAGGTAAGCGTGCTCTGACGGCGAGCTATGGGCTGCTCGTCGTCCGATAGCAACCAGGCCCGGGTCGACGGCGCGTCGAGTTCCACGCGCGCCTCAAAGAGCTGTCAGCAACGAAGACGGGGCCCCATAGGGTCAGCGCCTGCTAGGGTTGCGGAATTTGTTTGAAAGCGTCACCGCGGCCCTGGAACGTAATGGGCACAAGAAGGGTGGGTTTTAGTCAGTAAGAGTCTGACACTCCCTTCCGCTCCGCCCAGAGTGGGAGAAGACATTTGATGGTTTCCGATCCCAAAAAAAAACAAGGTAAGCGTGCTCTAGTCGACCACATTATCGTATTTAGTGAGATAGGGGTCAAATGTCAGCTTATAAAATAGAAAAATATGGTGTGAATGAGTGGAATTCCCTACCGGATTATGTGTTTCCTGATACCTAATCTGGGATTCTTTAAGTCAAGATTAAATATTTTATTTTCAGACAAACGCGCTCTAGCCCACTTTATCAATCGCTTACCATCAAGTAAAGCAGTATTCGAATATGAGCCTGTTACAGCATAATCACCCTTCGTTTACTCCAAAAACCTTTATATTTCAGACACAAACAATTCCAACACATACATATAAAAATGAACGCAACCTAATTGTCTTCTATGAATGAGTGAAGAATTATAAGCACACTGCAATTAGAACGCGCTAGAAAAATCAAATTAAAACCTCTAATGAACAAACATAGCGGGAGGCGGTTGCCGGTTAGTAGCACAGAGTAGTTGATGATACAGAGGCTGCGGAGATAGATAGTAAGTAGGTTATTGTTGATATAGGGATATTGTTGAATGGACTTAGACGTGGGTGACTTACAATGCGTAGTTTAGTAACGAGATTCAAGTTAGGAGAGAATGAGGAGTTACGAGAAAATAATTTGTCATGTACTACTGTAATTTCAACCCACAAGGCAGTGGCTTTTATGTATTTTGACTTTTCCACAGTAGAATGCCACTTTGAAAAAGCCTATGGAATACTCTTCTAGGAACTATAATCTAGTAATTCTGATTGAGAAAAATAACATGCAATAGAATTAACATTCTCCTATTAAAATTCCGAGTGCTAGATTATTTTCACCAGCTTGACTTTTCCGCAACCACCTTTTTTTTATCGTGGGGAAATCCTCATGGACTATCCCCCGTCTTCCCCAGACGGGGGGGTGTGCCGGACTCTTACCGGCTAAAACCACCACGATGTTCCGTCACTTGACCGTAGGCCGGGGTCGCGGGATTCGCAAAAGCATGCACCGCAACTTCCGCAACCACCTGCTGCTCTGGCCATTATACTAAATTACTACTGCCATTATAGGTTAAATTTATTATAATTACGGAGAAAAGTTGATCCGCGGTTTCACCCGAGTATTTTCCATTCCCGTGGAAATATGAGGATAAAATATAGCCTACGTCATCGCCCAGGGATAGTGTAGCTTCCCAACAGTGAAATAATTTTTGAAATCAGTTCAGTAGTTTCGGAGCCTATTCCATACAAACAAACAATTAAATCTTTGCTCGTTATAATATATATATATATATATATATATTTAATAATGTGTACTTCCATTACTTTAGCGACTCACTTCATAAATCTGAAAAATAATCAAACAAGACATAAAAAAATCCTACAATATT
The DNA here is from genome assembly GCA_905332915.2 of Hecatera dysodea. Classification (NCBI taxonomy): domain Eukaryota; kingdom Metazoa; phylum Arthropoda; class Insecta; order Lepidoptera; family Noctuidae; genus Hecatera; species Hecatera dysodea. The sequence continues at coordinate 3,161,807 of HG995298.1, read as the reverse complement.
AATAGTCTCTAATCCTCCCTACTCTGTGCAACGTTATTCAGAGTGTTCCCGTCGCATAGTTAGTCTCCGCAGCTTCCGCCAGGGGCGCTGCTGCCACGCCACAAAGCTTCAGAAGAATTTTATTCTGCTTCAACTCTGCACCAATTATTTACCATGCCGCGATGCGCATTGATTCTCTTTGTTTGCTATGCTAATGAAGGACGCAGGTGGATTTTTACTTAATTTTTTTTTAACATTTTTACTTAATTATGAGTTGTGGTTTTAATTAAAATAAGGGCAAGAAAAACTTGTGAGTTGTGGTTTTAATTAAAATAAGGGCAAGAAAAACTTGCTTGACACGTGCAATTCAACTACAATGTAATAGCGTCGATAACTATGCTGTTGGGCTATTTTAATTCGTACAGAGCTAGAAAAACGGTATAGATAAGTTATACTGGGTTACTTCAGTGATAATGCGCAAATTTAACGTATAGCAAGATCATAAAAAAAAAACAAATATATATCGTTGTACGATGTTATGTTTTGTAAAAAAACCTGCAAACAGCAAAACATTTTTTTTGTTGTGTATAACTCTAGTCTAGGTCAGAGATGACAGAGACAAAGTCGACGATAGAATGAGCTTAACTAGAAAAAGCCTGTTCACTCTGAACTTTGAAGAGATTGGGGTTGAGGGTTGGGGGTTAGGGGAAGTATATGGAAGAATGCGCAATGTCTCTGAAGTGACCCTGTATAAAATAAGTTTTTTTTTAGAAATGTAGGTGGTCATGTGATGTGTACCCAAAGAGTTTGAAATGAAGAAAGGCATGATAATCCCAAGGTGGAATCTCTTGCAGATTCTCTAAGCAACTGTCGTATGCTTCTGTGTTCAAGCAGCATTTTAGTCCAATCGAATGAGATTGGTCCTCCTTGAGCTCGATTTCGGCTCTGATCGGAACTGGACGCTAGGATCTGAAACTAAAAGAGCTTTTAACTGACTGACTGAGTGAGTAGAGTTGGAGTTCAAGTTGAGTTGGAGTTCGAGTTGAGTTGGAGTTTAAGTTGAGTTGAAGTTCGAGTTGAGTTGGAGTTCGAGTTGAGTTAGAGTTCAAGTTGAGTTGAAGTTCGAGTTCAGTTGGAGTTCGAGTTGAGTTGGAGTTTGAGTTGAAGTTCGAGTTCAGTTGGAGTTCGAGTTGAGTTAGAGTTCAAGTTGAGTTGATGTTCAAGTTGAGTTGGAGTTCAAGTTGAGTTGGAGTTCAAGTTGAGTTGGAGTTCGAGTAGAGTTGGAGTTTAAGTTCAGTTGAAGTTCGAGTAGAGTTGGAGTTCAAGTTGAGTTGAATTTCGAGTTGAGTTGGAGTTAGAGTTGAGTTGGAGTTCGAGTTAAGTTGGAGTTCGAGTTGAGTTGGGGTCAAGTTGAGTTGGAGTTCAAGTTGAGTTGAAGTTTGAGTTGATTTCGAGTTCGACTTGAGTTTGAGTTCGAGACAAGTTCAATTTCGAGTTGAGATGGAGTTTGAGTTTTGGAGTATGGGCTTTGGTCGGTTCCTTGACTACATTTTGGGAGAATGTATCTTATGACTGGACAACGAAGAAAGGTTTTTAGTAGTTTCTTTGCCTGTAAAATATTACGAGTAGGTACCTACCCAGATTTCAATGACTGTGAATCAAAACGTCCTATTAGTAAAATTTCCTATGAGCAAAATTACCTATTCACAAAAGGACCTTATAAGCAGAACGTTCTAAACGTATATGCAGACAAATTACAATTGGTTTTTCATCACGGCTCAACATTTAATTTATTTTAAAACTAGCGTCTGCCCGCAACTTTGTAAGCATGGCCTTCAGAATTCTCCCAGAGTGAAATGAAAAATGACGAATGCTAGTATCCAATACCAGAGCCTACCCAGTCTAAAACCGAAACTACTCTCTTTATCATGGTTCTACAATGAAGCTATCGTCAACATAGAATGAGACATCAAGTAACCAGTTGAATTAAGTATAATCCGAAAAAACCCAGTTTACATTTCAATCACCAAATAATTTAAAACGACAACAGAAATGAAATACAAATAACACATCTACAAGCAATTTCTCGAGACGTAGATAAATATATCACGCGGAACCCTCAACACTATAGAGCAAATCGTTCGGTTGTATACTTAAGAATCCCGTTTTTCCCGTGATTGAGGAGCCCGGGATTGAGGCGGGATTGAGCCGGGATTTACGGCGGGAATCAAGCCAGCGGGAGAATGTTTTCGTTCTGCATAGTGCAGTAAGATCCCAGGTATTCTCGAGCAACGGATTTACAATTGACAGAATTGAAATTGTTTATTATTATCCCCTTTGTATGCCTTCTTTGTTATTTTATAAAACTGCTTCTGAACTGAACTGGTTTTCTTGAAACACTTTGTTTGTTCGACTGTCCTTCGTTGGAACTTGACTTTTAATAATGTAGTATTTTCTTGGGTTTTTACAATAATGGAGAAAACTGTTCTTGTAGTTTCTAATGTTTAAATTTATCAACAGTTGCACTAAAATGTTTATCTTACAAGGATGAATAGCCATTTTTGAATAAATATGTTATTGTACCTATACCTACTCGTATTAGGCTAGGCCAAAGACTTCTTTTTGGCTGAATATAATACTCTCATACTTTTCGAAAATGGAGAAGAGTAGTAACGAATTAAAATAAAAATGAAGCAATATTTATGGATGACTACTAGTTCATATGCTAATCGCAATCAATCTTATTACATATAAAATAACGTTCCACTGCCGCTGCTTTTGTTTGTGTTGTTGTATGTCGGTAAGCAGTGGCCGAGTAGTAACTGCCCTGACTTACGATTTGTAGGTCGCGGGTTCAAAACCAGCCAGGCGCATAACTTTGTGTAATTAATTTTATCACCACTGCTCTCAAAACGGGTGAAGGAAAACATCGTAAGGAAACCGGCATGTCCTAGAACCAAATATTGGAAGACATGTGACATTCACCAACCCGCACTGCGCCTATTACGGCCCATTCCCTCTTCTAGAGAGGAGGCCTGTGTTCCAGCAGTGGGAAAATTAAAAGGCTGATTAATTATGCTAAGCAATAAACACAAAAATAAAAACATTGAAATGTGTGTAAGTTGGCTGAAATATGACCATTGTTATCGAGTTTGTATTAGGAGTGCAACTCTCTGTAGGCCATTCCATGCGGGAATCGAACCCACACAGTCAATTCGTCAACCACTGCAACAATCGTGCCGTGCCGTACGTGTATTGTAAACTTATCGAAAAAAAAAAAACTGCTAAGCGTGCAAAACCTCGCCACGCACTTATTAGTACAGCTTTAAAAATATTATGTAAGACAATGTCACTTTAATCTTAATCTAAATCCCAAGGCCAACACTCTAAGGGCTATATTCCCTCGTTTTTGATAACGATCGAATGAAAAGAGTACCTAACTCCGTCCGCCTTTACTATGAACATCAATTTGCTTTTGGCAACCAGGTACTAGCGGCTTTGCAAAGCGAGCAAATACCACAAATCCTCGGGTCTTAGATAAAAGTTACCTCACAGTATTGCAGTTCAGGCAATATGAGATGCTTATCTTCTATTAGAAACGGTGAAAGACGCCATTGTGGGTATAGAATCTGTTTTGGGAATGTTGTGACCTTTTTATAGGTGATGGAAATGGAACATCTATGTACCTACCATTTTTTTGACATATTGTGTCTTATTGACATTGACAGTGTGTATTATTTGTTACTAACAGCGCCCCACGGTTTCACCCGCATAAGTTTTGATCTCGTAAGAATATTAGGGTAAAAATATCCTATATGTTAATCCTAGTTATAAACCATCTGTGTGCCAAATTTCATCCAAATCCGTTTAGTAATTTTTGCGCTAAAGAGTAACAAACATCCATCCATCCATCCATACTTACAAACTTTCGCGTTTATAATATTAGTAGAACTTTGTAACGCCTGGTAAGTTAAGAAGGTTTAGATTGTTTACAAAGAAGAAACGGAATCATGCATCAGATGTATCGATCAATTTTCAGATTGTCATAAGTACCTTCACTGGTTGTGTCTGGTGAAGGTACTTATGATAGTTCAACATCATTCCTTTGGCTTCTAGGCTTCATCGGAGCGAAAGTCTGATCTCCACAAGTTCCTGGATTACACTGTGGTATACCAATAAAATCAAACCAATCGTCTTTTATAATGCTTACAGAAAAGGACAACTGCCTGCGTATGTGTTTCCACACGCATTAAACAACAACCCTAATCTCTTCAAAGTTACAGTGAACAGGCTTCATCTGGGTGAGCTCATTCCATCTTCGACTTTGTCTCTGTCACTTCTAACCTAGACTTTTTTATGAGTGGCGTCTCGCAGTTGAACCTAAAGTTGTCGACTACTTTACCGAGCTTGCCTGTGGCGGCCTTGATGTAAATATAAAAGCCTCCACCCAGGGCTTATAAAAACTTACAAACCAAGCAACTACACGCGGAGGGCACCCCTGTGGGGTACGGACCTCTGTTTAGGGCAACGCTGGGGCCAGTGCGATCGAACAAGGAATATTATTTAGGGACGAATTTAAGACTACCAGCTCAGCGGCGCGGCTGGCTCAAGTAAAGGTTCGGGTCGTCGCACACGTCATCGCTTACCATCAGATAAGATTGTTAGATTCATCGACAGGCTCGCGATTGAGCCTATAAAATAAAAATACTATCACAGAAAACATGGTGGCTTCAAATCTCACCACAATTTAACACACAAAAACTTTGAGAACGTGCTCCTATAAACCAAGCTTATTTACATAGAACTACACAACAAACCGAAAACTGCATACAAATAAAAGAGCCAACTTTAGATAAACGTAGGCTTTCGTGATTTTAAGATGCACCAACATAGTGACATTTACATGGGCCACACAGGAAAGTTAGCAACAGCGGGGTCCCACAGTACCATAGAGTACAGAATTGCTGCGGCAGGGACTGGAAGAGCGGGTTGCGGAATTTGTTCGAAGGGATCATCGCGGCCCTGGAACGCAAAGGGCACTAGGAGGAATACGAATGGGTTTTAGTCAGTAAGAGTCTGACACTCTCTTCCGCTCCGCTCAGAGCGGAAGAAGTCATTTGATGATTTCCCATCATTCAAAATAAAGGGAGTAGAGGGCCATTACTAATAACAACAGTTCTTTTTCTAAGCGTATTGTTAGCAAATACTGATTTTAAATATTATATTTGGAGTACGTACCTAGCTACGGAAAAACCATTAGCTGAGGCTGCCATTAGTTTCCTAAATGTACAGGGGACCGGGCTGCGCGCAGACGAAGGGTGGGCCATGGCCTGTGGAGAGACGGTACAGAAACATTGAAGTTCGAAGCCATTTGGATCTTGGATTAAGGTGTGAGTGAGTGAAATTCCTGGCCCGAGTGTTACCGATAGTTATAGTTATGTATATTAATAGTATGTTACAAGGTAAGCGTGCTCTGACGGCGAGCTATGGGCTGCTCGTCGTCCGATAGCAACCAGGCCCGGGTCGACGGCGCGTCGAGTTCCACGCGCGCCTCAAAGAGCTGTCAGCAACGAAGACGGGGCCCCATAGGGTCAGCGCCTGCTAGGGTTGCGGAATTTGTTTGAAAGCGTCACCGCGGCCCTGGAACGTAATGGGCACAAGAAGGGTGGGTTTTAGTCAGTAAGAGTCTGACACTCCCTTCCGCTCCGCCCAGAGTGGGAGAAGACATTTGATGGTTTCCGATCCCAAAAAAAAACAAGGTAAGCGTGCTCTAGTCGACCACATTATCGTATTTAGTGAGATAGGGGTCAAATGTCAGCTTATAAAATAGAAAAATATGGTGTGAATGAGTGGAATTCCCTACCGGATTATGTGTTTCCTGATACCTAATCTGGGATTCTTTAAGTCAAGATTAAATATTTTATTTTCAGACAAACGCGCTCTAGCCCACTTTATCAATCGCTTACCATCAAGTAAAGCAGTATTCGAATATGAGCCTGTTACAGCATAATCAGTCACAGATATTCTATACATCACGAAACTGAAGATCTACGACTAATACGCTTGGTTCATATGGAACGTTTTGACAGCAACTCCCCGTATTAGCCCCGGGGCGTCTCGCTGTTCTGTGCACACTACCCACAATTAACAATGCAAATGTACCAAGTGTGAAAGCTGTTCTGAATTTCATACAGAGAATACATATGGTAATTGGGTTTGAACACGAGAAAAACGTCATGGTACAGGGTAGAGGCTCGTTAAGATCTTCAGGGAAAGATTCCCCTTGTGTTTCATTTGCACTGAGTTTTGTCTTCGTTGGTATGTGCTCTGGATATATCTTTAGTGTATCTACGATTCAGTAGCGAGTGTTTTGGCCATTTGACGTGTTTGTTGCAACTGTGTTAAATCATACGCTGGATTGTATTGATGCTGCATCGCTATTAATGCACGACTGTGTTCAAAGAACAGTGTTAACAGGCATTTTTGGCTGTATCGCGATACTACTGATGCAAAATCGTGGGCGAAGTAGTACGATGAGCGACTAAATATTGTCACACAAGACTAAATATAAAAAAAAACACTTTTTTACTAATTACTAACTATTTTTCACTTTTTAGTGGTGACACCCCACAGCTAAACGTACTTATCACAGCGTACGTGTTATAAACTGGTGTAAACAATGAACAGATATGTGAAGACTTGCTATCATTTATGGAAGAGTTCCGTTTCTTATCTCCGTTCCCCATCAGATCTTCACCAAACTAGAAAGGGACCACCTCGGAATACTATGCTCTTTCACACCATCGTAAATATTTTCTTTTTCATTTTTCTTTCTCACTTTAATTTCGGAACTCGGTGTTTTCGGTTGTTTTTTTTTTTTTGTTTTTGAATACACCGACTTCCGAAATTAAAGTTATTTTATACTTTTTGTGGTTTTTTTGTTTAGAAGTCGGTTTTATTTTTGTAAAAAGTTTTTTTTTATTTTTCACTTTTTAGTGGTTCACTCCCAGCTAAACATACCCATCACAGCGTACGTGGTATAAATTGGTGTAAACAATAAACAAACATGCGATTTCAGCTATCCCGACAGATTTGCTATCGGTTATTAAAATTAACAAAGAACCGCTTGTTCGATTTCGATAAAATGTTCATGGGACCATTTGAGAAGTATACCCTTTCCAACAAAAAAAGAATTTTTCAAATCGGTTGGCAAGCGACGGACTTATGCGCGAACAAACATTAAAAAAAAAAAACAAACATCCGAATTGAGAACCTCCTCCTTTTTTAGAAGTCGGTTAAAAACCAAAGCAGTCGCAATTCTTCGTTCCTTTGTCTCTTGTATATATACATATACTAATTAAATTAACCTCCTAAAAAGTTTGGAAAAAAATCTGTCAGTTCTAGCACAGTAGAAATATGGAACAGTACAGAAACTACGAACAAACGGTCGAAACGGCACACTCACACAGACGCGCACATCTACGAGGCCCCTAAGGGACTTTCGCGGTGCGCTCAGTGGCGGGTGCCGTGTTCATAGATAATACCTACGCTATTATAATGGCTATAGGTGGACCACTCAGGTTTTCGTTTTGCAAAAACTGTGTACCCAAGCACAGATTTTTAATACTAGTATTAAATCCTTATACCGAAGACTAATTTTAATTTATATTGTATTATAATTTATATAACATATGGAATAAATTAATCCATATGAGTATGAAAAAATAAATGACCATAATTTTACGACAACATTATATTCTAGTCTAGTCAAAGGAAATTTAGTCTTCGAAACATACACATAGAAACGTACTTACTTTACAAAATAAGTAGGTAACAATAATTTTTCAACATACAGAAATCCTTCATCAAAATTTTAGGGCAGATATTAGGTATAATTGAAATGGAATAAAATGGCATAGAAATGATAAACAATATTCAGTTTGTATTTTTTTTTACAATGGCATTATTTACATTTTGACCAAAGAAGAAAGCCGCATGGAATAACATGCACTAACGCATTTTCGCGTGACTATTTCTCCCAGTTAACTCCTACCGCGAGTCGTGTTAAAGAACTTCGTTCCAATAAAACACTTATTGCAAACATTAAAAGTGACAACCCTAACTCTCTACTGGAGCGTAGGTAATTATTTCAACAAATGGGCTTAGTTTCCATACTGTTTCATATTTTTACTGTGGTTCTAGCTTGTTGTAAATAGTGGCAGTTAGCTGACCCCGAACAATAAATGTTTTGACCAATTGGCCTCTGAAAAAAGGGACAACAACGCGATATAATCATGAACAAAAAACATACAAAAATTCATGAAAAACGTACGTACTGACCAAACAATAAAATACACATAAAATAAATTCAAAAGTCCACAAAATATTTTTTTCAATAAAATCACAATAAATTTTTTATTCGTTCAATATTTATTACCATTGCCGGTCGACCGAAGCAAATGTGTTACTTTTGTTGGAAAAAATGATATCAAATATATTTTGGTGGACTTTTTATTTTTATATTTGTAATGTGCAGAGAACAGAAACGGTCAGGATTTTTAAAAATCTTGTGACACCACCTTCTGTTTGGTATACCAAATTCCAGCCCGTTGGTACGTTTTTTATATATACATTTTTTAATCATTATTATTTCATCACTATTTCAATGTACACGACCACTTCCTTCAAAGGCCTCGCAATAAGTTGGCTTTCCGTGGAAATCATGTGAAGCAAAGATCGGTCAACTTAAGGACATCATGCTCATATGAAATATAAACACACTGAATCTTAAAATACAGTGTTTATGGGCAACACTAAGTTCGCTGAGCATGTTTACATGGGATAACAAGTCAAAATTTCATATTAGTCTTCTGAAAAATACTTCTAATATCTTTTATGGTACATTATTCTGATACAGCGTATTGTCATAGTTTGGTATATTATGATGGCTTAAGCACTAATCATCATCTTCCTGTCATTATCCCATGTTACTTGGAGTTGGTGCAACAAGATTTCTTCTTCCATTCTATCCTGTCAGCCGTCACGCTATCACTAACTCCCTTTTTTTTCATATCACTCCTCACACAATCCATCCACCTTTCCTCTGGCCTACCTCTTCCATTCCATACATCTACATTTATATTCTTAACCCTTCTGCTTACATGCTTTTCATCACTTTTATGATGGCTTACGCACTACTACCGAAGCTACGTGAAGACAGCACGATCCTAAATATTTTATTTCCGTTGCAGTGTCTTCCAAAACGTGTATGCTGATACCAGAACATGGTCCATGTCGTGATAAGATCCATATGTGGTACTTCGATCCGCAAACATCAAGCTGTTCTAAGTTCGACTGGGGCGGCTGTCAAGGGAACGGCAATAGATTTGATTCGTCTTCAGCTTGTGAAGAATTTTGTTTGAGCAAGGAAGGAGTTAGTAAGTGTCTTTAGAGCGATTTATAAAGGTTTTGTTCTTAAGAGAGAAACATATTTAGCGAGATTTTTTTTTTGCATATTTATAAGAGAAGAATATTAAAGTTGAAACAGTTTTTTACTATATATATATCAAAATGTGTAATTTTTAGTATCAAGGCTTTATAAATGTCAGCCATTGCTGTCTTACAAACCTCAGCTGTAAGGTTACTTAAATAAAACAACTATTTGAAACATCCTATCTATCCTAACAAAGACCACATTTTTTGTGACTTTAGACGTCTTTATAAAACTTCCCTAAAAGGATCAGTCGGCTGATTCTGTAACATCGAACGGTGTAAAGTTAAGTGGAGGCAGCGTGAAGGGAACTGTCATTCCAACATGTTTGTATGGATTGACTGCTCATTTCGTGTTCACTCAGTGAGATGTTATAGAATAGACCGGCTGATCCTTTTAGGGAACTTTTGTAAAGAAGTCTTGATTGCGTTAACTTTAATGTTCGCTTATGTCAAATTGTATGAAAAAAAAAGGTTTTTCGTAATTGTCACCAGACGGCGCTTATTCAGTTTCAATATAAATTGAAGATTACGTTAACGCAATCGAGAACATTAAAAACTCGCACTAAGGCCACAGAATCGGGTACCCTCACAATCACACAAATCACATGCAATTTAAACATAAGAGGCAAAGTGTGAGTATTCAATAGGTATGATAGTAATTCATTCAAATAAAGCTGACTAAAATTTAAAGGAATAACCAAACGGCGGCGGCGCCCTCTTGATCAGTCCTTAGTTTATCTTGTAGCGTAAAACGTTGCAACCAAATCCACAACATCCTCAATATTTCTGTCTATTTTATAGAAAATCGTCCAAGATACTGCAGCTTGACTTTCGATTACGGATTCTGCTTTGGATCAACAAAAAGGTGGTTCTATGACTCAAAGTGGAAGGTCTGCAAATCTACCATATACTCCGGCTGTGGTGGAAACAAGAATAACTTTTATAGTAAAGAACAGGTTTGTTTTGATCAACTTAAATAAGGGCGATTAATTTTAAAGATGGCGGACCAAGATTGTGGATGGTAGTGATGTACCACCTTGGATATAGTGTATCCCGTTTTTCTCCGGTCCCGTAAGAATTTTGGGAAATCCTCTCTGAGTGCACTCCTCAAGGAAATTACATGCCAAATTTCAGCTTTTTACAACTAGAAGTTTCGGCTGTGCGTTGTCTGTCTCACTCAGTAACGGAAGAGTTTTATGTATAGTGAATCAAATAATAGGGTTTGCTGAGAAGAATACGAAAAAAAACTGCTCTTTCAAACTTAAAAAAATACTTCTTTTAAAGTATAGTTCAAATGCATGCAAAGCATTTAAGAATAATATCTATTTCCCTATATACATTGTAATTTTATTGTAACTTTGCATACTCATTAGGTTATAGTAACCACATATTCGACCAATTGGACCGATGATCTGGTGAAGGCTATGGAAGTCCCTGATACCAAACGTACAGAACCGTTTATGTAGAGATACTTGAGGCCTGTATTTAGTTATTTTTAGAAAGAAAGAAAGGCACACTTATTAGCATGACAAACTCAATTACTCTTAGCACGAACAGTTAAACTCACACGACATCAATTTTGTCCAGATATAGTCATTTTTCGGCCGAATAGATGATGATGATAGATTGATAAACCACACATATCATCAAAATATTTTTTTTTGCAGTGCGATCAAATCTGCCGCTTCGGCAATGCTCCGATTGCCCGGGAAGAACGTGACAAAGGCGGTAATAAGAAAGTGTTGATCATCAATCCTGACCAATCCGCTATTGAAAGAAAAGATGCAGATTCTAATAGAACAGCAAACGCCACCACTGCAGCCTAATAGAGTTTGACAAAGCTTATAAGAATATTATTGTAAATACAAAAATAATACAGTAGCAGATTGTAGCATAAAAAATAAATAAATAATCAATTGCTTAAATTAGACATTATTTATTTGGTATAAAATAATAAATTAACAAAGTCAATCACCAATAACAATACAACATTTTCTTAATACAAAATTATTTTTAAAGTACAAACTAAAAAACCCGGTCCAAAACCAGTTTGTTGAACGAAAATTTGCGCACATTCAAAATGAAAAGCATTTTGTTCAACCAATCACAGTTGTGTATGTATGCAAGCCCAATAATTTGTTCCAAATGTTATTTTCGAAAATTTTCGTTCCGTAAACTGAGCAGAATATTGTTCAAGACAAAACAGTCTTACTAAATAATATGATTTAATTTGTCTAAATTATTTTTCCTAATCTATACCATCGCGTTCCGAAGGGTTTCAGCAAAACTCTTGTATACTATTTCGGATCTGAAACAGAAGAATAACAAAAAATAGGAATAAACAGTAAATGAACATGATGTCGATCTCTGCCAACAGTTTCTTTATACTGTCATCATAAATCATAGTTGATGGCCGACTATGTTAAGCACCTTTCTTGGAGAAATAAATATTGTGGCTTAAACTTCGAGCACTTCATTGACCATTTTTAAAGTTATGGGTGGTACAGAGTGTGGTACTCCACTCCACTGTGACAATCCATGTCAGATAATATCATCTGCCTAGCCTTTTCCCAACTATAATGGGGTCGGCTTCCAGTTATACCGGATTCAGGTAAATACCAGTATTTAACGTGGAGCGGCTGCCTACCAGACCTCCACAATCCATTAACTGGGGAACACGTTACTTCTTGGCAAGACTGGTGTTAGATTTTCTGCCTTCTGACAATCCGTAACGACTGCCAAAGATCTACAAATGACAGCCGAGACCAACGAAAACAAAAAATATGTAAATAAGAGTTAGGACCTAAAATTCGACTTCGATTCTGAACGATTCGACTGTGGAAAAAACAACATGTTTTGCAAAACAAATATGTACGTTTTTCGCTGGGCTAGATTGATGATGTGAAAACTGTATTTTTTTAGTAATTAAAAAATAAAACCTTTTTTTTTTCATTATGTACCAATTCACGTAGTCAACTTTTGTTATCGCAATAATGGAATTACACAAAGTAAAAGTTTGATGTCCTTTGAGTACGGACTTTGAAAAACAGAAAAATACACGCAGACATTGCGACGTATTTTAAGTACCTTTGCAACATTTTACATTAAAAAAAAAAAAAAACTACTAGGTACTTGGAATAGAAAACGAAAAACGAAGAATACGATGGAAAATAAGTAAAAACCCCTACCTCCCGTTGCTGCAAGACTTCATGAGATTGAATACGTAGTTGGGGCATGCATCAGGATCCATCATGCGCGCGTTGAATAGCGTGCCTTGGCAGATACAGTATAATATCTCCGGCAGCGGAACGTTAGATGGCAGCACTTTCTTCTCGTAGAGTATGGTTGAGTACAGCTGGAAATTAAAAAGGGAATTTATTATGATGTAGAATTTAATAAATGTAAGTTTAGTCGTTACGCAGTAGGAGCCAGAGGACGGGTGTTTTCGCCGAAGAACTTGTGGTGACTTAGAGTCGTTTACGGCTGATTGTTATCTATACTAATATTATAAAGCTGAAGAGTTTGTTTGTTTGTTTGAACGCGCTAATCTCAGGAAGTACTGGTTCGAATTGAATTTTTTTTTGGGTTGAATAGACCATTTATCGAGGAAGGCTTTAGGCTATATATCATCACGCTTAAGCCAATAGGAGCGGAGCAGCGATAAATAATGTTTTAAAATCGGGGATTCCACGGGGACGAAGTTGCGGACAGAAGCTAGTAATAAATATAAGTTTTTTGGCACTGATTTGTCGTTGAAATGATATTAAGACTTTAATCAGAATACCTCTAATAATAAAAACAACTTTCCTGGATATAAAATCTGGTTACAGATTAAAAAACTTACTTTTAACGCTGCAGTCACCGATGCTATAGACAACCCTAGACTAGGGCTGAACAGGAACGATATTCCAGCGACATATCCTGCTGGTAGCGCGTACAATGCGGAATCAACGCCTTGCTTGCGACACAAGTAGCATATCACAGCCTGCAATGGAAGGAAATAAATAAAATATAGTTGGTCAACGAACGAATTGCGTTTTTTTTTATTTGAAAAAAAAAAAATTAAGAAAGTTATCTAGAATATGGTCAGCGTTTCTTGTTCGTCATGTTTATGCTGTTTTTCTAATTTCATATGTAGTTATTAAACTGAGTTTGTTTCAGTAAGTATAAACCCCAGTGGGTAAGAATAAAAAGTCCCTAGACAAACTTAGGTATATTCTATTAGCCATGTCACTGAAAAATTACAGGCTCCGTAATATCTATTATATCATTATATAATCTTTATTAGACCATAGTTTCTCGATATAATATGATAGTTTTTTTTTGTATAGAATACATCGCATCCAAATTCAATAGTTTCCAATTTCTCCGTGTCTTATCAAGAAAAAATAATTTACAGCTTTACGCAGTATTTTACAATTTTACTGCGTTTGTAATTATCCGGTGACAAGCAGAACGATCGAATTTAAGGTAGTGCATGTGAATCCTATACGTTTTTGATTTTTGGCCATAACTATGAACTTTAAGGTAGCCCATGTCAATCCTATACGTTTTTGTTTTTTGACATTCCGTAATTCTGGACACTTCTTTTAAGGTTTTATTTCCTAAGCTTTGTTCATTATTTCTTAGGCTTTGTTTTCACCTAAAATCAGCTCACAAGTTGCATTACACTGCCGAGTTTTTTTTTGTGATGACTTTGCTCTTGACTCTAGTCTAGGTCAGAGACAAAGTCGACGATGGAATGAGCTTACCCAGAATAATTTGACCGAGGTATAATTTGATAATTCGTCGATCCCCGCGATATAATTCAACTAGTACGCGAGTTGCTAGTAGGTGACAACGCGGCCTTACACTAGTTAATTGAAGAGTAACGGCGGAATAAAATCTTAAGATAGGCATCTAATTAAATTTCAATTAATTACACAAACTAAATTAGTCGTACTCTGTAAATACCGATATAACTGCTGAAGAAAAGCGCCAACTTGAAGTGTTTCCCTCTTATCGAAGATATTGCCTTCATCGGAGTCCGGATTTTGGGTAAGATCAGTCTTGCTAAGGATATGCCTAGACCCACTCCGAAGTATGTGGCAAAACCCTGAGGATAGTAAAAAAGTGGTTATTATATGATATGAAATTGGACCATTCAAATAATACAATCAACCTAGTATTTCCCATAGCATAATAATATAGCGTAATAATCAGCCTTTCAATGTTCCCACTGCTGGGACACAGGCCTCCTCTCCAGGAGAGGGAATGGGACGTAATCCATCACACGGGCCCAGTGCGGGTTGGTGAATGTCACATGTCTTCGAATTTTTGGTTCTAGGACATGCCGGTTTCCTCACGATGTTTTCCTTCACTGTTTTGAGAGCAGTGGTGATGAAGTTAAATACACAAAGTAATGCACCTGGCAGGGTTTGAACCCACGACCTACAATTCGGAAGTCGGGGCCGTTACCACTCCGCCACCACTGCTCCGTTATTTCCCATAGCCGTAAATAAAATTATTTCTATAGTCCCATGTCCATAACATGGTCCTCATGCTGGTGTGTCTCAACAGCCCATTTTTTTTAGTGTTGTGAAATCTACCAATGACTTCTTCTGCTCTGGGTGGAGCAGAAGAGAGTGTCAGACTCCTTCTGACTAAAACCCATCCGTGTTCCTCCTAACGCTCTTTGCATTCTTGGGCTGCGGTGACTCTTTCGGACAAATTCCGCAACCAAACATGAGTGCTTCATGTTTGGTTGCGGAATTTGTTTAAAGACTTCAAATGAAGTAATGGTCTTCCAATTGTTTGAACTAGAGACACATATCAGTTCCCTCACACTGGTCGTATACCCAGTGTGAGGTTATTGTCTTGTATGGTATGAAGTGTATGCTTCACACGTGCTTTTTACGTCTTTGCAAACGGCCCATCGTTGATCTAAGTTAATATTAAATTCTTAGATATAAGACTACAGCCCGATGTGTTTCATGATTGTTTGATGGCTTACCTTGGCTATATATTTCTCACATTTTCCTTCATGAGGACAAACATTCTGGGACTCGTCAGTTTTTCTTCTCACTTTCTCAGGAGTGAATAACCTGAAAATGATTGTGGTTAAATGTAAGTATTCGTTTTTCAGTCTGGACAGATACCTATAGATATTTACAGACTGGATAAGAATGTTAAATAGAGAGCTGAAAAATGTAACCCACGCCAGTGTGGCACCTTTTTGCTTTGTGAACTTGGTTGTCACACTGGCGTGATGGAACATGAACAAAAAACGTATGTGTATTTTTTTTTTGTAATTAAAAAGTAAACTAAAAAAGTATGTAATTGGTTCGCCTGTTAGAATGTAGGTACTAAAATTAGAAGATATTAATTCGGCACAAACACAACAGAACAGCAACAAACACACAGTAAAAAAGTAAATAAATCACATAAAATTACGGTTGACCGAGACCATTCAATTATATCTACAAGAAATTAAAAAAGAAATACAATCCACTTTCAAATAAAACACTATAAATTATAAAAAAAATCGGAAGTCGGTGTTTTGGTTCTGTTTCTTCGTTTTCGAAATTAGTGGTTATAAGCTACAACTTCATTGACATTCACATGTTTGCACCTCTTCACAGCGCACCGCCGTAAACAATTAACAGTCATGCGATTTCATTCAATCATCATTCATCACAGTCATTCAATTCCGTTCCATTTGCTATCATTTATTGGAGAGTTCCATTGCCTATCATCGAAGTTCTTTCTAAGATCTTCACCAAATTAAAATACAATATAATTAAAGTACAATTCCGAGAAAATACCATTCATAAAAATTACCCAGTGTGCATTATGGAATGAAAGGATTCCCTCGATTTCTCTAGGATCCCGTCATCAGAACCTGACCCGATGGCCATGGGACCACATAGAAAGTATACTATTTAAAAAAAATCTCATACAATTTGAAGGCTGACCTTAATTTTCATGGGATCCAATCATCACATCCTGACTTATACCTCCCATCATCAGATCAGCGACATGAGATGATGATTATCAGAGAGATCAAATACTTAAACAGCTTTAGTAAATATATAAACACCTAATTGGCTTTAAAATTTAAGGGTTGCCCACGATTTCCCTGGGATCTCATCATCAGATCTTGATTTGGTGACAATGGGACCAAAGAATAAAAGATTTTTTTGAAATAGGTCCAGTTACAAAAAACATACAGTGGCACGTAAAAAACTATTTTTCATGTCTGGTAAAAAAGTTTTATTAGTTGTTTTTCATTTTATGAGAGTTTTAAACATTGTGATAACTTCTGAAAACGCTGAAAATATTTTTTTAATGTAAACGCAACGTATTAATTTTTATATTTCAATCATTCGACTTTTATCGATAAACCTTATTGCGAATGCTTGAGATTCTGATGCAACAAAAACAAGCAACAATAAGCTTTAATCAATATTAGTGTTTCAAGGTTTGTTTGTTTAAAATATGACAAACCGCGCATGAAGATCATCCCGCAGTGCTTGTAACATTTAGTAGTAACTTTTTTCTCAGTTTTGACTTCAGCTAAGCAGTCTGTGGAAGGTAGATCGATGCGATTGATTTTGTACCTTTATATTGAAGTCGTTGTAAAAACATCTATCAACTTTGTTTTTTTTTATTCAATTACAAAATTAGAATGCCTAACGGACGTTTTAATTACGCGGCATCTTTTGCAAACAAAGCCAGTCGGCAATCATTTAGACTTTGTTACATTGATTAGATACGAGGCATTGAACTGTGGCTGATAATGAATGCGTTATTGAATGAATACATTATAATAATAAGTGCATTCATTGTTTGATTACTTTGTTCTACGCTACGATATAGGATTGATACTCTGTATTGTGACTTGAAGCCTGGTTCATGAATTTGTTCGAAAGAGTCACCGCGGCCCTGGAACGCAAAGGGCACTAGAAGGATCACGGGTGGGTTTTAGTCAGTAAGAGTCTGACACTCCCTTCCGCTCCACCCAGAGCTGGAAGTTTCATTTGATGATTGTCAATCCAGAAAAAAAAGTCTGCTTCATTCTTTGTCCAAAGAATCAGAATTCAAAATGGGATCAAGGTATAGTAGGTCATTGAACTTCAAAGTTAATTCGAGGACGGTCTACAGACGGGTGACCACACATAATATATCGAGACTCCTCCATGCCTCGGAAAGGACACAAACCCCAGTACAATACAGATATTTACATATTAAATAATAATTTCTAGTGTTTTTGTTATCCGTTTACAACAGAGCATTGTTACCAAAAACAGTGTAACATATAAGACTCATATTGTTTTCGTCGTTTATAGAGTACTAATTTTCAAGGCTTTGGTCTCTAAAATAATGGATTACTAAGCATTAGTGATATTGTTATTTCAATGTTAAGTTATCAGTGGGTAATTATACGGTTTTTCCACAAGCTGTCATTAGTGTTGTTACATAGCGTGTTAACCTTACCTAACGACCTTTTTTGAAAGACTTTAAGACTTGCCGAGCTATATTGTCTATTTACTTAGTGGGTAAAAACTTACCCAGAAAAGCTAATAGATAGTCAGTTACCAGAATTCGTACTGAAACAGTAAGTAGTAGTGAATAGTCTCGCGGATATTATGTCACCGAGTAATTGTAAAATGCGTAAGATTACAAAATACTTAGTCGAGAGATTGTAAACTCTCGATAAATTTTCAACTGAACATTTGATATGCTTTTTTACGCATCAGTATTTGAGTCTATAATCTCCCGAAGTCATTCCGAGATATTGTAAATCGACTTAAACTGACGACATTTTGGCTTGGATCTATCAGTGATTCCACGATTTACCGGTTTTTCTGACCTAGCCAAGTTCTGTTTTTTTTTTCTAACCATGCAGACTGAAATAGGAAAAATGCTATTTTAATCGTTACTTGCTATTCTAAAATGTCTCGTAATGGCTTCGAGAGATTAAAGAATATCAAATCTTGATGCGTTAAAGTGTTCCAAATCAGTTGACAATTTATCGAAAGTTTACAACCTCTCAAGATATTTTATAATCTTACGAAGATTGCCATTTTCCGGCGAGATACATAGATATTTTATTTTTTATTTATAGGCTCATATATAGTCACAATTTCACCTGATGGAACGCGGTGATGTGGTTGTCTATACTATTAATATTCATTTATTTATTTATAAAACACGTTAAAACGGCTACTTCCCGTTATGTCACATTCCCGATTGGTCAACATGTCAAAAGTTTTAAAAACAACTGAACGCTAGTGGCGTTTGGTCAAGATTTTGATCTTCCTACATCCATTCCCGATTCGTCACCTTTTTTTAAACGAGACGCTCTTTTATCACCCGACTTTCGCAGAGGTGGGTATATTGTTTTCTTATTGTATGTAAATTCCTAAATTATATTCATTACATCCATAAGACCGCATCGTGGGCTGCGCTATATCTAAACATTATTCTAGTCGTTTTGAAAACAATGTGACCCAGACTTGTTCCACTCCATGTTTTATTTTATTGTATACTAGCTTCTGTCCACGACTTCGTCCCCGTGGAATCCCCGATTTTAAAACATTCTTTATCGCTGCTCCGCTCCTATTGGCTTAAGCGTGATGATATATAGCCTAAAGCCTTCCTCGATAAATGGTCTATTCAACCCAAAAAGAATTTTTCAATTCGAACCAGTAGTTACTGAGATTAGCGCGTTCAAACAAACAAACAAACGAACTCTTCAGCTTTATAATATTAGTATAGATTTAAGTCAGGCTTCCTAGGCAAGTTTTTAAGGTATGCTTAAAGCTCTTCTTCCGAAAGGTAGGTTTCTATGTTTAAAAGAGAAGTTTTTACCAAAACAAAGGCGTCTTTTCTTTCTTGTCTCCTTCGAGTCTCATCAGGTAGAAGAGTAAGGAGCTCCCCAACATGAACATCAGCGTCTGCTGTGTCTTCGTTACTGACAGATATCCAGCTCTCTGCAGAACTTTGAGGTAGTACTCGATCACCTGGAAAATATACATTCTCAACATCACTTGGTTATGAAAATAAATAGATACATTAACTTAAGGTAAGTTTGACTGGTAGAGAATGCATTGTTGCATTAAGTCCACCCATGTACCACTATTGTACATTAGGTTTGAATAAATAAATTAACTTTCTGGAACAATACTTAGTGTATTGAGCAACCATATGGTCCCGTTATAAGAGCACTTTTGCTCAAACATGAGTAGAATTGATTCAAGTTATATTATTATTTAATAGAGTTTTTTAAGCGTCGAAGACAAAGTCAATCATTACATAAATTTACTTTTGAACATCAGAAATGACACACGAGAGGACTGCCAAAACCACTTGTCGCGGTATTTTGATCAAAAGTCCCAAAATTTCCATAGCAATGGGATCATGTCCCTACCTACAAGATGGCAAAAAGTATTCGAACAAAATGGTACCTACATACTTTAGTTAAATGTAAATAAACTATATTAAAAAAATTGAATTATCTTAAAAAATGCGAAGAAACTTTTTTCCCAACCTGTTATTTATAGCTGTCGCCCACAGATCCGCCCGCGAGAATGTCGAAAATTATCTAAGTAGTATTTAGACATGGGCCTTCAGTATCGGTAGCTACTATCAAAATTATATACATATGTATATGTATACTGACCCGGCAAACATCGTTTTACCACATAAAATTAAATAAAAAAATTAGGGGTGGACCACCCTTAACATTCAGGGAGATGAAAAATAGATGTTGTCCGATTCGCCACCCTAGCCGATACGCACGCTAAGATTCACGAAAATCGGTCGAGCCTTTTCGGAGGAGTTCAACCACAAACACCGTGACGCGAGAATTTTATATATAAGATATATATAGGTATAGTTACAGAGACGATTAATCTACACTAATATTATCTATAAAGACGTAATATTTGTAACTTTTGTATGTGCGTAAAGAATAAACTCAATAACTAATAGACTGATTTAAAAAAATCTTACTCCATTAGAATGCTACCTTATCCCTGAGTAATAAAGTACATAATTATTTACAATTAATAAATGTCCAGCCGTGCAAAGCCAGGACACACAACAAGAAAGTAGACTAATACACGAGACGATGACACCGTTTATTTTGACACAGAAAGAAATGTATACAGTATGTTTACTAACAGAGGGCGTTCCCGTTAACCCGCAATAGTATAGCATCCATATATGATAAAAAAATATTACCATTCAAAAACAAAATATTTTTTAATATTAAAATATTCACTAAAAATGTTAAATTGATACGTTAAAGAAACACTCTGTACACGCGTACTTGCCAGTTTGGGCAGTTCTACTACGAGTAGGTACTATTCCGCGCTACTATTTTGATTTTAAACAAAATTTATTGCCAATTTTATTTTATTTTATTCGGACTTTTTATGCTTATTTTTCTATTCTGATATTTTTATTTTAATCTATTAATGATATAGATTAACGAATTTAAGGGAACGCCCTCTGTTATTTAACATACTGTATATCTATAAATACAGAAAGTACCGACATTTACCCGATGGACATCTTCGCAAAGTTCTGTCACTTTTACATACATGACTTGATGTTTGTTGAAGCGTGAAAAAGAGCATAACGATCGAGAAAATATCATATATTTTTCTCCATGAAGGATATGGAGTATGTAGTATATCGTATCGAGGGTATCGTCTATTCTTAGAACCTACTCGTGTATCCGCGGAATTTAGTTTTGGATCCCTCCGTACCTGAGGCCACACAAGTTTTGTGCTTAAATTCAACGATTTATAACCGCAATAAATACCTTGATATCCCCTACCTACTCATTTGGAAGTTTGTAGAAGCTGAATTTAAAAGCTTTAATTTTTTTTAAACATGCTAAAACGTTAACTGTTTCTCATAAGTTTCTTATGTACTATGTAATAAAAAAACAAATGTATTTTAATTCTTAGTTATTGGTTGTACACCCAGCACAGTATTATTTGTTGTACACCTACTACAGTATTGTCTTTATAACTCAAAGGTTGACTGGTAGAGAATGCCTTGTTGCATGAAGTCCACTAAACTACACTACTATTTTACATAAAGTTATGTGTGTATATATTTAATTATTTATAGTAATGTTGCATCGATGACAACCCCATTTATGTCAGGTAATTACTGTCCATTCCAGGTTGCCTGGAAGAGATCGCGGAATGCGATAAGGCCGCCCATTGTACATGTGGTTTAGTTTGTAGTTTTATTTTATTTTGCTATCACCGGTATACAATTAAGTATATAATAAATAAATAAATAGTAAGACTATTTGAATATTTAACTAGGAAAATGATCCTAGATTATGTACTTAGAAGGCCGAGGGCAATTTTCGTATTTTAACAAAGTTCGCATTCGTCACACCGCGGTCGCAATCAGTCAAACACCTCTAATTACCGTACATTTAGACAAGTTTTTCACATTGAATATCATAATAAATAGTAACGCCAAAGTTAAATAAGTGTACTACACGGTTGGCGCAGTGGTTCAGCGATTGGCTGCTACGCTGCGTGTCGCGAGTTCAAGTCCCGCACGGAACAAAATATTTGTATGACCTACAGATAGTTGCTCCGGGTCTTGCTGTTTGTGTATGTTAGTTTATACAGCGTGTAAAAGAATAAACGCAATACCTCTTAAAGGGTCATTGTACTCATAATTATGAACAATTTTAACGATGGGACCAACACTGAAATCCCTAAAAAAAATCATAAACTTGGTTTCAGGTTTTCATCAATCATTTACATCTTTTATATGTACAAGTTTAGTCCTTTCGGTAAAAAAAAATACTTACCAAATTGCAAAATAGGTTGATAACCAAACCTCTCCTGCTGGGTGGTTCCAGATAGATCAGGAGTCCATTTAGTGTGAAAGGTATGAACAGATACGTGGTTGCAGTGAACTTGTCACCCATCAACTTCCTGAAATAATTAAGAAGAAATATAAAATTATTAACACCTTCACCAAGTTTATATCCCTATATACCTATCTAAATCTACAAGACAATTTGTCTTGTAGATTTAGATAGAACAACGATTGACTCTGATGATTTTATAATATTATTTACAGTAAACCATATTTAACACACACATATTTTTTATAAGTTTCTTATGTCCTATGTAATATTAAAACAAAATATGTTTTTTAAATTTTAGTTATTGGTTGTACACCCAGCACAGTATTATTTGTTGTACACCTACCACAGTATTGTCTTTATAACTCAAAGGTTGACTGGTAGAGAATGCCTTGTTGCATGAAGTCCACCCATGTACCACGATTTTACATAAAGTTATGTGTGTATATATTAAATTATTTATAGTAATGTTGTACCGATGACAGCCCCATTTATGTCCAGGCAATTACTGTCCATTCCAGGTTGCCTGGAAGAGATCGCGGAATGCGATAAGGCCGCCTATTGTACATGTGTTTTAGTTTGTAGTTTTCTTTTATTTTGCTATCACCGGTGTACAATTATGTGATGATTTTATAATATTGTTTACAGTAAACCATATTTAACACACACATATTAACTGTCAAAGCGTTTGTCAACCAACAACGCCTTTGTGCAATGTTTGTACTGCAACAATGGTAACTGGTTTAAGAATCATAGGTACCACATATGATACCACATACAATTACCTATAATGTTTTTAACCGACTTCTAAAAAAGGAGGAGGTTCTCAATTCGGATGTTTGTATGTTTTTTTTTTTTTTTTCTTTTTTTATTGTTTGTTCACGCATAACTCCGTCGCTTGTGAACCGATTTGAAAAATTCTTAAAAGTGAAAAATAAAAAACTTTTTAACAAAAAAATACAACCGACTTTTACACAAAAAATCAAAAAAGTGCAAAATAACTTTAATTTCGGAAGTCGGTGTTCAAAAAACGAAAAAGCAACCATAAACACCGAGTTCCGAAATTAAAGTTATTTTGCACTTTTTTGATTTTTTGTGTAAAAGTCGGTTGTATTTTTTTGTTAAAAAGTTTTTTAAGGAAGCTACAGTACACGAAAATTGAAAAGAACTTCATTTGATTGATATTTTTCAACTTTCGTCTAAACTGAACTCAAGACAACGCAATACATTCCTTTACTTACGAAGCTAAATAATATATTAGCGCTCAGAAATACTTAATGGAATCTCCATATAACCAATTTCCACATACCTTACCTAAGCATACAACTAATGTTGGGCGCAGTGGATGTGACCAGTAGCCCTAGCATCGTGGACCTGACGTAGTACTGACCCATCTTGATCCACTCGTCCTTTTTCAACATCTTTTTACCTCGCATCAAGATTTGTGCCTGAAAATGTTGAACTTTCGATTCAATGCTTACCAATAATAAAAAGTGTTTAGAAGAGTATTTCTAAGTCCGCTCACTTTTTATGAGAAGCAAAATTCTATTCTATTAACTAAGCATACGTAATTATGCTTATAGGGGCATTCCACCTAGGGTTGCGGAATTTGTTCGAAAGAGTCACCGCGGCCCTGGAACGCAAAGGGCACAAGCAGGAACACGGGTGGGTTTTAGTCAGTAAGAGTCTGACACTCCCTTCCGCTCCGCCCAGAGCGGGAGAAGTCATTTGATGATTTCCCATCCAAAAAAAAAAAAAAAAAAAAGGGGCATTCCACGTGAAGCAGACAGGCAAAAAATTTTGATGATTCCGATTTCAGTTATAAACGCAGTCTAGTGTGTGTGAAAACATAGGTGTGCTCTGTTTTCCCTTTAAACTCGCCAAGTCCAATAACTTCAAAATTCCGGGCTAATATTGTAAAATTTTTAATGGGCAAACCCAATAACAATTTTGTCCGACTTTTTCTTTTTCTTTTTCTTTGACTTTTTGTCTGTGGGTAGTAGCGCGAGACAAACATGACTACTCAACATATTCCAGCTAGAGGGCGTTGTGCTGCAGTCTATCTGGGTTCGAACTAGCTCACTTACACTTGTAACTACTCACACCTGTGCCACCGCTTTTGGAGGTCTTAAGAACATTTTACAAGAGTTAATTTGTTCTAATAGCAACAGATACTTACAAGATAAATAATGGAGTAGAACTTGGCGCTGCCGATAACAGCATCTTTGTACAAAGGAGGACAAGCGCCAAGGCAGCTCTCACTCCAAGGATGTAAAAGGACTTTACAATGGACGTCGCGACAGGCTGCCTCGAACAGTTGCTTGCTCACAACCGCCATCTTTGATTAGAGGGACTTCTTAGGAGTGAATCGGCATGGAGAGCTGGAACAAGAGAGAAAATATACGTATAGCAAAATAGCTTCGGCTTTGCCTGCTTGAAAGTCGATGACTCTCTTTTAGATCTTATTCCAAGGGCACCAACGATTAGCATCAAAAGTTTCCAAGGTTCTAATCTAGGACCAGGGCCCTAAGTCTGCTATTTTTATAAATTTGTCATTCCAACACGATCCCATTGTTATTTTGCTGAAAGTTCGTAATCTGCTAAATTCATAATGGTCGATCAATGGTCTCGCAATACTTTTTGATACACGAGCTATTAAAAGAAATGACTGCACACGACGTTCTAATGATAGGTTATTGATCAAAGGAACTGTCAAAATTTTAGCAAATTACCGCATACATACTTCTATCATTCATTTGTCATTATGTACGAGATTACCATTCTATGCCATTTCTTTCAATGGAGTGTCAGTGGTTAACTATCGGAAAGTCATAATGACGCTTTTATATTAGTAGATTACCAAACTTGTCAAAATCGACCATCATGAAATCAATGAAAGACCACTCTGACACTATTGTAATAGCAGACTTGGGGCCCTGGTCTGTCATGGTCATGGTATTAAGTTACATACAAATGTGGGAGGCTGTCAGGATGTGAAGAAGTTAAAATCACGACAAATAGACAATTATCATAATATTTAAAAAAAAAGAATTTATTTATTGGTACCAGAATAATCATTCATAATATTATTAACATATAAGGTTAAGTGATCACAGGAGTTGATGATACTGGTTCCCAAACTAAGTTGTCGCTTTTTTTTTTGGAACACAGTGTTCAGTCGTGAAGACATGTTAAAAATTGGTTTCTTTAGGTACATTTGTTGAGAATGTGTTTTTTTAATCATTTTATGGGGTTATGGTTTAGAGGTGTGTGTGCGAGAGAGAAAGTGATTATGTGTGTGTATATGTGAGGGTGTGTGGGGGTGTGTGTGTGTGTGTGTGCGTGTGTGAGTAGGTGGGTGACAGGGATATCATTGATTAGACATTTGATTAAGTATGGAAATATGAATATAATAGTACATGTACGTTCCGATTTTTATTTTAAATCGCCTACCGTAACGGTTTAACGGTTTTGGATGGTACACCACGGGTATATCAATGTCTGGATATGGAGAAATACTTTTATCTCGGTTCGGTACGTTTTCGTGTGACATGTTCGACCTTCATGCGGGCGCAGGTGATAGAAAAACATAAACGAATTTAAAACCTTCTGAAACCATTCTATTAATTTACGTGTTAGTTTAAAACGTGCTTTAAATTACAAAATCACTGATGCAATTATAATACATACCATATCGAAAAATATAAGATACAATAGCAAAAAGTATACCCTAAGTAATAGTGATCGACTAAAAAAATATTTATTTATGTTTATAATAATTATTATTATAACGTAATTTTACATTCCAGAGACCATAAAGTATTTACGTTTGACTTAAATATTCTTGTACAGAACAGATTATCTACAAGAATATTACAGTTCTAAGTAAAAAAAACCTTTTCTTTAAACCTAAAAATCTTATTATTCCATTCAGTTGAAATTTTCAATTTAGCCTAAACTACACGTATTCTGTGTTATGTCATATTCAACGTCCCGTAGAGTCATAACGAGACCAATACAATTTCATAAACCACCCCGCCGGGATTCGAATCTGTGACCTTTTCAGTGCGTGTTACGATTAACTTAACCTCTACGCCTTTACGGTCAAGAACGTTAACTTTGAGTGGTTGAGAATTGGATTAATATATACAAAATGATTATATATAAAGTATCTGAAATTAGTGTATGCATGATAAATGGGAGAATGAAGGTATAATTATAAATTGGGGCACTTGTGCATACAAAAAAAACTGTAACTACTTGTAAAATAAAAACATTTATAAATAAGGTCCCTTTCCGGATTTTTTCCATAGATGACGACCAAGAAAGATGATTATTTTGGTTTCAGGTACGAAACCCTTCATTTGTGAGTCTGGCTCACGTTTGGACGGCGTTAAGAAAACATATTTAAAAATAATTGACAGATATTTACTTTTAATGTAGTCGTAATTAATATACATTGTTTTCATAGAAAAATGTCATTTCTGATATCTGACAATAGGGTTCGGAAAATTATAATCATAAAGTAGGTACCGTATAGGAGTGAAAATATCTTTTTAGTTAAATTTATCCAGATTAATTTGATTAAGGTATAAAAAAACGTTGCGGAATTTGTTCGAAAGAGTCACCGCGGCCCTGGAACGCAAACGGCACTAGGAGGAACACGCGTGGGTTTTAGTCAGTAAGACTCTGACACTCCCCTTCCGCTCCGCCCAGAGCGGGAGAAGTCATTTGATAATTTCCCATACAGAAAAAAAGTATAAAAAAAACAAAAGTATTTGGTCTCCCATTTTACTAGACTGATTGCGCGGACGAGCGCGTGTTTTCAACCAAAAAGTACTTCTTTGAATTAAATAATTCTATCCCATTGCTATTTTTTCTCGTGCCTATCATTTTACTAACATACACTCATTAATGCATTATGGTACTTCTTTAGTGAATAAGATTATGTGCTTATTTAAGCTTATTATAATCTACTTCTATTTTTGACGACACGGTTGGCGCAGTGGTTGAGTGTTCGGCTGCTGAGCTGCGCGTCGCGGGTTCGATCCCCGCACGGAAGAAATGTTTGTATGACCTGCAGATAATTGCTCCGGGTCTGGGTGTCTGTGTATGTGAGTTTACATGTTTGTGAACGCACCCACGATACAGGAGTAAATCCTAGTGCGGGGCAACGTATTCCTTTAAAAAAACAAAAACAACTTCATGCAGTATTTGTAGATACTAATGTAGTTACTAGGTGTAGGTAAAATAATTTTTCTAAATCAGTCCAGTAGTTTTTGAGTTTATTCGTTACATACAAAAATATAAAAATACAAATCTTTCCTCTTTATAATATTAGTATAGATGTATAGTTACCAACACCACTGTTAACTTTATAAATTAACATCTTCAATACATTAACTTCAATATTTACAACAACTTGTCACCCAAGAGCCCAAATAGTACACAGTATACACCAACATATATTTAGTTTTATCAACATTTTAATAAAAACATTACTTAGACTAATGTGAGTAATAACAAATTTTATGAGGGACCAAATTGGTCTGGTGAGTTAATGGCATGCATTAAAGATAGATAAGATGTGTATTCACCCTAAATTTGAGACACCTAAATTAAGAGGGCACCTTAAAAAAACTAATTACGTTTTGTAGGTAAGGGCAGTCTCATTTTAGGGTTATCTTCATGACCAACTTATGTGATGTAGGTACTCTTAGATATGTTCAGCCAAATTTGGCATGTTTTACATATGTATGTTCATAATATTACGCGTGTGACATATTTTCCAAAGGACAAGCCAGAGGTGAGAATCTACCAATTTTTTCCATTTTAAGTATTTTTGATTTTAAGTTTAAAATGTTTCTTTATAACCTCTAAAATTCACACAAAAAAATAACCTGTTGTGTGTGTGTGAATGTTCCCATTCCCATATGTACCAATAGAATGTTTTTTCGACTTTTAATATTTTTCTTTTTAAGTGTAAAATATTTCTAAAAAAAAACCCTACATTTTACAAAAAGTGGAACCTAATCGTTTACCCATTCCCATCTATATCAATAACAAAATTTATCAAAATTGGTTCAGCAATTTAGGCGTCAAAGCGCATCAAACAAATAAACATATTTAATTTCTAATTTGTATCATGAATTCATCAGCTATGATAGGATATCACGTAGAAAAACAAGAACTCGAGAGTAAATTAAAAAAGCAATTCCAAATCATTTATGTTTAAAGATAATAAAAAAAGCAAAAACAAACAGTGCACGACAAACCATTGCACTGTCTATTGCATATTGCTCAGCATTGCATATGCAGCTGTGTGTCAATTTCCTGCAATTTTCGACGCAATGTAGTATCGCAAAGCAAAGGTAGTAACAATATCTTTGCAATAATCATGCAGTAGATGCATGATGAGATTAACAATTTCTAGCACTTATTTCTATCAAAGAATAGATTATCATATCAAAGTATATCCTATTTACAAACAGTACCCATTTTAACTGAAGGGATAAAAGGCTGAGAGCCAGTAGGTACTTTTTTAACGTCAAATTTTACACAAAGACAGTCCCCCAAAACGCCCACCCGTCACCACTTTGTAGAGTTTTAGCTGTGAAGAAGAAGTGGCGCAACAAACTCCCCAGCAAAACATATGTCTATTGCGTTAAAATTAGGCTACGGTACTCTGCGATATTGTTACCTGTCATTCCATACAACAATTTTCAACATCCGACCATAAAAGAATGAACACTTTATAAAAAAAAAAATCATCTCTGTAATATTAATTAATTAAATTAAATCACATTTCACTTCATTCCATTATCCTCCTGGCAGAATTCACTTCACAAAACAAAAACAAAAATAAAAAAAAAACCGGCTCGATTATTTCATAATTCTATTCACAATAACTGACCGTACTCACCATTTAATATCACAACAACGTCAAGTAAATACATCAATCAGTTTTTATTAGGCCGTTCACACACCAGCGACTTTCGTTCGACCGCACGCTACGTTCATTTATTTACTTTTATTGTCCAATTTTATATGCGAGGCAGGGAGATTCTGGCCACAGACCACGGAATGTCGCATGAGAACGCCTTTAGGTACTAATAATATTCATTCCAGCACATTTGCGTCCGGCTTAAGTTTCAGCCGTCAGAGCCAATTATTCTGCCTAGCATGTTCTATTTTGGGGATGGTTGCTACTCTAATCGATTCCAGCTGAATAATAACATGGTACATGGAACAACTGCCTATCAAACTTTCACAAACCAGTTTCTGGGTAGACTTTGGCAAGACTGGTATCACAACTGTCAAAGATTTAATAATGACAACCGTGACTGGATTTGCTTTTTGAGGCGCGGTGGTGTCTGAGTATCAAAATCCTTTGTTTCAAACAAAGCATTTGCAGGTACTTTTGAATTGTCATGGTCTGTCAGTCAATTAAATGAAGCTAGTTCTGCAACACTTTTTTTTTTTGGATGGGAAATCATCGAATGACTTCTCCCGCTCTGGGCGGAGCGGAAGGGAGTGTCAGACTCTTATTGACTAAAATCCACCCGTGATCCTTCATGAGCCCTTTGCGTTCTGTAACACTAGCGACGAGAGTAGCAATCTCCACGGACTGATCTTGGCAAACCTCGCATGCCATAAACGGCAATCGATTTCTATGAGTGACAGTTACGGACACAATTGACTTATATAGAAAGTTTTTTTGACAATGTCGTATCTAGTAATAATCACCGTGGCATCTCCTTGGTCTATGATTATGCATGTTTACTGATGCCATCTTTTATTTTGATGTTTAGCAATATGTTAATTATAAGAGCGTTGTTAATGGCTATATAACTGTAGTATTTATGAAAGTTTTAGTAAGTAGTAAGTATTGTAGTTTAATCCCACGTTTGATTACAAAAAATAAATTACTGACGTCATGATGAAATATTGTATCTGGGAAGACTTTAGAACGCGGATTTCAAATGGCTCAAAATTATATTTATCTAGAACAAAGTCCATAGTGTCGTTAACAAATAATGATAGTACATGCTCTATCAGTATTTCGTATTCAAAACAGTTACATTTTGATTACAAAATATTTATCTGATAGCATTGAATCTAATCGTAAATATTATTATCTATTATTATTAATGATTACAACAGATTTATCCATCATTACCATACTGTTTTTTTTTTGTGATGTAAAATAAAATCTAAAATTACACACAAAGATCTAAAATTATGTATATTTTATATGTACCCACCTAAGTTCACATTGTGTATTGACTATTGAGATAAAAACACTTTTAGTTGACCAATGACCAATTTACGTGCGTTAAATAGTGCATTATTAGGGTTCTGTTCTCGAACGGTTAGTAACTAAGAAAATTCTCAGCAGTCTGTCTTGTCTGAGTATCTCATTATGCCGCACCCGCTGGCTGTAGCAAAAATTGTTTATACTAATATAATCATCGTCTGCCTAGCCTTTTCCCAACTATATTGAGGTTAGCTCCCACTCAAATCAGATTCAGCTGATACCAGTTTTAAGCGTGGAGCTGCTGCCTACCGAACCTCCACAACCAACTGGGAAAGACGTTCCTTCTTGGCAAGACTGGTGTCAGATTTACTGCCTTCTACACTAATATAATAAAGAGGATTTTTTTTATTGTATGTTTGTACCGAATAAGCTCCGAAACTGCCAATTTTAAAACTTTCTTCGCCTATAGAAAGCTACATTATCAGCACTATATTTTATACCCGTATGCTCACGGGATCGGGATCTACGCGGGTGAAACCGCGGGACGTTGTTAGTAAAAATAAGATTAAAAAATATACGTAACACTCCGTGTGTGAATCTGGCTTGCACTTATCCAGTTTCTACAACAATCATATCAACAATCATATCATCAACAATGATACTTATAAGGTTTATCACTTAGGTAAGCTAAAAACTTATTCTGCCACTTAGTTTGTATCGCTTTTATCAACCATCAAAAGGTAGCCGACAAAGGTAAGTACATATGTATCTATCCAAGTAACCTATTTCTTGACACGAGGACCAATTGATACGTAGTTGGATTGATTCTTATCTACGTCTAGCAGTTAAGTATCCTCTCTATGACTATGACTGTTCAAGAGTTCATTGATCCTAGTTCTCGCTGATACGTTTTCTGATTTCTTTGTATTTATACTTACCATATACCCTTCCGCTCCACCCAGAGCAGAAAAAGTCAATTGATGATTTGCCATCCATAAAAACCAATGGCAAGACTGGTGTCAGATTTTCTGCCTTCAGACGGTTCGGAACGACTGTCAAAGGTCGTCAGATGTCAGGTGTCAAATGAGAGCCGAAACCAACGGACTAACGTTATCTCTGAGGTACGGAGGAGAGTGTCGTCATGTTATGGATGGTCTTGGCCAGCTATCCACAGATCTACATCTACAAGCGTTGCTTAAGCTTGAAGTTCGGGCCGAGCGGTTCATTGTAAAGACATGAGCTCCTACCTTCCATTACATTTACTTTTTAGGAAAGAAACAGTAAAGTTCATGCTTCGCGTGCAGGCAATATGCGTTATTTTTAGAGAATAGAAGTTTAGACAAGGTCGGTGACAAATCCTGCTTAAATACCAATATTACATGTTTTCAGATTAAAACAGAGTTTAACATATACTCAAATTCAAATATTGTTGGAAACCCAACAGCAATATGACTATTTACTTACCTAGCATTAATCGTAGTGAGCACTACTAACAGACGATATCGTTGCGCCCACGTATCAATCAAGCGCAATTACTTTGATAGAGTATAATGCCTCGTGCGCGTGCGCACGCGCTCTATATTGCTTCATCACTCTAGAAATTCAGATAGGAACTCAAGGTGTTGCTCTCTGACTTGTTAGCGAGTGTTAAATGCGGAAGTTTGGATGTATGGATGTTTGTTACTCTATCATGCTGGAACAGCTAAATAGATATGGATGGGTAAAGAAATAGATTTTAGTCTCTAATAACACAAAAGCCTGGCCTACTTACTACCCAAGTTTCCTTGAGATAATTCCGTTCGCAGAAGCTAGTGATATAAACTACTAGCATATAACAATGCAGTGGCCGAGCAGTGGTGGCCGAGTGGTAACGGCCCCGACTTACAAATTGTAGGTGGCGGATTCAAACCCAGCCAGGCGCTTTACTTTGTGTAATTAATTTCATCACCACTGCTCTCAAAACGGTGAAGGAAAACATCGTGAGGAAACCGGCATATCCTAGAACCAAAAATTCCAAGACATGTGACATTCACCAACCCGCACTGGGCCCGCGTGGTGGATTACAGAGGAAATGGTCCGTAGACCATTTCCTCTCCTAGAGAGGAGGCCTGTGTCCTAGCAGTGGGAAGCTTAAAATGCTGATTATGCTTATATTACATTGGCTTTGCCCACCTGATATTACTATAGTTGAAGTTCTTATTAAAACAAGCGAAACTCCCATACAAAATTGTATGCCCCGTTTCCCCCCATAAAATGTCAATATCCAAAAAACCTAAAAGGCACCATTATTTTATGTATGCTCTGCTCTGCTGGTTTTATTTAAATTTTCATGCTTCTAACTGCAAAAAACAAAGACATATATAGTTTCCCCCATTTCCTTTAAAAAAACCTTTGTTAATGTTATGAAATACACCAATATTAAAAATGTCAGCTTACCTACTATACTTATTATTTTAATTTCGGCCCGCCCTGCTTCGCTTGAGTGGAAATTTATTCATTTTAATGTAGCCTATGTTACTCAAGGGCAGTGTAGCATTCTAATGGTGAAAAAATGTTTGAAATCGGTCCAGTCATTTTTGAGTTTACTAGTCACAAACATACAAAAATATAAATCTTACTTCTTTATAACATACTAGGAGCGCCCCGCGGTTTCACCCGCGTTGTTCCCGTTCCCGTGGCAATTTTGAAAATCGGTTCAGTAGATCCAGAGATTACCCCTTACAATGTCACAAATTCACAAACGTTACCTCTTTATAATATTAGTATAATTATATATGTAGAAGTGTAAATTATTAGTTGTTTTGGTTTTGTGTTGATGACTCATGTCAAACGACTTTATAAGTATGTAAGATGGACAAGTATATATGTAGGTACTATGTAGTTTCGAGATGTGTGTAATCGAAGTTCATAATAAATGTATTATCATAAATCATAATTATATATCTACCATTATATCAACCAATGTATGTACATATTTCACAGTTGATTATGTGACATTAAGATGATTACTTAACTAACTGTTATATACAATAATTCATGAACCTAGCATTGGCTCATTTACATAAGGCTTTCTCACCTTGAATAAGAGACTATCGAAGTATGATAAATAGATGAGAGCTTCGTGTAAATGTTGCCTAAGATTCGCTATTGCCAATCATATGCAATCATTGCATCTAGTTTTGATCAATTATATTCAATTCGGATCGCATTGTAGAACCAGGGAACCTCGCCCTAGTCTGCCTGCCAAGCCTTTTCCCAACTATATTGGGGTCGGCTTCTAGTCATACCGGATTCAGCTGAATACACTGGTATTCAGCTGAATCCGGTATGACTAGAACCCACGTTAAATAGGTACTGACCTATTTAACATGGAGCGGCTGCCTACCAGACCTCCATAACCCATTAACTGGGGAATACGGTACTTCTTGGCAGAACTGGTTTCAGATTTTCTGGCTTCTGACAATCCGTAACGACTGCCAAAAATCAGAATTTACATGCCGGGACCAACGGCTTAACGTACTTTCCGGGATACGGAGGAAACTCGGTATGTTAAGATGGTCGCCCATCCACAGACCAACCTTGGCAAGCGTTGCTTAACCTTGAGAAACCTCGCTCAAATACTACTTGATAATTATAACGAATAAAAAAAATATATTTTATTGAAAAGATCACTTTTAGCGACAATACCACCACCCATTGTGTGCCTATGTAATGTTTTCTTCATCTATATTTTCTGTAACATACTTATATGTACATATATGGTGTACATAATAAAGAGTATTCTATTCTATACTATAAAACACGGTTTGGGATTTAACTTTGTACTTATTTATGGTATCCGCCTTATATAAAAAAATACATAGTTTTCACATTCATAATTCAAATACTCTTTATACTTTTACAAGTCACTTCAAAAGTATCGACAAACTTGTCTCCCAGTGACCTGCAGTTAACGAGGTCAAAGTATGGCAATGCAATGTAATATTATTCGGGTGTTTTTTTTTTTCTACTTTATTTAGGGTATCTGCCTTATATAAAAAATACATATTTTTCACATTCATAATTCAAATACTCTTTACAAGTCACTTCAAAAGTATCGGCAAAATTGTCTGCCAGTGACCTTCAACTAAGAAGGTCACAGTATAAAGTGCAATGTAATAAAATTCTGGTGATTTTCTTTTCTGGTTTATGATAAACAGCACTACATCACGCGCAGCCATAGTGAATAATTTGTGACAACCAGTAAAGATGACAGTTTGCCTGACAAGGATTTATGAATAACTTCAAAACCGTTTAACTTCTCGATTTTTGCAGTTTTTTTTTTTTTACAAATTGTACTATTTATTTAGTACTTAACATCTTTTTAAAACGTAGACATCCATTCAAGTAGTTGTTTTTTTTTTTGCTTTTTAATCATTAGATTATGGCACTTATCACCCCTACCGAGTTTTTTATTTCAATTTGAACCTGTGTGTTGGAGAGATTTGACCAAAGGCCTTTTAGTCTTCACATACAACCATAGATATAATAAACAAGAAAACAACTTTATTTTATATTTCTATGCATACAACGTTTAAAAAGGTAAGTCGATACTACGAAGAGGTGCCAATCAGTATGTTTGGAAATCTAACAATAGATCGATTCATTAACTATTTGGCGCAGCTGTTAAATGCACCGTTTAGCCTGCTAACACACTAGACTGTACCTGTGAATCGCTTTGTATTTTTCTTGCAGCACTGGCAGGTCTTGCATGCGCCCGTATATCGGGAGTCGAGCCGGTAACTCTTGATATATCAGCCAAGATTATAATTAGAAAGAAAAAAAGGAAGAAAAATAGTTTATTTCCCCCATACACACACACAGAGGTACAAACAAAAATAAAAAATATAAAACAATTGGTAAAAAAAAAATCTGTTTGCAATTCATATTTCTTTCTGTATGTCAGATTTATTTAATTAACTAATATAGTATTAATCGCTACTTGCACATGGAGCAAAAGTTGCCTTTCATTGATTTTTTTTTTCATTTAAATATTCCTTTAGGAAGAAAATAAAATTGTGAATCAGTTGGGTCACTAAAATTAGTGACCCAACTGATTCACAATTTTATTTTCTTATAATAAATGCGTGGTCCGTCAGTCTGTTAATACCCTTTTTCACAATAAAAGTTGACGCTCTATAAAAGCTCAAGCTTTTCATTCGACGCAATAAAAAAGTCAGATATATAGGTCGCCACATCTTTTGAAACTTCGCAAGTAAATAAAAATGAAATTTGTCTAGAAGCAAGGTATCACAGCACAAGTAAAGACCGATTTTTATATATGTTAATGTAGATAGATACCAAATCAGTTTCTCAAACAAAGTGTGAGTACCTGTTTATATCAAGAGATTTACCGAGAATTCTTATTTCTAAGAACCTACATTTCTTAGCCCTAATAAAGGCATGTCTTGTTTACCAGTACACAATATAACGCAGGAAATTACACAATGTGGACAAAGCCTTTATCTTTATAAGTCCGTCATTAGAGCAAACCTTAATACGAAATCGTAATAAGCCTTAGATTACCCAGACATTACGCGTCAGTGTTCAACCACCCTTAAAACATTAATTAGAACCGTATACCAATTAACGTAAGGTTGATTATTGCTTTTCATGAAACTGGTTCGAGGCCTAATGGGTCACGGACTGTGACGTCATAACTCAATATTTACGTTGAAGAATAATGTTTTAGGGGTGCTATACAATGTGATATTTTGTACTAAATATTAGAAAAGGGATTTTTTATATGTTGTAATAATAGTAATACAATGAATGTTTGTTTGTGTTCGTGTAGCGTTAGAAAGAGGTCGTCGCTAAATAATAACAGCCGCACGGGATAAGTTACACGTGCCCGTGGTCGGCCCGTCGATGGGTGACCATCTTAACATAATGAAACTCTTCTAATGACTCAAAAAGCACCTTAGTCCCGGCTGTCATTTCTAAATCTGCGGCAGTCGTTACGGGTAGTCAAAAGTGGAAATCTGACACCAGTCTTGCCAAGGTGTATCAAATTGCCCAGTTACTGGGTAGGAGGTCGGATAGGAGAGCAGTGGTGGCCGAGTGGTAACGGCCCCGACTTACGAATTGTAGGTCGCGGGTTCAAACCCAGACAGGCGCATTACTTTGTGTAATTAATTTCATCACCACTGCTCTCAAAACGGTGAAGGAAAACATCGTGAGGAAACCGGCATGTCCTAGAACCAAAAATTCGAAGACATGCGACATTCACCAACCCGCACTGGGCCTGCGTGGTGGATTACGGCCCGTTCCCTCTCCTAGAGAGGAGGCCTGTGTCCCAGCAGTGGGAACGTTAAAAGGCTGATTACGTTACGTATAGGTCGAATAGGCAGCCGTTACAAGTAAAATACTGGTATTCAGCTGAATCCTGTTCGACTGGAAGCCGAACCCAAAAAGCCCGAAGCCGATTGATCGTGTTAGTGCAGCAATGGAATCTAGGAAACTAGCCTATATTATGTTATTGTCACTTCAGTTAAACCATACTTTATCGGGCTTTATCGATAACCTTGGTTCTCTTCCGGATATCATCATCGCCAAACTGAAGTGGTAGTGGGCAGGACGCATTGTTCGCAGAACAGACGAGCGATGTGGCCGATAAGTTCTGGAGTGGCGACAGCGTACCAGAAGGCACATCATTGGAAGGCCTCCCACAAAGAATCTGGTGAGGGTTGTGGATAACAGATCGATGCGAGACTTGATTGGGGGAGGCCTATGTCTAGCAGTGGACGTCTTTCGGCTGTTATAATGATAATGATGATGTGTTACTTTTTTTTAATAATAACGTTGCCCTACACCAGGAATTTCTCCAGTGTCGTGGGTGCTTTTTACAAACATAAATTCACATACACAAACAGCCAGATCCGGAACAACTATCTGTAGGCCATTCAGATTTTTGTTACGTGCGGGAATCGAATAGGAATCGAAAGCAGCAGCCAATGACTCAACCACTGCGCCAATCATGTAGTCGCTACTAACAATAGTAATAACCAAAAGTTTCTTAAAAAAAAAAAATTGGTTGAGTTAGGCGTTACTTTGCGGAAATCCATTTTAAATTTGAAAATGAAAATAATATATCTAGTTTTAATTTCTGCGAAAATTGCAACCCACTAATTTTCGCGGAAATTAAAACTAGATATATTATTTTCATTTTCACAATTTTCTTTTGTCTCTGTAATTTTGTTTGCTGGCTAGTCATTTCGTTAAGAGTCGAGCTCGTACTAGTACAGATGGACTGAAGAAAAGGATTAGTAATAGGGTTCCGTTGGTGACTCTTCCCTTACAGAACCCTAAACAATGGTAAAATCACTAAGCAACAGTATCTCAAAACAGCACGATAAAAATGATAACCCAGATTATATATATCCAAAGTTGTAGATAGTAAATTCTAATTATGCTAACTGTCTTATCTTAGAGAAACATTAAACTTCTAATTGACGATAACGTGTGAGTTTATCTTGTAGATACTGCTGGATTACCCAGATTCTTTAGATAAATTAACAACTGCAGGTGTTTCTTTACGGGGCTGTGGATGGCGAGCGATGTTTATCTGTCCGATAACAACCAGGCCCAGTTCGACGGCGCGTCGTGTTCCACGCGCGCCTCAAAGAGCTGTCAGCAAAGAAGATGGGGCCCCACAGGCTAACCCTATGTAACCCCGTCTGTCTGCTAGGGTTACAGAATTTGTTCGAAAGAGTCACCGCGGCCCTGCAACGTGAGTGGCATTTGGAGGAACACGGATGGGTTTTAGTCAGTAAGACTCTGACACTTCCTTCCGGTCTGCCCAGAACGAAAGAAGTCATTTGATGATTTTCCATCCACAAAAAAGGTGACTGTTGTACAAGAAGTAAAAAGCGAAGAGTGTTTATATCAGTTCTTACAAGCTAAATCTCTTGCCTAGCTTTTTCTTTACGTGTTGGCATCGATTTTTAGTCTTACCGGAAGCGAAACTAGTATTTTAACTAGAGCTACAGACTATCTGACCTCCAAGACCTAGTAATTGGGTAGCATTTGGCAAAACTGGTGTAGGATTTTCTGAATTTTGACTATTCGTAAATTGTCAGGGATTTGTTACCAACCACTTTCGGAAACTCCGTATGTACCTAATGGATGTTCGTCCGTTCACGGACTGACCTTCGGTAAGCACTGCTGGACCTCTAAGATCTAACGGTGGACCTGTGGCTGTACTATGAAGTTATAAATGATATTTTTAAGACTACCCTGAGAAGAAACACCGAAACAAGCTCAGAGGTCAAAGTCTCTTTTAAAGTCCATACAATCCGTACTGGTCAAGTCATATGAGAACCATGTAGGTTAATGACTGAGGTAGCCTTTTGAGGAAAGTGCCACACAGATTTGAGTGGACCTGTCCAGACAGTGCAAGCATTTGTCAGATACCGTGTAGCTCAAACTTAGAACTTCAAGGAGCTCAACGATTTGACGAACAATACCAAAGTAAGGACATTTGGGTAGGCCGCAAGAATTACTCAAACTGCCAGACAAACTGAAATAAAACCCTAATATGGCGATCTACATAGTCCTCACATTCACAATATGTTATATGAGAATCATGCAGATCAGTGTCTGAAATGGTCTTTTGATGAAAGAACCACACAGATTTAAGTGGGCCTGTCCATTCAGTGCAAGCTTTTGTCAGTAGTCGAGTAGCTCAACTTAGAAAACAATAAGGAGCTCAACGACCCAACGAACAATACCAAAGAAGGGACATTTGGGTAGGCCACAAAAGTACTTAAACTGCCAGACGTCGTTATA
Source organism: Hecatera dysodea (assembly GCA_905332915.2). Lineage (NCBI taxonomy): Eukaryota > Metazoa > Arthropoda > Insecta > Lepidoptera > Noctuidae > Hecatera > Hecatera dysodea. The sequence continues at coordinate 3,122,361 of HG995298.1, read as the reverse complement.
TATACTTTAAAAAAGGAAAGAAAAAAAAGAAAATAATACCCATATAGTCCTCATATTCACAAAAATAAATTAAGTAAAAATATAATACTTTACAAAGTAAGTATACATGTCAAACCTAATAAATAAAAAAAATATATATTACTTTAACAAGTAAATATTCATGTCACAATAATAAAATAATACTTCATAAAGTAAACATTCATGTCAAAATTGCACAAACAGGAGAATATAAAATGTCAAATCTAAAATTGAGAAAAGTATCAACAGATAAAAGTAATAATAGGCCATGTACATCGTTGAAGCAGCTCAATCCCAAGCCTTTTGGTCTTCAATATAGTCTTTAACTGTGTAAAAAGCTTTCTGGCATAGCTTACGTTTTACTATCAATTTGAATTTATTAATACTAAGGTCTTGGATGTAGGAAGGGAGTTTATTATAAAAACGTATACATTGACATCTAAATGAACCACCTATTTTCTTGAGCCTAGTTTTAGGAATGACAAAATTATGTTTGTTCCTAGTATTCACGTTATGAATATCACTGTATCTTTTAAATAGATTAATATTTATTATGTGCATACAAAAGATTCTCATAAATATACTGAGAAGGCACAGTCATTATATTAATATCTTTAAATTTTTCTCTGAGGGACTGTCTAGGACTTAATTTGTAAATTGCACGGATAGCTCTTTTTTGTAACACAAGTACTGTCTGAATATCAGCGGCATTTCCCCACAACAAAATGCCGTATGACATCACACTATGAAAATAACCAAAGTATACTAAACGTGCTGTCTCTAAATCTATTAAGCCACGTATTTTTCTGACGGCATATGCTGCAGAGCTAAGTTTTTTGGACAATTTATCTATATGGGGCCCCACTGTAGCTTCGCATCCAAAGTTATTCCTAAGAACAGTGCCAATGCTGTCATGATTCAGTGTGAGGGAAAGGGATAGTGTTATTCGTCTTCTGTAACTCCGTCTCTCTCTGACACAGGAATTATGATGGATTTAAGACGTCATGGTAGGGCATTTTTTTTTGGATGGGAATTCATCAAATGACTTCTCCCGCTCTGGGCGGAGCGGAAGGGAGTGTCAGACTCTTACTGACTAAAATTCACCCGTGATCCTTCTTGTGCCCTTTGCGTTCCAGGGCCGCGGTAACTCTTTCGAACAAATTCCGCAACCCTAGCAGGCACTGACCCTATGGGGCCCCGTCTTCTTTGCTGACGGCTCTTTGAGGCGCGCGTGGAAAACGACGCGCCATCGACTCGGGCCTGGTTGCTATCGGACGGCGAGCCACCCATAGCTCGCCATCCGCAGGCCCGCGCCTAAAGTAGCCGGGAATCACCCTGCGTTTCCCGACGCCCGAGGCGTCTTCTTCTGTTGCGGCGGCTGGAGCGAGAAGTTTCCTTCTCTCACACGCGTTCCGCCTCCTACTTCGCTATCATTACTGCTTCGCAGAAGGAGGCTCACGAGCTCCTCCATATTGAACCGTAAGCAAGACTTTTTTCGACTTCGAAAGAATTAAAACCTTACGTAGTGTTAAGTTATGCGTTAAACATAAAACAATGAATTTTATTGAACGTGTGACAAGCCATGATAACATCGGATGGACAACTAGCCTATGAATCACTTCGCGCAACTTCGTCTGCGTTACTTATTTCATAAATGCTCCGCTCTTATTGGTCGTACTGTGATTTTATACCCTGTACTATACCCTAAATAAATCGGTTATGGCATTAAAAAAAAAGAAACAAACAATTCGAAGCAGTAGTTCCTGAGATTGGCGCGTCCAGCCAGTAAAAGTTACGTAACGATACCTACCAGCGCAATACACGAACAATACACGAAACGGACAATAATATTTTATAGTGAAACTCATAACTTATAGGTATCTATAAACATTGATTGCTATGAGAGAAGTGCTAGACACTAATATTCTTATAACATGTATTTGAGAAAATAAATGGTTGAATTAAAAGAGGAATCTGTCGTGCAGGAAAAGAAACGCCATAATTACGTGTATCATAGACGTAACGAGGACACAATTTCTAAGGTCATCACATAACTTACGACTTAAAATACCAATTCATTTTACAAATTTCTTGGAGGAGCTCGTGTCTAAATTATAACAGCCGCAGGGGTCGATCTTCTAGGTTAAGCAACGCTTGCCGAGGTTGGTCTGTGGGTGGGTGACCATCTTAACATAACGAGACTTCTCCGTGCCTCGGAAAGCACGTTAAGCCGTTGGTCCTGGCTGTCATTTGGAGATCTTTGGCAGTCGTTACGGATTGTCAGAAGCCAGAAAAATCTGACACCAGTCTTGTCAAGAAGTACCGACCCCAATGTAGTTGGGAAAAGGCTAGGCAGATGATTTCACAATTTTCTTGGATAAATTTGAAATTGGTTCAAGGTAGATATGAAGAAGAATGTCTAGAATGATTTAGAGGAGGTTTTTTTTTCCAGCAAAGGGATGGTAAACACTGAATAAAACATATAAAGGGCCCACTGCAATAATGATGAAAGTCCATTTTTGTAATAATTCATTCAGGCACGTCATTCAGCCACTGGATATTTGTAGTTGTTAATCTAGTTAACAAACTCAGCATTATATAAATTACATACGAGATTTTCAAAACTAAACGCTAATATTAGACAAAAGGACAGTACTCAATAAAGTCCTGGTTTTTAAGACTTACTTAAGATAACACTATTGCATGGCGAAAATTTTAAACAGCCATATTGATTTCTTTTTTGATTTTTTCCTAGTACATAAAGCTTGAATAAAGAAATAACCTAAATAATAATAAAAATTTGCTGTAACAAAAAATGTATTATGTTCATCACCTTTGAACACGACTTTCCTTTTTCCTTTTAGTAATGCATTTTAAAAACGCAATTATCTCAAAACGAGGTAACAAAGACATTTATCACTATTGTAGTGGTAGTGGACCCTTCATATTAGCTTATAACTACTTGGCAGATGCAAGTTCGCAGCTTTTGCATGGTGAAAATGTCAAACAGCCATATTTATTTTTTCAAAAAAAGAATTAGGCACTATCTAGTATCCATATTTTAAGACTTCCCACCCATGCGTTTGCAAATACTATGGGGTACAGCTAATGAGCGGAACTGTCTGCTGGAGTTTGTATTTTCTGATAGCTACAATCTAGGGCCTTTAGCATAGCATAATAAGCATAATCAGCCTTTTAATGTTCCCACTGCTGGGAGACAGGCCTCCTCTCTAGGAGAGGGAATGTGCCGTAATCCACCACGCGAGCCCAGTGCGGGTTGGTGAATGTAACATATCTTCGAATTTTTGGTTCTAGGACATGCCGGTTTCCTCACAATGTTTTCCTTCACCGTTTTGATAAAAGTGGTGATGAAATTAATCACACAAAGTAATGCACCTGACTGGGTTAGAACCCACGAGCTACATTTGTAAGTCGGGGCCGTTACCACTAGACCACCGCTGCTCTTGGGGCCTTTAAATCAAGACTAATTCCCCCCATAGTCAAACAGCTGTATTGGTCAACCGCTAGCCTATCAAAAGTGTCAAAACGAAGAAAGAAGAAAGAAGTATTACCAATCCTTTATCAGAAGGATTAACAAACAGTAGGTAGGTACGTCGTGTTTGTAGACAATCGATAGAAAATGCTAAAAATAATAATCAATGTATATCTATTACCAAGTTAAAGGTACTAGGTATTTTGTAAAGATTAAATAACACTGTATTGTGATAGATAAGATTACAAATATAACTAACATTACTATCAAATATTTGGAATTACATTTCATTTTTTTATCAAGTTTTAATGAGAAGTGTTATGATCAAACTGTCACATTATTAGACGACAAGGATTTCTTGCTGGATACAAAAAAATAGGATATATTTGATTCGTCAGTTAGATTATCAAAATCATTGTGTTTTGTATAAAGTCATAATCAAATAAAATACAACGCAAAAATTACTGGGTGACTTTTGACGTCACTTCTAAGTCAAAAGAGTACCTATCCCATCTTCACTGTATCGTCATATTTTCTTCTTAATTTTTAAAAGGAAACATACTCATCCAGTATTTTTTTGGTAATAAAAAATAATCGGACTAAATTTTTTTTTTTAAACCTACCTTATTGCAAAACAAGTACATACCAACGTGATGGTTATCCAATTCGATAACCATCACGTCGGTGGGGTTGCGCTAGTGAATTTAATTTAGCCCTCTCTTTTAACTTTTAGCTGAAAATTCGCTTCTCATTTAAAAACTTCCATTTTCCCGATTTTCGTTAAAATAAAATTTTACTCTCGTACTGAAAAATATTGAAAACTGTCGCACCGATGAATGTTTGAAAACAATATCGACTGTTGAATGCACTATTTTAAATTCAATCCGTTGGTTCATAGGGCTCGCTCATATTTACAAAATAAATGTACCTACTGACCTATATTATCGAATTCACAACAATAGGCGCCAAAAAATGCAGAGTCTTTTGAGCAGAGCAATATGAAAAATAGACCATTGTTCACACTGTTGTATCAATCTATACTAATATTATAAAGCTGAAGAGTTTGTTTGTTTGTTTGTTTGTTTGTTTGTTTGAACGCGCTAATCTCAGGAACTACTGGTTCAAATTGAAAAATTCTTTTTGGGTTGAATAGACCATTTATCGAGGAAGGCTTTAGGCTATATATCATCACGCTTAAGTCAATAGGAGCGGAGCAGCAATAAAGAATGATTTAAAATCGGGGATTCCACGGGGACGAAGTCGCGGGCAGCAGCTAGTATATATATAAAAATCAATTGCTGTTCGTTAGTCTCGCTAAAACTCGAGAACGGCTAGACCGATTTGGCTCATTTTGGTTTTGAATTATTTGTGTCCAGGGAAGGTTTAAAAGGTGAGAAAATATGAAAAAAATGCTTGGAATATAGTAAAAAACAACAATTTTGTTTTGCCTTAGAAACTATTACTACCTGTCAAACATTTGATGTTCATCCCGGTCGTACAGAAATCAAATATAATTTAAAAGAATACTTTTTTTTTCAATTGTTTATGACATTTGACATTGACAACCAACAATTTGTGATGGCTACTTTTATATTTTACGGATTTTCGTGGGAAGGTTGCGTTGCCTTGACTGAATTTTATTTTTATGTGCATAATGCGGTTGAGTATATGATGCGATAGTGTATCATGCAGTAAATAAGTGTGTTCAAGTGCAGCAATTGAAATGAATCCTTATTTCCTTTGGTCACGGCATCACGCATGAACGGCTGGACCGATTTTGCTAATTCTTTTTTTTAACCGACTTCTAAAAAAGGAGGAGGTTCTCAATTCGGATGTTTGTATGTTTTTTTTTTTTATTGTTTGTTCGCGCATAACTCCGTCGCTTGCCAACCGATTTGAAAAATTCTTTTTTTGTTGGAAAGGGTATACTTCCCATGAAAATTTTATCGAAATCGAACAAGCGGTTTTTGAAAAATCAACAAAAATCTAAAATAAAATCTACATTGTCTACATTGACGACCTTTTAGTGTACTCTGCATTAGAGCAGTGCGTTTTTGTTACACTAATTGGTTCGTTTAGGTGGGAGGAGGGGTGGGGGTTTGGGTACCACTAAAAAGTGAAAAATAAAAAACTTTTTACAAAAAATAAAACCGACTTCTAAACAAAAAAAAAACAAAAAGTATAAAATAACTTTAATTTCGGAAGTCGGTGTGTTCAACAACAAAAAAGCAACCAAAAACACCGAGTTCCGAAATTAAAGTTAATTTATACTTTTTGGTTTTTTTGTTTAGAAGTCGGTTTTATTTTTTTGTATTTGTTATTGTTAGAAGAAGGTTCTTATGAAAGAAAAAATTGAAAAAAGAAACACAAGTGAAGCCAGGGCGGACCCTGAAACATGACCAAGTGTTTTCCGGGGCCATAATTGCATGCGCCAAAGAAAAACCTGATAGAAACATGTCGAAGTATTTCAGGGGCTGGATATTTTAGAGATAAAGATTCACGTGTACCAGCAGACCATAAACATGTCGCATTTCCGGGGCTGGAATTGTGAGTGAAGACTGAAAAAGTACAATGATACTAGAACCATAATTATTTAACATCAAGCTATAATTCTTAAAGGGCGTAAGAAAGAACACTGGGCCAGAATAAATAAATGGCGCAGGCAAGTGAAAATTCGGGATACAGCTAAGAATTCTTTAATAATTGTAATGTGTTCTATTTTAAAAATTCTTTCACCAATATAAAGCTACATTATCAGTGAGTAATATAGGATATTTTTTATCATCGTAGACGGGAGCGGGAACTACGCAGGAAACCGCGGGGCTTGGGTTACTATCAATGCTGACGAAAATACACAGAATCTGTGTATATTGCCCAGCAATATATGTCGGAAGTCCGCGACACATGCATGAATAGGCTTAGGATGCTATATTGTATGTACGATATTATGGCACACCAGATTTGTTTATAACGTTCACATGTAATCCACAGTGAATAGAAATTCAACAAGAATTATTTCTTGGCCAATCACCCATTGATCGCCACGACATTACCGCAAGGGTGTTCAATAAAAAGTTAAAATCACTAATGGATTTCATTGTTAAGCATCGTGTATTCGGTGAATCGCACAGTGAGATGTATTGAGTCGAATTTTAAAAACGCGGATTGCTACTTGCACTTATCCTTATTTAGTCGGTCGAGAGGATAAGACCGAATAAAATCGACGATGTGATATCTGCGGAAATTCCCGGTAATGAGGAAGTTTCATTGTAACATGAGATTGTTACAAAAAATATGATTCATTGTCCCTGTGGAATATTAGATCCAAATTCTCCGTAGGTGAAAACAGGTCCTGGATGGAAAATGTTCAAACCGCTTCCCAATACAATATGTAATTAGTAGCCAAAACTATTAGTGGAAATAATGGTTATCCACTTTTTCGCCGACGAGCCAATAGCAAAGGTCAACAATAGCAGGTGACTTTCACCAAACACTATCAGTAATACTTCAATCAACGTCAGCCGATGTACTTAACACATTTAAAGACAACAATTGTATAAGAAAGAACTTTAAAGCGCTCAAATTAAATATAAACATAGCATTCGAATTGCAGAAGGACCAATCTGGAGAAGATTTTTCGAAACCATTGCTCGATACAAAATACCTGTTGGCTCATCGTCTGGATACATCACATTTCCTACCAATTTCTGTCACTTTACTGAAACAAAGACCAAAGTCACCGAGAAGGTTTTACCAAACACCGCTCAAATTTACAAAAATCATGTATGGTTGAGCAAAAGAGATATATTGACTGCAGAAAACGTTGATTTCAACCAAAATGAATTTTCAAATTCAAAATAAGATAGCTGGCGAATTAATGACATACAAATCGATTGATTCCCTTACTAGCCAAGATGATGTTGTCAACCATCCGACAGAGTTATTAAATTCGCTGGAATAGACCGTATTACTACCTCATAATCTGCAATTAAAAATCGGATTGGTAATCATTATGTTGTGGAATAAAAATGAACCAGCCACTTCTTTGTAATGGCTCCCGAATTGCGGTGAAGAAATTAATGAACAACGTCATCGAAGCTACAATTTTGAAAAGGCAGTACAAAGGTGAATACTTTTTTATTCCACGGATTCCTTTGATTCCGAAGGACATGCCATTCGACTTTACACGGATACAATTTCCAGTGGTTAGCATTTGCAATTTCGATAAATAAATCTCAAGCGCAGTCGCTAAGTGTTTGTGGGATTAATCTTGAAAATCCACATTTTTCACATGGCCAGTTATATGTAAATATTCATAATTAAGACAGGACGACGTCTGTCGGGTCCGCTAGTTGTTAAAATAAAATCAGTATCAAAACTGTTTGTATTTTTTTTTTATCGTTGGTTCCCCACACTGGGAATTTGAGTGTCGTGGGTGCGTTTACAAACATACAATCTCACATACACAAACAGCCAGACCCGGAACATCTATCTGTGGGCCATATTATTTTTTATTTTTTTCAGCAGTCAATCACTCATCCATTCGCTAACCGTATCACCACAGGCGTATACAAGCACACCGTATTCACGAAACATTGCCAAATTTTTTATTTGGATGTGACATCATCAAATTACTTCTCCCGCTCTGGGCGGAGCGGAAGGGAGTGTCAGACTCTTACTGACTAAAACCCACCCGTGATCCTTCTCGAGCCCTTTGCGTTCCAGGGCCGCGGTGACTCTTTCGAACTAATTCCGCAATCCTAGCAAATTATTGCCACCTTATTTTTGCACACATGACTGAATCTATTCACTACTAGCTTCTGTCCGCGACTTCGTCCCCGTGGAATCCCCGATTTCAAAACTTTCTTTATTGCTGCTCCGCTCCTATTGGCTTAAGCGTGATGATATATAGCCTAAAGCCTTCCTCGATAAATGGTCTATTCAACCCAAAAAGATGTTTTCAATTCGAACCAGTAGTTCCTGAGATTAGCGCGTTCAAACAAACAAACAAACACTTCAGCTTTATAATATTAGTATACATTTAACTCTTATATGGTGAATTTATTAGATTATAATTTGATATATTGCTTTCGTAACATTAAAATAAAAACAAGGCATACATCTAGCAATTTAAAATGCATGTAAAATAGAAAAAAAAAACAAATTAATTTAGTCTTAACATAAAAAAAAATATTACAAAGACTGTAAACACTTAAATTTTTGGTTAAAATTTTAAATTAAATTAAATAACGTTAAATAAGAGTGTCATTTAGCAAATTGGAAATTCGGATTATGCTTTAATCATTTAGGCGTTAGGGAGTTACAAAGAAACAGTAAAATCACTTCCGCATTTAATTATTAATGATTTAAAACTCATAATAATATCACATCATCAGTATCGAATAAAAAGTTATAAACAACACTGGCCTTGACTAAGAAATAGTCGAGATCAAGGAAATAGTTCAAATTGTAGACATGCAACTAGGCAATAATCCTATAATTACGGACACACAACGAAGACACTTAATCTCTATTATCCAGCATAAATTTTACTTTTATTTCTTTAAAATCTCGTGCATTTACACTATATTGAAATTTATACTATTAGGAATACACTGACGCAATTTTACAAATAAACAAACGACTCTTTATGAAATAATAAAAAACTTACCACAAGCACAACAAAATCCAACTACCAACAAGCAAAATCGCACTTCAATTCATCACAAAAAAATACACACTTCGATTCACTTCAAATCAAATATTAAAAAGATTAAAAAATAATTAGAAATTTAATTTATTAGTCGTCGCAGTCGCCCTTTGATCGCGATATGGCGCGCGCGCGCTTGCTGCGTGCAGTCGCTTTGTTATGTTGCCAATGACAGGCTAATTTGCGTCAAAGATAAAGACTATAGAAGCGACACTGCTTTGCTTTATGGATTTTCCAGTTGCAAACACGGCTACCACTGCAACTGACTAGGATTTGTTTCAAAATAGAAAATTAGGTTTATGATGTTGGTAATTTTCAACGAAAATTTATTATAGCATCGTACGCCACGGTGGGGATCAAAATTATACAATTTAAAGCGATGGAACTAAAATTAATATATTGATTGGCTGCTGAGCGAACGGAAATTCATTATTCATCTCACTTTTTGAAGCTACTATGGAACAGTTTGTTTTTGGTGATACCCAGGTATAATTTTTTCAACATTTGTGGTGATGCCCAAACCGGAATAAATTAACCCTGGAAATTATTCTGCGTGAAATTGACGGATGCATATCCGAGTTATAGCTTATTTTTTCTAAATATTGTAAACAACACCTAGTTTGTTCAGGACATTCTAGTGGTGCTAGGAGCTCTCCTTGGGTGAGTTTTTCATTGAAATAAATCTCACAAATTTGTTATATAACGACCATGTGCCCAAGTCTGTGTGCATGTGCGTGTGTGGCCATGTGTGGGTGTGTGTGTGTGTGTGTGTGTGTGTGTGTGTCAGTGTGGCTTAGATTCCGCTTACTTTTTTGTGTTTTATTGATTTGGATTAATTTCAGTTAGATTTAGGATAACATTTCTGTACAAAAAAATAACTATAATATATGCATACGTCATTTTTACGCATCGTCAACTTTAACATAAATAAAATAATATGATTATCTTTCTGGTTTTAATGATGTCTCATGTTTTCATAACAAAACTGAAGGTATGCAACAAACAGTGATTAACATTGCAGGTCAAGAGTATTTAAATATGTAAAACATTGCATTGTTAGTAGTGCGTTGAACCGAACGTTCTTATTAAAGTGTATCATTCCTAATCTACTTACTGTCTGAAGTCCAACGCCTACTTTAACATACAAAAAAACTTGATTATCCATTTAATAATTTTCGAATTGAATCAAATCATAACTCGTTTTTATTTTATAGATACAGATACAAAATAATACAATTTCAAAAAGTAAATAGTGATTTGCGGTGTATGTACCTGCGCCTTTATCCAGTTTAAAAGTGATATTTTTAACCTTTTTTTAAATAAATATCATTTATCATTTGCGCAAATTTGATGATTTCCTATCCAGAAAAAAAGGTATAATATACCTTTCTTGTACTTCCGTTTAGTGCAACTAAAAAAACATTTAAAACCAGGTAACCAATACATATACGGTGTCTGTAAATACATGAATTTTATATAGGTAGTTTTGTGCCATAGACATAATGTGTCGGTAAACTTCTTTCTTTATAATGTTTTTATATTTGTATTTTCTAGTTAAAATTTATTTATATCGTTCTAACTGTATAACTGATTGGCTTGTTTTATGTTGTGTTTACTGTTCTTGTTGTACCAAAAATATGATTTATCTATATGTCTATCTACCATCACAATAAAACCAACATATGTATGTCGCCTCTGCGCTCGGTTACTCTATGTTCGTGTTCATAGTTAAATGATTTGTGAACGATAATATTGATGGATTGTCTGTAATCTTTCTTATATTATTATCAAATACGTATTGCGATAAAGTTTAATATTTCATCAAGAATTAAAAATTTGTTTTTAAAATTATAATTTTGTTTTCAGATCAAAATTATTTCGATAAGAAATAAATGTTTTTTCTTTAATTTATTTTATTATTAGAGATTCGAATCCAAACCGAACCAAAAACATTAATTTATTGGAAACAAAAACATTTTTTGTTTAATTTATTTATTTTATTTTACAGTTTTAGGAAAACTTACGGCCACTTTAAAGTTTTCATAGATAAGAGAGAGCATACAAACAAAAATAGAAATATATATAGACGGTAGACAAGTCAAAATATGTTTGAAACAGCGTAAATTGTAACCATTTAGTTTAAGTTATAAAAAAAATGCAATAAGTTCTTTTATAAAAAAGAAACTTGTCTTTAATTTTTTCACATATTTTTCAATCGATTTTTCCTACAATTTTCTGAATAGATTATCCTGTAATGACACAATAACAAGATAATGATTATAATGATAAATAATATTAATAAAGTCAGTTCAGGAAATAGGAAAACTCTATAATAATAATAACATATTTATTTGCTCAAAACATGGTATAACAGATCTATTAAACGAGGAAACAAGGACATTACGCGGCTTGGTGTAGTTTGTTGAAAACCCTATAAATTAATAACACTATTAGCTCCTCTGTTAGGTAAATCAAACGTTTCCTCTGTAACTATGCTTAAAATATCAAAGTGCGAATGTATGCTTGAAAAATATATGTGGAAAGTAAAAGAGCTATTGCCATCAACACGCTGAGAAGATGGACTTATATATTAAACAGCGGAACGATAATTTTTATAATAGGGTATTTTACTGTAAAAATCTAATTAGTCCGTCTGATAGATTTACAAAAAATATTGGACACGTATTTTTTCTTTTTTCACGTAAACAAAAAATGAAGACGATACAGTGCGTTGAAAACTCACGTGACGTCACTACGTTGCTACAATTTTTACCAGCGACGTGACGTCACGTGAGTTTTCAACGCACTGTATCGTCTTCATTTTTTGTTTTCATGAAAAAAGAAAAAATACGTGTCCAATATTTTTTGGAAATCTATCTGACGGACTAATCAGATTTTTTTAGTTAACTACCCTATTGTGACACTCGCGTTTGACAGCTATCTCACGAGATGGTAAGCGACGATGGAGCACGTAAAGAGGTACGGCACAGAGAGTAAAGTCCCGCATACTTCCACTGAAAATGGAGGATCTACCTCCCGGACGATTGTTGTATCCAGATGGCAACTGCCCGATAGTTTTTTTTTTTTGACGTGTACCACTCGCAGTTCCGCACTCTACGGCTGGTTACTGCTTAACCGACCTTTCCTGTGGTGGCCTCAAATGAATTTAAGGCCCCAGCCAGGGATAACAAACTAAACGACCGCTCGCTAAGGGCATCCCCGTGGGACACGGGCCTCGGCTTGGCGGGGTCGTTGGGGGAGCCCGATAGTTGATATTCGGGCTGTTTTATATGTATGCTCAAATCGCACGGTAAACTCTGATACCGCGATGCAGGATTTTAGTTCGTTGCTGGCGAGATAGATGGCATAGCGGTTCTTTTTGCTGTCGTACAAATTGCTTCGTTAGTTTTTCCGATTCACGCTTAACTAACAACTTTTATATAAGTTCTCGATAAAACATATCATTGTAATCGAAGGGGTTCAGTTCGCTTTGAGATGCGGAAACTAATAATTAATTCTTACTACAAATAAAACGGCAGCATAACTTTGTTTTTATTTAGTTAGGTACACAAGAAGTTAGGGTTGACACTTACACCCGTTTCTTTTGTGTTACGGAACTCTTAAAACGAATCTAAATAATAAACCACCTTGTAAAATAACAACTTGTATTTACCACTTTAAAATAGTAGCTAAGTGCATGAGGAGTGATAGGTTCCTCAGCTTCCCAGCTGACCTAGTTCAGGAGGCGTTGGTCTGAAACGATGTATAGCAGCACTTACTTAGTATAAATTGCCACAGTGACCAGGTACTTACGTATACTGATACTTACGGCTTGAACGGAGCATGTTTCAGGGTTCCGTTCTTGAAGTTATGATCGTTTTATATTTTGTTTATGCACACACCTGAGACTTGGGTCGGTTGTAACAGTTGCACGGTTTGATTGAACGTTAAGCTACGGTTTCTGAGATCGGTCTGTGGATGGGTAACCATCTATCCATACTTCTATACTATAATATTATAGAGAGGAAAGATTTGCATTGTAACGAATAAACTTAAAAACTAATAAACCGATTTCAAAAATTCTTTGACCATTAGAAAGCTACATTTACCCTGAGTAACATAGGCTATATTTTATCCCCGTATTCCCACGGGAACGGGAACTACGCGGGTGAAACCGCGGGGCACTGCCAGTATATTATAAAGTGTAAGTAACTCTGTCTGTTACTTCTTCACCCCTTCAACCGCTTGGTGGGTTGTTCTGTCAGATGGTCCAGAAAATGCAAGTTGGAGGTGAACCACCCCTGAGCTACTGAGCACTAAAACCTTAGGTTATTCTTTCAATATCTTAATATGGCCGTACAGGAAATATTGGCTTGTTTGTCGTAATTCATAGTAGGACAGGCTTAGATACTCAGACTCACCACGCTTGTCTAATACGGGTTGAAAGCTTCTAAAAGTGCTCATAAAGGAAGGGAGTTCTTTTGCAGTGGGACTGCACAAGCTCACAATATAACTAGAAGAAAGAGTTTTGTAAAACCTATTTTTGTTTAGATTGGCCTTAGAGGTAGGGTAATCAAATTGCAATCAATTTCCTAAACATATATAGAAAACAATAAAAAAGAAAATATAATTATTTGGCACACAGAATATGTAATAATAATGACACCTACACAATGTAGATACAAAGAAAAGGAAACTTAACTTTAAAACAATACCATTGAGTGACCCTTTTTCTCAAATGACTTCTCCCGCTCTATGTGGACCGGAAAGGAATGTCAGACTCTTACTGACTACAACCTACCCGTGTTCCACCTTATTCTCATCGCTTTCTAGGGCCGCGGTAACTCTTTCGAAAAAATTCCTCAACCCTAGGAGGCACTGACCCTATGGAGCCCCATCTTGCGGTCGAGCGGCAGCGCCAAATAGCCTACTTAGCCTTTTTCCAACCATTTTGGTGTCAACTTCCAATGTCAATAGATGCATCTAATTTTATAAATATTTTACAAAGAACGACTGTGTATCAGACTTCCAAACTATTCCAATTCAAGGTGTCAGGCTTTCTGGCTTTTAATTATACGTAACGTCTGTTGGGAAGTTGTTAAGGAGGAGTCTAGAAATGGATGATCATCCATCCACGGATCGACCCTTGCAAGCGCAGCTTAACCTCATATATCTATCCGTGCACCTGTCAGTTTAGCCATGAGCTCCTCAAAACTTCCTGATGTTTACAAATATTGCTATATATATATTTTTTAGAATACTTCAGAACAACTTTTACCTACACGATTTAATGACTACATGCTCAGTTGACTGATAAATACCCACTCTGGGAAAGTCGGGTGATAAAAAGAGTGTCAAAAAGGACTTGGTAACTTGTATAGTTGACTGTACCGTACAAAGAACTAGTTTAAAAAAAGGGTGACAAAATGGGAATGGATGTATGTACATATGAAGATCAAAATCTTGACCAAATGCCACTCGTGTTCAGTTGTTTTTAAAACTTTTGACATGTTGTCGAATCGTGAATGTGACATAACTGGAACTAGCCACAAAAACAATTAGCATTGACTTATCAATTACTGAAATACGTACTATCGGATTGAGTTTTATTTTGATTATTTTAGCTATGATAAGATATATGAGAAGGTGGTTTTATCATAGTATAAACAAGATTAGAAAAGATAAAATTAATACTTTATGGAGACCTATAACATTTTTTCAGAGGAAGTAGGTAAGAAATAAATAAATGAAAGGAAATAAAGAATTAAATTATATTATTTTTATATAAATGTAGTTGAGGATCTTGTGCCAAAATAATAACTGGATATCGAATAATTGGATGCATATTTACCTAAAGATCATTTGTGCTAACATAAAAAAAAAACGAAAAATGTTGCAGGTCTCATTGAATATATTAAAATGAAAATAATATGGCGTGCCTTTATTAGAGCAACAGAACCAAAACAACAGGTTTTAGAATTTTAGTCTGTCTTTCTGTCTGTATGTTTTACGCGCATCACGCAGAAACTACTAGATGGTTTTGTACGCAGTTTTCATTGCTCTACTGCTAGATGCCTAACTATAATATATAGGTTACATTTTACTACTCCGAAATAAAAGATTCTAAGTACCACGCATACAAAGTCGCGAGCAAACGCTATCAGGGAACATTCATGCAATTTTTTTACATTCAAAATAAAATCTTTTCTTCTTAGCGATTTCCTGACTGATTCAATTGATGTGTTGCTGGGGAGTTTGTTGCGCCACTTTTTCCAAGCTAAAACACTAGAAAGTGGTGACAGGCAAGCGTTTTGGGGGACGTCTTTATGTAAAATTTGACGTTCAAAAAGTGCTCGTTCTAAGCCTAGTTTGGATGAATGACTTTTGGGTTGATTTGATTATGTAGATATGCTTATTAACAGTATGTTCAACTTCGAATCAATTTACCATCACAAACTGGTAGTAGGATACATGGTAGGTTAGGATCTCAGTTTCCTTGAATACGCAAATAACTTCGAAGTTTGTCGACGTAACGTAAGTATACGTACTTAAACAGCAATTTGCGTATTGATTAGAGAATTGCACGATGAATAGATAATGTACAAACGTTTGCTATCGATATTGAAGCTAGCTTTGAATGAATAAGCCGACAAGAATAGAGTAGGACAAGAGTTTAGATATAATTTTCGTTTTTCGTGGCTTTAAAATAACAGTCACATGGTTCGATCTATGAGGTTAAGCAACACTTGCCGAGGTCGGTCAGTGGATGGGTGACCATTTTCACTTGGACTCCTCCGTGTCTTGCAAAGCACATTAAGGCACATTCGGCTATCACTTTTAGACGTTTGATCGTCGTTCCAGGTAGTTAGAAGTATAGAAATGTGAAACAAGTCTTGACATGAGCTTTCATGTTCCCCCGCTAGCCACAATCCAACGGAGGTCAGGCAGTAAGAGTCATAGGCAACCATCCCACAAATACGCACGTGGGCCACACCGTGTTACATGGTGATCATCATGATCATCATATCAGCTGGAAGACGTCCACTGCTGGACATAAGCCTCCCCGAGTGTCGCCACAACAACTGGTCCTGGGCATCTCGCATCCATCGGCTACCCGCGACCCTCACCAGCAGTGCTATTCTGTAAGAACTCACGTGCGAATTCGATTCATATCTCATTTTCGATTACACTTCGTAACTCACCTGAAGTGAAAAGTATTTGATATTCTGACTGTCAAGTTAAGTTCGCTTCACCTATGTTCTCACTTGGTGGCGCTAGTGTAGTTTTCATCAAGTTACAGAATACCAAATACAGTTTTCACTGCAGAATCAGAAGTGAGAACGAGTGAGTTCTTACAGAATAGCATTGCAGGTCATTGGTACACTTTGTGTGAGGCCTTCCAACTTGGCAGCTTCCCGTACGCGGTTGCCACTCCAGAACTTTTTAGTTCTTCGACCATCTGCTCTGCGAGCAATTGCCCTGCCCACTGGTACTTCAGCTTGGCAATCCGTC